>CM050167.1:198833695-199433695 GCA_027410445.1 Discoglossus pictus
GCATTAGTGCTGTGGAGCTGCTGTGTAAGCGTGATGAATGTGTGGAGTGTAATATAGTGTGCGTGCGCGAGGCAAATCTGCAAATCTGTAGTGTAGCTGTGTACTTCCAAATTGTATAAGTTATTGTTCTAAAATGGTGGCTAATGTGTGGCATTTAGCGTCCTTCATTTTGGATGTCGTAGGATTTTTTTGAGTATTCGTAGCTGTTTGGTGGTGTTTATCGTGGTGTTTTGCGTGTTTAGGGTGCTTTAGCCTCGTTTTCGTTTTGTTCGGCTGCCATTTTTTCTCTCGCTTAGGTGATTTTCGAGTGTCTAAACTCCGAAATTTGTACTTAAATCGAGGTGTAACTTTACTTGCAGAGGTCCTGGGTGCACCAGCTTGCTGTGGGTAAGCTTTTTATGTGTTTGTTGTGTGTATTTATTGTGTTTGTAATGTTTTTGGGGTCGCGTGGGTTGCGTCCTTGTTTTTAAATATCGTACATCTTTTTCAGGAAATCCGTGCACATGAAAACATTAAAAACACAATAAATACACACAACAAACACACAAAAAGCTTACCCACAGCAAGGGGGGGCACCCAGGACCTCTGCAAGTGATGTTACACCTCGATTTAAGTAGAAATTCAAGAGTTTAGACACCCGAAAATCCCCTAAGCGAGAGAAAAAATGGCCGCCGAAAAAAACAAAAACGAGGCTACAGGACCCTAAACACGCAAAATACCACGAAACACGAAACACATACATAAATATATATTTGCATGTCCCAGCCCAGAGTGCAGTACAATTACTGTATTTCTGGAAGCAATGTATAAAATTGCCATTTTGGGATTCAAAGAGTAAGGTACATTGTCTTCTCATTTGCATGTCCCTGCCTTTTAGACATGCAGATGAGCTTGTTGTCTGTACTCTGTGGCTCAGAGTGCAGTACAATGACTGTATTTCTGGGATACCTGAGCGAGAAATACATTGCTTAAATTATTTTTATAGTTGTAAACATGTATTATTTGTAGTCTATATATATATATATTTATTCAGAAAACGTGCATATTTTTTTAATATTGCTATTAATATTACTGTTAATACTAGTTATCCTTAAACACAGAATGTTTTCTTGCCAGATATATACTTTATTTCACTCTGTATAAAGTACATCCAATACAATGTGCTAATTCTTTCTGAAACATGATTAATTTACTATACTGTCAGATATCTCCTACTTTATTTCCCATCCTCCCCTTGTTTCTTTCTTTGGGGGAACAGGAAAAAAAGACACAGAAATATATATGTAGCGATACCAGGTGATATATGAACTATAGGGGAAAATGGGGAATTCTTGGAGGAGTAAAATTGTAGGACTTATGCCTCATAGAATATTATAGGAACAGAGAGGTTCACGAAAACTCTTTTTTTTTTATATATATATATATACACCATTTAGTATATCTTGCCTCAAGAGTATGTCTTATCACTATATATCTACTAGATTATTTACCCATCAAAAATGACGGTCAGTCCCCCTGTCCTTTCTCAGTGCCCCTGTCCTTCCTCAGTCCCCCTGTCTCTCCTCAGTCCCCTGTCCCTCTTCAGTCCCCCTGTCTCTCCTCAGTCCGCCTGTCCCTCCTCAGTCCCCCTGTCCCTCCACCGACACTACAGTGTCCACAGTACTGGCTGCCCACACCCCCAGCTCCCCACATGGCCAGATGGCCTTCCCACGAGGCTGCACCCATAGAGCCGGAGGGAACAGCGGATTCAACGCAGGTCCAGCACTGGCTAGAACACAAGCTGCCCGGGCTGTGGAAAGTGATGAGGCCCCATCGGTCCATCCGCTGGAAGTCCCCCCCAAGATCCTGTAGTCCTGCTCCTGTGCTGGCCCTACTGGGGACTAAGAGGAGGAGAGCCGAGGGATACTGGGACAGAGGATAGGGCGTTGGGGCCTAGTATAGTTGATTCCTGTGCTCTGCTGTGCAGCGGGTGTACTTATCGCGGCTCTCACGGCACATGCACTTGTGCCAGATATATACTTTTCATACGTCACAGACACTGTCTTTTATATTATAAGATGTAATGATGAGCACAAACTGTTATGAAATATATGCTGTAATAACGCTGCTGTAATAATATGCTGTATTTTATCGGACAGACATATTCATTTAAATGACGAGCTTTCAAGAAATGTACCTCTTTTTATAAAGTCAAAAGCAATACTGAATTAAGCAAATGAATAAACAAAGTAACCGGGTAGAAATTAGAGTGCCTTAGGGAGTACAGATGCACCTCACTGACGAGGCCCACAGAGGTCGAAACACGTCTGGGGTTTGCTGTTTCTCCTGTTCAGGGTAGAATTGCCTGTTATTTCGGGGCTGGATCACTCTTGAATGAGACCAGACTGATATACCACAGGATATTTCTCCCTGTAAAGGGCACAAGTGAGATAAAAGATGCTGCTCTCTGAGTAGGTAACCAGACCTATAGGACAAACCTACCTATAAAAAAAAAACCCAATGAGGTATTTTTTGTTCTCAGATGAGCACCACTACTCTTTTTTTGCAGAAATTAGAGTGGGACATAGACAGGCATTGTAAATAATGTCCTGATAGGCCAAGTATGTGAGTCTATAGATCAGGATTTAGATAAGAAAACAGCAGAGTCATAACTTAGGGCAGTAAATATCAACACAAAATAAGGATTAAAAAAACACATTGTGTCAGTCACAAAAAATCATTGTCATTTCAATAGTTTTTCCTCCTGGATGGTTTTAAAATTACCATTATAAACCATCCAGGAGAGGAGAACGGTTGATATGAAAATGATATATAAACAAATATTTTAACTTCCATCTTGTTCACTGGAAAGATTTGAACAGGGGAAAAAGTTCAGATATTTCCAGTGAACGAGATGGAAGTTAAAATATTTATTTTTCCAGTCTTATAATTCCACATTATTTCCATTCTCTTGGTTTGAGCACTTGGTGATAAATATTGAAGTCTATAATATGATATATGTAGATTTTTATTGAAGCTTGGGTAGCTAAAATAATATGATAATCCCCTTTCTTCGAGACCATGAAAGCAACATATTAAATACTATGCTCTTCTCTCTAACAATAGCATTGATTAATTTCCAAACAGTTTATACTTCCTGTCAAAGCTTGTGCGATTTAATATTGTACATGAACTGGGGAATGCATTCAACATGTTTGACTAATGGCATGTATACATCTGCACTTACAGGACATGCAAATGAGTACTTTAAAATGAACAATATATGCATTTCATTTGCATCTGAAAGAGCATATATGATAGTTTTAATGAACCTAAAATGCAGCTTAACTCTTAAATAGTTTACTAAATTCTAATGTTGTGTTGTCAATATATTTTAATCTAGACATTGTCCAATTTCAGTGCAAATCCTTATGGTCTAAGAAATCATTAAGTGTTATAGTATCATAATGATGTGGTTGCTCTTTCAATTTCATTTTTTTATAATTATGCTAAAATAATTAGCTAACTATTCCTGTACGTATCATAATATCCACTCTTCTGCCATGTGTATGCATTTCAGATGGCCAAAAAGCGGGAAATTTGGGAGGCTAAAAGGCAATTTTCCCGAAAGATATATGGAAGATTTCCTGTTTTAATATTAAAATTAACTACCTAAGTGTTTGTGTACCTAACCTTAATTTCATTAACAAGTACTTAAAAGCTCTGTTCTCACTAACTCAAACCTTCCAGTCAGCCTTATTAAATTGCGATTTGGCAAACTGAATAGGGCTCTATTTAAGCACATTGCATATTTTTTTACAGCAGTTTTTAGTTAGTGAAGATCTTGCTTTTGTAAAGAAGTTCACTAATTAAAGAATTCTGTAGAAGAAATATGCTCTGTGCTTATATAGAGCCCTATTCAATTGGGAAAATCGCAATGTAATAAGGCTGAGTATCTGCTAAGGTCTGCCCCCAACGCATGCATACAATGGGCCTCATTCAATTGCGATTTGGCAAACTGAATAGGGCTCTATTTAAGCACATTGCATATTGTTTTACAGAAGTTTTTAGTTAGTGAAAACCTTGCTTTTGAATAGAAGATCACTAACTAAAAACTTCTGTAAAAAAAATATGCCATGTGCCTATATAGAGCCCTATTCAATTGGCCTAATCGCAATTGAATGAGGTCCAATGTTTCTTTTGGTACTAGATGTACTAGTCACTTCTAGATTGTCTATCAGCAGTATTTCAAAAGTGCTGTTGAGAATCAGTCTGTAAGGGGCTAATACATAACTTACCAATACAAACAATGTATGGATGAGCTGGGGGGGGGGGGGGGGGTGACAGACCTTTGCAGGGACTGTTTGGGAGGTTTGAGTCATAAACTGATGTTTATATGTGCAAACATATACTCAGGTAGTTTATTTTATTAAAAGCAGGGCAACTTCCATATACCTTTAACATAGAGCTGCCCCTCCAACATATAAACACATGAAAGGTGTGTGTTTATTTTGTAATATAATGGTAATTTTATATTCCTATCATATTGATATATTTAAAAAAAGTACTAGTAATCCCAATAATTGTTCACAGCCATAGTCTTTATTCATATATTTTTAATCTTAAAATACACAAATAAGTACATTCTGAAGAAAATATGCAGGACAATATGTCATGATTCTTATTATATATACTTTATGCGTAAACATTGTAGATAGTTCTTTGTAATATATAATGATAGGTGTGCTGAGTCAGTGGGAATTACTTATTTATACTGCTTACAATGGGATCTTATACTACAGTAAAATACGTTGCTAGGCTGGTTGCTAAGGATATCTTAGCCGCGCCTCCTTCCTCTCTAGGTGTCACAATGATTGACCTCCCCCGAATACAACGACCAGCAACCCGACAGTTCCGGGCGAGCAAATAATTCCGGCGGACGCAGAGGATTCTGGGAGGCCCTTGGCTCCAGTTCCCCGGCCAAGATGTCTGACATGGAGGATGACTTCATGTGCGATGATGAGGAAGATTATGATCTGGTGGGTTGTGAAGATCTGCGGTGCACGGGGGAGCTCCCGGGGAGGGTGGTTGGCCTTGTCGCCGTGACTTGGCGGGATACTGATAAGCTCCTGTGCTGGTGACAGGCGGGCTCTGTGTCAGGCAGTGCTCGGCCTCTCACAAGCTACAGGCCGGGGCTGTGTTAGAGCTGGGCTGGGGGGCCTGAGGGCTAAACATGATATTACTGCCCCGTACGGTGGACAGGGGGCTGATATAGGAGGAACGTGTAGGCCTCAAGTGCCTGGCAAGCCCTGTGTGTGTGTTATTATACAACGTGCCTTGTACATGTGTGTGTCATATACTGACAGTTGTACAATAACACATGTGTTACAGTGCACTGCCTTGCAATGAAAGGGTTAAGCAAGTGGCTTTTATATAACAATTATTGAGAGAATAATATAACCGCAGGTGCTCTGGGGAGCTGGCACAAAGTGTGATGTTGTACATTTCATACACACCATGCACTTTATAGACTGGGACACAGTGCTGCTGGATGCTGTATGGACACTGGTCATTTAGTTGTTGGGTCACCTATCTCGGTTCCCTGGCCCCTAAACCACCCAATGTAACAGATCTGCACACAAATAGCTGTACTGTGTGCTATATATTATGTATTGTGCACCATCCTCATTATTTCTTCATTATTCACTTTATTGGAAAGGATGTTGATAATGGACAGCTCTCAACATAACTGACAGCAGTGTGTAGTGACAAATGGCCAGCTTATGTCATTTCTAGACAAGTTTTATTACTTTATATATTAAATTAATTATACATATATTCATACATACACACAAATACTGCTGGCTCCTAAATAGCTTTCTACTGTAAATAGGATTTTCCTCTGAAGTCCTACATTTTCTAGCCAACATTTAAAAGGTATATCTAAGTTTCCCTGTTTTTACCTTTTTCTAATCTTAACACCTGCTGCTTATATCAGAAACACGCATTACATAGTCATTCCGTATTTACATACATATTTATTTTATTTAAAAATAAAGCTTGTTTTCCACACCCCCAGAGCTGCTAACATAGGCACCTGATACCTACCAATAGAAGCACTGCATCTGGGTACTGTTTTTAACCCTATATGAACCTTCAAGCCAGCAGAAGAACAATTCAGAGATCTACAGAGCAAAGTCTGCCTCCTGCTTCCTTGTTTAGGGGGACTACAAATCCCATGATTTCTTGCTACACAAACTGCCATCACTGTTTGATACAATGTATTAGCTGCCTTTGATTGGCCAAAACAATTTATGACTGTTATGCTAAATTTAGAAGGGATTTCCAGGGGTGGTAACTGTCAATCAACTGCTTGCAAACTCATGAAATTTAGAAAATATCTGGGTTAGTTTAATAATTTTTAATTTCAGATTTATTTTTATGCAAGAAATGTTTGCATACACTACTGATTCTCTATCAGATGCATTCATAGTCCCGGAAACCTAAATATGCCTTTAACTCACTAGTAAGATAAAGGTCCCCTTCTGGATCACTACCTTGTCCTGGTGAAGAGGCTTGCGTACTTCAATTGAGCTGTGAACTCTACCATGGAGGGTCACCCCTAGATGGGCAGGTCATAGCAGAGAGGTCAGACAAATTGTGCTCCACTCAAGAAGAAACTGGCAACCCACTCCAGTATATTTGCCAGGATAACCTTATCAATAGGCGTGACCAGAGACCTAATGATAGATGTACCTGGTTTGCTGTGGTCCATATGGTCACGGAGAGTCTGATACGACTGAACAAGATAAAGGTGGATTAAACACATTCATTTTTTTCCTTCATGTTGTCTATTTAGTGTTACCTTTTTCATTTCATATAACTTATTTTCCATGGTAAAAATATTTGTAATGCATAAATTCTTTTTTTTTTAATGCATAACAAAGATAAACTCCATCTTAATTCTCTTCAGTAGCTCTAAATGTCTCAGTGAGTGTATATGTAATGGCCAAAACTGTTTCAAAATGTTTTTAAACCCTGTCTGGTTGTCTGCTAAGTTCGATATACATTTTGTCAACACAATCCTTGAATTTATTTAGTCATGAGTTGACAAAAATATTTTTTTAATATAGTAGCCAGAAATATTTAATAGGGGCCAGACACGCTGTTTTTTTCAGCCTGGCAGAAAGCCCTTCAAAGAGATACATAGGAGACATAAGTACACATTTTATGCACCCTGACTCCTGGAAAAAAATCCACCCCTGTATATAATAGTTTTCTATGCAGGTATAAAAATATAATATTAGAATATCTACATAACATTAATCCAGGCAAGAATAAATATATAGACTAAATAATAATAGCTATGTTGTATTATAAATACCATTTATTTCTGTTATCTGATGAACAGAGCTGAGATTGTGAACATTTTGAAACACAATTAATAATTATGCATAAAGAACTAATACAGAACATCATACAGAACAGATTTTGTAAAACTTCTGGAATAGCTCCTGAGGCACAGTCTGTTTGATTGGCTAGTACATCTAGAACTATAGAAACACTGTGTACATGAGCTACAGCAGGTGGATCTTTCTAGAGACTGCTTAGAAGGTTTCAGTGAGTAAAACCAGCTTTTAAGTACTTGTTATTAAATTATATTGAAATAAAAAATAAATCTTAGGTAGATTATTAGAATAATAATATTAAAAACATTTAACCTCATATTTACCCTTAATTGGGGAGTCAAAAACATGAGAGATTTAAGTGTCTTTGTGGGGGAGGCGGTGGTGGTGGTTGAATACCACTGATAGTGGGATTAATCATGAAACCTTCAATGTAGTTTAAGGATAACAAGGCAGCTACAGAGAAGACATTGGTACCAGGAATTTAACTGGCAGCAAATTATTGATTGCTCTGTCATCTCTGTAGCCTTTAAAGGCACATATATTACTGAATAATATTACTCCAGTATTATAACAGTATTCAAATACTATACAAGTACTTTTATTTAAGTCATTAATGACATTGTAAGCTGGTTGTCATTTACATAAATATTCTACTACAACTGTACACATAAATATTACATGTGATGGGGATGTACCATCTGAGTCTTCATTACAAATCACTGTTCACTAGAGAATTGCAATCTGAACATCGGTATTATCAGTTCATTTAATTACCTAGTATAACTATACATGTCCTGTTTATGTGGTACTTGTAATAATTTTTTTATTTGTACTGATACAGTTGGAGGCTTTTCTTGGGTATTTACTTCCAGGTGAGATCAACAAATGGATGGAGGGAAATACATGGTAGAAATGGTCAGCCTATAAGCTGGAGTATGTGGCTTTGTATCATGATGAAGTATGAGCCGTGTATGATCTCCCATGGTTTCTGAGTTAAAGACATTTCGGGTCTGCTGGAGAGCTTATCTGCAAAGGTGCATTTTTAGGGAACTTTGAACGTTTAGAAGTTAGTGATTTGGCTGTCAGAGGAAGGTAAGGAACTTAAGTGTATGAGCACATGAAAGTCCTACTGGCAACAACCTATATGGTCCTGGGTGGACAAGGTACGGTTCTAGGAGGCTGCTGTTAAGTTCAAGATTCTGAACTTTATTATGTAGGATATGAAAATTCATTGGAACGACTGAAAGATTTGCTGTAGAGGCGGATATGGAAATAGGACTCACAAGTGTGTGGTCTGTCTCTAACCAAGATGATGGAAACTAAAGACTCTATACTGTCATCATGGTCATTTCATTGTGTTAGCTTATTGCTTCTATTGGTGGTAAAACTATCAAATGTAGGCAACCTTATATCTTACTTTGGAGCCTGATTTATTTTGGGTACTTGGCAATTGTTTTTGTAAATGGATACATTTTCAAACGTTATGAGCCAGAAGTAAACTTGTAGGAGTTGTGGCTCCCAAGTTTTTTTTCCAGCACTAAATTGCATTGCTATTACATACACATTAAGAATTGCAAATGGTTATATATCGCATTTTAATGGTATAAAAGCCAACTGCTGTATTTCTAGGGCTTTGTTGCAGTATATTTTGACTTTATATATGATATCAGATTGCTGGAGCTCTACAGACCAGCTCTGGGCTACAAGTGCTCATGTGAATCCCTTTTGCATCTGGTAGCTCCCAAACTTAACCTTTCCATGTAGCTGCTAATAAACAAGACTATCATATTTAGTTGGCATATATGCCATTTTTTATATGTCATCGGTCATCCAAACATAGACTGTGCTGTTGTTGTTGTTGTTGTTGTTTTTACCAGCTCAATACTATTTAATTTGTATGTGACACACCGTTATAAATAGGTATTGTTTTCACTGATCTATAAAAATGTGCCAAGGACACCAAAGTAAGAGATTAACGCATAACTAAATTATATGAAAAACTGGCACATAGACCCATCATTCTTACCTAATTTTTCATACAGTAAAATACTCACCCCGTATCCATTTGCTAATGCTCAGTAAATAGTGCAGCAAGTAGTCACAAATTCTGTATTACAGAACCTTACAGACATCTATGTTATTGATAAAACAACAATTTGGTTGTTTTTTTAGTTCATTATGCTTTTGTTATTTTACAGAATAAATCAGTATATTAGTCTCCATAATATTTATATTTTAATCTGTTAGTGTATAAAAGTAAATAACAAAGCTGAGTAGATGGTCTTGAAACCATTTGTATAGCTTCCCATACAGCAGTCACTGGCAGAATAAGACCTCTCCCAATAGCTTTCCTGAGCTGCTGTTAATGATGATCTCTCCAGTTAGGGACACATCCCAGGATTTGTATTACTCGCAATATGCTTCCTTTCTTAGAATGTGTTCACATAGGGGTAAATGATTCCTGTGCTTTTTATCACTGATATAAATATTTCTAAAGGGCAAATTGTAGTAAAGAGTCTTACAGTATAAATCCATTGTTTTTTTAATGCACTGGAATCAATATTATGCACTCTGTTATACATTTTGTCGTTTTATCACTGTAATAGAAGTCCTTTTTATACTAAACCTTTGTTGCAGTGACATTGCTAAATTTATGTTTGTGTTGATGTCAAAAATCTCCCCTAAAGACAAATGTGATAAAAATGCCTGTAATGTGAAGTACTTCATTTTCAAGTGACTAATTATCAGAAAATGATAATTTATTGATAGCTGTAATGTAACCTATGGAGGTCACCGAGTGTGCTGTCAGTTTGGTGTGAAACCTGTCATCCATTCTATGTTTTTGGTACATTATGTAAAGTTAGGTCTTGTTTTTACTCTTTGTTGTATTGTTGAATAGATGTTTTATTGTTAGTGTTAAACCTATATTTTTTTAGTAATGTGTCTCTGTCCATTTAATTGTTTCCTTTTTCTTTGGTTTGAAATGTAGGAATACTCAGAAGACAGTAATTCTGAGCCAAATGTTGACTTGGAAAATCAGTACTACAACTCCAAGGCTTTGAAGGAAGATGATCCCAAAGCAGCACTTAGCAGCTTCCAGAAGGTTAGTGATAGTTCTTTTTGCCTTATGTATATGTTTGTTTCTGTTAATACTGGAAATGCTAACATTTTTTTAGATATTACATTGACAAGTATAGATTAAAAGAAGTGGGTGACTAGATACATCAAAGAAGTTAACAAAATCCAAAGCAGCATTTCAGTCCTGCAATTACTCCACAAAGAAACTGTGGTCTTTATGATCTATAAATGCAAGGCTCACAAAATTCATGTCCTGCTCATCTAGGCATCTTATATTACACTAGACTGACTAATGGCATAGTTAGACAGGAGATAAAATGTGATAAAGCTAGACTTTAATTAGAAATAAAGATGTTGGTTAGTTCTTGAAGGCATCTTTGATACTTTGGTAAAGTTTGTATATGGGGGAGATACTTTTGTATTTCCGCAGAAGCAGTTTGCAGTCTACATTGTGACTGCATGCTTCTGAGCATGTGCAAGAGTAGGTGTAAAATGTCTAAAAGCTCAAGTGATGTAACAAATTCTCCTCCAGTCTCCCTCCACCATACAGACAATCTAACTGGAATTCCTGAAGCCTGACAAGATGGAGCTTTCTATACACAACAATTTCCTTTAAATATGATTTTTATGCTCATGGCTGACAAAGCTGCTAATTTTGTTACATACTTTTCAGACCTTAAGTTTTAACAAACTATAGTCAAAGGGCCACAGAAACAGTTCTGCGAAGATTATATTTGTACAAAGGAGTCAACACTTTAATTATCAACTGGCATTGTTGTCAATAATTGTCTGTCAAATCTAGAAATGATATTTAAACTGCAGTTATAATGTGAAATGTATTTAAAATCATATATATATATATATATTTTTATTATTTTAGGTTTTGGAATTGGAAGGCGAAAAAGGAGAGTGGGGATTCAAAGCACTGAAGCAGATGATCAAAATAAACTTCAAATTGGTACAAAATTTGTATTGCTATCACTTCATGTAGTTAATCTGCTCTATCCACACTTTGAGGATACTTCATAAAATCAACTAGTGTAGATAAAACTCATCACCTTACTCAAGTTATATTGAACAGTAGCTTCATATGATTCAGCAATGTCCCTTAGTTCTAAGTAACAGGTGTTGTTGTTTTTTTCTCCTGCATGGCTTATTAGTAAGATGTTTTATTGTCTGAGGACAAAATAACAACTTATCATTTAAATACTGTGAAGACAATAATTAGTTTCACATGTGAATCGAAAAGTGTCCCCTATAACAGATTACCATTTATAAGCTCTTTGATACCATTTAATTCTATTTTTAAAAAGAGAATTGTTATTTTTTTACTCCAAACGCTATTGAACAACTATTGTATTTTTTGCATGATCCATGTAAATTTTATATATATAAAAACTACACAAATGTGTATAAATTATTTTTATGAAGATTTGATTATATATACTTATAGCAGAGCACATATCAGTTGCCCCTTCAATAATCTGTAAAGTGGCTGCAGACCATGAAGAATTTTGTAGTTTTTTTTTTTTTTTTCACATTCCTTTTTTTATTGGTCCCTTAAAGGGAGGAAAAAAAAATAATTCCACAGTATATCAGTAAGCCATGATACGCAGATCAGGCAACATCATGCTATTTCACAACTTGTATAGGTGGAAATTTTAATTTAACCAGTTATGAGACCTCCTTAACACCTTTTTTCGTTTTCTAAACATTAAACCTTAATAACTTTCGCTTTAAAGACTGTTCGGTAACTATCACAGTAGTCCTGAGCTCGCAGGCTAGGATGGGGAGGCCTATGTTTCAATTGGTATATCATTGCCCGGGCCCATTAGGCCTTCTCAGCTATGACCTCTCCTCCCCCTTTCCTCCTATACACATACTAACTCTATCCCTTGGAGCTAGGGCACCTTGTTGAGATTAACTGAACAAATAACGAAGTGTAATATTGCCTAAAGATAGGGGAATGTTATCCTCTTTATTTCCTTAGAGTAGGATACTCTATGTAGGGGCTAGGGTCTTCTTTAATGAGCTTCTCAAGAAACTCCTGTACTAAAGGCCTGAACCTAATGGAACTCTAAACTTTACCCTTATCTTTCCTTGCTCTTTTCCATCCCCTTTGCAGTTAACCAAATCACCTTAAATAAAACTTAACTCAGTTTGGTCATTTGAATCGATCTGAATGAAGGAGAAGACCAAATAACCTTCTTAATGTTGGCTTATTTTCTTACCTTCTTGCTGCGCCCAGGTTCCTCGCCGGCTCCCCCGACCTCCTCATCACCTTCCCCTCCTCCTCTACCTCTTCTTGCTTTCTCTTTATCTTTGATTCTTTTTTTTTTTTCTTTTTCCTAAGTTTACCCAACCCTTTGTTACTTTAATTGTTTCCCACGGGTTCCTCTCTATCTATGTTCCCACTGTTCGAGCCCCTGTTAACAAGCCACGGAACCCATATGTCCCTGTACTTCTGAATAGCATCTGCTAATATATGAGTCATGTGTTCGTTCACCGCTATGTAATTTATTTTGTTCCTTATTGCCTGTAGTTCAAGTGTGTCTGACTTCCATTGCTTTGCAATGTGTGATTTGGTGGCTAAGTATATATATATATTGGAGAAGCTTGTTTTGAGAAGGGGATAACCCCAAATCTGGGATTCCTAATAAGCAGGTTTCCATTGTGCCCCCTACTCGTGTTCCCAATGTTTCCGAGGCAAGATCTGACACTTCTTTCCACGTCTATGAAACCTTGGGGCAGTCCCACCACATATGCTTAAAAGTTCCTAGGATGTGGCACCCTCTGGTACACATTCTCCCTCCTGTCTTGCTCCATTTTGTCAACCTCTCCGGGGTCAAGTATGTTCTATGCAAAACTTTAATGGCTGTTTCTAGAAGTGTTTGGTTTAGAGAGCCTTTGTATATGCTTTTCCACGCTTCCCCCACATCTCTCCTCATTCCATTGTTCACCCAGATCCTTCTCCCACTCCTCCATATATCTGTCCCTTGTTCCCTCCGGTGGTTCATTGTATATATCATAGAATCAATAATTCCCTTAGTTAAAGGGGCCCTCTGGCATATTACAGATAGCCAGGTTTTTTTGGGAGTCCCCAATGTTCTAGATATCTTGTTAACCAGGTGTTTGATTCTACAAAAGTTGAAATGTTGGCTGATGGGGATGTTGTGATGGTCTCTTAAAAATTCAAAAGTTATAGGAGTCTCAGTGCCCAGCCAAGCTCCCAATCTATCCAGTTTCCTAGATTTCCACCACCAGTTAGCTTCTGAACCTAGTCCCTGTGGCAGCCATGGATGGCAAAGGACAGACATCATTGGTGAGGGATGTTTGAAGAGGGATGTATGCTTTAGTACCCATTTCAAGCCTTGCACTGTGGTGGAAATAACCGGATGTCTAATCCCTCCTACTGTATCTGGAACTTTGTCTAGCCACACCAATGTATCCCAGGTGTAAGGGTGTAGTATTTGATCCTCCATAGTCTTCCATAGAGGATAGTGGATCCCTGAGTGGCTTATAGGAATGAAAGCTAACTGTGCTGCTCTATAATATTTCTTTAAGTCTGGGCATGACAGTCCACCCTTATCCTTGTGTTTAAACATTATTTCCTTTTTAATTCTGGGGGGTTTACCCTTCCAAATGAAATGGGACACCTTTCTCTGGAATCCTTTCAGTTCAAGCTGAATGATGGGGACCGGCAAAGTCCTGAACAGGTACAGGAGCTTCGGAAGAACCGACATTTTAAAGGCATTAATTCTGCCCAACCAGGAAATAGGATATCTAGTCCACTTCAGCATATCCTCGCTTAGTTTTTTATAGATCGGAGGGTAGTTAGCCCTATATATGGAATCTGTGGACGGCGTGAGTTTTATCCCAAGATATTGGATGTAGGCTTTAGCCCATTGCAATTTGAACCTTTCCGTTATTAATTCCTTTGTTTTGGCCTCTAAGTTTAATGCTAATGCTTCTGTTTTCTCAACATTTATAAGTAAGCCCGATCTCTGGCAAAATTCTGTTAGGGTGTCCAATAATAATGGAATTGATTTGTAAGGGTCTGTAATTGTGCATAACATGTCGTCTGCAAATAGGTTGATTTTAAAATGTTGCTGCCATATTTTAAGCCCCTTAATTCCCGCGTTCGTCCTAATCACCTGAGCGAGAGGTTCTATCGCAATGGCAAACAGTAGGGGGGAAAGAGGACACCCCTGTCTAGTTCCCCTCTCTATTTTAATGGTCTGGTTGTATTTGCCCAGAAGTTTAAGTCGGGCTTCTGGGTTTTTATAGTATGTATTTATTAAGTTTAAGAAACCCCCCTTAAAACCGAATTTATTTAAGACCTCTTTAAGGTATGGCCACTCCAAAGAATCAAAGGCCTTTTCGATGTCTAGTGCTAACAAGCAGGCCGGGGTTTTGGTACTATTAGCGTGGTGTATTAGGTTCACCACCCTCCTAATATTATCTCTGGCTTGCCTGTGGGGGATAAACCCCACCTGGTCCCTATGTATAATCCTTGGGAGAAATTTTGAAATTCTGTCCGCTATTATTTTTGCCAGTAGTTTAATATCCCCATTTAGAAGGGAGATGGGTCTATAGTTTTTAATTTCTGAGCTGTCCTTCCCTTCTTTAGGGGATAGGGTAATTTCCGCTAAGTTCATTTCGGGAGGGATCTCCTGACCATCCAGGATATGATTATATAGTTTGGTTAGTCTAGGTGTTAATATATCTGTAAAGGTTTTATAGTACATGTTCGTGAACCTGTCTATGCCTGGTGCCTTTCCCATTTTCATTGCCTGGATTCCCTTTCCTACTTCCTCCTGTGTGATCCTAGCATTAAGAGATTTTACCTCCGATTCCTCCAAACAGGGCAGGTCAAATCTATCCAGCCAAGCTCTGATACTGTATACGGTTTCTTTACTTGAAGCTGAGTAGAGTTTTTGGTAAAAATTATAGAAAAGTTCTTGTATTTTGGTAGGATCTGCTGTTTTGATATTATCTTTATTCTTTATGCAGTAAATTTTCGAGAGAGCTTGTTTAGATCTTAATTTTTTCGCTAGCATCCTATCCGGTTTGTTCGCTTGGAGGTAGAATTTGTGTTGAATAGATCTTATCTAGTTCTACTCTCACGCTTTCTATTTCTCGCCTAGTCTGTGTTTTAGGGTTTTGTTGATTTAATTTTTCTTATCTTCCTAATTCCTCTGTGAGTTTTATTTCCTGGGCTCTCTGTTCTCGTCTGAACTTAGATGCCTCTTTCATGCAAATGCCCCGGATGTACGCCTTATGAGCTGCCCAGACCCAGCCGGTCCCCACTCCAGGTGTCTCATTTCTTTCAAAAAAAAAATCCAGTTCCTGGGCTATTTGTTTTTTAACTATCGGGATCGTCAGTATTCTTTCATTCAGTCTCCATTGATAAAGGGGTTTAGTCATGGATCCTAGGTTTATGGTCGCCTTAACCAGACTATGGTCTGACCAGGCACACAGTATTATGTCCACGTTTTGAGAGTCATGTATAAAGGTAGGGTCGGTTAGCAAGTAGTCGATTCTGGAGTATGTTTTATGGGGGTAGGAATAGAAAGTGAATTCCCTGTGTCCTAAATGTCTTTCCCTCCAGAGATCCACTAGCTCGAGCTCTCTTAACAGTCGGTTAATTTGTTTCAATCTTTTAGCGAACTTGTCTCCCAAGTCTCTCCCTGTTCTATCCTTTTTGACATCTAGTACCAAGTTAAGTTCTCCCCCCCCCCCAGAATGATCCTACCCTGCTTTGCCGATGACAAATGTTTCAATGCCCTGATGAGATGTTTATGAGGAGAGATGGTAGGAGCATATATTACTGCTAGCGTGACCGGGATGTCTAGTACCCTTCCCATCAAAAAAAGATAGCTTCCCTGTCTATCTGTAATTTTTTTGTCCAGAGTGAAGGGAAAGTTTTTGTGGAGTAGGATTGCCACCACTTCCCTTTTGGCACTGCTACTTGTTGTGTGGAACGTAGGAAAATTCTTGTTCATAAATGTCGGGATTTGTTGATGCTTAAAGTGGGTTTCTTGAATAAAAATTACTGCAGGGTTAAGTGTTCTGTAAGATTGAAACGCCTTGTTCCTTTTAGTGGGGGAATTAAATCCTTTAACGTTATGTGTAATAAAAACGTATTCAGCTTCACCCATAATCTATAGTGTCGTGTGTAGCTAATGTCTGCCGAGACTTACCCCTAGGGATAGAGGATTCGGAGTCAGCGCCCGAGGAGTAGGAAAGCCGGCGAGGAAGCCCCGCAGTCCTCCATCCGCCAATCTGGTTATGTATAGTATGAAGAGAGAAAAAATGATGACCAAACATATACAAATAAAACTTTTCGGACCCTTGGTCCTCCCCGCCCCCTTTCTTCTTCCTCATGTTTCCTTTCATCTTGCACCTATTGTGCCTAGGGAGTAGCCACTAAAAAACCCAGAATACTTCCCTAGAATGAGGAAATTCTCTTTCGTAATCTAACCCGTTCCTAAAACTGAGAGAGTCGAAAATTACTGAACTGGAGTGCTAACCCCCACTACATTGGAGGGAGCAACAAGTATTGTAAACTGCAACTAGTATTCTCTTATAATAATACCTTATCTGATATCGTGGATATTTTGGGAAACCTTACCCCAACTCCTACCTAAGTCTTATAATAGTAATTCCTGCGCTTTACAATAAAGTCCATTAGTAAAGATTAACCTGATTGTCTCTGCAACCTTGAAAATCATCTTTAGAGAAAGTCAAACCCCTACTGGAGCATTCCCTTGTTCGGTTCTTACTGCTCCATCGCTCCGGTCCCTAAGCCCCTTGTTACTGTCATTCCTTTGCTTTTTCTTGGCAGAAACATCCATCCAGTCTCTAGCTGGTCTTTCCCTCGGCTTAGACAACTGGCCCATTAGATTAGAGCCTTCTGGGAGCAGTTGTAGGTGAATAAGCTTTTTTTGGAGCGCGCCCAATGAATGAGCCACATGTGTTTGCTCATTCCAGCGAAATTGTAGGCTAAAGGGGAATCCCCAGCGATACTGAATTCTGTTCTTTATTAAAATTTCTAGAGCCGGTCTCATTTCTCTCCTTTTCGCTAAGGTGGATGGAGCTAAGTCAATAAACAATTGTAATTGTGTTCCGTCCGGGCCAACTATTTTAGGCAATTTCCTGGCTGCTGCCATTAGCAGATCTCTGGAGCTCTGTCTCACAAAACGAACTACTATGTCCTTAGGTTTCTCTGAATTGATTGGACCTCCAAGCGCCCTGTGGGCTCTTTCAATGAGCAGCACCTCCTCTGTTTGATTCGATAGGATGGTGGCAAACACCGCTTCTAGATAGGGTACGAGATCCTGCATATTTTTAGGAACACCTCTCAACCGTACGTTATGCCTTCTGGATCTATTTTCCTGGTCTTCCAATTTATTTTCAAGAGCCTCTATACGAGTTGAGTTGGCGCTGATATCAATTTTATCATCCTCTTGTGTAGAGATAATCATCTCTGTTCTTTTTTCTAGCTCGTGTGTTCTCTGTCCTATTGCACAGATCTCTTCTCTAATCTCCTTTAGTGCTAACGCAAGTTGAGTTTTCAGCATTAGTTTAAATTTCGCCATTGCCGAGACTGAGAAATCCACGTCAGTGATGGTGTTGGGCCTTTCCCCTTCATTCTCAGACATCTCAGATCTTTCTGGGGAGCTTTCCCCTGCTTTGGTTGCCGAACTGGACTCTGCTTGGAAATGCTCAGGGATGCCTCTGGAGGATGTGCTTCTCTTAGCCTTCTTCATCTTTCGCTCTGTTTCCTCCCTGACTCTCTTGTCTCTGAGGCGGCCGCACTGGCAGAAGGGTATCTCTCCAATATTAGTTGTCTTGGCACCCAAAAAAGAACACGGAGTCCTGCTCTGGGAAGCACCTGTGGAAAAATGTTATGGAAGGTGCTGCTCGAGTTGGGGCAATTTATAGTTTCATCTTTGTTTAGTCTTGCATTGTCAAAGCCTCAAGACTTTCTGCCTGTTGCTCCCCCTGTTGCTCTATCTTCTAGATTCCATCAATATAAAAAGGACTTTTGAGAGTTCTAAGGTTGCCAACATTTTCTTGTGCTGCCCTCTTGTGTTTCACTTTAATTACTTATATGTGCTACTTGATTTTGATTACTCTACATGATGGCGCAGAGCAGATTTTATGACATAATTAATATTAACCGCACCATACAGGATTCACTTAAAAACTACACATTACTATATGCAACTTCAAATCTTCCTGGCTTGTAACGGATTCCAAAAAAATGCAAACGTCAAGAATTTTGTAGGGATTTAAGTGATTTGGGTTTTCTCTTTTGTTTTGCTACTGGAAAATTCATTGTTAAAGTACAATTTGTATATTGTGCATTTTTGCAACTTTGCCGCAATTACATCTTTCCGATAATCTCTGATTAAGGTGCGTCACCACTGAGAATCGGCTTATTTATTCAACTCTATAGGGAAATCTCTTATTCCATCTTGTGTAATTAGCTGCACGTAAAATCAGATCATTATTTGTTAGAAATAAGTCCTGATCTTGTTCCAAAGCTAAATTTGCACCTGCAGTGAATACTATTGCAATACTTAAACCCTGCTCTCTTTCCATTAATTTCAGTTTCTAAAGGGTTGTTTGTTCATTTTTTATTTAACAGACTAACTTTCCTGAAATGATGAACAGATACAAGCAACTGCTGACCTATATCCGGAGTGCAGTCACAAGAAATTACTCAGAAAAATCTATTAACTCTATTCTTGACTATATCTCCACATCAAAACAGGTTTGCCATTTATTTCTTAATATTAATATACCTTTGTATTTCTAAATATGCATATACAAATATTTGCATTGCATTGCAGGTGCTGATCTACCTATTGTTATAGGGTTAACACTTTTTGAATATAAATAAAAATAACATTCGCTATGTCAGCCCTGTAAGGCTTCATTGTCCCTACTTTGCTTAGGAAATATATTTTTAGAACTGTAAATTCATCACATTCATATTTCCAGGCCTTTATGATTCGGCTACTATTGGTATTGCACAGGAGGAGGTAATTAATAGACTGATCGCTAATGTTGCCCTAGCAGCAGATAAAGTTAATTTAAAATATTTTAAGATATTTAGGAGACTTGAGCATATAATTAAAACAGTTTCTTGCCCTTCACTTAAAGAGCATGTTTTAACCCTGTATTAAATGGGTAGAGTGAACCTGTCATTTTAGGGCTTGTTTTGTGTAGAATATTTAAAGACATGGGCTTATGTTTGAGTCTGTGGTGCATTGCAAATTTAAGACAAAAAAATAAAATGTAATCATTTTTAGGTTTTTATTCCACCTTCTATAAATTACTTGCAGAATAATTACTCTCTTTTTATGTTAAGAAATGTACAACATTTGCATTTTTTGGATTCTATAATAATAGTGCATTGGGAGTCATCATAGTGTTTGATCAATATAAATATGGATATGGTATAGGTATTTAAAAATAGATTAGAAAATACCACTGCAAAAGGCAAAAAAGCCAACATAAAAGCAGTCTCATTCACATTTAGATTTAATTATTCTTTACTATGGGCATCCATTGCCTTTTTGTGCCACTTGATTGAGCTGCTCTCTTAGCAGACTGTATCCATAATTTCATATCTTAATTAAATTGATGTCTGCATTACTTGTTTTTATTTTTTACATCATAAAATATTGAGTTATTTGCCCAATGCAGCTCTTATAGAGGGCATGTCCTAATAGACCTACTGTGGTTCCTTATTTGAGCAGAAAAGTTAAGACCACTGTTGTTTTGAGGGCTGATGTGTAATTAATTATAAAGCACCTATGTAAGCCATAATTATGTGTTGTTGTTTTTTTTTAAAGAGAACTTAAATTCAGCAGAGTCTGCTTGTGTCTCTGAGAGCTTCTGTGTTGCTTTGGCATTTTTGTTCTGTCCTTGCGGTGAAGAAATAATACCATTTTAGAGCAAATTATTAATATTTGTCATCTTTCCACCTCTCCTACAAACCTACTTTTTGCTCAGAAACCGACAAGCACTCTTCAAACCGCAAGTCCTACATGTGCTACTCAGTGCATGTTTTTCATGGACTGGACAGGAAGCATTACAGTCATGTTGGCCTCTCCACATAGTAGTCTGCTAAAACTTAAGATTTTTTTTCTAAAAATTATTTTATTTTCATGGTTTACATAACTGCTAATGTTGTTTGTTACAGACATTTACAGTGTCCTTTAAAGGTATATCTAAGTTTCCCTGTTTTTATCTTTTTCTAATCTAACACATGCTGCTTATATCACACACACATTACATGGAGTCATTCTATACACATACACATTTATTTTATTTATAAATAAAACTTGTTTTCCACACCCCCAGTGCTGCTTCCCAATAGAAACGCTGCATTTGGCAACGGATTTTAACCACTTACTTAACCTTCAAGCCAGCAGCAGCTCAATGCAGAGATCTACAAAGCAATGGCTCCTCCTTCAGGGGGACTACACATCCCATGATTCCTTTCTGCATAAACTGCCATCATTGATTGTTACATTGTATTAGCTGCCTGCAGTTGGAAAACAAAAATATGAATTTTATGCTAATTTTAGCAGAGCTATCCAGGGCTGTCAACTCACAAAAGTAATGGATTACAAAATCAAGATATTTAGCAAACATCAGGGTGAGGTTTTGGTATTTTTTTCATGCAAAATGTTTTCATACACTATTGATTCTCCTCTATATCAGATGCATTCATAATCCAGGAGCCTTAGATATGCCTTTAAACTGAGACACAGCAATGAAATACTTTAGATTGTATTAAACCAGTATTTACTCTCTCCAATTACTTGCTGTTTAATTTAACAACTATGGACACACTGCTTTCAGAAAACCTTTTTATTTTTATTATTGCCCAAGATGGATCTTCTGCAGGAATTTTATGAAACAACACTCGAAGCATTGAAAGATGCAAAGAATGATCGGTTGTGGTTTAAAACTAACACAAAGGTAATATGGCATTCTAGATTTCCCTTCGAAGAAATCTTCATATTCATGTTTTAAACTAAACATATGTTTAGTTACCAGTGCAATAGGTTTGGTTAGTTGTGTACTTCTATTTTATAATGTTTGACATGGATGATTAGAAGATTTTTATTATATTGGATGAGTAGTGTCTATTTATTGAGAAATTATGCACTGTTCCAGCGACTGTATTATTATCATCGCTTATTTGTAATGTGCCAACATATTCCGTAGTGATATAAATGGGTTAAGTTCAAGGCAAAACTATATTAACACGGTGCAAAGAATCGAGGGCCCTGTCTTTGAGACTAAAATCTAGTGTGCCTATTGCTTTCCCCAAAGCTCTTTGCACAATTGAAAACTTGTAGAATAATTGTTTAAATTGTTGGATTGCTTGTTTATTAATCCTAACCCAGATAACAAAACATTTATTACAAATTTGTTTTGTGCCTGCAGCTTGGTAAATTATACTTGGAACGAGAAGAATATGGTAAATTACAGAAGATTTTGCGCCAGCTTCATCAGTCATGTCAGGTATTTTACTTTTTAATTGTTTACGGTTATATGGATATACATTTTCATGTCCGCAGTTCCATTATGTATCGTCTGACAGTCCCATCACGTTTTGATTAAAGGGGTAAAATGCAATCTGCAGTATGGTCACTTTTATATTAAAGGGACTCTGTCATGCCAATAAACTGATTTCATCTTAAAAAGCATTGCAAACTATATATACATTATACTAGCAGGTTTCTTTACAGTAAATTATTCAGAATGGTTTGTATATTTCCTTTAATATTTAACTCCTCATGCCAATTTGTAGCTCAGATTGCTTGTACGGTTGGTAGAGTAAGGGATCTGACTGCATGATAAAATTGACAACTTTGTTTTTACTACCATAGAAACAAACAAGGAAGCTAATTATCAAATCAAAGCAGCCAATTATTTTTAGCAACTCATTTGCATACAATAGGCAGCATAAACAATAGGAAACACCCCTGAATGGATTTAAATTCCCAAAAATGGCTAGATTTTCATGCTCTTTAAGAATAACTTAAAATTATTTTGGGTTGACAAGTTAAAGGCCATTCCTCAAGCACTGGAGCTAGGCCATATTTTCAATATATTATTGTGTGAGCACAGGCCAGTAAATCAAAATGATTGAGCATCTGTTTGATGTACCTGTACTCAAGCAATGTAACATAAAAATGTGTAGATACACAAAAACATCTCTCGAGCTGGAGAATCCTAATCTAATAGGGCAAGATGGTCCCCTGTTATGCATCAGTAGGAGATAAGTTAATGTGTTTTCTTTTTCTCAAGGAGAACACTCTTGCATTGCATTAGGTCACTAGATTACTCTGTGGTAAATAACGGATTTATTAACGATGCTAATTTAATGATGTAATTTCTGTTAAAGGAATCTCTATGCCACTCAAATGATAGAAGGCCCTTTTTGCAACAGTGAATGTTCTTGAAAAAAGAACTAACAATGTTTTAATGTTCTTTCAGATTAAACCAAGGCAATAACTTTAATAACTTCTATTCTAGACTGATGATGGGGAAGATGACCTGAAAAAGGGCACACAGCTACTGGAAATCTATGCTTTGGAAATACAAATGTACACAGCACAGAAAAACAACAAGAAACTCAAAGCACTGTACGAGCAGTCGTTGCACATAAAATCTGCAATCCCTCATCCTCTCATTATGGGAGTCATCAGAGGTAAGATTCAATGCACTGCTTAGTATAAACTTGTTCTGTACCACTCTTAATGCTATGAACAGGGCGGAGAACTTCCCAGGAGACTAGGAGCCAGAGCTCATAAAACTTGTACTTCTGGCTCCTAAATATTTTTCCTGGGTTTATTCCAGGCTGCTCTTATAACATTTTCCTGACTCCTATGTTTTAGATATTTTTAACCACCCTTGGATGTAAATACAAGTAACCATTTCATTGTTTTTGGTTTTATACCAAAGTGGTTAGGCACTTTCTTTGTGTAGAAATGCCATTAGAGCCTTAACATATGACTTTTAATACTATGTTATTTGAAAAAGGGATAACTTAGTAGTTTTTATTTTTATTTTTTTATTATCACATTTTGGTTTTGAAGTCTTTTAATGTCAGAGGCCTGTGTGCCTTTAGGAACTATTTACATCAGCGTGCAAATAAATTATTCAAAGCATAGCCAGTGAAAATATTTGTCATACCACTTCATGTTTGTAAATACTTAGGCCCTCATTCAATTGCAATTTGGCCAATTGAATAGGGCTCTAAATAAGCACATAACATATTTTTTTAAAGAAGTTTTTAGTTAGTAAACATCTATCCAAAAGCAAGGTTTTCACTAACTAAAAACTTATTTTAAAAAAATATGTTATGTGCTTATTTAGAGCCCTATTCAATTGGTCAAATAGCAATTGAATGAGGGCCTTACAGTTTTTGCAAATTAGATTTCAGAACTTGATGCAGATTAGAGAAGTTATTTGGTAATTGTTAACTGTTTTTTTTTTTTTTTTTTAACTTGACAGTCTGCAATTTAATACTTCATTGGCACAACAATTATTATGATACTTGACTTTACAGCTAAGTTAATAGGTTTTTATTTAATGTGAGGCTTCTGTCTTGAAACTTTCCCAGTTCCAATGCAATCCTTTTGGAGACTGTTTAGGAAATTGTGAAAGATTCCTCCAGAATGAAAAATGCAGTAAAATTATTTCAGTACTATTCAGTGCTTCTGCCTGACTTCCCTCTTACCTCTTTTTAGACAAAACCCCAATGCTATGAATATATTTGGCAACATTTTCCCCCCACAAAACAATATTCATAGACTTCAATTGAAATGTTCATTTATTTTCATAAATGTATCTACAGTAGTGACTTAGGAAATATTTATATCGGTTTTAAATTATGATTAAAATCATGTGACATGTAGTCCTTTAAAATGGATAAATCTTACAATAATATTTTAGTTTCCAGTTGCTATTTTTGTTTCATTTTTTTATTTTATTTTTATTTTAAGCAAACCGTTGTATGCTTTTCTGGGTGCCAGATAGACTTTTTTGAGATGACTGATATATTGTGTGTGCATAAGAAATGTATGCAGTCTATGGCTTATAATTAAGCTTTATATGATTCCATATCCGGACAATATATTTTTTGTGCAGTGACCGGCTCCTAAATATTAGATTCATGCATATACATAAATTCCAAACTTTTTTAATTCACCTATACAGCTTGTGTCCCTTTTCTAATTTTGCATTGCAAAAACTATAGTTTATGGACAATTCACCCCGATACATTCAGTACTTTATTTGCTTGAGAGACGTTGCAGTCGGACATTAATCCTGACTTTCTGGATACCTTAATGCTTTATCTTTTACATAATATAACAAATTATAGAGCCCTCTAGAAGATGAAGACAACTAAAGAAAGAAATTGCACTAACGCACTTAATTTGCCGGTCCATTGTATATATTTCAAGTACCGGTCCATTGCATGTATTTAGAAATAAAGCCTTCTAGTGTTCACAGATTTCTTATAGTACATGTAAACGTATGCCTATAAACCAAAATACTTATACACGTTCCCACCTATGTACATTTGGTAAAAAATGTACTAGGTGAGCAAAAGGTGGCAGTATAGAGTGATGCAGTATTGAGTGTAAAGCTAAATTGTACAATTTTACACAAAAGAGGCCTGACATACATTTGGTCGCGTTCTCCTGAAAAAAACGCAATTGTGTCATTTGCAGTAAATAAAGGAAGACATTAGTGTGACAAATGTGGCCTAAGTTCATTGTGGGATATTTTGTTTAAATAATTATTGTAGATGTTGCATATAAGCACTCCTGAGTAACTAATTTCAGTGGGAAGCATGACAGAAGTATAGGAGTACTATAACGATAGTTGTTTCTTTTTTGCTTTGGAAATCTGCATACCACCAAAATTCTAATAATAATACTGTGGATACTCTTCAAATGCATGGTATCAATACGATAAAAGTATAAGCTTAATCAATATATGTGTCAAACCTTATAAAATGTATTCCAAAAATTATAAAACCACAAAATCACCATATATGCTCTGCACCATCAGTTAGATGGTGGAAAATTTGCTTACATTTTTAAAATTGACCAAGAATTGACTTTTATATTGTCATTTTAGTTTAGACCCTGAAGCCATCCCACAATAATCTGCATAAATAATAAGACTGAGTCTGTAACTGTTACATATCGTATTATAGATTTACACTGCATTTGAGTGCAGAGTATAATGGTGTAGTTGTATGTATTCTTTTTAAAGATTTTTTTTCACTGTTATGTCACAAGTTCAATTGCCCTGCCTTCTACTTGATCTTTTTTTTTTATTTAAAGTATTTATTTACATATATCAATCATATGTGTTTTAATAAATACATTAGTCCATTGAAAAAAAACAAGTGTAAGATATTGGATTAGAACCAATTACTTACTAATGACATTTTTTTATGAAACACACTTACAACTACACCAACACTCTGTTTTAAAAAGTCAGTATAAAAGTTAAACTTATTTAATTATTTGAGTTATATATGTATTGAGTAAATATGTGAACTAGTTATTATATATCATTTTTTTTGATAAAAAAAAATCAACAGTTACCCTATATTGACATGCTTTATTATATAACCCATCATTTTAAAATGTTGGCATTTGGGCTCTTGTAGGTACAGGCTACACTACGCCACAGTACTTTCTTTAACTTCGTAATGAGACAGGATGTGGGGCGGTGCAAGCACAAGGAATATCAAGCAAGGGTCGAGTTCTGTACCAATTTTTACTCATTCAGACACATTGAGTACCGAGGTAGTCGAGTATCAAGGGTCCACTGTAGTTACCAAAAACAATAAAAAATGGAACTTTATTATTATTATGTAAGCACCACTATAGCACTACACATACTCAAGTTAGAGACAATTATCCAGTGTACTTTAAGTCGAGAACTTCAGTACATCATGACAAATAGTCAATATAGATAGTGATAATTGGGAGGGTACAGAATATCAGAACCCTAAAATGAAGATATTTTATATAGTGCAATGTAGTAAATCACATGCTGAAAAAGTTTTCACATGCTAATAAGATGATACCAGTACCATAAGACCCCTGTCTCCCATTTCAGGGACCTCCTATCTTAAGCGCTATGGTATGCCCCTCAAGCTAGCTGAGTACCCTATAATAAGAGGAATTAATATCCATAAACATAGCACAACATTGTGTCCTAAGAATACGATCGGTGTAGTTCCATTACTACAAAACCCTATGTCTCATTACAGAGACCTCTGTCTGAAGGGCTTTGGTGTGCCTCACAATCTGGCTAAATGCCCTATGAGTAAGGAGAATGATGAACACAAGGGCATTCACTGCACAAAGTAGATTTCATTCCAAACTGAGAATATGTGAAAGTGCATTCAAAAATATCATTCATACAGCTAAAAAAAACAAATTTAGCCTTTTAAGTAACTCAATAGGGTGCAAAATGGTACCAATGTGATATGGCTACATACAAACAGCCATTAAAATCAAACCCTGTTGGGTACAATTGTATACTCTATCAAAAAGAATTTGCAATATTGGTAGTAGGAAAGACCTGTAGTTACAAATCACTTAGCCACTACCTGATTTAAAGTCTCTACAACTGATTCTAATTAACTAGCTACATGCCTGTCAAAGATGACGGGAGTCAAATTGTAAGCCAGGCAATGCTGTTTGCCACACATTGCCTGTCAAAAATGACAGGAGTCATTTTCTCCCCCCTCTCCTTCCCCTGTGTCTCCTTTTCCCCCACTCCTTTCCCTGTGTCTCCTTTTCCCCCACTCCTTTCCCTGTGTCTCCTTTTCCCCCACTCCTTCCCCTGTGTCTCCTTTTCCCCCACTCCTTCCCCTGTGTCTCCTTTTCCCCCACTCCTTCCCCTGTGTCTCCTTTTCCCCCACTCCTTCCCCTGTGTCTCCTTTTCCCCCACTCCTTCCCCTGTGTCTCCTTTTCCCCCACTCCTTCCCCTGTGTCTCCTTTTCCCCCACTCCTTCCCCTGTGTCTCCTTTTCCCCCACTCCTTCCCCTGTGTCTCCTTTTCCCCCACTCCTTCCCCTGTGTCTCCTTTTCCCCCACTCCTTTCCCTGTGTCTCCTTTTCCCCCACTCCTTTCCCTGTGTCTCCTTTTCCCCCACTCCTTTCCCTGTGTCTCCTTTTCCCCCACTCCTTTCCCTGTGTCTCCTTTTCCCCCACTCCTTTCCCTGTGTCTCCTTTTCCCCCACTCCTTCCCCTGTGTCTCCTTTTCCCCCACTCCTTCCCCTTTGTCTCCTTTTCCCCCACTCCTTCCCCTGTGTCTCCTTTTCCCCCACTCCTTTCCCTGTGTCTCCTTTTCCCCCACTCCTTTCCCTGTGTCTCCTTTTCCCCCACTCCTTTCCCTGTGTCTCCTTTTCCCCCACTCCTTTCCCTGTGTCTCCTTTTCCCCCACTCCTTTCCCTGTGTCTCCTTTTCCCCCACTCCTTTCCCTGTGTCTCCTTTTCCCCCACTCCTTCCCCTGTGTCTCCTTTTCCCCCACTCCTTTCCCTGTGTCTCCTTTTCCCCCACTCCTTTCCCTGTGTCTCCTTTTCCCCCACTCCTTTCCCTGTGTCTCCTTTTCCCCCACTCCTTTCCCTGTGTCTCCTTTTCCCCCACTCCTTTCCCTGTGTCTCCTTTTCCCCCACTCCTTTCCCTGTGTCTCCTTTTCCCCCACTCCTTCCCCTGTGTCTCCTTTTCCCCCACTCCTTCCCCTGTGTCTCCTTTCCATCCTCTCTCCCTCCCCTGTGTCTCCTTTCCCGCGCTTCCTTTCCCGCGCTCCCTTTCCCCCCTCGTGTCTCCTTTCTCCCTCCTGTGTCTCGTACCTGGATGGAATCCTTCCAGTAGCGCAGCACTCACCTCCTCTGGCCCGAACTACTTTCTGGATCAAGCCGCGTTGCGCATGGGCATCCCGCCTGCGCGATGCACGGCTTGATCCAGAAAGTAGTTCCGGCCAGAGGAGGTGAGTTCGGCACTGCTGGCAGGGTCACATCCAGGTACGTGGTTAATCAAGGGTGATGCGAGCCCGGGAGCTTTGCGATGAGCGCCTTCATCGCGAGCCCTCCACTGGCAGGAACCAGGTATGATGCAAGCCCTCATGGTTACGGGCTGCAAAGACTCTCCACGCTTTGCGAAGCGTGACCAACATCGTAAGCGTTACAAACAGCCCCGCAGCTCCACAGCTATTATAGTGATATTCTTTACATCCCACGTGATGCAGAGCTCATTACTTATTCAGGCAGAGGCAACACACTGAAATTGCCAGACTTCTATTAATCATAATTTCAGGAAATCTGCATTATTTAGAAACAAGCCAGACAGTATATAAAGCAAATACTCCATCAGTATATAGCTGAAACCTCCTGTGCATGTTTACACCGCTATACCATGCACTTCTACATTCATGTAAGCAAGGCACTTATTAAATACATGTATACCAGAGCCATATTGAGAACAAATCATGGGTAAGCATTTCCAGAATAACTGATAGAGATATTGAAAGAACAGCAAGAGTAATGAATTGGTGGTATATTAAGGACACAGCTGAAACAATGATGAAGTTGTAGTATTTGGTTTATGTGTCCAAGTGCTTTCAAATTTCAGAAGCATCACATCTTAGCCTGTTGATTATCACACACTGGAGGATAAAACTATGTGTTGATATTATGTGGGAAATTTTATATATGTGGAAATTTTAGAGTTAAAGGGCCATTGCCTCACTATAAGTGCTCTTCATGGTGTGTGAGAGCACACTAATTACACTAATAAACACCTAAAAAACTATGGTCTTATTAACAACATCTGCTGCACCAGCCGGTGAAGCTCTGTGTGAACACAAAGATTTATAGTTTTCACTGATCTTCAGGGACGCAGTAGGACAAGTTAACCCCTAACTGTCATTTTTTGTAGATTCCAGCAATCATTTCCCTGCACAGATTAATTTGTGAAGGGTTAACACTGTCTGCTTGTGCTCATGGCAAAGAGCAGTTGCTGTGAGTGTATCTGGGGGCATGTCAGACTCTCCATGTAAACACATTTCGTTTATAAATGTTTTTGTGAAAAAAGAACATATTTAAAAAAGTATTTCAGCATGATTTTTAAGAGATCTTTTCTTTGATGTGGTCCAAACTGTGCTGAATTAAGTGGCCCTTTAATGTGTGAAAGTATTGCTTTTCATAAAGGGTAGTAGATAAGTGACTCTAGCACTTTCACTGGGTTGGTGTTTCAAGCAAAGATCATAAATTTAAGCATGTCTGGGATAACAGTAATGCAGTCCTGATGTTTTTTAAAGCAATCCTTAGGTAGCTACTATGGGTAAACTAGATCAGCCTTTTGGTCCTTATCTGCCATCAAATCTGTTTTGTCTCTGCTGCTTTCAAGTTTAGCAGAAGTGCAAATCTAATGATAACCATGCATTGAATTAAATAAAGCACATGAATCTATAATGGTAAATTTAAAAAAGAGCATAACCGGGCTGCTAGTGTATGTCCCGGTTTGATTTACATTTTTGTGTATGTTTGTGGATATTCTTGTATTTATCAAAACAATTTACATTTTTCTAGTCAATTAACGTTCTGATAGAAGTACTTTTAGGTGTTCTGCCTTAACATATTACAGTTGTCAGTTGTTCTTTTGCCATACTTGCCCTCGATAACTTGTTGACACTACAACAAATCTTGTTGTACTGTATACAATACTCTGTAGGATCTTACTACTCCTCTACAAAGTATTACACAAGGAAATATATTCCACTGACCCAACTATATTGCATGTAAACTCCCAAAATGAAAGATTTTGTTTTAAGACCTCATGGAAGGAATAGGTGCTTATGTATGAGATGATACCATTATGAAGATCAACAAAAGTAAACACTTACATGCACTCAGATATTTGAGCTAATCACAAAAAATGGAAATTATAGATTAAAACTAAAAAGGGCTGCTGTCATTCCAAGCTCCAGTTGTTATTGTTTTAAGTTACTCTTAAAGAGTTATTTGTTGTCTAAAGTTAACCATTCCAGAGATACTCAGTACAGTTTGAACTTACCGTATATTCTCGAGTATAAGCCGACCCGAGTATAAGCCTAGGCACCTATTTTACCACAAAATACTGGGTAAAATGAGTGACTCGAGTATAAGCCGAGGGTGGGAAATGTGCTGCCCCCTGTGTCCCTCTTGTCTCATAGAAATAGGAATAATAAGAGATCCCACAGCAGGCTTTAATCAATAGTCCAACTTCTGGGAGAACCTATATAGGTCTCGTATGAAGTCTATTCAGTTTTCCTTTTGTGTGTAGAATATGGTCCCTCTTGTGTGCCCCATCTGAATTTGGGTAGTGTATCTTACATGCCAGTTCTCCATATAGCACCGCCAGGGTTTGCCGCTTCTTTCGGGTGAGAAGTGTCCACATATAAAGCTCCAACAACATGAAAAAGACAAAATGGGGGAAAGAAACTAAGTAGTGTTTCTCTGGACTCCTATTTTGAGCTATGCTCCAAATACCTTTTTAATGAAGTGGAAGTATGTAAAAAAAAAATTGGTGTGATAATTATGCTTCTGTGTCAAAGTGCATGCCAAATAGTAGCAACTCTTACTGGACCATCATTGGGTAACATGCATTAAGTTATCAAGGATGCATAGTGTGTGCAAATAATATGCACACATGGAATATTCTCTGAAGTACTTGGATTGTACTGCAAATGTTCACAGACTCTTCACTAAAATATCTCCTCTTGAACCCTGAACCATTTTATACTGTGAAGGGTTTGAAAATGATTGAGGTTCTTTAAAAGATGCAGTGCCCGGTGTCTCTACTTCTTGAAAAGACTGCAGAGTTCATTACCTTCAATTTTTCTTCTTTTCAGAATGTGGAGGAAAGATGCACTTAAGAGAAGGAGAATTTGAAAAGGCACACACTGACTTCTTTGAAGCATTTAAAAACTATGATGAATCTGGGAGTCCGAGGAGAACAACCTGCCTGAAGTACCTGGTCCTAGCGAATATGCTTATGAAGTCTGGGATAAATCCTTTCGACTCTCAGGAGGTATGGATGATTCTATATTTCTTGATTCGTTAATATCTTGAGTTTCCTGCTGATTTATTTATTTTTAAATCTCTCATTTTACGTTTAGGCTAAACCATACAAAAATGATCCAGAAATTCTAGCAATGACAAATTTAGTAAGGTAAGTCTTAATTTTCATGTCAATTGCCCCTTTTTGGATAATTTCAAATACTTCTGAAAAATATTTTTATGTAATTATAGTTCAGGGTAATCAATGCTTTTTGTAATATTTTAACCACAACAGAAATAGATACTGATCAAACTGGTATTCTACCAATGGAACTATTCTTACTGCAGAGGTTAGCTTTTCCAAACTAGCCTGCTGAAGTTATTTATAAATGTATGTCTATATTTACATACTTTACTTGCTGGCTACAAGTTTTTTGTTTTTTTATTGAGTGAAAAAGTATGTGTTTCAGTGGCCATTTAATTTCTCTATTGTTAATTTCCAAATTAGCCTGACATCCATCCTATACGTATTTATTGCCTTTGTCTGATTCTAAAATTCTATTTATGCAAATATATTAAATGGTCCCCACTGTATTTTATTCTCATCCATCTGTTGAGAAACTATTCTTTCTCATTAGTCATACAGTCTGCATGAATAACATTTAAATACTTTATCCACCTTGTTAACTTTCAACTAATTGTTCTCCTCTTTGTAAAGTGCCTATCAGAATAATGACATCACTGAGTTTGAGAAGATTCTGAAAACAAATCACAGCAACATCATGGATGATCCCTTTATAAGGGAACATATTGAAGGTACCGTACACTAAAGTGATCAGTCATATAATATAAGGGACATTGACATCATTATTATAGAGTTGATTGATATTTTTCATGCTATTATCTTGTGAGGATCCTGCCTGGGATTCTAAATGTAGTCACTCTAATGGGAATGAAGTCCTGCAGATTTCTGTACCACAGACAGTAGTGTAATACTACCTGCGAGGCCTAGGACAGCACATTTTCAGGGGACAGCAGCCTGCCTCACATTGTCTATACAGGATTATGGAGAAGTGTGTTCATACGCATATACATTTCTTTGTACAGTAACATTTCTGTCCAGATGTGTAACTGATGTTTTCTGGTACACTTTAAATATACATAGGCCCACATATACTTTTTTATATATTTTGTAAGCCCATCTGCAAGTCTAAAAATAACTTGAAAAGGTATTTCTCGCTCAGGTTTCCTAGAAATGTATTTGTTTCTGTATGGTGGAGAGCTTCCCTTGCTCTTTTTGCTCACCATATACTGAATGATTGTTGTGGGAAAACTCAGTCCCGCAAACTCTACTGCACAAACCAGAACCAACCTCTCATTGATAGCCATTAAGCTTGAAACAGTACTGTATGTGAATGGTTTCTTGGTGTGTGCAAAATCCAACCCTTTGGCTTTGCTTAAAAGCTGTGTGGTACAGAGAGCATATGCGTTTTAAAGGAGCCATGTATAAAATGTATGGATTTATACACAAGACAGGAATCCCACACACGTACAGCTGTTTCAAAGTTACTGCCTCTCATCAGTGTGGGGCTGGATCCTTAGCTTGTGTAGTAGATTTTTTTTAGGAGGTAGTTTACCACAACAATCATTTAATTTATGGGGGGCAACAGTAGTACAGTAAATAAATAGTACATTTGTGTTCACATTTCAACAACTATATAGTAATTATCGTGAGGGATACAGAAATCTGAGTGGACCTATGGCAGCATAAAACCAAAATACATCTATGCCCACAGACCTGTGTTAAATACGTCTACCAGAATGATCAAATATCCACATTTCTTTACAATTCTATTTCAGAAAGCAGTACCATTACACTGCCAGATTTATGGGATTTTTTATTTTATTTTTATTTATTAATTTGGTACCGGTTTTAGGCTATTTTAAATTTTATATAAACTGTAACTTCATCATTCTCTATACTGTACGCTCATTATAACTTTTTTTATTTTTTTTATTTTAGAACTTTTGCGAAACATCCGAACACAAGTGCTTATAAAATTAATTAAGCCTTATACAAGAATACATATTCCTTTTATTTCTAAGGTAAGTCTTTACAGCTTTTGAAGACTTTTGTTTAAAGTCTTTATCATAAAATAAATCTTGTGTGTGGGAGCATGCATATATTTTATACACCAAACTGTGTATTTTGTTTCTTTCAATCCAATTTATATTGATTTTCTTTGTAATCACAAAATTAGTTTGTTACATAAACTTAGCAAATTGGTGTTTTCTTATTATTGTTCAGCAGCTGTCTAGCATAATTTGTAAGTAAAATGTACCTCAAAATGATTTAATTCACTATGTGGAATGACAACTATCTAGAGCAGCTTGCCAAACACTCCATGATAACCAAAAAATACAAAATTTACCTGATGGCACAAAAATAATCCATTTAAATAAAACCTATAATTATCTTAATTTTTTTTTTATTGAACTAAAAACAAATTAATCTAGCCAAGGATATATATCCCTATTAGAGTGGGAGAAGGAAGTAAGCAAAAATAAAAGGAGTGCTAGAGTAGAGAGTGAGAAGCAAATTGAATACATGAGATGAGAGGAATGATAAATTTATTGTTTTTCCAGATTATTTTTACTTCCTGTGTCTCTGGTATTTTTTCTTTTTGAAGCCCTCTAGAAATTATGGTCCACTGGAGAAAAGCAATGGTAATTCATACTTGTGACCTATTCTGTAGCTATATATAGACTTTTAATCTCTACATCTTGTATGAGCTCATTGAAAAAGAATGAATGGTAAGCTCCGTGCTGCTTTGATCATACTAATTTTAGTTTATAACGCATTAAAATAGATCTACCTGAACATTGAAACTTTTTTCAAACTACGACACCGTTTGATAAATGGCATTGCTGATTATACCAATTCTTCCGTGTCATGTTCTTGGTATTTCTCTTTATCTAATCTAGCCCTTTTGACCTGCAGAGAATTATCACTGATGGGTGTGACCTAGCATTGTGTGCGCAGTACTTTTAAATGCCAATACTCCTTTCCCTTGTGCAATAATACATAATGTGATGTCCTTTATTTCTGTGTAAACAAAGACTAGAAGGGTGCAGATTATGTAGATCATGTGTAGCTGACAAGGTTTAAGGCTCAAAACTAGGAAGTAATGTCAGTCATTTAGCTATTACTGTAATACACCAACTATTACCACAATGACTGAGCTATAAAGCAATCCTCTCCTACAGGAATAGCTTTTTCAGTATCGCCCTATAGAATAGAATTGCTGTAATTATGACCTTTTTTGTTGCTGCACAATTATTTGCAGTTAAGAAACAAACATATCTGAGAAGCTGCTCTAGCTCCAGAGCGTCGGAACGGAATTAATAAAAATCACAAAACTGCCTGTTGGAGCTGTCCCCATGAACTGTTAAAGCACACATTTGTCTTTTTGTACATGTATGAAAATCACTGTGGGGGAATGGATTTATTGATCGTGAGTGGAGATGTTTTAGAGTTTAAGAGAATAATATAATATTTATAATGAGTAATTGTACACTGCTCTGTGGTAGAGGGACATGATCTTCTAAAGGATGAAGGAGGGATGCATGGGAAGTCTGTCAGGGCCACCTGCTGCCCCATATAGGGCTAGAGTGTATTGATGTCAATAAATGTTTCTATTGGTTACCCATGGAAATGGTTCTAGCTGAATGGGACCTCCAGCTGGCTCAGAATTTTTGTGATTTGTTTTTATTTGACTGCTTTTATGTTTGTTTGTTTTTTAAAGAACTATAGTTGTTAACGGGTAATTAAAAAATAAGTACAGCCTTTAAATATATCCCCTATATAAAATGTAGCCTTTACTGGGGCTTCAATCCCCTTTTTTAGCTACTTTCTGGACGGGCCATGTCCTTACTGGCATTTTCATTGTTGCAGATGAAAGCTCCCTTTCCATCAGTAGAAGGTTTTTGCACTTTCTAATAACATTTTGTTCATTACCCATTTCAGTTTATATGTAAATATAGCTCTGCAGTGATCTTTTAACTACAGTCCCCACCAGAAGCATTTGGGGCATACCTCTACTTTTTAGTTGGAAGTCTGATGCAAAATAGAGAAATTGTAGATATTTTACTGTTCATAAATGCTGTTGAGAAGATCTCCTCCTACCTCTGGGGAATTTCCACAGCCATTATAGAAGAGAGCAAACAGGTTTTTAGTTACCTTTCCTTTTGAATCCTTCTATTGCTGTCCAGTATATTTATTTTTCTAATTGAGTTGTTAGTTACTTTACAGTGAATAAAGTCTTCCTGACTGAGAATTAAAGAACCAGTAAACTTGGTGATGGATGAAATGTTTTAGGAAGTAAAAGAAAAAAAAATAGCATTTTAATGTTTTCATTTTTATATGCAATTCTTTTTTTACGAGTTGCTTCAACTTTTTTTTATGGAACGTTTCTAGCAGATTCTGCCTCATCATTGTGCATTAGCACTAATGACAGCACTGGTAGTTGTGCAAACTGTTGCTATTGTGCTATTTTTGGCAGCAGTTGCTATTGTGCAAAAAGAGCTTCCTCTCTCAGGATTTTCCCCAGCAATCTTTAGCTTCCGGGTGGACCTGGCAGGCAACATGATGGAGCAGAGGGTGGGAACACATCCCCACACTGCGTTCCTACCCCGCATCTGGCGCTCATCTCAGGCAGCACTTGAACATGGGTGGGTAGTGCACCCAAGAAAACCAGCTGGGGAGAACACTGCTCCTTGCATTCAAACCTCAGTATGCAGGCCACTGGAAGCTATAAAAGTATATTCCTTTGGATTGTAAGTTTACAAGTTTTCTATCTTGTATGGTGCTTTAGGGAAAGCGCAATTTACATTTGAATTTAGGCTCAATAACAGGGGCACTGTAATATCTGGCTTCTGTATCAGTCAGGGTCTCTCCATCTGGTATCAGCACTTTCAGGAGTCTCAGTAACTTTCCTGTGGTAGTGACCAAGTTACTTGCAGGGTGGCGATAGGATCAGTATTGCAGCCACCAGGAGCAAAATAAGAGCCCATACCATTTCCCACCCGAGACATCTGATCTCCTATCTTTTACAACCCCTCTTCTCCTGAAGCCAGAGAGAGGATGCAAACCCGGCCACTCCAGCAGTTGCAAATCCACACAAACTCCTGTAGAACTCCACCTCCTGTCCCATATGTGACTGCATCAACTCTACACCATACACCCAAGATGCCATGACAGTAACCATATGCACACGTTCTATCCACAATATACTATACTCGCACATTACACTCATGACCGTACTATATATACACATTCATTCTTTTAACATAACACAGATCACAGTAATATAACATGGGGAGTTACATACAGTATATATGCCATAAGACCACATGATGCATTGTGGTACACTATGGCACGAAGTCTTGGAGCTATTCACCCCACCACCCACCTGCCCACATTTCCCTTGTGGCAAATGATTCCCCAACCCATTTTCCAATGGGGCAGTATGTCCTCTATGGTGGCTCAATGCACCAGAATACAGGCCCTGCAAAGGAGTCCGTGACAATAACTAAGGAATGTTTTTTTTTTGTTTTTTTTTAAAACTATAATGTAGAAAATTATGGATTATACTGTCCATAACCTATTTTCTTTTTTTATACAATTTATTACATTTTAATGATTTTGTTTTCTAGCCTCACTATTAGCCACAATTGTTAGTGTTGAAGTTGAGATCATCTTATTGAATGCATGTCTTGGGATTGATGTTTTATACAGTTTAACGCAATTTATTTTGTGTACTCCACAAAAATGTCAAATTTTTATTGCTCTTTGTTTATAATGTACAAAAATAGAAAATTTCTATTTAAAGATCAAAAACATTTGAGTCTGCAGGAAAGATGAAATCTTATACAATGTTAAAGCACTTCTTTTTCCCCCTCTTTTCCAGGAGCTAAACATAGATGTAGCTGATGTTGAGAGCTTGCTGGTGCAGTGCATACTGGATAAGTATGTCATTACTTTTCAAATTACTTTGTAATTGATGTGGTAAAAGTACATCTTTGCAGACTATCTGAACAAATTGTTATGTCGACATATTATTTAACACTGCCATGATTCATCTGAACTCTCTGGCTGCCCAGCTCATGTCTGCTATGTGTGGTCTCCATGTGCCAAGCACGTTGCAGATACGAGCTGACAAAGTGCTATTTTGTCAACCTCAATTAAAATAATCTCTTCACCCACTTAACGGGTTAAAGGGACATTGACGTCACAAACAATTTTCTGCACCTTCATGTCAAGTAATAAGTATATAAAATGTGTAAACTTTTTTTGTTGCCCATTTGAAGCACTCTTCATGGTTTTAAAATTGCACAGTGACATTTTAAAGTGATTGAACTTGTATGCACCATGGATCTTGCACCACAGTATTTAATATTGGGGAAATTCTCACAGCTTTTGAAGGGGCCATAAAGTACATTCTCCCTCTGAATGTTTATGTAGGTCTTCCCTACAATAATACATTTTACTTTTTCCCCTTTGAGTCTAAATAACCCAGAAAAATTAAAGGTGCCTAAAATGCAAACTGTTCTGCCATGCATTTAAAAGAACATGTTTTAGACATTATAAAAGTTTCATTTTTGATGAAAAAATATTTAGCAAAATTTTGTTGAAACTCATCGGAAGTCAATGGGAAATACCTGTGTGAATAGATATTGGCAGACACTTGTCACTCATACAACTATATTGCTGCACATTGGCTGAGAGGGACAATCCTCAAAGCAGAATATTCAGCCCCAGGAGCTTCATCTTCAAAAAAGAAACACTTGGTTCGACACTGTGGTCGTATCTGTAAAATGCTCTCTTTGAAGTACTGTACTTAAAAACAGGCAACCTGTTCTTAAAATGTAATAACGACATTTGCAATCTAACCTTTTCTTTTCCATTGATCAATTTTCTGAGGGGGGACTTTGAACGCATAGGAGGTTTATATAGGCACAGAGGTAATGTGACTTACAGCAGGACTATTGGAAAGGTCATAAAAGTTAAAAATAGTCTTTCTTTCTGTCTTGTTTTTCAATATCTATAAAAAAAAAATGTGACCTCAATGTCCTTTTAAATGTACATGAAATAGGTTATCAATGTTAAGTTCCTTTGTTATGGTATGTTTTTATACCATGAAATCCTTGCTAGTTTTAGTATATTATTTTGTTCTACTTAATTTTAGGCCTCCTTAAGAAGTAGGCTACTGAACAAACACCTCTATTATTTAATAATAAGTTGTACATAGGTCTCTTTTACATGTTATGACAATGAAAATAACGTATTGCACTCGCATCATAGACATTTTTATTTAATCATCACATAGTACTAATGTTACCAACTTCTACCTGATCAGTTTCACTGCTAATGTTTAGCTCCACACAATTAGTGGATCAGCACCACTATGTATTTTAGTATAGGGGAAGTAGTCTACAATAGCATGTGATTTTTTTTTTTTTTTTTTTAATTTACTCATTTTTTGCTACATACTACTGTAAGTTTATACAACATAACATTCTTATTTATGTGCATCTCGTTTTTTCTTTTCTAGCACAATTCATGGGCGAATTGATCAAGTGAACCAACTTCTCGAACTGGATCATCAGAAGAGAGGTGGGGCACGATATACTGCATTAGATAAATGGACCAACCAGCTGAATTCTCTCAACCAGGCTGTAGTCAGCAAGCTTGCTTAACAAAGAACAAGCTTTTACAAAATAGAAAAAAAGTACTTAAGGCAACAGTGCAGTGATGTAACCCTTAAAAAGACCTGGGAATGGCAAAACTAGTGTCGGTTGGTGTGCCCTGAAAATAATATTGGAGTTTGGCAGAAGCGCTTTCTGATCAGCTGGTTTGTGTTTCGCTGCTGCATTTATCCCAAGAAAAAAAAAACAGCTTTAACCTCGAGAAGATAACCAAAACGTTACGGGATATGTGCCGTCTTGTCATCTTGCCCTAAACATTCAACATCTTAGTAAATCTTGCCATGGGCAATAAATGACCAGAGAGAAGATTTTGTCATGATTTTAAAAAAAAATATACACTGACATGTTACTGTTGGTTAAATTTAAACACGTTTTACCTACAGAAAATGTCTCACAAAAATAACCTGCAATAACTTGAAATGCATACCCTTTTGAACACTTCCTTCTTTTCTCATGTATAATTGATATATTTGCTGCATTTTGCAAAAATGTCAATGCCCCAGAAAATGTGTCCGTATAAATATATATATATAAATATATATATTTCTGTATCTGCAGTGTAGTAAACCTTTTAGAAGAAACCCCATAATTACAGTGGCATAATGTCACTTAGGTTTCAAGCAGCAAAATAAACAGTGCAGCTCAGAAATTAAACAGTTTGCTCTTGTGCGTGTTTTATTGCATTGGAAAGTGAAAATGGATAAGATTCCTCTCTTAGATACAGCAACTTAAAAATGGAGGCTTATCAGATGGGACTCTAACACTGCTGCAACTACTGACTCTGACATAACCTGAAAGACATAGAGTATATTTAAGTCTTCACTGATAAACTGGGAAGGTATTACAGGGGTAGACAATTTTTTTTTATATACAAAATTCACCATAAGTATGTCTTCCCGAAAATAAGGTCAAGGTCTAGAATCCATGTTTTTTTTATGGATGTACATACTAATGTTTTACTATAATGTAATTCAGAGGGACACAGAAGGACATTTAATGCAAGGGACTTTAACGGAGAGTTTAAGCATTAGGAGCTTAATGTGAGAGATCTTATCAATATAACATTGTGATGGATGTCATGAAGAAAGGTGCCAGACGTTCTGATTCAGCCATAGCTCAGCGTCTTGGCTATGTCTGAGGTACTGTATTCTAAGAAAAACAAGTGTCTTGTTGTTTTTTATAATGAGCTTTGTTCTTTTTTAATATAAAGTTAAGCAATTATGCAGGACTGTAGAGTACATGCTGTTGGCTAGTTACAAATTCAGCCAACATACAGACAACCAATAAAGAAACTTAAGGGCCCTTCTCTTTGGCAAGTTTACAGTACATGGGGAATGATGGCACATCAGATACAAGATTAAAAGGAAGCAGTTTTAATAAGATGATCAAAAGGCAGAAGAGATTATGTATCGTCTTTTTGTAATACTTTCAGATAGAGGTCATTGCTAAATTATTGTATGGAAATGCATTAGTAGCGCAAAGATAATTAGTTGATTTTTAGTACTGAAGTAGTGCAAATGGACCATAATCTTTGGCACGGTAAGATTAAATACTCCCACTGAAACAATGCTTTTATATAAAGTATGTATACAAATTAGCTCTTACTTGTACTCTCTCCAGGACATTGTCTGTAAACTGGAGCAAAGTACAACCTTCAATATTTCTAGGGGGGTGGGCATGCATTGAAGCATTGACTGTTGCATTGTACTTCTTTACATAGATTGTCTGCAGAATGATCTAGAGTGAGTCAGTAGATCCTGATAAACATGCATCCTCATCAACCTCTTACCCAATAGAATATAATGTTTTGGTGTTTTCAAGCAAACAATATATGTGCCATTTAAGGAGATATTTTTGAGTGGTATACACATTTGGTTTAAGTTTTTTTTTTTTTATATAATATGTTTAAATCCACTTTTGTCTATCCTGATTACAGAAGGTCATGGATTAAGTATTGTCATAGGTTTTAAGTGTAAGTAAAAAAAACAAAAAAAAAACATAGATCAGGTTGACCAAGTGATTGTTGTTTGCACTCAGTTCCTACATTTCTCTCTCTCATGCATTTGGAGGATATATTTTGATTGAACTCGTTATGGTGCTCCATATCCTTACATCAAGATGTTTCCTGTTTGGCTCAGATGCAGGATGTCTGAACACTACACACTCAGAATAAAGGATCAGGAGTCTATTTTGTCTGTTTTCTTTAATGTGTTAATTGGACATTTTCTTTTCAGTCCCATGATTGTGCTGAATGTGTTGCTATAGGAGATTACATGTGTGGTTTTTCTGCACAGAGTGTGAGTAATGAGTTGGGCCGCAATATATGTGGATACAAAAATTTAACTTTTCAAACTTAAAGAGGTTTATAGCAAACCCCAAATTCCCATGCTTGATTAGAGTATTTTAGGTATATCTATCTACATATAAGGGCATTTTGGGAACCTTGGTGTAGTAATTTGGACATCTGACCACATTAAATCTTTGTCTAACTCTACTGCATATGTGAGGTCCCTAGGACTCTATTGCTTAGCAAGTGACCGTTAGTCCACAGTTACCTGCAGATGGAAAATCCAATGTGTTTATTACATACAATTCAACAACACTGATTTTTGTGACTAAGAGACACACAAACACCAAGCAGATCTTTAGTATAAATCTGATAAGAAAACACAATTAGCAGGGTCTCCATGAGCACGTGTTTACATTTCCAGTCCAACTGACTGGTAAGATAAAGATGGATCAAACATATTTTTTTTTAATTTGTTTTAGTGTTAATTTTCTAAACGTAATATGATTTCTTTGCCATAGGGGTCAAGAACATCTATCACATATATAGTTGTGAGCGTACGGGTCGTTGCTCACGCTTGCGGGCTCTTGTAGCGAGCCCGCGGCCCTCGCGAAGTGAGGGCCGTGGCTCGCAAAGCGAGCCGCGGCCCTCGCGCAGCGAGGTCACTGGGCAAGGGCCTCAGTTGCTGGCATGGAGCGCCGAAGGCGCTCCATGCCAGCAACTGAGGCCCCTCGCGAAGCGAGGGCCTCAGTTGCTGGCGAGGTCACTGGGCACGGGCCTCAGTTGCTGGCATGGAGCGCCAAAGGCGCTCCATGTCAGCAACTGAGGCCCCTCGCGAAGCGAGGGCCTCAGTTGCTGACGAGGTCACTGAGCAAGGGCCTCAGTTGCTGGCATGGAGCGCCGAAGGCGCTCCATGCCAGCAACTGAGGCCCCTCGCGAAGCGAGGGACTCAGTTGCTGGCGAGGTCACTGGGCAAGGGCCTCAAACCCTCGCAAACTTCACGTCGCTACTCAAAAAACACGACACACAAATTACGACACTCGCTAAATTTTACGAGGAACGCAAACAACGTACGAAACACGTTACCACACATTACGACCTCGCAAACATCGGACGCAACACGCCGACATACAAACATTTAAAACACAATACATACACACAGCACATACATAAAAACCTTACCTACACCAAGAGGGAGCACCCAGGACCTCAAAAATGCAACTTACACCTCGATTTTACTCGAAATAAAAGACTTTTGAGACTAAAAAAAAATCTAAGCGACAGAAAAAATGGCTGCCGAACAAAACGAAAACGAGGCTACAGCACTCTAAACTCGCAAAACACCACAACAAACTCGCAAAACACCACAAGAAACTCGCAAAACGCCACAAACCACCTACGGATATTCATACCACACAGTGCACACATTCAGCATGCTTACACAGCAGCTCCACACCACTAATGCTGCAGCAACATCAACACAGATTGCCAGCTCTTCATCACAATGCTTCAAAATAGGTACACTATATTCATTTACTAATTTAGCTACCTTACAATTTCATTGCCGTCATTTTTTGACGGGCAATTCGCTAGTAATAAATAAAAACCTGCAATTTTAAACACAGAGCTTAAACCTTTGGACTACAGTGGCCTTTAAAGCTGCATCAATAAACTTTTACATAGTCCTGCTTTCCAATACCAGGGCTACTGTGTTTTTTTTTGCAGGGTTAGGGTTACTGGCCATTATCTTGTAAATGGCTGTCTTACCACATGGTCTGTGGATACTCCAACCTTATTCTATCGAGCCTCAAACTACACAATTCTGCTTTCTACATGTATGTTAAGAAAGTTGCTGTCTTGCATGGAAAAATCTGTTTACAGAAGATTAGTCTTCATAAATGGTTTATTTTGCAATCAACCATGCAAGGTCACTGCTACAGTACAGCAAAAGTCAAGCTGAACCGTGGAAGATGATACCTCACACTTCTCATTTTAAACCAGCTTTGCTTCGAAGTTGCAAAAGAAAATGTCACATTTCCATTTAAAGATGGAACTCCAGAACCACCTGAATATCTAGGAACATACTGCAGTGCTGTACATTTTGGACCTCAACCAGTGAAAAAGTTGTCATCTGACTAGACCTCTTTCTCCTAGACCTATAATGCAAGTATTCAGGAAACTTCCCATCAAAATAAGTGAGCTGGAATAAAAACTGCCTGAATACTTCAGCAGTGGAGTATGCTAAAAACATTATGTAATATTCTTAAAATTAAACTGGGTTATGGCAAACTTGAAAATAAGGTTTTGCAATAATTTAATTATCCATTTAAATCTCACAAAAGCTGCCTCTTTTTTTTTTTTTTTCTGGCTATTGAAGACCCTTTAAAGTTTAGGCATATTCTATTGATGGCAATATCAGATAACCCTAAGCTTTATTCTATTTTCTTTTAATACTGAATCATTCCTAGAATACTTATGTACTCCTCTTGAATTGGCTTATCCGTTGATTAGTGTGCCTATCAGGGCTTGTCTTTTTATTCCCTTTACTGTATATACTTTCATACGAATAAGGGGAGTTAAGAAAAAAATATATATTTTGAAACTTAAAATAGATTAGAAATACTTTTAAATAAGAGAAAATCCTCCTACCTCATTGCTATTGGCTTTGCAAACCTCTCACCGTGTTGCATAACTAGGCACAAGATGAGAAACCTGTATTTCTAGTACAAGTGCAGGTATTTTTCCCTGTAATATTTTTTTAATTATTATTATAACACAAAGGAGACTGAGAAATATCACACACACACATTAAACAGACTTAGAAGCGATTTACTTAAATAATTATATATGTTTGTTAGACAAAACTTTACACATTATTCTGCTTAGAGGTCACTGTATTCTTCACTGAACATATGGCTTGTGTAGATGTGTCAGTGTAAATATATATATTTTTATAGAAAGATAGATAGCAGATAAATAGTACATCTGTGTTCACACTGAACGTCTAAAACAAGTTAAAAAACCTGCATCCAGCTCAGAGTTCCGAGAAAAACAGTTATTACACTGCATTCTGGGAAGCTGAACTGGGACATGCAAATGTGCCCACAAATACCTCGCTCTTTAATCCATAGCCATTTTCAAGCATGGCTTCCTTTAAGCTTATGCCTGCTCTATTACACAGCTTTAATGCAAAGCCAAGGATGGCTTTTACACAAGCTGAGAATCCTATCCATGTACAGCTCCTTCAGTATGTCACAGTACATGTTGGCATTCATGGTTCCCTCAATAAACTGTAGTTCCCCAGTGCCAGCAGCACTCATGCAGGCCCAGATCAAACATATATACACACATGTCTATATGTGTATATATGTTTTCTATAATATGTTATGTTGATTCCCCATATATGCATTTACCTGATTATGTCAGGTGTTGCCTCCACTCTCTCTGCATCACTGTTTACATTCGAACTGAGGGTTTCATCTCATATCAGTGTTTTTGTGCCTTATCTGTTTATCTGTCATTTAGTGATTATTTCAACTACCTTTCCTCAGTATAGATGTATACTTTTGGTGGTGGGAATGTCATGGTCTGGGCCTGCATGAGTGCTGCTGGAACTGGGGAGCTACAGTTCATTGTGGGAACCATGAATACCAACATGTACTATGACATACTGAAGCAGACCATGATCCCCTCCCTTCGGTGACTGGGCCACAGGGCAGTATTCCAACATAATAACGACCCCAAACACACCTCCAAGACGACCACTGCCTTGCTAAAGAAGCTGAAGGTAAAGGTGACGGATTGGCCAAGCATGTCACCAGACCTAAACCCTTATTGAGCATCTGTGGGGCATCCTCAAACAGAAGGTGGGGGAGTGCAAGGTCTCTAACATCCACCAGCTCCGTGATGTTATTATGGAGGAGTGGAAGAGGACTCCAGTGGCAACATGTGAAGCTCTGCCCATGAGGGTTAACAGTTTAGACATTAATGGCTGTGTGTTGAGTTATTTTGAGGGGACAGCTTATTTACACTTATACAGGCTGTACACTTACTAATTTATATTGTAGCACATGTCATTTCTTTAGTGTTGTCACATGAAAAGATATAAAATATTTACAAAAATGTCAGGGGTGTACTCACTTTTGTGAGATATTATATAATATATAAAATGATCCATGGGTAGCACTCACAGTTCATTGAAAATTAGCAGTTGTTGTGCTTATTGATGTAATATATGTATGTGCACCAAAGAGTCATCACAACTCAGGCCTTGATATTGTAAATATTTTAGTAGCTCAACATTTCAACTCCTGAATAGTGGTTGAAATGTTGAGCTACTAAAATATTTACAATACCAAGACCTCTGTTGTACTGCCTCCTCTTTGTGTGTATGAGAATGCTGATGTGCCTTTTTCCAATCACCCAAGTATTCATTCCACTTTATTTGACTTGTGTTTCAGTTACCATGAACACGTATTCCCCAGTTTTTATTCCTCCATTCCACCTCTTTGGACACCTCCACTGCATTCCACATCCAAACCATTTCATTATCCTTATTAGGTCATCAATGAATCATCAGGTACACTCATACATAAACCATTCCACTTCTTTGCCATCATATTAATACTCTCTGGTTTGTATCAGTATAAGGCCCTCATGGAAGTGGCTTGGTACACTCATCAATACAGGAACTATTCCACCCCTCTGCCCGCATGGCCATCACCTCCAACTCATTTCAGTAGCAATATCAGACCTCACAGAATTATCATGCACAATCTGCAACCTCAGTCTACCACTCCGAAACTACTATTCTACTAACCATTTCAGGTGCAGCCAATAAATCAACCCATTGTATTTTCTATCTTTTGACTTGTTGCCTATTTTCTCTGATACATAATACATAACCGCATGTACACAACCAAAAACTAGATGCTACACACACTTACATGTTACGTAGTATTTCATTCAACAGGAAACCACTCCATTCTCTGCCAGTTTCAACTGGTCCTTTTTTATAATACTTTTTTTTTCCTAAATCAGTTACAGTAATCCTAATAATTTCAATTAAGTCCATCTCTTTTAAATTATCTTTGCATTTTACTCACATCTTTAATGTTTATGGAGTGAAGCAAGTATTAAAACAGACAAGAAATACATGCACTCCACCTTAGGTGCCCACAATGTAGCACTATCACATATAATAGTTGTCAAACTACGAAACGTTGGTATGCTTTGCGAGCTCGCAAATCGAGCTCGCAAGAACTGCGTCCCTCATAAAGCGAGGGACGCAGTTCGGGCCGCAAATGCAGGCCTTCGAAAAGTGAGGGGCAGCATTTTTGGAAGGTGGAGGCTCCATGTCGGTTGCAATGAGCTGAAGGCTCATTGCAGGCCGCAAATGCGGTCCCTCGCAAAGCGAGGGGCCGCATTTGCTGAGGTGGCGGCTCCCACAACGGCTGCAATGAGCTGAAGGCTCATTGCAGGCCACAAGCATTTGCGGAGGTGGAGGCTCTACGGCGCCTCACAGGTGCTTACAAACACCCACAGAAGCGGGACTTTGAAAAAAAAAGTCTAACACGCAATGACTAAATATGGACTTACACAAAAAAATACGAGCCGCAGGACTTGGGGAAAAAAAAATATGGAGCCGCGGGACTTAGAAAAAAAAAACATTACGAACTCACAAAAATACGACCTTAACGGCAGAACCGCGCACAGCGGAAAACATTAAAAAAACTTGAAAAATTGCTGCCCAAAAAAACGAAAATGAGTCTACACGACCCCTAAAGCCGCAAAACACCACCAAGCACATATGACTTTTACAAAAAAACGTACGAGGTACAACATACACACCCACGTACCAAATACGCATTTGCCGCCATTTTACAACACTAACTTACAGAATGCGGAAGTACACAGCTACACTAACTGTTTACCCTCGCGCACGCAGCCTATTTACACTGCACACTGCACACTTTGCTGACACTTACACCTCAGCTCAACAACAGTGTATCAAAACAGATTGTTAGCTCTTCAGCACATTGCTTGCTGCATATATTAATTACAAATAGGTAAAGTATATCAATTTCTGATTTCATTAATTAATTACCATGAAAAACTACATATACACAGCGAGGCGAGCAGTTAAGGCATGCAGGACTTAGGCTTCAATGAGCGCCAAAGGCACTCATTGCAGGGGTGAACTCGGGAGACTTAGCTGGGGCTCATGCTGAGACACGCAGGACTTAGCTACAATGAGGCCTCTTGAGGCCCCTGGACTTTGTGACGGACGCAAAAAAACGGCCTGTATGACTTTGGACCCGAAGAACGTAGATGGACTGCGGGACTCGCGAAAATACGACTTTAACAGCCGAACCACCGAACTGGAAAAGCCTGCAAAAACACACAAATATGCCTCAAATTAACCCACTCACACACAGCATAGGTGGAAAGCCAGGGAGCCTGTGAGTGAGGTTGCAAGTTAATTTGAGGCATATTTTGTCTTTTTTAACGATTGGAAATCGCTGAAGCAGAAAAAAAAATGGTGTCCGAAAGTAAAAATTCTGAAGCAGGATGAAAATGAGGCTCAGCAAGGCCAGGCATGCAGAACTTCGAAAATACACAACGCTGAAGACAGTAACACATAGACTAACAACGCCAGGCACGCAGGACTTTTAAATAAAAACAACTGCAGTCAGCGCGCGCCACGCAATTGGTGTTCAGAGGAGCAAAAGCCTCACATTGTGTGGCAAACGGCATTGCCAGCCTTACAATTTTATTACCGTCATTTTTGACGGGCAATTTCGTAGTATCAATATAATGTTGAGCCTGTAGTCTGTATATAGCAGGATATGTGTCAGATGCAAGGTTTTGCAGCTTCCCCACAGAATACTGTCAGCATAGTACTCAAAATAGTAGATCATGGAAAAGAAAATAAGGGAAGGGGGAGAGAAGCACACCACCTCCTAGTGCAGACCACACAAACACGATTGCATGAGGTATAATATCTGCATCACATGGATTTATCTCTTGATATGCCAGAGTAATCTCAATCTTCCTTCTATATGTTCCTTCAAACAGGAATAAGATATGGCTATCTGATGAGGCTTTAGGAAAAGATTTGTCCAACTGAATGCAAAGTTCCAGAGGATAGCAAGAAGAGACAAGGAGACATTCTATAATGAGCAATGTAAAGAGATTGAAGAAGATAACCGAATGGGAAAATCAAGTGATCTCTTCAAGAAAATTGGAAATCTAAAAGGCAGATTTCATTCCAAAGTGGGCGTGATAAAACACAAAATTGGTAGGGACTTAACAGAAGAAGATTAGATAAATAAGAGATGGCAGGAATAAACTGAAGATCTATACAGGAAGGATTTTAACAGCAGTGATAATCTCAATAGTCTTTCCAATGAGCTGGAGCCAGACATCTTGGAGATCAAAGTGAGATGGGCCCTAAGATGTCTTGCTAATAATAAGGCTGCAGGAGGTGATGGAATTCCAATTTAACAAATTCAAAATTCTACAGGATGATGCTGTGAAAGTGTTGCTTGCAAAAAATTGGAAAACTCTCGATTATGAGAGGTACGAGGCAGGGATGCCCTCTCTCACCTATTTGCTTTAGCTGTCAAACCTCTAGCCAAGGCCATTTGCTCCAAAAAGAGATTAAAGGCCTCAAAGTAGGCCAACATCACTTTAAATGTTCATTGTTTGCAGGTGATCTCTTATGTACGCTATCGGATCCTGTAACCTCCATAGAGGCACTAATGTCCACTATTAAACAATATAGCGATTTGTTGTGCTTACGGCTTAATCTTGACAAAGCTCTAGACATTGGTTTACCCCCCAGTATATTAGAAAATTTAAAATCCACTTATGGATTTATTTGGCCTAAAACATCTATCAAATACCTAGGAGTTAACATCACTAGGACAATTTCGGAATTGTATAAAGCCAATTTCCCTCCCTTGATTAAGACCCTGATAACAGATATGGAGGTCTGGTCGAAATTTAACATATCCTGGATGGGCCGCATCAAAATGAACATTCTTCCCAGGGTGCTCTACTTATTTAGAACTTTGCTGATCCCAATTGATAATATAGAACTCAATACATTTCAAAGGTGGATTTTTCGCTTTATATGGCGAAATAAAGCTCTCAGAGTAGCTAAAAACATTATGTATAGACTTAAAGCGGAAGGTCTTTTGTGCCCCAATCTCCTAAACTACTACTCTCGAGTATCTGCAGCCCAAATGCAGAGCGAACATAATATTCCAGCTAAATAAACATTTAATCATTTTAAATTTAGACACTGGATGGCTACAAACTGTAGGGAGAATGGCCCTCCTAGATCATCCTGGCTTTCAGTAGTTTGTCTAAATCTTCCCTTGTCCAAGGGAATTTTGGGCTCACTCTATGGAATACTGAACGTACCAGATGGGAAACACAAGCCTTCCCATGTTCTTAAATGGGAGAAGGATCTGGGCAACGTCTGGGAGACGGAAAAATGGACAGAGGCGTATTCTACCCTTTCCCGGGGTTCCATTATATATAGTCTCTTAGAGACCTCAATTACAATCCTATATAGAGCTTACTTGACTCCATTAAAGATACATAAAATTACAAAATCTGGAAATAGGTTTTGCTTTAGAGGATGCCACATTGAAGGCGATTTTATACACTCTTGGTGGTATTGCCCAATTGTTCAAGGACTATGGTCCAAGACTTTTCACTGAGCATCAGGAATGCTCAATGTCATGCTAAAACCCACAATAGAGGTATGTCTTCTAGGTATACATGATTCTAAATGAAGCCCCTCTCAAAATAAACTACTCCAATTTTTTATACTAGCAACTAAAAATACTATCGCCAAACATTGGAAATCCCCTTCACTGTGTAGTGGAAAGGTAATAAACAAAATTAACTACACACTGATCAATGAAAGACTGACACATACGCTTAGTGATACTTCACATCGGTTCCTTAAGGTTTTCGGATCCCTGGCTAGCTTTTCCTGAAAGTATAACAATCACATAACTTGAATATAGACCTCTTTGCTGGCTGGTGGGAAGCAGGAGACGGAGACGGTAGGGATCTAGGTGCAGTGGGGCCGTCTGGAATATGAGGTATAGTAAGTCTGTTAAATACTTGCTCCTAGAGTAGAGCTATTTGGGGTGAAATCAGAGGGGATCCATTGATCGTTGTCCCTCTCTGATCTTATAATACATTCTGCCAAGGTAATGGTTCACAAATGTTTCAACATATTATGTGTTCATGTATATAGTTTATTTGTATAACGTAAGAATTCACCCACTAACTCAGCAATATCAAAATGGTAGTTCTAGGCTACCCCTTAGATATCTAATCTTATCAGAAAGCTGTCGGGTGAGCTAATTATATGTCTATCAATATTTAGACTTTCCTTAGTTATATTCTATATTAGGGATTTGTTTGATTTTTACTATTTAAGCCTAAAAATTTAAGAAAATTGACGGACACTCTGAAAATATAACTGTCTCAGCTAATACTTTGTTATTTCTGATATTTGTATTTTTGACTGTAAAACCGGTAATGTTACTTCGGCACAATTGTGTAATTTTTGCTCTTTTACCTTGACGTTGTTGTTTGATATGACTTATTGTTTTGTTCTTTTTTCTAATTTGTGGTTATCCAGAATAATTAAAAAATATCAAATTAAAAGAAAAATTGGAAAACTCAACAATGGCTAATAGACTGAAAATGGCCAGTCTACATCCCAATCCCCCCAAAAAGGCAGTGGCAAAGAGTGCTCCAATTATCAAACAATTGCACTAATTTCACATGCCAGCAAGGTAATGCTTAAGATTATACAAGCTCTACTCCAACAATATATGGACCGGGAACTACCAGATGTGCAAGTCGGGTTCCGCAGAGGTAGAGGCACAAGGGATCAAATGGCCAATGTCCGCTGGATAATAGAAAAAGCAAGAGAGTTCCAGAAAAGCAATTGCTTCTGCTTCACTGACTATTCTAAAGCCTTTGATTGTGTGGATCACATGTGGCATGTTCTTAAAGAGATGGGAGTACCAGATTATCTCATCCTCCTCCTAAGGAATCTGTAAGTGAAACAAGAAGTCACAGTCAGAACCGAACATGGGACAGTAGAATGGTTAAAGATCGGAAAAGGAATGTGGCAAGGTTGTTTATTGTCACCTTATTTATTCAACTTAAATGCAGAGTTCATCATGCGTAAGGCTGGACTGGATGAATCCAAAGCCAGAATCGACTACGGTGATGATACTACCTTGATGGCTGAAAGTGATGAGGAACTAAAGGACCTATTGATGAAGGTAAAAGAAGAGAGTGAAAACGTTGGCCTGCTGCTCAACGTTAAAAAGATGAAGATCCTGGCAAATGACAATTTCACTTCCTGGCAAATAGACGAGGAAGAAGTGGAGGCAGTGACAGATGTAATTAAAGAAATAAAGAAGTCTGAGTGCCATAGAATTGGCGCATTTGAATTGTGGAGAAAACTGCTTAGAGTCCCTTGGACTGCAAGGAAATCCAATAAATCAGTTCTTCAGGAAATCAAGAAGAACTGTTCACTAGAAGGTATGATCATGAGACTGAAGCTAAATTATTTTGGCCATATCATGAGACGGCAGGATTCCCTAGAAAAGGCTCTCATGCTGGGAAAGATTGAAGGCAGAAGAAGAATGGGACGACAGAGGCGGAGATGGATAGATGAAGTCACTGAATCAATGAACATGAACTTGATGGAGCTCAGAGGGGCAGTGACTGAGATGACATAGATGTACCTGGCATGCTTCGGTCCATAGAGTCACGGAGAGTCGAATGCGACTGAACAACTAAATAACACCAAGTACCTGCGTAGCGTTTGTCTATTACTATTTAAGAGGTGGATATATCTTCTATACCTCATCTGTCTATCCCAGGGTATACATCCAAATATGGGACACCAGTTGATGAATAGCATAAATACACCTGGGCCAATATCAGGTAAAAGACTAGTATTTTATTCTATATGTACATGAATAAAATATATATAAATTATAAATAAACACTATTAAAAGCAAATACACACATATATAAAAGAAAAACAGTAATTATAAAAGTTATCATCAGACACTTTTCGTCAATGCTTTTTGGCTTTCTCAATTATGTAATTCATAAAACATAAAGTGCTGTAAAGAAAATGTTTTTCTTTTCAATATGGTGTCCAATATTTTGGTGTATACCCTAGGGATACACAAATGAAGTATAGAAGATATACCCACCTCTTAAATAGCAATACTCAAAAGCTACGCAGGTACTAGACCTGTCTTATACATGTTTTAGTCTGGCATATCAAGAGATAAATCCCTGTGATGCGAATAGTATACCTCATGCTATGAAGTTTGAACATGTGGGAGTTCTGGAGGTGTTTATATTATATTTCCTGCTTACTCTGTTGTTATTGTGCATGTGGGATCTTCACAGGAGGTGGTGCGCTTATCTCCCCCTTCCCTTGTGTTCTCTTCCAAGTATTAAACCAGAATAATTTTTGTTCATTTATATCTCATCATATAATTAGCGATGTAGTGCGCTCCACTGAGTATGGACAACATACAGACATCCCTTTCCTTGTCAAGAAAATTATAACACCCCTTTTTATCTCTCAGCACCTCCCATTCACGGGATGCCCCCATCTTTTTCTTATCCTTACCTCACTTCACCTTGTTTGATCACTAAAACTGTTGCACAACCACAGTGTATACTGTATACCAGCTCAATCCCATATGCCCACATTTTTGCTTTCACCCTGCCCACCCTTTGCTCCCCCACTATATATTTAGGTCACCACCTAATGTTTAGCAACCCTATTGTGCCTAGCTTATGCATAGCTCTCTCTCTCTTCCTCTCTCCCCTCTCTTTCATTCCACGACTACCACATTGCCCTAGTGCACCCCCTCACTCCCTATTTGCTCTTGCATTTCCCCTTTCGGTCAAATATTGTGCACATCCTTGGTGCCGATTTGCTTGTGTGTTCCATTGACTCATGTTTACCCTTTCATGTAAAAATACTGTAAATCTCAAACAATCCATTTAACTTAAAGCATCACTGTGGACATTTTGTATTTACATGGTCTTGGGAAATAGTAAAAATAAAATAAACAGAACAATTAATAAAATCTTTAAAACAAAAATATATTTGCTTAGTTTTGCAATGTATGCATGTTTGTATGACTTTGTAAATGTTTTTTTTTTCTGTATTGATTTTTGCGGTTAACTTTAGAACACATTTTTGTGATTCAATGTATGGACTATTTAATCTCTACAAAAGTCTTGGAAGGAAAAATACACAATGTTGTATTTGAATCAAGAAGTGAACACATTGTCTTCTGAACAATGCTTTTATTTATACGAGCATCTGAGCCTTAATGGTGGGGAGGGAAGTGGGAAAGCTCCAGATGTGGATGCAGTTTTATTTCCAAGGGCAAGTCATAGACTTAGGAGCTGAATGTGCAAAACATGCAGGAACAAATGGTGGGTGTCCCTTAACCCATTCACAGTCACAAGAACTCTCTTAAGTTCTTGTATTCTAAAAGACTGTATTGAGTATATTAGTTTCTAAAAAAATAAATACTTTACTCATATTGCTAAGTTCCACAACATTGATGCAGTCTTTCTTTCCCTTATTAAACAGTTGACAATGTTTCAATGCAATTTTTAAATTGCCTTGCTCTGGATTAATAAACAATTTAATAATTACAATGACCAGAGGAGATCTAGAAAGGTTGAATTTGATACTAAAGTAGTTTTTTTAATCTTAATTATTATTAGCCGTATTCTATTCCCTATATCACAAATTACACCACGTTTAAATACAAAGGGCCTCATTCTATTATCGGCCGTAAATCGGCCGTAAGGCTGCGATTCCTTGCGGGGGTTCAGTTAACTCGCGATTCTATTATACGGCCCCGCAAGGATCTCCTCTTACGGCCGGCCGCATATCTTGGAACCGGCCGTAAACTCAGAAATCTAAAAACTCAAAAATAAATTCAAGCCTGCACTGTACAGCTCTGTAAATGCTAGGGATCATATTGGGGGACATGAGGATTAAAAGGAACCCACTCTCAAGCTTGCACATCAGCCCAAACCCAAGTTCAAATTAACTGTTTATTTTCCGGCTGCGGCGTGGGCGGGTCTGAGGTGCTCCAAGCACTCTGGACTTTTTACATGGATATTTTGCGGATATTAAAAATAAAATATTTTACGGATTTGAGTATAGGATAATTATGTGCTATTTTTTCTAACACCTAAAATCCCTTTATAGTCTTCTCAAAGTGCAGGATGGCTTTATTTGAGCTGTTTTATGTGCTTAATTGGTGCTAGCGGGACCTCTTTCCTGCAAGTAAGCTGCGGCTCGCTTTTAGCCTTGCAGAGAGGTTTCCCGGAGCAATTGAATTGCAAAACTCTTGCGGCCGTTTTAGATCAAAGGCTTTCCTCTGGCGCGAGCGGCCGCAAGAGATAGCAAGGCACCGGCCGCAAGCCTGCCGGAGCCTCCGGCCGTAAGGGAATAGAATAGCCGAATAGCTTGCGGCCGGTCCTTACGGCCCCGCAACGGCTGCGGCCGCTAATAGAATGAGGCCCAAAGTAAATATCCCTAGCTGATCTATTCCCCATCACAGAATCATTGAGATTGAACTGCCCCTGATGAGTATGGCAAGCCATAAACTCTAAATATGTCAAACTTTGCCATTGATTTTCCCCCATCAGCTACTCTATTCCAAATCACAGCAAATTACTTGGCACTCGCAACTCCAAAGATCCCCGATTTTTATGTAAAAATATTTGAGTGCTCCAGAGCACTCGCAAAGGCATAAAAATGCCTTTGCAACTGATTTGCCCCTCCTCGCTTACTGCCTGATCACCCCTTCCCCACTCAAACTGCATCCAACCAACCCCATCACCCAATCTACATAACCCTAACACTAAAATGTTAACCCCATGCAAGGAACCCTCCTTACACTTATAAGTTAACCATTTCAACTGGCTCCAATTGGAAATGACCCAGAAAATGAGGACAATGGTTTCAATCAAGACTGATAGCCCGCCTAGTCCAAGGCAGAAGAGTGAGGACCAGGGCACCAATGATCATCACTAGATGATCATGACACCTAGGTAAGTATTATTAATTATGTTTATTTTACAGGTTTAATTTATTTTTTTTATTTTATTTTTAATTTATTTTATTTATTTTAAATGTTAATTCTTTTTTTATTTTACTTGTAATGTTTTATACATTTTTTTTGTTTAATTTAGTTTTTTTTAAGTTTTTTTATTTAATACTTTTTTCTGTAATAAATGTTTTTTGTTTTTTTTTTCTGTATAGACTCCCATCGTACATTGGGGATTCCCTCCACAGCGTGTTTAAATGGAGGGGATCCCCAGGTATTCTCATTAATATAGGTTGGTTTGGGCTCAGTAATTTAGTGAGCACAGCCTTTCTATCAAAACCTGAGCCTTCTAGTTTATTGCAAAGGCTTGGTATTACAAGATATGGCTGTGCTCAGTAGGATTACTTTTGTAGACCTTTCAACAGGAGTGTAAGTTACGGGGAGAAAGCTCCAGCAGCAGATTTTATGGTATAACTAAGCAAATTACACTGCTCAAATAAAATAGGGCTCTTTGTTAGTAATAGAAAGCACCCAAGGTGTCCCTGGCTGTACTTGGCCCCCAAATATTTCAAAAATAGCTCTGTTTTTGGATTTAAAAACTGTGTACTTAAGAACACTGCTGTATCTACATGGTTCCCCCCAGAGTTTGAGTAGAAAGCCAAGGGACTGGGGACAATATGCTGGACAACCAGAGACTTCTATGCCCTAGCGGCATCGGATCATCAAAGAGCAGAGCTTGCATCACTGTGCACACAGATTTGTAAACCCTGCTACTTTAAATTTTTCTTTGTTCTACACTTTCCAATTGATTCACCCTGGGATTGCTAACAGAGAACTGAGGCCCATGATAGCTAAAGGAATCCTGGTGACAGGTCTCATCAACACATCCTGCTCTGGTTCAGCAGCCCCGTTCTGTCTGTCCTCTCACACAAGGTTTCTTCCTGGCATCTAATACTGCTACACACCAAAGCAAATAGCTCACTTCAAAACTTAATATAATAGTTCATAAATCCAGCCATCATGTTTGTGTTTTTAATCATTAGAAAAGATATTGCTCATTATTAAATCATGTTCTTCAAGCACAATTAATATGACAATTAAGTGGGGGTTTTAAACATTTCTCTTTGTATTGTAGTGTAGAAAGCATAGTAAACAAACAAGATCGGTATCTATTAGTTTTAAAAAGTTTTTAAACAAGGTATGGACGTCACTAATTGTCACCTTTAGTTACAGAATAGTGGTCTTCAAATACAAAGAAAACCTTTGCAATGGCTGTTCTTACCAAACCACTGTGTAAAGATACAATGAGAGTTTTAATAGGAGTAACATGCTCCTGTGAATGCACCATTTATAATGATATCAATGTTTGTATCTTCTATTTCCTGTGATAAAGGTAAAAAGTATAAATGTTTTGCATGCAGTTTTTTGTGATTTTGCCATATCTCAAGGATCTATTAAATAAAACCCAAACATTAAGGCTACAGTGTACTAATAAAGAAAAGTGTGTAATAAAATAAAGGACCATACACAATACTCATGTATGAATCAACTAACTTGACGCTATAACTGGTACAATGGGAATTATCAAATACATTTAAAGAAACACACGCCTATCTACAGAATGCCAGAATATTAAAAAATTATAAATCTCTGAGTATATCAGTAAATATATTTACAGTAATACTGTTACTGTAATCACAGCAAAAATATGTGTTTATGTAAAAAGAACCTGCAAATGAGAAATGTGTGTATTCAATTTTTTGAGTAAAAGTAAAACAATTAATACATTTGCAAAGACCAATTAGATCTGGCTGAGATATAAAGATATAAACCACAGTTATTTAAGAAAGAACCCAGTCCTTTTGGTCCATATGGTGCTTTGTGTCTTCACGATTACAGATATGATGGACCCAAAAGCAAAGTCTATCGGATATTCCCTCTCACTTTTATAACCCAATAAAGCCTGGCTAAAGATGATGCTTTTCTAGAACAAGCTTTCCATTTCCTGTGGTGCAAGAAAATTACGATGTAAAGTGAAGGTAAAATGTGTGCAGTTCAACTAAGTAGAACAGGAAATGTACTTTTCTGGACAGGGTAGGTAGCTATTAGTCACTCGTGTAAATATAGAAATACAGTTGCTCTATTTATTTCCTGGTAAATCATTTTTACTCAATATATATATTTATAAATATATCAACTATAATAATTCTGATAAGTTTCTAACACTCCATGGGAGCATAAACCTGTACCACTGCTTCCTAAGTCTGAACAGAGCTGCGTGCATGCGCAACTCTGTAAGGATGCTGCGAGCGTGCGCACATTGTGCACTCGCATGCGCAACTCACAGCAGAGGAGGAGGGAAGACACAGGGGAGGGGAGGGGAAGGGAGAGACATAGGGGAGGGGGAAGAGACACAGGGGAGGGGAGGGAAAGGGGGGCGAGACCCAGGAAGGGGAACAGGGGAGGGAAGGAAGGAGAGACACAGGGAATGGGGGGACACAAGGGAGGGAGAGAAAAGTTAAAAATGATACCGTCATTTTTGACGGGCAATTTACTAGTATAAATATATATATATATATATATATATATATATATATAAAGATTAAAACATACTTGCAAACTATCTAAATCCATTGAATAACAGAATATCTATCGGGACATTCATTTTCAAATCCAGTAAGCTATTTACATGCTCCCATATTTATTGAAATTCAGTTAACAACTAGTACAGGGTGTCTCGACTTAAATCTCTGGACGCCCCCACAAGCCACGATTTAAGAATATCTTGGCTTAAGTTCAAACGGTCCTGGTATGCTAATTGTTGACCAGTAAGACACTACAATGATCTCTTCATTTCCAACTCCCTCAATTTACTGGCTATCACGGAAACCTGGCTCACTCCATCTGACTCTGCCTCCCCTGCCGCACTCTCTTATGGTGGTCTGCACTTCAGCCACACTCCTAGACCTGGGAACAAACAAGGTGGAGGTGTGGGCATACTACTATCCTCTCGCTGCACTTTTCACTGCATACCCCCTGTTCCCTCCCTCCAATTCTCATCTTTTGAAGTCCACACTATCCGCATCTTCTCTCCAATCCCTCTGCGAGTATCTGTGATCTATCCCCCACCTGGATCACCCTCTCAATTTCTGGACAACTTTGCCGCCTGGCTCCCTCACTTTCTCTCCTCCAATATACCTTCACTCATTCTTGGCGATTTCAACATAGCCACTGACACCCCCACCTCCCCAACAACTGCAAAATTACTTGCACTTACCTCTTCCCTTGGCCTCTCACAATGGACAGATTCTGCAACTCACAGTGGTGGACACTCCATTGACCTTATTTTTACTAATCTCTGCACTATCTTCAACCTTGACATTTCCTCACTTCCGCTTTCTGACCACCACCTGCTAACTTGCAACGTCACCTCATCTTCCGCTCACCACCCTTCTTCAAATCCTGCCATCAGAACACGCAGAAACCTGCAAGCACTCAACCCACAACAATTGTCAAATGTACTAAAACCCCTTCTCAGCCCCCTCACCACCCTTGCCTGCCCTGACATCGCCACTTCACAGTACAACACTACTCTAACTTCCACCCTTGACTCTCTTGCCCCCATAATCACAAGCAAACGCCCTCGCTCTCACCCACAACCATGGCACACTACACAAACACGCTATCTACAGAGATGCTCACGCACTGCAGAACGACTATGGAGGAAATCTCGCACCTCAGCAGACTTTCTCCACTACAAGTTTACCTTGCCCTCCTACTTGTCTGCCCTCAATCTTGCCAAACAACACTACTTCTCATCACTAATATCAAATCTGTCCTCCAACCCTAAACGTTTATTTGCTACATTTAACACCCTCCTCTGCCCACCCCCGCCTCCTGCCCCTTCCTGTCTAACTGCTGATGACTTTGCCAGCCACTTTAAAACTAAAATTGAAACTATCCGAAATGAGCTCTCCTCCCAGCTTGGCCCTATCCCACCATCCTTTCCACAAGCCGACAACACCCAACCCTTACCCTTCCCCAATCCCTCCTCCACTATGGATTCCTTTGACCCTGTTACCGAGGATGAAGTATCTACTTTACTATCAACCTCTCACCTTACCACATGTCCACATGATCCTATTCCTTCACAGCTAATTCCTCCCCTATCCACCGCACTTATACCAGCTCTCACACATCTATTCAACCTCTCCCTAAACACTAGCAGGTTTCCATCCTCCTTAAAACATGCCGTAATTACACCCATTCTCAAGAAGCCCTCATCTGACCCAGCTTCTGCCTCCAACTACCGCCTTATCTCACTACTTCCCCTGGCTTCTAAACTGCTTGAGTGGCTTGTTTACAATCGCCTCACTCAATTTATTTCTTCCAATTCCCTTCTTGACCCCTTCCAATTTGGTTTCCGTGCCCAACACTCAACAGAAACAGCCCTCACAAAAGTCACCAATGACTTGCTAACCAACAAATCAAAGGGTAACTTCTCCATTCTAATTCTCCTGGACCTCTCTGCTGCCTTAAACACAGTTGACCACCCTCTTCTAATCAAAACTCTCCGTTCATTTGGCATCCAGGGCACAGCTCTTTTATGGTTCACATCCTATCTAAAAGATCGTACATTTAGCGCCTCCTTCTCTGGCACCTCTTCTTCACCTCTCCCTCTGTCTGTTGGCGTTCCCCAAGGTTCTGTCCTAGGCCCCCTCCTCTTCTCCATCTACACCTCCTCCCTTGGCACCCTCATAAAATCCTTTGGATTTCAGTATCATCTCTATGCAGATGATACTCAAATCTACCTCTCTGCACCCGATCTATCCCCCTCTCTTTTAGCTCAAGTTTCCAACTGCCTCTCTAGCATATCCTCCTGGATGTCCACCCGTCAACTCAAACTCAACATGTCTAAAACTGAACTTCTAATCTTTCCACCCTCTACTACAGCTTCCACACCTCAAATATCTCTCACTGTTGACAACACCATCATCACTCCCACCTCCCAGGCCCGTTGTCTTGGGGTTCTACTGGATCCTGCCCACTCTTTTATTCCTCACATCCAATCAATAACTAAATCTTGTCAGTTTCACCTAAAAAACATCTCTAAAATTCGTCATTATCTTACACAAGACACAGCTAAAATTCTAATACACTATCTCATCATATCTCGACTCGACTACTGCAATTCCCTTCTTGCTGGCCTCCCCATATCTCGTCTGTCTCCCCTCCAATCCATAATGAACGCCTCCGCTAGACTCATCTTCAATACCAAACGATCAGTGTCTGCAGCTCCTCTCTGTCAATCACTCCACTGGCTTCCCATAGCTTCCCGAATCACATTTAAAATCATGACCTTAACGCATAAAGCCCTCAACAACAGTGCACCCCCTTATATCTCTGCTCTTGTTTCAAAATACTCTCCCAACCGCCTCCTTCGTTCTGCTAACGACCTTCTTCTTTCCTCCTCTCTCATCACCTCCTCTCACTCCCGTCTTCAGGACTTTTCTCGTGCAGCCCCTTTTATTTGGAACTCCCTGCCTCGCTTCATTAGATTAACTTCCTGCCTCAAAACCTTTAAGAAATTACTAAAAACACACCTATGTAAAAAATCATATCACCTTCATCCTCTATAATTACAACTGCACACTCCACAGCTTAATAACACTCCCACCCACAATCTACAGTACAGCTCACAGACCCCTCCAATTGACTAAACAAATTGCATTCACGTTGCCATTTTGTATTTGTCACCCTCTTGTATCACACCTAAACCCTTAGATTGTAAGTTTGCGAGTTTTCAATTGTGTGTCCGGGTCTTGGAAACAAGCACTATGTACATTTGATTATATGCTCAAAAACAGGGCCCTCCATTCTTTAAGGTGTTAAGTTTGTTTTTTGCCATGTACTAACCCCCTGTACAGCGCTACGGAATATGTTGGCGCGATATAAATAAAGATAATAATAATAATAATAATAATGTTTGACCAGAATTAAAAAAAAAAATAAAAAAAAGCTTTGGCACTACCCTTTGGAAACCTGGTTAACAGACAATAAACCCACACAGAATATTCATGTTTGCATATCAGTATTTAAATGTCTTCTTCACATGAGTCAGAGTATTGCAGTATATATTTTTATTGGACAAATTTCAAAGCATTGGAGAGTTGCACCTCTCTTTATCAAGTCAGAAGCAATCCTGCAACTCTTAACAGATTGTGACTCTAACTAAAATGTTTGTGCAATAAAAACAGTATCAGTATATATTGCATTACTCTGATTATTCGTCTGGATTATTGGGCATTCACTACTACCACACTCTTCATAACTTTGGGAAATCATTCATAAAGATAAACAGCAAGAACAACTTTAGCAAGAATGTGCAGCAGACCTTTTATATCACTATAATATTAATCATGTATATTTGATATTCTTTGGATTTTGTACAATCCAAAAGGAATTACTAAACTAAACATTGTTTAAACTATTATATAGCACTTTAACACATGTGTATATATGTTATGCCCCTGGTGAAAATGTCTGTGCTGAGTTTATGCATCTGAATAATTTCTGTTGGGCCCTATAACAATTCATGCAGCTTTAGTGTACTCAACAATCAAGTACCATAAAGAAACTTGTCAGTAAGAGTTCTAGAAAATGTCAAAGCACAAAGGTTACATTTGGTGTAGAATTCTGAACAAGCTGAAGTGCATTCCTCCAGACTCATTCTTTAAGCCATTACAAAGAGATATTGTTTAGAAAGCTGAAACAATAGGGTATAGATTTAGTTTTTTTGCACAAAGTTCTCCCACTTGCTGTGATTTATTGTGAAGTATGTCAAGACAAAATATGTGAGTGTTTGCATTACAGCATAATGCAGAAACCATTGATCCAATCACACTGTAAATGTCACACAGTGTAACTTAAGAGTATGACTAATATTCTCCATTACTAAATGTTTATATACTATTTTTAAACTGGTTTATGTAACTTAATTTTTTTTTACTGAAGAGTAAACCACTAGTAAAAAGTAAAGATATTAAACTATCAACAAGGGTCTGCATAGTTCGAACTATGATTTTCCCAGTAGTAACATACGGATGTGAGAGCTGGACTATAAAGAAGTCTGAGCACAGTAGAATTGACGCCTTTGAATTGTGGTGTTGGAGAAGACTGCTTAGTGTCCCTTGGACTGCAAGAAGATCCCATAAATCAATATTTCAGTAAATCAAGATGTGACGATCCGTGAGTAGGGGCTATACAAGCCCAGAGCCACCTGCTATAGACTAAAGGTTACCTATCCATAAGGACCGCTGGGTTCTTTGAAATCTCAGCACCAGCACCCTGATATCTGGCTTCTGTATCAGTCAGAGTCTCTCCATCAGGAATCAGAACTTCCAGTTACCTTCTTGTGTTAGTGACCAGAACAGGTTTCTTAGAGGGTTGAGATAGGTTCAGTATCATAGCCGTTCAGGAGAACAGGAACAAAAAAAAAGAGACCATATGATTCTATATGTCACTGAGTGAACTGATTTATTTTTGAAATTACAGCAGTATTTATAGGGGATAGATAGAGAGGGAGGTGTATACAGCACAACAATAAGAGGGTGTGTCAGACGAACACAAGAGATAAACTCCACATGGGGTCTAACAGTAGCTTCCTGAGATTAATAGGATTAACCTTCAATACACATCCTGCCGTCTCTGTGTCAGAGTGGTCCAGACCTTAGATAGAGTACATGGCAGATGGTATTAACTTAATTTGCTAGCAATGGGCCAGAGCGGATCATAAATATAATGGAGGTGTTTACGTACATAATCCAGTGACTGGAGCCAAGCTGTCTGTCCTTTCATGAGCTCAATGGACCAACACCCAGGCTCAGAAAAAGGGGTCCGTGACACAAGACAAACTGTTCACTAGAAGGTATGATCGTGAGGCTGACGCTCAAATATTTTGGCCATATTATGAGATGGCAGGATTCCCTAGAAAAGATTCTGATGCTGGGGAAGATTGAAGGCACAAGAAGAAGGGGATGACAGAGGCAGAGATGGATAGATGAGGTCACTGAAGCAATGAACATTAACTTGATGGAGCTCAGAGGGGCAGTGACTGAGAGATGCACCTGGAGTGCTATGGTCCATAGAGTCAAAGAGAGTCGGACGCGCCTGAACGACTAAACAACAACAAAACCACTTGGGGACTAGTTAAGAAGTGTGTCATTTATCTAGAACTCAAGAGGTGACATTGTGGTAAATTTCTCTCAACTAACATGAATTTCTACAGTCATGACTGTGGAGGATGGTAATTTTCAATTTGTGTAAGGAGTCTGGGTTACAATGCCTCTTTTATGAAACAGGAACTAGCTGCGGATGGTGATGTTTGCAACTATCTGCAAGATGAGTTGATATTAAACTAAGGCTCCCAGGATGGCTTCCTGGTCCCACATTGCGATGTGTGCATGTTTGTCAACAAGTGAAATTAGTTGCAGCTCTCAGCCATGTACAAAGCCTACTAGTCTCTCCTAGATCTCTCCTAGGCAGCCTTATAAAGTAATTTAGTTTGGAATATGCCTTGTACGCACATGATACCCTCATTTTCCTATCCCCACAAAACATATCTCTCCCCTAATAGCCTGAGTCACAACCTGCCTAAATGAAATCTCTTCATGTATGCCTTTATGTTACTTGATGCTCAACATCTTAAAAACAGGGCTCCTACTGTTCCCTCCCTCTGCTCCACCCCCACATCAAATATATATTTTACAATTGAGAACTCAGCCTCAGACTTGCTGCCTTGCAGTGATCCTGGACTCTGCTTTGTTTTTAAGCCACACATTGTCTAGCTAAATCCTCACAATTTCACTTAAATAATATCACTAGAAATTACCATTTTCTTATACAAGACACTGCAAAAATTCTAAGACACGCACCCATATTGTCTTGCCTTGACTTCTTAAATTACAATTCATTCCCCACCGCACCTCTCTGTCAGTCTCCCCAGTGGCTTCCCATACCCTGCTGTTAGAGAATTCAAATAATGAAGAATAGACAGAGTCTGGTCCGATGAAGCAGAGAAGTTGTTCATTGCACCGTGTACACAAAGGCATCTCAAAGCTAACATTGTTATAAGAAATGTTTACCCAATTCTGCCTCACAGAGAATAATATGGCCAAAATGACGTATTATACTCACATCTTGTGAGCGTAGCTACGCTTCTCTCAAAACTAGAAGCAGTAATTATCTCAAGATTAAGTTAGTCTTTTTAAAGATTGTGTCTCCTAACACATACGTTTGGTCATATCACAATAATGCTTCTCCTATCCTTTGAAACTCCCTACCTCACTCTGACAGACATTCCCCTAGTTTTCAGTTTGAAGAAGTCTTTAAAAACCCACCCTTCAAGGAAGCCTAATATCTTCACATCTACTGTTCACTGATACCAACTGACCTACTGGTTCTCTCCTCAGGATGTTACACAGCCACCTACACAGTCACATAGTAACTAATTATTCATCTCCCACACTTTTTTGTATCACTTGCCTAACTATCTAATTTAGAATGTAAGCTCCCAGGACCTGGACCTCTTCTCCTTCTGTATTATTATTTGTCATTGTATAGTTATGCATCACATGTTCTCTGTATATTATGTATTTTCCCATATGTATATATAGCGCTGATTAACATGTGTGTGCTTTATAAATAAAAAATAACAATAAATTGGTAAAAAATAATTCTGAGGGTAAAATTTTCTGCTATTCCAAGGAACAATGTCTGAAATATCAGAGCTGATGTCATTCAGAATGGGCTTGATTCAGTATTTGCCGGATATTTCTCCGCTGTATATGGAACAAGTAATCTATAAGAAGATGATTTATGAGAGGATTATACTCTCCTAGAACAATCTGTAGAACATCTCTGCATTGTGGAATTGCTGTGTATCTGAACGCCGGAACAATGCTTACTCTCATACAATGCATCCACAGCATCTTACTCTTCATCCCATTAATCTGAACTTGTACATGCAGGTAGTACTAAAGACTTAAAAAAAAACAGTGCACCGTGAAAAGGATCATGGGCATTTGAAAACTTTGAGTCTGTCTAAGAATTTATTTAAGGCAAATGAGAGACAGAGGGAGAGAGGCCAAAGAGACAGGGGAGGCACAGGGGGGTAAAGAGATAAGGAGGAGGGTGGGGGGGAGGGGAAAGAGACACAGGGGAGGGAGATAAGGGGAAAAAACAGAGCAGGGGAGAAGGGGCAAAGAGACACAGGAGGGAGAGGAGGCAAAGAGACACGGGAGGAAGAGGGGGGTAAAGAAACACTGGGGAGGGAGTGGGGGCAAAGAGACACATGGGAGGGAGAGGGGGGAAGAGACAGAGGAGTGAGAGAGTTTGTCTGTAACGCTCTTAAAGTTACTGGCTTGTGAATGTGCATAAAGTGGAGGGGGGGGGGGGGAGAAGCCTCTCAATGTGTGGCAAACTAGAGCATTGCGAGGCTTCAAATTTTTATGCCACCATTTTTGACAAGCAAGTCGCTAGATATTATTAATATTATTGTTTATTTGTAACGCGACAACCTATTCCGTAGCGCTATACATACGTTATGATCAAGGCAAAACAATATTAACACATTACAAAAGATGAAGGGCCCTGTCTTTGAGCTTAGAATCCAGTGCCCATAGAACTTTCCCTAAAGCACATTGCAAGATTGAAATCTCACAGACTTACAATTAGAGATGTCGCAAACAGTTAGCCCGCGGACTATTCACAGAGATTTTGGCATGTTCGCGTACGCAGCGGACGGCGAACACATGCGCTTTTTGGGTTCGCCCCCTATACTTTATCTTTGAAGAAACTTTGACCCTGCACCTCACAGTCAGCAGACACAATCTAATTGCATATGCCTGCCTTCCAGCGTGTGTGTGTGACAGGCTAACACCTAACAGCTTATATTGTGCTTATTTTCACTACTCATACCTGGTGGTGTACCATACATTGAAAACAACCATTTTTTTCCTGTAATCTAATTTCAGTTGCCTGCCTGTGTCAGGCTCACAGCTTATATTGTGCTCAGTGAAATAAAACAACACTTTTTTGACTGTAATAGATTGAATAGCAATTGCCTGCCTACAGGCGTGTGTGTGAAGCCTATTGCATCTACTCTGCCAACTTTTGCCAGTGCATAGTGATACGTCATATCTGGTGCAACCGTAGTGTACTGTGACATAAAACAACACTTTTTTGACTGTAATCGATTAAATATCAGTTGCCTGCCTACAGGCGTGTGTGTGAGGCCTACAGCGCCTACTCTGCCAACTTTTGCCAGTGCACAGTGACACTAATATCTGGTGGCACCTTAGATTGCAAGCGCTGTGCCCCAAATTTGAAGTGGGAGGACCGACCAAGCATCTTTTTCCATCTCCCTGTTCCAAAAATCAATGCCATATACACGTCCCCTGATAGTGGACGTAACAGGTACTACTTAACAGTACACACCTTATAATAACGCAGACAGAGGCAACGCGTATAATCTTCCATGCTGTGCAGTGGAAGCCCCCAGACTCTGACCTGTGTATAATCTTCCATGCTGGGCAGTGGAAGCCCCCAGACTCTGACCTGTGTATAATCTTCCTTGCTGGGCAGTGGAAGCCCCCAGACTCTGGAAGTCTGAAGAAGAGGAGTCAGAGGAGGAAGGTGGCTTTGAGGAGGTGAAAGACCAAACACAGCAGGCGTCCCAGGGGGCTTGTTGTCACCTTTCGGGGACCCTTGGTGGCTGGGTGGAGGAAGAGACCTTCAATGACATCAGTGAGGACAAGGAACTGGACTTGGCTAGCTTGGTATCCAACCTTGTGCAAATAGACTGTTTGCGGTTGTTTGCGGTGCATTAAACGGGGAGATTGGTCTGTTACTGTGAAGCGGGTGTAACCCTTACACTACCTGATCGATACAACATCATACCTGATGTTTTAAAGCATGTTATTGCAAACAATTTAGGGATGTTAGGTGATTTATGCCCTTTATGGCTTAAAACCAGACTCTGCATCTACTATGTAATTTTCTGTGGTTGTTTTGCCATGGATCGCCCTCCGGCATGCCACAGTCCAGGTGTTAGTCCCCTTGAAACAACTTTCCCATCACTATTGAGGCCAGAAAGAGTCCCTGTGGGTTTTGAAATTCGCCTACCCATTGAAGTCTATGGCTTTTCGCCGGGTTCGCCCGTTCGCGAACATTAGATGGAAGTTCGCGTCCGCTGTTCGCAAACCTAATATTTGATGTTCGCGACATCACAACTTACAATCTAAAGGGCATAGCATAACCTTTGGAAAAATCTGAATTAATTTTGTGTTTGTTACATAATATCCTGAGTGATGGATGATGGAAGGGGGGAACAGATAGAAGTCCAGAGCCTTTGCTTCATAAATGGTTAAGACTGGAATTGACACCAGTGACCACACTCTTCCACCATTCAATGCAGCCAAAGCTCTTCAGAAATGTATGTACCACTCCCACACCTAACTTCCATCAATGTATCCTGGATCCCTCCAGGGTCCTGCAGAGGCACAAAAAGTTTTTTTCTAATTAAAAACTAGTTGAATAACCTTTTCAAATATATATAGATATTTTGCAGTGGTCTTTCAACTAGTCATTGGTGAACAGTTCCATGTTGGATTATGAAAAGCATGCCATATTATGTTGCAAACAAAAAACTGCAATATTAACTTTATAAAAATATCCAAAAATCAGTGGGACTGAATATATAAAAGATGAATTGCAGATACGATATTTGCCACTTGATGGCTATCAGTACAATTAGCACCTCCAGTTAAATCTTACTAATTTCTTTACTCTCAAAGTTTCATTATTGTCTTTTAAAGAAATTATTTATGCATTTTCTAATTATATTATATCTTTATAATTAAAATGTTATACTGTGGTTGTGAATTTAACTAATAAAAAATGTATCACACTTAAAAGGAAAGGGCTTTAGATTAGAGTCCCTGTTTACACCCGTGACAACTATGAAATCACACAGAAAACATTTATAGACTAGCAAATGATTACATGCGCATTAAAGGTCATATATATTTCAAATGTTTAGAATTTTCTGAGGATGAACCTGTTGTTCTGCTCTTAGGTCACGTTAGTCTCCGCCTTACTACAAATATAAGTATGAATGTTATGACATAGTGTTTGAATGGTGCTGGAATTTTCAATGGTGTCAAAATATTATAGGTGAAAGGCAATTCCTAATCAGGAGTGGGAATATAATGTGGGGTCTTGTAATATGATCCACCCAAGTATTTACATTGGCCATTTACTTCTATACACATGGGATAACACAAAAAACTAATTTGCATAGTATTGTTAAAATACCCAATGGATCAATGTTTAGATTGTAAGTTGGGAACAAACACTATGCCCATTTGATTTAAAATCAAAGACAGAGTCCTCCATTTTTTTTTTGCAATGTGTTAATTTTGTTTTTCCTTACAAATAAAGGATAATAATAACAATGTACAGCTTTATATTACAACGTCACCATTAAATAATGGCTTGTTAGCAGGAATTTATTTTCTCTGTTATATCATTACATCTACCTAAAAGGTTAGCTTATTTACACCTCGGGATAGCCTTATGCTTATCCCAAGCAAGCTTACTGTGTTAGAATCTAGCGCTTCCACTTGAAGGTTGTTCCATTATATATTACTCTTTCTGTAAAGTTGCACTAGATATGCCTAAATCTTCCACCTTCCAATTGTGACCTCTTGTTCTTGCCCTCCTCTTTTTTGCAAAGACACTTCCCTCTTCAATTTTATTTCATCTTTTGAGAAATTTGAAGATTTCTATCATGTCAGCCCCATCTCTTCTGTCCTCTAGTCTAAATATATTGAGGTCATAAAGTCTTTCCTCATAAGATTTGTCTTTTAGACCACGCACCATTTTAGTTGTTCTTCTTTGAATTGTCACACCAATACGCCCAAGCATCCTACTTCCTTTTCCTACGGCTTTGTTACATTGTTTGTCTACTTTTAAATCATTCCATATAAAAACTCCTGAGTCGCCTTTCACATAAGTTGCCATCTTAATATTACCATTAAGTAAATATTCTACTTTTGGGGTTTTGTGGCCTAAGTGCATAATTTAGATCCCACAAGTAGGAAAGAGTTTCAGATTTGTAAGTAAGAAACTTTCTAAGACATATATTAGCTATCTTCAGAGAACAGTAAACCCAGAATCCAGGAAAAGCTTAAGTAGCTAGATTGGCCTACAGTATTTAGTCATCCTTAGTCGTACGTTTCATCCATCTTATAGAGAGGTTACTAAGCGAGGAACATCTCTAGCTCAAGCAAAGCTAGTCACCAATCTACTAATAACCCCTGTGTTGTAGGGATGAAAGGTGCCCTGTATACTGATATAATGACAATAAATCAAAAAATGGCTATCAGTCATTGAATTGCATGAGAAAAGAGGCGAGACAGCAGAATAGTACTGGTTTTGTCCATCCAAGAGGCTTAGTGGTCAGTAAAGAACAATCGTTCAATCTAGAAGATCCAATATCTGCAGAGATTCACTGTCAGGAAAGGGCCCAGATGAATTAATCCCATAATCTTTTAAGATTTTGTATGACATCACACAACATTTAACAGCATTGTATTTTAATATAACACAGTCCAATTAGCTTTTCTCTTACTTTAATTAGGACAGAATCATAATTCCTGAAATGGGTAAAGATTTGAAGAAACCCGCCTCTTAGAAACCCATATCTCTGTTGAATATATATTTTAAAATAATAAAAAAAAATGTTTGCTAACAGAATGAAAGCCCTTATGCCTGCTCTGATAATGAAAGAACAAACCTGATTTATCCCAGACTGTCAAGCCATTACAGCTATTAAATAATATATTGCACGTGTGATCAAATCTAGAGGCTTTTTCAACAATAACAATATCATCGTAAATTCCAATGTGAAGAAGGTAAATGGGAGATTGAATTTACTAAATTTAAAACTGTACAAGACAGCAAGTTTACTGAGATACGCTACAGAATGGATCCACAACTCTAGCTGCTATGCACAGACATACAGTAGATATAAAAAGTCTACACACCCCTGTTAAAATGTCAGGTTTCTGTGCTGTAAAAAAATGAGACAAAGATAAATCATTTCAGAACTTTTTCCACCTTTAATGTGACCTATAAACTGTACAACTCAATTGAAAAACAAACTGAAATCTTTTAGGTAGAGGGAAGAAAAAATATAAAAATAAAATATGCACACCCTTAAACTAATACTTTGTTGAAGCACCTTTTGATTTTATTACAGCACTCAGTCTTTTTGGGTATGAGTCTATCAGCATGGCACATTTTGACTTGGCAAGATTTGCCCACTCTTCTTTGCCAAAACACTCCAAATCTGTCAGATTGTGAGGGCATCTCCTGTGCACAGCCCTCTTCAGATCACACCACAGATTTTCAATCGGATTCAGGTCTGGGCTCTGGCTGGGCCATTCCAAAACTTTAATCTGCTTCTGGTGAAGCCATTCCTTTGTTGATTTGGATGTATGCTTTGGGTCGTTGTCATGCTGAAAGATGAAGTTCCTCTTCATGTTCAGCTTTCTAGCAGAAGCCTGAAGGTTTTGTGCCAATATTGACTGGTATTTGGAACAATGCATAATCCCCTCTATCTTAACTAAGGCCCCAGTTCAAGCTGAAGAAAAACAGCCCCAAAGCATGATGCTGCCACCACCATGCTTCACTGTGGGTACGGTGTTCTTTTGGTGATGTGCAGTGTTGTTTTTGCGCCAAACATATCTTTTGGAAGTTCAACCTTGGTTTCATCAGACCATAACACCTTCTCCCACATGCTTTTGGGAGACTTCAGATGTGTTTTTGCAAAATGTAGCCTGGCTTGGATGTTTTTTTCCGTAAGAAAAGGCTTTCGTCTTGCCACTGGGATAAGCATAAGGTTCCCCTGAGGCTTAATTAAGTACAAAATTAAGCTATCTGTAGTCATATCTATGTTTCTAAGCATTATTAGTGTTTATATGAGTAAAACTATCCAGTAATGTTATTTGTGTTTCTATTGGAAAGCCTGTCGATATCTGGGGAATGAAAGCTGTGGGTAGGGGTAAGATTTATCCTTCGACCAATGCATTTTAAGAGGGGTTTGTATGCAGTGTAAAAACTTTACACTGTAGTCCCTTAATAAAAATATGTTCATTCTGGTTGATACCAGAAATACATTATTAGAGGAAATAAATTGTTTTAATGCAATGTGCAAAAACAAAACTATTCAGATATTGCATGTTCTGCTGTAGGAATTAATTATTTCAGCAATTGTAACTTTTAATATATATAATTTCCAACAGGTCAATGTCCAAAGTAGTTAAAAGTCATTAACATTTGTTAATTGGTTTGATGGCATATGATGCAATGTATACAGTAGGAGCAGAGAGAGCAATCACTAGATTATTTGACACAAATCACATGACATTGGGAAGGACAAAGGTAACTTCAGCTTCATGCCTGACTACAGATATTATTTCAGTGTACTACAATAATAACACTCAAACAGATATGTTATAATGGGAAGATTCATTTTTCTATTTAACATATAACTGTGGTCAAACTATTTTTATCTGTTTTTGAATGACTAAGCCTCATAAGAGACATGTTTTTAGAAAAAAAAAAGAATAAACACAAGCATTACATTTTTTTAACTTTAATATGCAATTACTGTATTTACTTCTGTGGACTTCGATTTTCTTTTCAGCAATGATTCTGTATGCTGCCTTCTCAGTGAGTTGTCATTGGTAGCTTTAGCTGCCATATTCCCATTGATCAGATAGCTTGATCTGCATTCAAAATCATTCCCCACCTCAGGAAGCTGATCAGCAGAAATCAAAATGGTAGATTCCATAGCAGCATAATTAGGTATAAGAGTAGTTGAATTAAAGTCTGTCTTTTTTTTCACATTCAGAAACATTTTACCTATTTTTCAAGTGTAATTCATCTAAGGGGTATATCTTACATATATGACTTCGGTGCTACTTTTGTTTTACTTACCAGTGCCGACCTTAATGTACAATTTTCTTTACTTGAAATCATCCTGACTTACTTACATACTTACCTTTATTCTTGACATACACATTTGTAATTAAAGGGTAAATTCACTTTTTTGTTGCTATGTTCCTGAACCAGATCACAATGATGAAGTGGTTAACTTTATTTCTTTGCTGTGAGGGAGAATGGCACATTCCTTGTCGCTGAATGCAGAAGAGTGTTGCAAGCAATATTATTCTGGGATATTCTGCATTTTAGACTTACACACAACTACTGACGATTTGGTCTAATATACACAAATATTCTGTAAAGTGATCTCTAACATACTATATAAAGTAAGAGCAGAGGAGATGTAGCTCGAGGCTGTGCCAGGTCTGCTAGTGCCTGGCACCCTGACCTGTACAAGTATCAGATATTTCCCCTTGTTCAGTCGGGACATATGGACTGAAGATGAGGTGGCTCCCCTGAATGACTAGATTTGTGAGTTATGCCTTCACTTTCCTCTGCAATAGTAGCTGATTATAAGTTACAAACCAAAGCTAGGTACAGTAGACTCTCAGTTATCCAGAACTCAAGCAACCAGAAAAAATTTAATACTGTACTTTAAATAAAAAAATAATTTTACAGGGCTCAACAAATGCCAGGAGCCAGCTTGTCATGCCACAAAATGCTTACAGGCACCTAGATTGCATCCACTGTACGTCTCTGCAATTCAGTGTGGAAGCAGACAGACATGAGTGACTGAGCCAGAGCAGTGTTGGCGTTACATTCCCCGGGTCCTGTACCACACCCTCCAGCCGGACGTACCTGTGTGTAAGTGAGGAGTGAAAGCTGCTGCTGCTAGAGCAGCCCTCACTGTATACTTAGCAGAGTATCCTATGTGCAGCTAATCTAGGCCTCTTTTATATGTAACTCTCAAGCTATCAGAAAATACATTTATGCAGCATCTACCAATCCCCATGGGTGCCGGATAACTGAGAGTCTACTGTATATGTGTTTTCTATATGTGGCTTCCTGTATCATGCATGTGAATGACTAAATCTAGGAGTCTGCATCTACAGTGTCTGAGTGTATCTACAAAAAGTCTGAAATATATTTAACAAAATCCCTAAGTATCTAGTACTGAAGTGTTATAATCATACATGTTATTGTTTATAAGTGATATTGCTGTAAGACCCAGCATATTCCAACTGATAACAAAATAACACAAAATATCATCTAAATGATCATGATCTGATTTAAAGTGGTCCCTCGGGACAAAATATTTGAGAACCACTGGAATTCATGAAAAGGTATAATGCTGACAATTTTGATATCTCTAGAAGGTTAGATATGTTTACCAGTGGTAAAGATTTTTATACTTCTCAGAGCGAGGATATTGTTAAGTGAATTTCTGCAATGATAGTTGTGACAAATTACGGGAATCCTCTGGGTTTGTGCAGTTCAGGCACTTTGATTAGTTTTGGTTTGTTCTTTTTATATCACTGACTAAAACTTGTAAAAGTATATATATCAATGAGTTCCACCATCAAAGTAAATAATAGGTCTTGACTTCCACTGAAGCACCACCGCAACTAATATACAGTTTGCTCACTAGCCACCTCTCATCCAGCTAAACCTGGATGGGGCAAATCAAACAGTCCAATAATTTGTAAAAAATCACTGGTCTGTATTTTTTTCGGATTTTCAGGTCTCCACTCTGCTCCAGGCCGTAACAAGCCACAGGCTGCACTCTCACTGTGTGTGCCTCCCTCCAAGTGAAACTAACTGCAAACCATTAGTCCATAAGCAGCCCTCCCATACTCCAGAAGCAGTGTTAAATTAGGGCTGTACATGTGCAGCTAATTAACTGAGCAGGAAAGTTAACCCCTGCAATCATACTTTGGGAAGAGAGTTCTGTGGAGTATGTGGCTCAAATACACATCTTGGATGACTCTGACTCTGTCACACAGTGAAAGGTAGCTTTATAGTAGACATTAATCGTCCATGTAACCAGAAAACTATAGTTGCTGCATGAGTCCAAATTAAGGATATTCTAGAAGATTTTTTATAGTAAGGACAGCATGATCACTCTTACATGGAGGGTTTAGCACTCCACTTCCAAGGGCTTGTGTTTTGTTTGAATTTTTTATTATAATAACATTTTTGCACTTTGTCAAATAATTATGTTGTACTACTTGCTGCTCCTTTTCTTTTTCTATGTTTTTTTTTATCCTGAGCTTGTTTGATTCTGTCCTCAAGTACTTGTTTGCTTCAGTTGCCATGCTCAATCAAACCTTAGAGTTTGTTCCAGTTAGCTCACATTTTGGACCTGATAACTTTGCAATCCTGACCTTATAACTTTGCTATATGTCTGGCATAACCTCACACCGTGTTTGAAAAATTTACCCACCAAGGATTTGAGCAGTGCATCCAAGGACTTTGCAGTCTTTGTAAATAAACAGTTTGTGCCCATTGGTTGAATTTTATGTTTAAATGTATTATGTACAATTTCAAAGCTCAATGTCTGAAATGTAAAGTATGTTTAATTTTGTGGTTATTCTATTTCACTCACTATGTTCTCCAACAGATCAATGAAATTATGTAACACTTGATTATAGTTGCTGCACCCCCTGTATTAAAAAATGATATAACAACTTGCTAGAAATCATTTTTTTTTTTTTTTCAAAATCTTTTTATTGACACATAAGCAGTATTCAGTAACACAAATGTTGTTTGACTCGCAGGTCCAACACAGTTTTGCATAAACAGGTTTTTATAACAATATTTTAGATATCTTTTACAACTTTGTTGTCTATGGTTGTCCTGTCCTGACTATTTTGGGTATCTGCTTTATGATTCCACCATAACCATTTTCCGTTTTCTCAACTTTGCAGGAAACGCCTGCTAGCTATTCCTTCCCTAGCAGTTGACTTCTCGAGACTAAGCTTGTTAAATTCTTATATGTGAGCTAACTTGTTGCCTATGTATATATATATATATATATATATATATATATATATATATATATATATATATAAGTTTCAATTTTGCATAGCTCGAGATTTACCTTATGTACCTGGTATATGGGAAGTATAACATCAAACAAACAATAAATAAACAAGTCAATGAAATTATTACCTGTATCTTCCCTGTTTTTTTTATTTTTTTCCTGCCTTCTTCCTGTCTATCTTCTTCAGTTTACGCAATTCGCCAGTAGTTGTCAACGCCCAAGGCACCTTTCACCTTGGCCTAGAGTATCCGCCTCAATCCAGTTACGCCTTCCCTTTCGAGTGTACTAATTTCTATTCTTATTCAAGTTTTTGTTAAATTAAAATAGCTTTGTCCGATTCCATCCATCTATCCCAGATTTGACTAAAAGTGGAGAGGGAGTTGTTTATTGAATGCATCATTTTTTCATATATCATGATGTGGTTTAATTTTTTTATAACCTCTTGGGCGTCTAAATGGGGTGATTTCCAATTCTTTGCAATGTGGCTTTTGGTTGCCAGTATGGCCATTTGTATCCACTTGTTATAGTTCTTACTAACGTTTAATACCGGCATTCCCAGTAAGCATGTCTCCCTAGAGGGGTGTCTAATACCTCAGAGATCATTGCAGTTACCCTTCGCCACAAGGCTTGTACTCTTGGGCAGTCCCACCAGATGTGGCCAAAGGTTCCTCTATCTGAGCAGTTCCTAAAGCACTCAGGTGGGGAAAGCGGATTTATCTTATTTAGCCTGTCAGGTGTCATGTATACCCTGTGTAGTACTTTAGTTGCTGTCTCTAAATAGCTAAAGAAGAGGGAGCCTTTAGTCAGTGCCTTGTGTATTTTTCCCCATCGCTGGGTGTCCCAGGCTATTCCCAATTCCTGTTCCCATTGTAGGACGTGTTTAGGCTTTTGATCTTTAGGTGGCTTATTGGCAAGCGAGTAAAGGGTACCAATTATGCCTCTGGCTAGGGGATTCTGCACACATACTTTCGCAAACCAGGTGTCATGTGGGGGTCCCCAGGTTTTGACCAGTTCTTGGACCCTGTGGCATATCTTGTTGTAGTTAAATATCTCCCTGTCTGGTAGATTGTACTTATTTATGAATTGTATAGAGGTTAGGAGGTTGCCGTCTTGGAACCATGTCCCCAGCAGGTCTAGTTTCCGCAAGAGCCACCACGCTTTTGAGTCCCCCCTAACTCCTTCATAATCTGGGACCCCGAAAGGACTGGCGTGAGAGATGAAAGGGTGTGTGCTAACTGCCGCCTGGAGTTCGCCCCCTCCACTCCTGCAAGGATAATTTAATCATTGGATTATTATAGCATGATTTTGCTATCGGGGGAAGTGTCGGGGACCAAATGATATTATCCCATTTGTAGGGTTTCATTTGATAGTTCTCTAGGAATACCCACATTGGTTGGTGTTCACTGGAGTGGGCTTGTGGTAGGAAGGAAATCTGGGCTGCTTTAAAGTAGTGTATCAAATTTGGGCACGCCAGACCCCCTGCTTCTCTGTCTCTATACATTAGGGACTTGTTAATTCTCGGGTGTTTGTGTTGCCAAATGAATCGAAATACCGCTTTTTGAAAGCCATCTAGGTCTCCTCTATGTATCCGGGAGTGTTCTAAAATAGTATAACATTTTGGGTAACATGTTCATTTTAAAAGCGTTTATTCTTCCTGTCCATTACAGGTTGTATCTATTCCACCTAAGTAGCTCTGCTTGTAATTTTTTGTAAAGGGGGGTATAATTTTCTTTGTATAGAGCTGACATCTCGGGGGTGAGATTAACTCCTAGGTATTTGATACTTACCCTTGGCCATGAAAACGAGTGTCATTCTTTTAGGGCTTGTACCTGGTCTGAGGGCACTCTTATGCATATTATTTCAGATTTATCCGCATTAACTTTAAGGCCTGACAAGTTCCCATATCGGGACATTAAATCCATAAGGGCTGCTATGGAGGTTACCGGATTTGTAAGCGTGCACAGGATGTCATCTGCAAACAAGCTACATTTCATTTGTTGACATCCAACCTCAATACCCTGTATCGTGGGGCATGCCCTAATGGCCTGACCAAGATGCTCGATGGCTAGAGTGAATAGTAACGGGGACAGGGGGCATCCCTGCCTCGTACCTCTCTGAATGTTTATAAGATCTCTATTAGCCCCTGGAAGCTTAAGGCTTGCCGTCGGTGCTTTATATAATGTGTTTACTAGATTTGTAAATTTGCCTCTAATGCCGAATTTATCTAGTACCGCATGTAAATAAGGCCATTCAACTGAGTCAAATGCCTTTTCTAGATCTAAGGCTACTAAACTGAGAGGTATATTCGCACTTTTAGCTATGTGGGAAACATTTAGAATACGTCGTATGTTATCCCCAGCTTGTCTGTACGGCACAAAGCCCACTTTGTCTTTGTGTATTAGTTTAGGTAGGAATTTGGCTACCCTTGATGCCATTAGCTTAGCTAGGACTTTAATGTCCCCGTTTAAAAGGGATATTGGCCTATAGTTCCTTGGGTTTAACGTATCCTTTCCTGGTTTAGGGATAAAGATTACATCTGCCTGGTTTAGCTCGGGTGGCATTGGTTCTCCTAATAGCATCTCATTAAATAATTTGCTTAGGTGTGGGGCAAGGTGTTTTGCAAGGCTTTTATAGTACAAGTACGAGTAGCCATCCGGGCCGGGGGCTTTTCCTGCTTTAAGCGTTTTTATAGTGTCAATAACTTCGGACGGGGTTATCTCTGCATTTAGGGAGTCTAAGTCCCCATCCTAGATTTTAGGAATGTCTAGGCTGTTGAGGAATTCCTGCACTGTGAAGTTGTTGGCTTTCGTTTTTGCCGAGTAGATTTCTTGAAAGCACTTGTGGAATGTCTTTTTTATTTCCGATTGGTTCATTGTAATTTCTCCACTTTCTGTTTTAATTTTGGTGATATGAGTTAAGTTTTTCTTTAGGTTGAGTCTGCGTGCAAGCATAGGGGAGGGCTTGTTACCCTGGGCCTAAAATGTATGCCTAGTCTTCCTAAGGGCCTGTTCAGTTTTTACGGCTAGGACCGCATCTAGTTCTAGTCTAGTGTTGTCTAGCTGGGTTCTAGAGACCCCTGGAACTTTGGCCTGACTTGCCTTTTCCAAGTACTGCAGTTTTTTAAATAAGACATTTTCTTTTTGAATGTACTGTTTCTTTCTGGCAGCTGCCAGTTTAATTAAGGTGCCTCTAATGTATGCTTTGTGCGCTACCCAGACCCACCCTATGTTTGCCTCGGGGACCATGTTTAACGTGAAGTATTCTTGAATGTCATGTTCTATTTGTGCTAGCGTTCTGGGATTGGTTAGAAGTGCCTTGTTTAAGCTCCACTTCCCAGGGGCTGTGAGGCTAAGTCCCAGCTGCATTTTGATGCTCACTACCGCGTGGTCAGACCAGGGGCAGGGGTGGATCTGGGCATCTACTGTATGGTTAAATAGCGAAGTATGAGTTAGAAGAACATCTATTCTGCAATAGGAATTGTGAGTCGGAGAATAATAAGAGTATTCCTTTTCCGAGGGGTGAAGGCCCCTCCAGGCGTCAGTCAACTCTAACTCCCTCAATTGTGTGTGGATTGTTTTGAGCTGTTTCATGTTACGCGTGAATTGGGTTGCTCTTGATCTGTCTACATAAGGCTCAAGAGTAAGGTTAATGTCACCTCCTAGTATGATTTTGCCCCAGTCTTTTTGCTTCAAGGTGCTTAGCAATTTAATGAGCGCTCTGGAGGGCGCTGTGGTGGGGGCATAGATATTAACCAGTGAGATTCTAAGGTTTAGGATGGTTCCTGTTAATATTAGATAATTACCCTCTTTGTCCTTAATTTGTTTTTCTACTACAAAAGGGAAATCACGGTGTATTAATGTAGCTAAGCCTGCTTTTTTGCTTTTCTTGTTGCATGTGTAGAATACTGGGAATTCCTTGTGTAGGTAAGAGGGTACTTTGCCCTGGGCGAAATGGGTCTCTTGCATAAATATGACAGATGGATGGAATCTTTTATAAAACAGGAAGGCTTTGCGTCTTTTAAATTGAGAGTTGAAGCCCCTGACGTTGTGTGTTAAAAAGTTGTGCTCTACGTCAGCCATTGGTTTTTCGTGTAGTTAGCTGTATGTGTTCTCTGTGACTGCCTGTAAACTGGATAGACTAAGAAGAAAAGCAAAAGAGATACAGAAGCTTAGTTTCAACATTTCAATAAACTGGTTAAAACATTTCCTAACAATTTGGTAGTTTCCCTGTCTCCCTGTTTCCTTACTTTGAGGCCAGTAGTTATTACACCCATTACTGGGATTGACCTCTTAGGGAGAGGACTCCCTCCTGGGGGTTCTACCTGGGGAGTTGTTAGGGGCTCAAAACTCCCCTTAATCTTCATCCCTCTAAATCACTTAAGTCACCTCAAGAGCTCCGCTACAGCTAGTTCAGTATATCTGTATATAACAGTCTAACTATCTCTAACATAACTTATACATTTTAGCTATTTGCTGCATTTTCCTCGGCTCAACCTGCTTGTGGGAAAAAAAAAGTGTTCAATACTCTTTCTCATTGATCAGCATCGGGATCCTCGCAGTTGGCTGACGGAACAGTGTCCAGACCTCCACCTGTAACTTGCTCTAGAAGAGGCCCCCTACTGAAGGCTGCTGTTTTTGTTTTTTTGGCCGATATTTGCCACATCTTGGCAAGGCTGGGTCTGGGTCTTGGACTTCTCCTTTCAGCGTCTCTGTCCTCTGCTAGCAAATTCAGCTTTCTCAGGAGGATCTCAGCTTCTTCCACTGTGTGGACTCTGTAAGTGGATCCGCCCCGCTGGAAAATTAGTGAAAATGGAAAACCCCACTTGTAGAGGATTTTGTGGCTGGACAATATCTCCAGAATGGGTTTCATCTCCTTTCTTTTTTGCAGTGTGGCCGAAGCCAAGTCCATGTATACTTGTATAGATGAGTTGTCCGGGCCTTTGATTTCTTTGAGCTTTCTCGTTGCTGTGAGTATTAGGTCTCTTGCGCTTTGTTTGGCAAATCTTATTATTATATCCTTAGGTTGGTTGTTAGCTTTTGTCGGGCCAAGGGCACTATGCGCTCTTTCAATAGCCCAGTCTGCTTCGCTGCTTGTGGGAATGATCCCAAGTATGACCGCTTTTGAGTACTGCAGTATGTCTGAAATGCTGTTTGGGACATTTCTCAGTCTTATGTTATGTCTTCGTGAGCGGTTTTCAAGGTCTTCAACCTTGTCGGTCAGCTCTTTTATCTGTGTGGAGTGTTGCGCCGTTACTTCTTGATCATGCATCTGGGCTTCTGCTATCTGGTCTGTTTGCTCCTCTAGCAGCTGCGTTCTTTGTCCAGGTCTGTGATAGCACTCGTCATTAGTTCTTGGAACATCAGTTTTATTTTCTCCATGTATTTGTCTGTTAGTTCCACCTGAGCATGTACTACTTCAGGCTCTCCCTCTCTGACAGGCGAGCTTGGGTTGTGCGGGAGTAGTGGCGCATCATTTAGAGCTTTGTAAAACTCCTGGATGTTTCTACTCGCTTGGTTTTTTGGGGGTTTGGTGCTGCTGCGAGCTGCCATGCTGCCACCTTGGCCTGAGGGTGTGATCTATGGAGATTGCTGTCTGCTGACACTGTGTTGTAGCTGAAGCAGGCTAGGGTTTTTGCTTAGTTGAGCATGAGAATTCAGGTAGGCTAGTGCTTTTCTGGTAGCAGGCTCATGTAGGTGACTTGCGTAGTTCAGTGAGTTATTGCATCCTGCTTTTTGTACTGTTTGACATATTTACAGTCCTAGTGTAACTTGTCTTGATAAATCTTGCCAGCTTATTTGTAACAGAGATGCTGGGTTGTGACGCTGTCTCTTAAATCTTGTAACCCCTTTTAATCTTAATCTTTGCACAGTTGAGTTTAAGGCAGCAGTTGTGCTGTTGTAGGCTGTCTAGTCTCCCCTGTGAGGCTTAAGAAGGCTGCTGTTAGTGCTGTCTGGGCCCCATTTTGGAGCCTTGTCTGGGGGGGGGCCCTCTTGATGGCTGTGTCTCAAAATGGCCTCCTGCCCCCTCTAGTTACAGTGTCAAATAGAGTTGTGCCACTTTGGATGTTGGGGTCTGGGCTGCCTCTTCTTTGTAGGCTTATGCACTTCTTGTGTAGGGAGGGTGAGGGAGGGTTCCGGTGTGCGGTGCCCCGCATACCTCCCGGAGCAGCCTCTCCTTGTCGTCTGGCTCTTCTTTCGGACCCTGGCGCGGGTTCAGCGGGAGACCAGGTGGTGGAGGCCTCAACCGCTTCAGCTGTTCCAGTGGCAGGTAGTGGTCGTTGGGGGTTAAGTGTGTGTCACAACCTACAATGATGATGGAGTATAGAGAATCCTAGTCCTCTTATCTCCTGTAGGTTTTAGACCTAAGATTTGGGTGACTCAGACCAATGGACCTTCTTTGCTGATGCAAGAGCATAAGCCCCAGCTTTTGGTAGTGTGCGCTGGGAACCCTGGAAGGAAGTCAGAAACGATCTCCTCTGCCAGCATATGCCCTTGGGTAAATAATACACCTGCACACAAAGTCTTGATGAAAATTATGAACAACTTCTTTATTTTTACACAAGTATTTAAACAACTCACAAAACCAGTACAGGGAGTGGCTACCCCTTTGTCCAACCCTTATCTTCCTCTTGGCCAATGGGGTAATCTCCAGAGTAACTTGATTACCTCTAACCAATGGACTAGAGGTAAGCTCTGGGAACTTCCAGACCCCTCCCCTGGGCCGCCCACTAGGTGTGGCTAACAGAGTAATTTGGGCGCTGGCAGTCAAGAGAGACACATCTCTTTGCTATGGCCCAGGCCCCTGGATCTGGGCTAGGGAGACCCCAGAGGCCCCCTGGATAGATGGTGCCCCTATGTCTGTTGGGACCCTATTGTTCCTGACTTAAGTATGTGTACTTAAAGGATTAACCTTGGTGGCCAGCTGGGGTCCTTCTCCTGTTGCAAGATGTATGTGGCAATGTATCCAGCATGACTACCCCATACTATCATATACATATGTGTACATATTCCACACACTGTCAGTCTATTTAAGTACAAGCGTAAAAGCGCACCCCACATAAAACCACCTAATGTCCTCATAGTATATGGGATTGGGGCAGGGTTTCCACATCAATCCATCTCATGCATTATGATGACTTTTATTGATGGTGATGGGAACCCTGCTCATTTCCTTAGACAATAATCATAATAATATAACAGTATAACCGTATAACAGTATAACAGGGGGTCTGGGAGCCCCAAACCCCCAGGTATCGTCTCTTGTGTCAACAGCCTGTGACAGACATCTCTCCAAGTCCCAGATGACTGCCAAGTGAGCCATGACAGTGTGGGCTTCTGGGCTGCGTGGGTCGCCCCTGCTGCACTTCTCTGCTGTGCTGCTGCTGCTGCTGATGGTCGCCGGGGAGGCCGGGTGCACCAGGCCTCGACCACGCGGCGTGTCAATTAGCCCCGATTCTCCCAATTTTTATATCCTCCTATTCCCCTGCACCCCCTTGCTCTTATGCTGGTGCTTAAAGAGATGTTTTATGGGGGATTAGGGCAGATTACCCTGGATTGTCTGGGTTTTGGGTTGGAGCTGTTGCCGGGCACGCCTTGCTGCATCCCCCGTTAGGCCACGCCCCCCCCAGAAATAATTTTTTAAACCAGTGGTAGTCAACTTGGTCCCTACTGCTCACTAGGGGGCCAATCAAGCTTTCATGGTTGGCTAGGTGGCGTCGCTGACGAGTGACGTCACACTGGAGACCCACAGTGCCACGTTTGGCGTGTTGGAGAGCTGGTGAGAGAGCCTAGGCACAGCAGTCAGGACCAGATCACTATATAATAAGTACAGGGTGATAAATAGCCAGGGCCATATGATTTATGTAACCAGAAATGAGAGAGAGTAAATTAAGTTACTGCGGCACTGATGGGTGGTAAGGAAATGTGACCATCAAAAGTGGTCGGTAGGTATTAAAAGGTTGATGACCCCTGTTGTAAACCACAATTATTATAATTAATCATTTAAAATATCAACACACTGGTATATAAAGTAAAAAGCAGCATTGCACCATGCTTTCCTCCACACAGCTTCAAACACATGGAATTTGAATATTTTCCCTGTAGAAGTGGCCTTAGTATAGAATACAAAACTGCAGATTACATATGTGTAAGATGGCAGCATGCACTGGAGTAACCAGGAAGAAATGGGGAGATTCCTGAAGCAGAGACTGTGTTTTTTTTTTAGAAACAAGTATAAATGTTATATTAAAATCAAGGGGGTTAAAATGAATTAAGCAGTTAAACATTACATTTTAAATGCCCACATATTTCACATTTTACATTGAATAGCCACTTTTGTCTTTTAGGCTTTTGTAAAGAAAAGCAGCAAAGGATCCAGGAGCCAGGGTATACACAAAAATGGGAAAAATACCACCCCTTGAAGCTTGGTAGCCCTTAAGAGAAGTGAATCTTCTTAAGTGTTTATATGCACGAGTAGGCATTATCGCAAAATACGTTTTTGGACCTGCTTTATCTTTACTGATTATCTTTTTTTATATTTCCTGCCTTATTTAAATTACATGCTAAAGTTCTTGGAATAATCTGTCATGTGAATGCATTATTCAGTTCATAATAAATAATGCATGGACAAATTGAAAGTGTGACCTCATAATTCAATTTGGTCTGAAGCCCATACTTGTTCTCTGAGTCCTATTCATATTCAGAGGGGGCCACAACCAATTATTATCTTCATCTATAGTGTGATCATATTAAACAGAAGTAAACTGCATTTCTTAAAGAGCTATTGTCATGATTAAATATAAATAATATTTTCACTGAATTTCAACTTGCGTCTACAAGAAATAACAAATATTGTGTAGGCCTGAACTACAGAGACCTTTATTTTGTGAAACATTGATGAGGGCTTAGGGCTAAATTATTTTATAAGGAACAGTTTTGCTTTCTAAAATCATCTTGCCAATTATCATGTTTAGTTATTTAAAATACAGACTAGAAAAAAGTTGACAACAGTGGTCCTGTGCAAACACTATCAGCCTTATTAAATTGCGATACAGCCAATTGAATAGGGCTCGATATAAGCCCAGAGCACATTTTTTTAAAGAATCTTTTAGTTAGTGAAGACCTTGCTTTTGGATAGAAGTTCACTAACTAAAAACTTATGTAAAAATAATATGCTATGTGCTTATATAGAGCCCTATTCAATTGGCCGAATCGCAATTTAATCAGGCTGTATGCTTATAGGGATTTTCAGATCACTCGCAAAATAGGGTAGTGCTGTAACTACAAAATATGAAGAAAATATTACAATTACCAGAGATCACTCGCAAATAGTTTTAAAACCATTGGTTATCATTCGTAAAGCTTAGTTTGGGTAATAATCTGTCCCCCCCAGATTTCTCATTGTGTATGTATGTGTATAGAAGCTGTTAAGTGTTCTGTATATCAAGTGAGATGTATCCCCCCAGAATGATTCTGGATCCTACACCCCTGATACAAAGCAACTGTTTTTTTTACATATATTTCTACCATTTATCAATCCTAGAGGCTCCTTCTCTACATTGTAAGCTTGCTCTTGTGTCATCACATATATAGTTGTGAGCGTACGAGTTGTTGCTAACGCAAAGCGAGGGCCGTGGCTCGCGCCCTCAGTTGCTGGCATGGAGCGCCGAAGGCTCTCCTTGCCAGCAACTGCGACCCTCGCAAAATTTACGTTAAAACGCAAACAACACAACACAATGACCGCGACCCTCGCAAACTTTACCTCCCAACGCAAAAACCATACGAGACACATTACCACACATTACGACCTCACAAAAATCGGTCGCAACTCGCGAACATCACAAAATTAAAAACACAATAAATACACACACCACATACATAAAAAGCTTACCTACAGCAAGAGGGAGCATCCAGGACCTCAAAAAAACAACTTACACCTTCAGTTAACTAAAAACAAAAGAGTTTAGACACTAAAAAATCGCTAAGCGAGAGAAAAAATGGCCGCCAAACAAAACGAAAACGAGGCTACAGCACTCTAAACACCACAAGAAACTCAGTTGCTAGCAAGGAGCGCTGCGAGCCCGCAAGCGTTAGCAACAACTCGTACGCTCACAACTATATATGTGATATATATATAAGTGAGTTTTGAATGTTATGCTAATTATAGCAGGGATTTCCAGGAGTGTTAACTCTCAAAATATACTGCTTGCAAACTCAAGAGATTTAGCGACGATTATGGTAAGTTTGTTAATGTTTATTTGGGGATTTTTTCCATGCAAAAAAAGTATGTTTGCATACACTACTAATTTTCCTCTATCAGATGCATTTATAATCCAGGAAACTCAGATATGCCTTTAATGTAATGCTAGTGAACACAGAATGTCCCTTGCTCGTGTAAATACGTGACATAAGTGCTACATTGGCCATGTCATGTAAGCTTTCACTGACACTATACAAACTACTCTGCCCGTCACGTGACTCCTGTCACTGACAGCACTCCGCGTTCTCCTGCTCTTGTCCCTCCGCAGCTCCCGTCCCAGCTGACTCCCTGTCACAGCTCTGCCCGCCCCGCCCAGAGCAGCGGACACAGCGGGTGTTACGTATCTGGGCGGCCCGGGGTGAGGTGTGTCCTGAGGCCGCTAGTGGGGAAAACAAGCAGAGGTCTGAGCCTGCCAGGCGCAATATGGAGGGAGCTGGCACCGTGCTGTGCCCCGCTGTGTAGAGAATCACAGCGAGGAGGAGGCCAGGCCGGGAGCCATGGAGATCAACGAGCAGGTAACACCCAACTGGCACTGACTGGGACACCAGGACGGGCATCTAACGGACACAGTCTCCTCCTGCTACTGAATCAGTATTACTGTGCACGAAGTGCTTTATATGTTGTATTGTTATGTGTCCCTCTCAGTGTTTATATATATATATATATATATTAGTACAATACACTGGCACCGTGTGATATGATGCTGTTTATATGGGTGAGCATACATATAACACATATGTATAATACTACATTATACACTGTCCTGGTGACACAGCTTGGTGTAGGTAGGGGAGGACACACTGCAAATAATGTCTATTTACAAACCCTAACATGTCTTGGGAAGAACATTCTTATTCTAGGAGCATTATAGATCAGACAAGTGTTTACAAGTTAGGGCCTATTTTCATATGTTGTATGTGTTCTCCACCAAGAAAGTCACCATTGTCTTGGATGTGGATTAGTGACTATGGTGAGGTTGTTGTTATTTAGGAGGAGGAGGGGGGGGGGGTCTCATGGTATACATAGACCACACTGCAGCTTCTATACATACTGACACATCTGAGAGATGTCCCCCTGGTCCCTACACTCGCAGGCAGAATTTTTACTTGCTCCTCTCCTGTATTATATATTGATCCTACTGCTGACTGCATGTGCATTCATTCGTTCAGTCATGTGCAACTCTCCGTGACCCTATGGACCACATAACACCAGATGCATCTTGTGTCTGGTTGTGCTCATCCATAAGGTTTTCTTGGCAAAGATACTAGAAAGGGTTGCCAATTCCTTCTCCAGTGGACCGGGATTTTTGTAACCTCTGCTTTTTACCTGCCCATCTTGGGTGACCCTACATGATATATTGATGTAAACAAGCCCCGGGCAGGATTCTTGTATGATATCCTGTTCCTACTGCTGACTGAATACAATGTGTTAAATTCAAATGTACAGGACCCTTTTTACACTTAATTTTAACTATTATATCCCTGGGTCTTCAATTGAAGGAACCAGGAGAGTTATTTGGTAACACAATTACAATACACAACTTTCCTAATGCTTTGAGCGATTATGTCATTGTGTCAGCCTGAGTATATCTATATGTACAGGAATGTATACATGCTTATGTGCAGTATTTGTGTGTGCACTAGAGTTTCTATGTCATTTCTCAAATGTCTGATGTAGCCATCTAGTTTAATTGTGTTGGAGCTTTTTAAATGTTTTACTTTTTCATATTGAATACATGTACCATCCTATCGTCACCTATCGTTCAAGTGACACCAGCGTACAGTGATAATATGTTCCATAAAACATAAAAGATCCCAGTGGTTTCTTATGAGCATTAACAAGCAAACCAATAGGAACATGTTTTTATTATAATCATTTTAAAGTTTGCTTTCTTACAATCATTTTTATTTATTTAAAATAAACAAAATGTTGAATTTGTACATGTCATTCACAATTGATGTTTGCTTGCAACGTCTTAATAACTACCTTATGGACTTAATAAACCTTTTATTGTTCTGTATTAAAGGGAAATTTAGACATTTCTAAATTGAAACTAGTTCAGTATCAATAGGATTCCAGTAAAGAGACGTCTTCCAGGTGCAGTCCAGTTTGACTACATGCCTGTCATTCTTTAGCTGCGTCGTTATGGAACTGTATAGTATACTTAAACCTAAAAATAGAACTTTATTGTGTCTGATCAGTGCAATGTACAAATTATGTGATGGCATGTTAATTGTTTATGTAATGTGTTTCTTTAAGAAATAAGACGTGATATTTTAGTTGTGTTTTTGAATCCTCTTTTAATCACTTTGAAATGCATATTTCCCTGTTAGACATTTTATAAGACACATTTGAATACACTACTGTGCAAATATAGTAATTATCAGAACTGCTTTAGTAAATATATACTTGTTAACAAATCTTTAGCTTTACATGAAACAATGTCATTAAAAGACCTACAGACAGACATACTACTGATGTTTTATGTGACAATAAACAAAAGAATTAAAATATATACAGTAGTCCAGCCATACAAAAGCCTTACCAGCCTGTTCCTGCTAGTGACATCTTCTTTGTGCAGCTGTTATTGACTACAGTAGCTATTTTACAAAAAAGACAAAGGCCTATATGTAGTAAAGGGTGAAGTGTGGGAGATGTCAAGTCTTAGAACATATGCAGCCTCATTAAATTGGGGCTACGTGGTAGAACGTAGCCCATAACGTTGAACTTGCGGCTTTTAAATTAGCCCCGTAAACGTCCCCGCAGCCGACTTGCGGGATAAGCCGAAGGACTGAGCGAAAAATGCCTATGAGACATGACTGTGGAACTTCGCAGCCCGCAAATCCTTTGATCGGTCAAGCCCGTAACCGCTACAATTCCAATCATGCTATTAAATTGCAACAAAGTCCTGTAACACGCAAATGGAGCATAAAGCCCTACGAGTGCTGAAGAGGACTCGCAAGGGGGGTAAAGAATACAATTGTACCCCTGTAAATGCAAATATAAACACACTACTGTACATTTATTATAAGGGAAAGTGATGTTAGATCTTACAATTAATAGCCCAACATTCTCAAGCTCGCAAATCGTCCCCGAAAAATAATTTATTTCATGTTTAATTTCTGCGTTATATCGAACCCGGCAATCAATGTGTTAATACATATAATGTAACTCGCATGTAATAGAATATCATATTTACGGCTTTATTAATATTGAATCAATCTGGAATGTGGATCCGATTGCAACTTATTGAAGCCCGTAGGACTTTGAAATCCAACCTACCTTTTTTCAGCAACATAACGCTAACAATCGCTTTTTCCATTGGCTGCATCTGAACCCGTAACTACGGTCTACACTAATTGATCGCCCGCAAGGCCGCAAATCCAACTTTTTACGAACTAGGTACGTTTTGCGCCTCAAGCCCGTAGCTCGCAGCCCATTCTAATTTAATAGCAACGTAACTCGCCCAAATTTCAAGCCTGCAGCCGTTACGTGCTTCACGTTGGACTTACGGTCCCCGAATTTAATAGGGCTGATGACCCCTATAACAAAAAGGAATGGAGAAGGTTATTCTTGAGGCAACAAATACATTGTAGTACATCTGGATTCAGAAGCATTTCAGTGTGTGTGGGGGAAATAACTTACATAATTTGAAACAAAAATTAAGTTGAAACTGCTTAACTCTCTGTAAATAAAATACATAAATCTAAGGACGGATTGTTATAAATTCGGCACACTGCAAAATGTGATTTGATAAATTTAGGAATTATAAATTAAATACACTACACTAAAACTATGTAGAAACCAGAATTACAATTGTACATTGTTTTACACTATTGACCTGATAAATATTTGATTCAAAAATATATATAATATGATGTGGTTATGAGTGAGAGACATAGTTTTATACATACTGCATGTTTGTGTCCAGATTAAATGGCCAGTTACCTCATGCAACCTGCACTGTTTCAACTGTCAGAGCAAGTTCTTTTAAATCCAAAAATGCATGTGCTGTTTTTAACTTTTATTTAGATATCCTAAAAAATGTGTATTATGTTTTTGTTTGTTTACCTTTTCTATGCCTCCCCCCAGCTCCCACCTACTATTTTAAATAAAGGTGTATGAGATGCAGCCTATAGCTGCATCACATCTTGCGCCATGCTTTAGGTCAGTGGGGGAAGATCTGCCAATCAGGTACTTCCCTGACATGCATGCCTCCCCCCCAGTACAGTTCCTTCCCCATATTCCCCGTTGTGCTCCCCTGTTATTTCTGTGTGCCGTTCCCCCCCGTGTTAACCTCCTGTATCTCCACAGCCTTACCGCATGCTCCATAAATCTTCTTTTCGTATGCACAGGGAATCCCATCACACCCATCACGTGTGGGTAATGCCATTCAGAATTCCCTGCACCTGGTAGAAAACGGGGCACAGTGGAGCACGGAGGGGGGAGACACAGGGGGATAACACATATCAGTTTGGGTGTGTATATGCATATCTGTGATTACTACTATATATGATTTATATATGCATATATACCTATGCACATCAAGTGGAGGGCTTCTATTGCTCTGTGTGTGTGTGATAATGTGATGCACGTGCCAATGTATTAACCCAACCTTGTGTTATTTATGTAAGAAAAGGCATATGTTTTTTGTCAAAAGCTAGCTGTTTTAATTCCATTTTCTTTTTACATACCCCTAAATGTTATAATGTAAATATTTTAAGGGCTATTGTATTAAGCTTATTTTATGAACTGGAATCCTAAAGAAGTTTCTGTCACTGTTTTGCATTGTAGATCCTCCTTACATGTATAATGCTTGTTACAAGGTTTGACAATTACTGGGAAACAGGGAGCCACAGCTGCTAAAAAGTTACCGTTAAGTCCTAACTTTTTCGTTGTTATGCATTTATTTCTATATTTGTTCCCTTCCTTGGCTCCTAAAATGGTTTGTCTGATGCCTTACTAACCTGGCTGACTAATACACAATCAAGTCACATTATAATGACCGAATAATCACTGTGTGCAGCACGGACTGCGGCTAGACGGTGTGGTAGTTGGTCAATTAGATGCTGGAAGGTTGGCATGGGTATCTGGAGCCATGCAGACTGCAGTGCATTCGACAGCTGCTGAAGATGGCGTCGTGGAGGATCCATATGGTGAACATGGCAATCAAGGTGGTCAGGTGCTCGATGTCTGGGGAATTTGGAGGCCAGAGAAGTACTTGGAAGTCTTTGTCATTCTCCTCCAGCCACTCCAGGACAATTTTGGCCGTATGGCATGTTGCATTGTCGTGCTGGAAGATCCCATCTGTTCCAGGGAAGACTGTCAACATGTATGGGTTTACTTGAACTGCAAGGATGGATAGCTAACCCAATTAGTTGGATTCCCTTCCAGAGGTATGAGTGGACCAGACAATGCCTAGAAAACACTGCCAGTGACAATGGTTGCAGAGTGTTTGTTCTCTGAGGTTTCGCACCTAAGACGCCAACAACTGTCCAATCAATGGAGCAGAAAACGTAGGTACTTCGACCAGCTGTTTGCTTCAGAGCCCCATATGCAACAGGGTTTGCTGTACTGTCGTTTTTAGACACGTCTGGTAGCCCTCTGGTTCATTTGGATGGTGAGTTGCTCAACTGTAGCGTGTTGGTTTGTCCCTCACACACATTCGCAGCCGACGTTCAGCTCTGACATCAATGGCATGTGGTGCTTTGCCGTTTCCGCTTGTTAATCGCAATGGTGCCATTTTTTACCACAGCAGCACACAAGCAGTTCACAAACTGCTGTTTCAGAAATACTGCCACCCCTGGCCCGAAAGCCAATGATCATTCTCTTTTCAAAGTAAAAAAAAATTGCAAGTTTTACCCATGACAGCGATGTTTGTTTGATATGTTTGCAGAATGCTACATGTCACCTTATATACCCACCAAGCCAGCTCACAACATGTGCCGTATTTCATTGGCAACACGCTGCTGCTGTCAAAAGTAGGTGGTGGTCATAATAATGTGACTCAACCCTGTAGTTGTACATACATTTGTTAAGCCCTGGCTTATTATACTAATTCCTATTTTTATATAAATACTGTAATCTAGTTATTCAACATTTCATTGTTGACATTTGTACTAATTAAACACCATTGCGCTTCACTGTGTAAATTAATATCGCGTGCATTAGGTTTGGCAGTTGTTGGAAAATATTGCATCATTATTAAAAGGTATTTTTAAATGAGCATTAGCAAATGCTCATACTCTGTTTGTCCATCTTCTGCTACCTGCATATATTTCTTTTTCTATCTCTTTATTTTTTCCTTCTCTTCTGGTAGTTTTTGTCTGGAGACTCCATGCCCTGATGATAAACGAATGTAACAGTAGACAGTCCCAGAATTAAACATTGCTACTGGCTTATTAGCAGAACTGTGTTAATGTTTCCTTAAAACAACATACCTACATAACATATATTCAATCAAAACGTTTTACTTTAAAAACCTTCTTATCTAGATGCTCTAAAGTCCCCACAATTGACCCCAACGGGAGCTGTATGTTTTAATTAGGCATTGATTATTAGCAAAATTCATAATTCAGTTACTTAACAAAGCAATATTCAGTATTAAACTGGCGTTTAAAAATCAGACTTGGCTGCTCATTGTCACCACCCACTCACTATAAGGTCACTTGTGGGAATCAGTGGGAATTTGTTAAGCATAATGTTACATTAGCACAATGCTTCCCATTGGCTGGAGACTCGCTGTGGTAAAATGGTTTCACTTGACAACAAGCCATTGCTTGAATGAATATTTGTTCTCTTATCTAATCAAATTGTTCTGGAAGCCTTTAAAGTGACACCGCAAAAGTCCCAGTTATTGAAGTACACAAATAAAGGTTGCAGCTGGTTAATGTTAAAAAAAAAAAAAGAGTGGAAGTGATTAATAAAATTTGGATTTAATGATTTATGGTAGCAATATTACATTTACTTTACAGATTAGAGTATGAGCCTGAATGTGTTTCTCTACCCTGGCAATGCCATCCATAGAGTAGGGTGTGTGTTGACTGATAGGCCTTAAACAGATATGCATGTTTTCTGGATTTTACTATCACATATATATAGTTGTCAGTGTTGGGAACTTTTACGATGTTGGTCACACATTGCAAGCCTCCGACCACGCAGGACTTAGGCTGCTATGAGCACCAAAGGCGCTCATTGCACTTTGCGAGGCGAGCAGTTGAGGCACGCGGGACTTAGGCGGCAAGCAGTTTCTCGCAACTGTGAGCCAAGCGCGTAAACCCCCAAAACATACAAAATAACACACACACCGCACAGGGGGAGAGTCAGGAAGCCTGGGACTGAGGTTGCAAGTGAATTTGAGTAGTAACTGGGGTTTTTTCGTCAATCCAAAATCAGCTAAGCGAGGGGAAAAAGATATCGGACAAAAAATTAAAAAATTCTGAAACTAGGCTGAGTGGGACTTACTGTCTTTGCCATCATGTATTTTGTAACACTTACACCAACAACGCCAGGCACGCAGGACTTTGAAAATTAAAACCAATGACAGGCAGCACGCGCCACACAAACATACAGCAGACACACAGAGGAGAAAGACACAGGGAAGGGACACATGGCATTCCCAAGCACAAACCTTGCAGGTTAATGAAACCTGCAGTGAGCGTCCCGTACAGTAGGCGGGAGGAAAGGGTCTCGATGAGCGCCGAAGGTGATCAGTGCAAAGCAGGAAAGTTGAAGTACGCAGGGGGAGAGGCTCGCAATGAGCACCAAAGGTGCTTAGAGTAGCAAAAGCCTCACATTGTGCGGTAAACAACATTGCCAGCCTTACAATTTTATTCCTGTCATTTTTGATCGGCAATTTCCTAGTATATATAATATATCTCTGTATCTAGTTACTTTTATGTACTTTTTATTTTATTAACAATTATTTAAAAGCTCGGTTTACTGCTTCGCTCTGCTATCGGAAATTCATGGAAACACAGATTCTGTAGTAGTGACCGTGCAGTGTCTCATACTATACAATCAGTGACCCTCTCTCAGCAACTTTGTGCTGAGATGTGCTTCCTGATAGACTAGGACACTACACATCCAACATTAGAGTCTTTTTGTTTGATTTTAGTCAGTAAAATTAGAGCTTATAAGCACTTCCTAATAAAGTAAAGTATATAGAAGTAAATACATACATAGATATATTACATACCTAGTAACATCCAGAAACCTTCCATATCCCTTTAAAGTGAGAGACTCCCCTTTTATTGATCATCAATATATTAATAAAACCTTCTTAGTTTAAAAATAATAAAATGATTTAAAAAAAATGAAAAAAATAATAAAACCTCCTTTTGTTAGGGCATTACAGTGGTCCTCTAAAACAACTCAAAACCGATGCGGAGGGAGGATTGCTTTTCATCTATTTCTGAGTGAATGTAGGTCTTGTGATTATAAATTCAATTAGTTCTGTGTGCTTAGTCAGTTGTGCGTTGGATAAAATGATAGTGTGAATTTTGATCACTTCCTCATGCCCCCCCCCCCCCCTCCAAAAAGAAAGGAATGCCACTCTAGAAGCCTTCTATGTAAATCATGGGGGCTTTTTTGTGCACATCTTTTCTCCAGGATCTGTGAGCCCAGAAGCAGCTCTGTGCACAGCTTTGTACACTCCCCCATGCTCAATTCTTTAAAAAAAAAGAAGGCAAAGGGCTTCTCTCTACAACCATTACTTGATGTTGGATTTCAATGCTTCTCCTTGCCACTCCCATTTGTTTGTTTTATTCAAACAATATCTGTAAAAATGGCAGGTTGTAATGTCCCTAACATTTTGTTTTGTGTTTATAGTCTTTTTTTCCGCTTTTATTTTACAGTGTATCAATTTTAATATACTCTCTCCAAGTCACCCTGTTTATTTTAACTTGGTGACTAATGGTATGGAAAACTGAGTTAGGTTTGGGTATGTAAGTAAAATCTTGTATTGTTATGCAGAGTATAAAGTGAGTGGTTGTTTCCGGTGGAGTTAGTTCTATTTGTGTTTAAGTCTGTAAGCTAAGTGATGCGATGAGTATAAAGCGTCAGGTTATGGGGAAGCGTGTGTTCTGGAGTATGGTATGTGGAGAGTATTATGGCCTGAATGCTGCTGAGAGACCATCTGTAAGTGGTGAGTACATCTTCTACCAACAGAAACATTGTATGCATGAGCTGTGGGGCACACCTTTGAAAGTTTTGAGCAAGTGAAAAGAGATTTTAAGCACTTGTTAATAAAATGATGATTAGATATGCGAAGAAACACTTACAGTAGTTTGTCTTAATATTAAAAACCGGGACACTTCTATATACCTTTTTAAGTATTGGAGTCTGAAGGTTATGTGGTTAGAAGTTATGTACACAATGATTCCATATCCTCCATTCCTGTTGTCAATCTTTTCTGCACTCCTCAACATTTTAGTGACTTGAAATTTTAAAATTGTAAAATGTTCTAATGCTTTTAGGATAAGCTGATGTTGACTTGTCCTTCATATATAATATGAATGAGTTTTGAATGTTTATTTTGGTCCTTTAAATGATTCTTTCTTATACGATAAGCAATCCAGTTTGTCATTGCGAGCCACTCCCCTGGTGTACTTTTGCTCCTCTGAGCACCCTTAGCATTCATTGTGAGCCGCGCACTGAACGCCTTTGGCGTTTATTGCGATTCTGTTGTCTGTTCCATTTTTTTTTATATGTATTTTTTTATTTTAATTAATTAAATCATAAATTAATATACTTTACCTATTTGTAATTAATATATGCAGCAAGCAATATCCTGAAGAGCTAACAATCTGTTTTGATGTTCCTGCAGCATACAATGTACATTTGCACTGAGTTGTAAGTGTCAGCAATGTGTACAGTGTGTAGTGTAAATAGGCTGCGTGCATGAGGGCTAACCGTTTGTTTAGCTGTGTAATTCTCCATTTTGTAATGGTAATGTTATTAGTTGAAAGTTAGTGTTGTAAAATGGCGGCAATTGTGTGTGTGTGTGTGTGTTAGGCGGGTGTGGATCATTTTGCGCCCTCCCTAATAGTGTATTATTATATTATACCTCGTAGGGGCTTGTGTAAAAGTCTTATGTGTCTGGCGTTTTTTTGCGTGTGTATTGGTGGTCCTTGCAAGCTCGCAATGCGTGACAACGATTCGTAGTTTGACAACTATTATATGTGATGATATAATTCTGAGGAATGATCAAAGGGCCATGGAACATGTATATTTACTCATCACTAAAGATTTTTTATTTTTCTTGAAAAACAAGCGCAACAAACATTTTTATTCCTGTTTAAATGTAGTTTTGTGGCAGTGTCAGGACCTCCCTCTGATAAAATGAGTTTGTGAGAGCTTCAGCTAATTTGTAGACGGAGTAAATGATCTCTCCATAGAGCTCCATAACTCCACTGATACTGATCCCTAAAACATTTTGCGATGAAGGTCTCAACATTGTTGTCAAATGAGCAACAACGTTTGCACTATCCATCTATGGAGAATATAATGTTTAAAACCTGCTCTTTTTTTTTTTATTTTTTTTTTTTATTGCATTTAAGACAATTATATGCCAAGCTTTGTTTCTTTCCAATTTAAATGTCTTAACCTTATTTTAATAATAAATTATGACTTTATTTTCCAAATGTGTATGACTTTTGTCTGAAAATCTCTTTATTTTACTATTTTTGTTTTTTTAGAATGGAAAATTGTCAGCTGAAGTAGAACCTTTTATTCCACAGAAGAAGGGGACAGAAACGCTTGCAATCCCAATGGCACTTCCAAATGACACTGGTGGTGTAGGTGGACTGGAAGCAACGCCTATCCCAAGCTACCTAATAACGTGTTATCCATTTGTACAGGAAAACCAGTCCAATAGGTAATTTGCATTCCAGCAGCTAATAGATAAATAGGCAAATGACAAATGTTCTGTGCTTAGCTCATTAGCCAAGTCTATAAACGGAACACCTTTACATCTTATGTATGTACGTCACTTAAAGGAAACTGTGTCATACACTAACAATAAGTGAACTTTGCTTCTCATGTGTAAATATTTTACTAAGGTAATACCATTTGAACTCTTTTTAGAATTTGTTTAGCCATAGCAAGGGTGGGCTTAGATAATTTATTTCAAAAATAAATCTTTAAGCAATTGCTTTACATTATATTTCATACTTGGGCATTGTCCGGCCCTTTGGCTGTCTCTACAGTGGCCTACAGTGGGATACAAATTTGTGTCCTGGACAAAAAAACACTGGCAATTGTAAAAGGGGGCAATTTGTGAGCAGTGATGTGACTAACTGGGATGGATAGCATTCTGTAGATACTGCTGCTGGCACTGAGAAAATAAAATAAAGCTATAAAAGTAATATTGAGCAGAATTAAGTTCAGCCTGTGGTTCGGTCCTCCACAACATTCCAAGTTTCTCATGTGACCCCTTTTGGGAAATTAATTGCTTACCCCTATTACGGTATATTTTAATATTCTGTGAATAGCCATAGCTTGGTATGATCATGTTTTCAATATGCATTGGTTTGGAGGAATATAGTTAGAAACTATACTGCTTAGCAGTTCTATTATTGCTTGTACATAAAAGTAATTGTCTGGATGTACAAAAGACTAATGTAGTCCTAAGGGTCACTGATCGCTACAGCCACAAGTTTTGCCATATATACAAAGATTCCCTCAATGAATGATAATCAACATCACCATCACCAGTTGTAAGCAATATTATAATGAACCATATACACACAATGTTAACCTGTAATGTGTGGTGCTGCTTGCTATATATTTCCGTGGAATGTTAAATGCTTTTTTTTAAATAATTGATGAGATTTGCATGTGCAGTTTCACTATATTATTGGCATTTTTGGACTACAGTAATACTGACACATTTTCTGACTTTTTTTTTTTTTCTTGTTTCAGGCAGTTTCCGCTTTATAATAATGATATAAGATGGCAGCAGTCAAACTCCAGCCCTTCTGGACCCTATCTTGCTTACCCCATTATATCGACTCAACCTCCTGTTTCCACTGAGTACATGTACTATCAGTTAATGCCAGCTCCTTGTGCCCAGGTCATGGGTTTTTACCATCCTTTTCCAGCTACTTATACCACTCCTCTTCAATCAGCAAATGCAGTGAATGGCGTTTCAGTGGATTGTAGTGATCGAGCTAGCCAGCAGGCCCAGATCAGTATGTTATCCAGTCAGAGAAACCGAAACAGCCCCAGAGGACCACTTATTCACAAAGTATGTGTATAAATGATACAGTTGTTCTGAAATGTTGTTTACCATAACCTTTTTGTTAATATTGAAAGCAGTGTTATTTACTTTATTATTTTAAGAAAAAGGGTAAAGGATAACATGTAAATATATTTGAATGTAATGTGGTTAACCTTGGAGGTTATGGAGCATTGTATTAATATAAAAAGGACTTTAAAATATGAAATCATACTGTTATCATATTGTAAACCATTATATTTCAGTTAAACTGTAAGTGTTTTTTTTTATACTACACTAAATATGTTGAGGATAGTTGATGAAATGGCATTAACAAGCTTAATAGAGCTGGGTCACATCCCTAATGTTATTGGCTTGTTGTTTTTATTTGAAACTAAGTTATACTTTGCTTAATTATGCTACCATTTCTGGTATCTCACTTATTAGTTTCCCTGTGAAGTACAGTCACAATGTCATGCTGTCTCAAGTGTATACAGTGATTTTAATTTAAGCTTTGAAATTGTAAACTGGGCAATTTGGGTGTGAAAACTCAGTTTAGGAGAAGGCAATAGGGAAGGGGAGTTAGTTGGACCAGGGAGTCTGTGCAGTCTGCGATTGCCAGCTTGAAATGTATGTGGATGTTGTCCATGGAGACAACTTCCTAGTGCAATGTTCAAGGTTATCCTCTATAGAATTGGTCATTTATTCCAGACAAGTCCTTTCTGTGGTACATGCTGCAGAATCCATGGTGGTTTCACTCTGCATGTCTGAATTAAGTTGGCCTTTCATGAGTCCAGGATTTCAAACTCCTTTTTTGCAGTCCTACGGGGATTTGTGGATTATCCATGATATGTCATTAAAGATAGGATAAATGTTTTGGCTTATGCAATAAACCTAACAAGTGCTTGGTATAAGCTCTCCATCCTGCATTTTCTAGGTGTTGAGAAGCAACTTTTCTTTTATTGAAAACCATTTTGTTTGTCTTTGTTTGCTTTATCACACCGATTTGGCTCAACTGTGCTACCAAGTAATATGTGTTGAGTTGACAGACAAAGTAGCACAGGCTGTCGGGCTTTGTCGTGCACTGGTGTTCAGTTTAAAGCACATTTGCTTTTTAACATATTCTGGGAGAATCCTTAGTTGATAGGGCAGTAATTAACATGTTCTATGTAAACCACATTCTAAAACACGCCATGAAATATTGCAGCATGTGTTTATTTTTTAGTTTGTGAAGTTGTTTGGATCTACCTATATTTTGATAAACAATTTATTTACCTAAAGTTAAATGTGCTATTTTAGTGTTTTGTGTGTTTATTTATAACAGCCACAACAGGCATTAACACAAATAAAATGCAAAAGGCCTCCAATGAAAAGTGTGGCAATACAGAAGGAATCCTGTGCATCAGGTCCTGATGCACGTTCCAAAATTGTTCTCCTGGTTGATGCTTGTCAGCAAACGGGTAAGAGACTTATTCCTTGTATTAGTTTGCACCTACTACACTACTGTCGTTGTTTGTTGTTATCCTTTATTTGTATTTTATCACATTGCACAAGAATGGAGGGCATCGTTACTGAGTTTAAATTCAAGCATACATAGTTCTTTGCCCAAAGCACCAAAATATTTAAAACTCGCAAATTTACAGTCTAAAGGGTATGGGTGTTAGATGCATTCTACATATAAAGGCTGAAGGTGATATGCTTTTTTAAACAGATGAGTTTTTAATGGTTTTGAGGCAAGGTTTGTTTGTTTGTTTTTATATAACTTTTGGGTTTAAATATCATCTTTAAGTATAATTTATGTCTATGAAAGTACTTCCTTCCTTGCTCCTAAAAACTCATTAAAACTTTATCTGGCTGCCAAGTTTTATAAGTTTTTGTTTCTGAACATCGAACACATTGCTTTTCTGCAGTAATCTACATGACACTCATTACAGATTTTAAGAAAAAAATCACAAAATTACAATCAAACTATATTTTTAAACAGATTTTCCCACTGAAATAGCCAACAAATCTATCTTGGAGAGCACAGGCGCAATTCCCTGGAAATGCAAAGGAAGACGACGACGCTCCTCACACCCTGCTGGAGAATCATCAAGTGAGCAGGGTGCTAGTGAAGCAGATATTGACAGCGACAGTGGATATTGCAGTCCGAAACATTGTCAAGCTGCAGCAATGTGCTCAAGACACACTGATTGCAATGCTGTTAATGTACGTAAGGTTAATATCTTGGTTTTGTTTTTCAATGTGACTGCTCATTAAGGGTCATAGATCTCCCACATTTTTTATTCATTTTAAAAGAGCATATTTTAAGCACTACAAAAAAGGCTTTTTAATGTAAAATAAATGGACAATTGTACACTGAAAACCTATACATGTTTGAAAACTTAGTCTAACATCAAAATTTGCATAAACCTTGCTTTTTAATAATAAAAATATATTTTGATGCCTCTGCTGATTCCTGGAGGAATCCATGATATTTTCTAGAAGATTGTGTGTGAGAGGAATTTACAATGCTGCAAGAGCAAAGCTTAGTTATTGCTGCAAGGTGCCTTCTGAGAATGTGTAGGTATCAAATTCTAAAAGATAATGGCACTTAAGAAATCCACAACTCTGTTCCCTCCTCCACCATCCTGCCCTCCATTGTTGGATAAAGAAACACACTATCAGGCTTCAAACATGTTATATGTGTTGAAACCAGATAGGATTGAGTCTTCTACATATAAATAAAACTATTTATGTTTTCCTAAAATATTTTAATATTTAAATATTATAATCTTCATATCTTACATTATTGATGACATTAATGTCAGCTAGTTTGCAAACATGCAGTTTTTCTTGAACTTCAGTAATCGTTTTAAAATTCTGCTTTTGTAGTACTTGAATGAGTATCAATCCACACATCCCTATGTTAAAAAAAAAAAAAAAATGATTTGCCTTCTTCACCACCCCTATATTTGGCATATGCATTAACTAGATAAGGCTGTAAACTTTGCCTCAGAGAGTGTATAGTAAGCTCTCTAGATTCCCGATCAAACACTTTCTTTAAAAAAAAAAAAAGTAAGTAAGTTGTCTAAAACATGCTCTTTTATTTGCTTGATAGAAAGATTGAAATAAACAATCAATCTTTAAATTTAGTTCAAATACAAGTTCAGATCTGCTCCATCTGACAATAAACAAATCTTAATAGTTCTATAGCACTATTATGTGACGTTCGTTCTTACTTGTGTGTCTCTTAACCAAATTAATTTATACAGATTAATATGTTCTACTCTGTGCACTAAAGGTGGAAGTGTTGGGGAACTCTTGGATGACAGTTATTGGTACATATGCCTTATAGGAAAATATAGAAATGGAGAAGGTCTTCCAAGGATTCTATAAGACTTCATCATTTAGTCTGTGTAAAAATTACACATTGTATTTTATTTGTTGCGTATAATTTTACAATTCTAACGCCTTTTTAATGTTTTTTGCAGATAGCAGATCCTGCTGCATGTGCAGGTAATGTAGTACATTTCCTACTATCTTTCATAATTCTAGAAATTAAGTTGTCTTTATGAATTCTTAGCATCATTGGTAATGGAAAAAATTTGATACAAACTTAAAATATTTTTAGCAAAACTTTATTGACACATGTAAAACGGGCTCCATTTGCACTGAAGCTGATATTCCTTTTCTTCTTTATCATATTATAAAACAATTGTATACAGCTATTTTTATTGTTTGTAACAGCCACTTACATGACTGTTTGCAAAAAAATTTATTAATAAAACTAGCTTTGAATCATATCAATATGCTTTATAAACAAACCTCGTCTGTCTCCTCGCCTATGTGTACTGAGTCGAATACAGGATGTTGAGTGCAATTAATAGCACTGGCATGTGTTCCACAGGTGAAGCTGACAGATTTATTCTCAGTAGGGTGGTTACCTTTTGCATATGAGCCCCCCCCCCCCCCCCCAATGTTATTTAACAGTACTCACAGCTCTTCCCAGATATAAGTGCTTGCTGTGTGTGCTGTGAGTTTTTGTCCATCAAATTAGCAGCACTGTAATCCTGTATTTACAATATTTTCTGGATCTATCCCGTTGTATATTCGCCAGCACTGACAGCTGCAGTGCAAGCAAATAGCCACTAGATGGAGCCTTCCAGTTTCAGGGAAGGCCCTAATTATAACCTCCTCAGACTTGGCGTGACTCGGCGGTGCTGAATCGACAGCGAGGCCTTCACCATGTTCGGCGAAGAGAGGGCCTCGGGTCCGCCTCTCATAGGTCAAGGCCTCTTCTGTCAGCGCTCCTTATGTGCATTGTGCATCACTAGTGGGAAAATCAGCAGTGCCATCTGGCGGTTGGTGGGTGGTGCCGTCAGTTTTTGGTGAAGAGGGAAAGGACCTATGTTCTTTCAAACAACTAAACTTGATAACAAATCCGTTTTAGAATGTAAAAAAAATGCATAACCTTTGTTGTATTACTTATTTTATTGTACTGGAGCCATCATTTTTGTTTCTGTTGATATATATATATATTTCTATTAATATACCTTTTTACTGGAATTCTTTTCTCCTTGTTTCTTTTTTCACCTTTTCTTAACAACAATAACATTAAATCTATGATTATAAACATTTTATTTTGTAAATTAATAATATTTCTCAGAACCGTATTTATTCAACAACCTTTATATATATATATATATATATATATATATATATATATATATATATATATATATTTAACTACTGCTGCTTAGAACTAGATCTACAGTTTAACAATGTTTGTATTATGTGAGAGTTACTAAACGCTCTGATTTTACTTTTACATAATTTTAAAATATTGAAATAATAACATCAGTTTGAAGGAGAGCAATCAAGGCCCCCTCACCCCTTTTTTTTGTATGGTTAGCTGGATTGTATCCTAAAATTGGATACAGAGTTGATTCACCCGATTTTACCATATGGAGCAATTAGCGAGGCAAAAATAAGACATAACATTTTTATTAAGCAGTGGCATAAAAATATTTCAGTTTTAAATAGAAGGCACATGGTTAACTCAAGAAGAGTATGAGGCTTTCTCTACACTCCATTTTGTATGGCTGGTCTTCTGGTCTGCTTTGTAGTAGGGAATGGTTAATTTTGTCCCACGTTGTTTGGTGTTCCACAAATGGAGCATCACTTCACCTTCCTCTGGAGTATGAATTGTGTGATGTCTCCCTTCTTTTGATATGTTCAGTCTAAAATGAAAACCCCAAGTATACTTTTACCCATGTTTTGTAATTACCCCTAGAAAGGGTTTCAGGAGCTTCATTTTGTATAAGGTGATAAGTCTGAGAAGATAGCTAGTTGAGCTCCTTCAATTCCTGGAACACCCTGACTAGCTGCTCTCAAGAATAAGACTTTTGTAGAAAAATAATGGAATCTGGTGATCACATCTGTTGGTGTCTTATTGGAGGATAGCAGAATTCTTAGAACTCTATGAATCCTATCCATTCCAAGTTCTTCTTTAGTTAGATCTGGTAAGATATTGACACCTAAATCTTTCATGGTTAGACACACAGATATTGTACTAATAAGTTATGTATTCATATATTTTGTCTCCTTGATCTATTTTCTAGATCCTCTTTATGATTTTAAATAGTTTTTGTTCATTTTTAAGCACAATAGGATCATTGTCCATTCCTATGTATGACTTAAGAAGGTTGCTATACTTGTCCTCTAGTTCTAAAGCTTTGGTATCCAATGCTTTTAAGTTTTTGTACTTCAGCTTTTATTGTCTAACCTTGAATATCTGCTTTAGTGCTGGGTGCGGCAATCTCTGTTCCAGTTTTTGGTGAATGTTTATCTGGGATAGAGAGGTGTTGAGAAGAATGCCTAGTTTGTTTTGTAGTGCAGTAATCGTGAATCTTTTTTTGAAGAATGTCTCTTAGAGGCTACAGCCATCTCTTTTTTTTGTTGGAGAATATGTAAAATATGTGGCTAATTGATGGCAGTTTAATGTTATGCTGTTTATTTTAAACAGTAAAAAAGTAACGTCTTCACTGCAGTTGTTTACATACAATAGCTTCAGTATAATGAGATGTATATGAAAAATATAAATTTGATTTATCTGAGCAGAGTCTTAAATATTCATATAGGGCTAGGAGGGGGATTACTGTTATAGACAGATATCCTTCAAGCTCTTTCCACTGATTCAACACTCAATCAGATGTGTCTTGTTTTTGGGGTCTCATTCAGGTTTTTCCTCGGTGCACACCCAGCCAGTAAACTGCCATTCCAGTAACTTAACAATCAGACCTGTGCTGAAATGGAGTCTGAAAGTTGTAACACAGTCCAGGGCAATCCAAACACTCCAGTCTCTTTTTAACCTGGTTGTGTAGATCAAAAATTATCAAAATTGTAGGAGCTCTGATGTTATGCTTCCTCTCTGCTTGGCTGCTAGCTCAGTCCCCCCCTGTTTCTGATAATCTTGATTTGGGACTTTCTAGTATGATATTAAGATGCTGTAATGTTTTTAAGTACATTTTCATTCTTTCCTTAAACAAAGGAGGGAATTGGGCCAGTGTGGCTTCTCAGGCTACACAGAAAAGGCCGTGGAATGACAAAAGTCAGGCATTTTCTACAGGAGGACGACAGACTGATTTAAGAAGTAATGTTCAGGTAAGACTTATTTTTTTTAATTTATTTTCTTCTCTTCTCTGCTCTGCTCCCATGAGCTCCTCTCCTTCCTCCAGTCACTATCTCATCCCTCCCCTAAATCTCAAGAGCAGAAAAGCTACTGTAAATCCTACTCTCACTCTCCTTTCACTCTCACTCTCCTTTCACTCTCACTCTCCTTTCACTCTCACTCTCCTTTCACTCTCACTCTCCTTTCACTCTCACTCTCCTTTCACTCTCACTCTCCTTTCACTCTCACTCTCCTTTCACTCTCACTCTCCTTTCACTCTCACTCTCCTTTCACTCTCACTCTCCTTTCACTCTCACTCTCCTTTCACTCTCACTCTCCTTTCACTCTCACTCTCCTTTCACTCTCACTCTCCTTTCACTCTCACTCTCCTTTCACTCTCACTCTCCTTTCACTCTCCCTCTCCTTTCACTCTCCCTCTCCTTTCACTCTCCCTCTCCTTTCACTCTCCCTCTCCCTTTCACTCTCCCTCTCCCTTTCACTCTCCCTCTCCCTTTCACTCTCCCTCTCCCTTTCACTCTCCCTCTCCCTTTCACTCTCCCTCTCCCTTTCACTCTCCCTCTCCCTTTCACTCTCCCTCTCCCTTTCACTCTCCCTCTCCCTTTCACTCTCCCTCTCCCTTTCACTCTCCCTCTCCCTTTCACTCTCCCTCTCCCTTTCACTCTCCCTCTCCCTTTCACTCTCCCTCTCCCTTTCACTCTCCCTCTCCCTTTCACTCTCCCTCTCCCTTTCACTCTCCCTCTCCCTTTCACTCTCCCTCTCCCTTTCACTCTCCCTCTCCCTTTCACTCTCCCTCTCCCTTTCACTCTCCCTCTCCCTTTCACTCTCCCTCTCCCTTTCACTCTCCCTCTCCCTTTCACTCTCCCTCTCCCTTTCACTCTCCCTCTCCTTTTCACTCTCCCTCTCCTTTTCACTCTCACTCTCCTTTTCACTCTCACTCCTTCTGATGGCTTATGGTGACATATCCCCTACCTAAGGCTGCTCACTTATTTCCACCTGCTGTCAACCACGCAGTGTCCCCAAGGTAGCAAATACCCAAAACACCCATAATTTTATACCCATCACTTGTCACAAATCTACTCTGCCCTTCTCCTGTGCCCTCTGGAATGCAAGCTCTGTTTGCAACGAACTTACATTTATTCATGATCTTTTAATTTCCAACTCTGCTGGCTATCACGGAAACCTGGCTCACTCCATCTGACTCTGTCTCACCTGCTGCACTTTCATATGGTGGGCTACACTTCAGCCACACTCCTAGACCTGGGAACAAATAAGGTGGAGGTGTGGGCATACTACTATCCTCTCGCTGCACTTTTCAATGTATATTCCCAGCTCCCTCCCTCCAATTCTCATCTTTTGAAGTTCACGCTATCCGCATCTTCTCTCCCACTCCTCTGCGAGTAGCTGTCATCTGTTGCCCGCCTGCATTATCCTCTTAATTTCTGAATCACTTTGCTGCCAGGCTCCCTGACTTTCTCTTCTCCAATATACCCTCACTCATTCTTGGCGACGTCAACATAGCCACTGACTCCCACCTCCCCAACAACCACAAAATGACTTGCACTTGCACACTCCACAGCTTAATAACACCTACACCCACAATCTGCAGTACAACACACAGACACCTCCACTTGACTAAACAAATTGCTTTCACACTGCCATCTTGCATTTGTCACCCTCTTGTATCACACCTAAACACTTAAGTTTGCGATCTTTTGTTGGTGCATTGGAAACCAGCACTATGTGTATTTGATTTTAAGCTCAAAAACAGGGCCCTCCATTCTTTATAAGGTATTAATTTAGTCTTTTCCATGTACTTAACCCCGCTAAAGTGCTACAGAATATGTTGGAGCGTTACAAATAAAGATGATGATGATGGTGATGATATTAATTTACTTTTACATGGTTTCTTAAAATCTCAGATGCAAACCGTATTTTATAAAATGTTAAAATAGCTGTTCATAAGTGTTAGAAAAATGATTTTTTTTAAATTTCCCTTTAAACAGAACTAGTAAAGAATCTTAGTCTGTTGCACAAATAATATACAGTATTAAAGTGGCAGATCCATAATATGACATATGTATGGAATTAATATTCCCAAAGATGTATTCCATACAACCTCACAGTAAGGATATGTGCACATATACAGAACAGACTAAGGCCCCCTTTGTAATGATAGAGAATAGCATTATCAGATTTAACTGTCTTTTTATAACTGCAGCATGGATATCGTTTAAGAGGACATAGCACATCATCTGAAAGACGACAGCATGTCCCACGGAAGCCAGAGAATAAGGCAGGAAACCCATCACAACAGAGTCCTGATCACTTGTATTTTGAGGTAAAACTCTAGTGTGACAGTTTCATGTTTGTCCTCTAAGAACTCTATAAAGAAATCACTTCAATTTGATGGTTTTGTTTAGATAATCACTTTCTAATCATAAAAAAAACAGCTTCAAATGTTGTTCCAGAAAATGTCTAAGTGTATAATTGATATCAGAAAGGACTTTATAAAGTAGACTTATTTATCTGCTTACTTTAGATTAATATAACTCTTTTTTTTGGGGGGGGGGGGGGGCTTTTGTATGTGAGAGACAAAGTAACATTTAACGTGTGCATGCATCCATTGTAAGCCTTTTCCATTTTGTTCACTTGAATTATGAAGTATTGGGTGTTTAATTACTAAGATTTGTTTCATTATTTATTCTTATTTAGGGTGAATTTATCATAAAGTTGTAAAGATTAGAGAGCCATTGCATTATTTTGCCCCCCTGAGATAAATATCAAATATTCCATAATACAGATAATGTATTATAAGTGTAATATATTTAAATATCTTTTATTTGCACCAACAATGTGGATGTACTTACGGTAATCAAAGTCTTTGTAAAACTTGACAATAAAACAAACAAGATAATTTCATGCTCCACATCTTCCTTGTTCCATGTTTAGGATGAAGATGAATTTCCTGAGCTTAATAGCAGCAGTGGAAGTGGTAGGACAGATAATAACCAGAAAATGGTGCCTGCTAAAGTTGTAAGTGGTCTAATTAACTGAAATGCTTGATGTAAACTTAGAATGTACTTGAGTTGTATATGAGATGTTTACTATCCTTATAAAGTAATTTAAATTGTATTTTTCACATTGTGAATAAGTGTGTCTATTTTCAGTTGGATGATTTACCTGAAAACTCCCCAATTAACATAGTCCAGACTCCGATCCCAATCACAACTTCTGTACCAAAGCGAGCAAAAAGTCAGAAAAAGAAGGCCTTAGCTGCAGCATTGGCCACTGCACAAGAATATTCAGAAATCAGCATGGAACAGAAGAAACTCCAGGTTGGTTATGAGTTGCTTACCATACAATATTAATTACTCTGTTTAAACTGCTTTTTTAAAGACAACCCTCCATCAAGAGTTTACTGGAATAGGTACATCCAGCGTCATTGTATTGTTTTCCCTTTGGATGCTAAAACAATCTGTAATAGCACAAATATTTTATAATAGATAATTTGCTATTTACTCGTTATCAAGGCTGATCTAGTCAGCTCAAAAATGTCAAAAAGACTGGCAACTTTTTCCCAAGTTGCTTATTGTAACAATTGGTTATTACTTTTTGACAATTTTAATCAAATTTGCAATGTTACAATTGAAAATTGTTAATCTAATTCTGTCACCTTTCTCTACATAAATCACGTTGAATACTACTCTAAATAGGTAGGAATTGGTGGTTAAATCAGTTTTTTTTGTTTGTTTTTTATAACAGAAACAATTTACTACTTCCATTATCACTTCTGTGTTTTGCTTTTGTTTCTATTACAGGAAGCTTTATCTAAGGCCTCTGGGAAGAAGAGCAAAACACCTGTGCAGCTGGACTTAGGAGACATGCTAGCAGCTCTTGAGAGACAGCAACAAGCAATGAAAGCTCGTCAGATCACCAACACCAGACCTTTGTCCTATACTGGTAAATGTTGTTACTTAATAGGACTTCTGCGTTTTCTTGTTTGTTTTATTCTCAACAAAGCAGGAAATTGACCGGAAGGAAAGTGGAAAAATAAATATTTTTTTTATATCCATCCCATCTGTTTTATTTTGTTAAAGGACTACTGTGGTTTATTTTAATTTCTCTGGTCATTTGAATAACAAAACTTAATAATGAGTGAAATCTGTTAGGAAGTGAAAAAATAAAATTTTAATTTTTTTTCACATTATAAATAACTAGTAACTTGCCCGTCAACAAGAATAAAATTTTAAGGCTGGCAATGGTTTTGGTCCTCTGAACACCTTTGGCGCTCATCGCGTGGCTTGCAATGAGAGCCTTTGGTGAAATTGCCAGTCAAAAATGACAGGAATAAAATTGTAAGGCTGGCAATGCTGTTTGCCACACAATGCGAGGCTATGGGCCCTCTGAGCACACTTCCCCCCTCCCCCATTTCCCCTCTCATGAGCGCCCATGTGTCTCTTTGCAGCATCTCCCACCATGTCCCTTCCTTGTGTCTTTCTCCTCTGTGTGTCTGGTGAATGTTTTTTTGCGTGGCGCGCGCTGACTGCCGTTGGTTTTATTTTCAAAGTCCTGCGTGCCTGGCATTGTTCGTGTAAGTGTTACTGTTTTCAGCTTTGTGTGTTTTGTAAGTTTTGAGTGCCTGGCGTTGCTAAGCCTCGTTTTCATGGTGTTTATGAAATTTTGCGTTTTTTGTCCCCCGTTTTTTTCCCTTGATTAGGCAATTTTAGAGTGACGAAAAACACCAAATATGGGTGTAATTCGCTTGCAACCTCTCTCCCAGGTTTCCTGTGTCTCCCCCAGTGCTGTGTGTGCGTGTGTTTTTTTTTTTTTTTCTCCATGTGTTTTTTTTGGGGGTAGGGGGTTAGAGTTACGCGCTTGAACAGTGCTGCTTTGCGAGGCTCACATGTGTGACGGTGCGGATGGCTGCAACGAGCGCCTTCAGCGCTCATTGCAGCCTAAGTGCTGCGTGCCTGCTTAGCCTTGCTTTGTGAGGCTCGCATGTGTGACGGTGCCTCTGGCTGCAATGAGCACCTTTGGCCCTCATTTCAGCCTAAGGTGCTCATTGCAGCCAGCGGAGTCATCGCACATGGAAGCCTCGCAGCACTGTTCAAGCGCGTAACTTGAAAAACCCACCAAAACAAACAAAAAAAATAAAAATACAAAAAATAAAACACAGCACTGGGGGAAACACAGAAAGTCTGGCAGTGAGGTTGCAAGCGGACAAAAAACTCAAATGGCGGACAAAAAACTCAAATGGCGGACAAAAAACTCAAAATTTCAGAAACCGCATGAAAACGAGATTCAGCAACATTAGGCTCGCAAAACTTACAAAACAAATGATTCTGAAGACAGTAACACTTGCACGAACAACGCCAGGCATGCGGGTCTGAAAATAAAACCAACGGGAGTCAACGTGCGCCACGCAAAACATTCACCGCACACACAGAGGAGAAAGACACAGGGAAGGGACAGCAAAGAGACACATGGGTGCTCATGAGAGGGGAAATGGGGGAGGGGGGAAATGTGCTCAGAGGGCTCATAGCCTCACATTGTGTGGCAAACAGCATTGCCAGCCTTACAATTGTACTCCCGTCATTTTTGATGGGCTATTTCACCAATGTCGCTTTGCGAGCCATGGGGCTCGCGATGAGCACCAATGGTGATCACTGCAAAGCCGAAAACTTGACGTACACGAGGGGAGAGGCTCGCGATGAGTGCCGAAGGTGCTCAGAGGACCAAAAGCCTCACATTGTGTGGCAAACCGCATTGCCAGCCTTACAACTGTAATCCTGTCATTTTTGATGGGCAAGTTCCTAGTTCATTATAGCAAAGGGAGTAATAATAAAGCGTCTGACTGCACAATCTTAGCAAGATAATTGTTAGACACTCTTTAGGTGTCTGTCCCTCCCTTTTTATTATATTTTGTATATTCCTATGTTTAAATATATTTGAAAGTGTGACAAATTCTGCTTTGTAATTTATAATATTTTAGGATACCATGTGCTTCATTTTGTTTTCTGTACTATGACTTTCACCTTAGTTTATCTGCTACCACATAAGATATGTTCATGATGAAAGTGTATGTATCCAGTGAACAATGTTGCTGTATTGTCATTAGTTTACTTTGCAATCTGTAGTGGGGGCATACAAATTGGTATGTTTTATTTACACACATACCGTGTAAAGCAGGGGTGTCCCAAGTTCGTTCCTGCTGGGCCGCACACAGGCCTGGATTTCAGAATTTCCTTTCCGTGTACAGGTGAATCAATCAACATTACTGAAAAAGCGTTAATCTCACCTGTGTGCAGCATGGATGTCCTCAAAACTAGGGCTGTGTGTCCCAACAGTACCAAACTTGGACACCTCTGGTGTAAAGTTTGAATTTAGGTACTGCTGCTTTAAACTTATTTACTACTTTGATATTTTGAACCGTGTAGTGAGATTTTCCTTTGTTCAGTTGGCAGTGCTGTCCCATTCCACGCTAAAGAACATACAAACAGGAATTTGTTGACAAAGGCCCAGATGTCAATTGGTTCTCCTAATCCATTGGATGCCACTGCCCCAAGAGTAAAAAGGGGAAAAGAAAAGGAGGTTCCAAAACTGAAAAGACCAACTGCACTTAAAAAGGTGAGATAAGTAAACCAGACAGAGCTGTTTTTGCGGTAAGTTGCTGGGCTCTGCGGCTGGAAATGTATTAAACCATTTTTAATTCTTCTTGTAAATAGCATTTCTTCTTTAAAATATAGACATCTTCATATAAGTAATAATATTTTTTGTTATCAATTAATTAAATAATAAAAATGTATTGAGTACATGAGTTGTAATGTGAGGTTGAATCTTTTTGTAGATTATCCTGAAAGAAAGAGAAGAAAAGAAAGGCCGCTTATCAGTGGATCAAACTGTGATGGGATCAGAGGAACAAAAAGATACCCCATTAAGTTTTGTTGATGACCAGTCTGAGGAGGTAGCATCTCAAGAAGGTAAGTAATTATGAGCTGAGCTATAAAAAATATGGTACAATGTTTCTTGTTTTCCTCGTGTATTAATCAGTTAAGACCATTCTAGTTTATAAATAAAACTGATATACATATGATTATAATGACAGTCTGGATGGCAGATGAACCTGATGTAGCATTCATAGCTTTGTGCTGAAAAACTTAATTTGAATTGGTGTAACAATTAGAACAGTAATATAATAATCCAAATGTGTGCAATGAATGGGCTCTAACCGTTTTAATGTTAAATATACATAGGTAGCTTTCACTGTGCACAACGTTTTTTAGATTGTGTTTAGACTTAACTGGTAAACTCTAATAAAGTGTTTTGTTTTTTCTTAGATGCTGGTTTGAGTGCACAAAGTGATACTTCATTATCTCCGGCAAGTCAAAACTCCCCCTATTGTATGACACCAGTGTCACAGGGCTCACCTGCCAGCTCTGGAATAGGTAGTCCAATGGCCTCGTCGGCCATCACCAAAATTCACAGCAAGAGGTTCAGGGAGTAAGTATTAATATAACCCTAGGTATTTTGTCTCTTTTTTTTTTTATATATATAATACAATTAGTTGTTTTACTTACTATAACTCGAGCATTAATACTATATCCAGAAATAACGCTATCAATAGAATTCAGTCACAATAAAATACAAATTGTCTTTTAATAATAATAATATTATTATTATTATTATTATTATTATTATTATTATTATTATCTTCTTTATATTGCGCCAACATATTCCGTAGCGCTGTACAGGGGTTGAGTACATGGCAAAAAACAAACTTAACAACTTATAAAGAATGGAGGGCCCTGTTTTTGAGCTTAGAATCAAATGTACCTAGAGCTCATTTCCAAGGCACTGACACAAGATTGAAAACTTGCAAACTTACAATCTAAGGCCCTCATTCAATTGCAATTTGGCCAATTGAATAGGGCTCTAAATAAGCACATAACATATTTTTTTAAAGAAGTTTTTAGTTCGTAAGCATCTACCCAAAAGCAAGGTCTTCACTAACTAAAAACTAATTTAAAAAAAATATGGTATGTGCTTATTTAGAGCACTATTCAATTGGCCAAATCGCAATTGAATGAGGGCCCAAGGGTTTAGGTGTGACACAAGAGGCTGACAAATTCAAGATGGCAGTGTGAAAGCAACTTGTTTAGTCAAGTGGAGGTGTGTCTGTGTTGTACTGTAGATTGTGGATGTAAGTGTTATTAAGCTGTGGAGTGTGCAATTGTGCATATTAAGGCTAAAGGTGAAAGTATTTAACAGGTGTGTTTTTAGTGATTTTTTTAAAGGTTTTGCGGCAGGAAGATAGTCTAATGGAGCGAGGCAAGGGCATTCCAGATAGTAGGGGCAGCACAAGAAAAGTCTTGAAGGCGGGAGTGAGAGGAGGTGATAAGAGAGGAGGAAAGAAGAAGGTCCTTAGCAGAAGGGGGTGGTTGGGAGAGTATTTTGAAACCAGAGCAGAGATATAAGCGGGTGCACGGTTGTTGAGATCCTTATATGTTAGGGTCATGACTTTAAATTTGATTTGGGAAGCTAGTGGAGTGATTGTCAGAGGGGAGCTGCAGACACTGATCGTTTGGTATGGAAGATTAGTTTAGAGAAGGCGTTCATTATGGATTGGAGGGGAGACAGACGAGAGATGGCCTCGTCGGCCAGCAAGGAGGGTATTGCAGTAGTCGAGTCGAGATATGATGACAGAGTGTATTAGAATTTTAGCTGTGTCTTCTGTAAGATAATGATGAATTTTGGAGATGTTTTTTAGGTGAAACTGACAAGATGTTGTTATTGATTGGATGTGAGGAATAAAAGAGAGGGCGGAATCCAGTAGAACCCCAAGACAACGGGCCTGGGAGGTGGGAGTGATGATGGTGTTGTCAACAGTGAGAGATATTTTGAGGAGTGGAAGCTGTAGTAGAGGGTGGAAAGATTAGGAGTTCAGTCTTAGACATGTTGAGTTTGAATTGACGGGTGGACATCCAGGAGGATATGCTAGACAGGCATTTGGAAACTTGAGCTAAAAGAGATGGGGATAGATTAGGTGCAGAGAGGTAGATTTGAGTATCATCTGCATAAAGATGATACTGAAATCCAAAGGATTGTATAAGGGTGCCAAGGGTGTAGGTGGAGAAGAGGAGAGGGCCTAGGACAGAACCTTGAGGAACGCCAACAGACAGAGGGAGAGTTGAAGAAGAGGTGCCAGAGAAGGAGACGCTAAATGTACGATCTTTTAGATAGGATGTGAACCATGAAAGAGCTGTGTCCTGGATGCCAAAAGAGTGGAGAGTTTGAATTAGAAGAGGGTGGTCAACTGTATCGAAGGCAGCAGAGAGATCCAGGAGAATTAGAATAGAGAAATTACCCTTTGATTTGGTGGTTAGCAAGTCATTGGTGACTTTTGTGAGGGCTGTTTCTGTAGAGTGTTTGGGCCCGGAAACCAGATTGGAAGGGATCAAGAAGGGAACTGGAGGAAATAAATTGAGTGAGGCGATTGTAAAGGCTTTGTAAATATTAATATAATCTTGATATTCTTAAATTAATCAAATAAAAATTAAACAGGCAGAAATATTTCATATTCCTGTAAACTTTCATATAATGTTACTTATGTCCTTGTAAGTTGTCCACTTACAATTTGTGTTGTTTGTGGGAAATGTACATTTATGTATTTTTTCTTTACCTTTCATATTTCAGATATTGCAATCAAGTTCTAAGTAAAGAAATAGACGAGTGTGTAACCTTATTACTGCAAGAACTTGTCAGCTTCCAAGAGAGAGTTTACCAGAAAGACCCTATGAAGGCGAAATCAAAGAGGAGACTTGTAATGGGTTTACGAGAAGTAACCAAGCACATGAAGTTAAACAAGATAAAATGTGTCATTATTTCTCCAAATTGTGAGAAAATTCAGTCAAAAGGTATTTTTATATATATAGTAGCTTAGAGAAAGTCTGATGTTCTTGGATTATGTATCCACTTGTTTTTCCTGTTCTTTTTTTCAAATGAAGCTCTTAAAGCAGAAAACAATGTTAATTTGATTAGGGGACTTGTCCTTTACAGCCAGTGAGCTGTAATATAGTTGTATGAGTCATACTTTTCTTCCAATGATATCTACAGAGTATGGCCCTCATTCAATTGCAATTTGGCCAATTGAATAGGGCTCTAAATAAGCACATAACATATGTTTTTTAAATACGTTTTAGTTAGTAAACATCTATCCAAAAGCAAGGTTTTCACTGACTAAAAACCATTAAAAAAAATGCTATGTGTTTATTTAGAGCCCTATTCAATTGGCCAAATTGCAATTGAATGAGGCCCTATGTATGCTCTTTGCACTTCTGGCTAATATCAGTTTAGTTTAAACTGTTTTTGCTTAATATTTTTTTCAATACTATTTTTTTAATGTTTAAAACATGCTCTTTTAAATGCTTGAAAGCAGAATTGTATTCCATGTCTTTGTTTTCTTCAGTGTTGGCTGAAGAATCACTTTAATCTCTCATTCTTCAATGTGGCTATTTCTTTTTTGGAACCAATGTAGCGAAGCCATGTTATATTTTTAGTGAAGTCAACTCATTGGTAATATTGTGTAGCATTGAATGTATCACATGTGTAGCGGCAGATAATAGTATTGGAATGCTTTTCTTTTTGTTTCAGGTGGACTTGATGAGGCACTTTACAATGTAATAGCTATGGCGAGGGAACAAGAGATTCCCTTCGTTTTTGCACTTGGAAGAAAAGCATTAGGGCGTTGCGTAAACAAGTTAGTTCCTGTCAGTGTAGTGGGTATCTTCAGTTTCTCTGGTGCTGAGGTAAGAAAATATTAAATTTTATAGAGTATTGATCTAATGATCTATCTAAAAACATGTATAAACTGATGCCAACAAGGTATCATAAAAGGATTTGAAAAAGAATGTGTAAAAAATATTATAGTTTGTGCTAACCAACAGCTTTTAGTTTCTAAAATATTTTTCAGGTATTATTGTGATGAACGTGCTGGAAAATATGTGCACAATTATTTTTTTCCTTTTACATTGGAAGAAGTAACTTAAACAATCTTATACACACCCTTTTTAATGGAAAACTACCACCATGCATACTGTAGTTTTGAAGAACACCAAATGTCCATATTTTATTTACCTTAAGTCTACATATTTTCTGGAAGACCCAGCTTAAGTAAAAAGCAATATTTATAATAAGATTTGAACCATTGTTAGGATTTATTTATTTTTTAGGTAAAAAGCATTTTGAGTCTTCTGTTCAAGAAAATGCAAGTCTTCTTATCATAAAGTACCATCAATTCATTTATCATTTACAATGATACTTGTTTTACCCTTTCAAGCACAAGATAAAGCTCTTTTAGTATGAGTGCAATTTAATTAGTTTTCCCTGGAGTAAGTGGCTTGTGCATAGAACTCAGTGAATGTGATGTACTTAAGGTGAGAGTTTGGAGAATATCCATCTTCATTTCTTATATTGTCCTATGAAGCAGATTTACGAAGATAAATTTATGTAATTTACCCATTCATTAAAGCACCAGTAAATGTTTATACATACTAACCTTACTTATAAGTTGAATATTTATAAACAAAAAACTAGAGGATATATATATATGTACAGTGGATATAAAAAGTCTACACACCCCTGTTAAAAAGTCAGGTTTCTGTGCTGTAAAAAATGAGACAAAGATAAATCATTTCAGAACTTTTTCCACCTTTTAATGTGACCTATAAACTGTACAACTCAATTGAAAAACAAACTGAAATCTTTTAGGTGGAGGGAATAAAAATAAAAAATAAAAATAATGTGGTTGCATAAGTCTGCACACCCTCTTATAACTGGGGATGTAGCTGTGTTCAGAATTAAGCAATCACATTCCAAATCGTGTTAAATAGGAGTCGGCATACACCTGCCATCATTTAAGGTGCCTCTGATTAACCCCAACTAAAGTTCAGCTGCTCTAGTTGGTCTTTCCTGAAATGTTCTTACTCGCATCCCACAGCAAAAGCCATGGTCCACAGAGAGCTTCCAAAGCATCAGAGGGATCACATTGTTAAAATGTATCAGTCAGGAGAAGGGCACAAAAGAATTTCCAAGGCATTCGATATACCATGGAACACAGTGAAGACAGTCATCATCAAGTGGAAAAAATATGGCACAACAGTGACATTACCAAGAACTGGAGCTCCCTCCAAAATTGATGAAAAGACGAGAAGAAAACTGGTCTGGGAGGCTACCAAGAGGCCTACAGCAACATTAAAGGAGCTGCAGGAATATCTGGCAAGTACTGGCTGTGTGGTACATGTGACAACAATCTCCCGTATTCTTCATATGTCTGGGCTATGGGGTAGAGTGGCAAGACGAAAGCCTTTTCTTACGAAGAAAAACATCCAAGTACATTTTGCAAAAACACATCTGAAGTCTCCCAAAAGCATGTGGGAAAAGGTGTTATGGTCTGATGAAACCAAGGTTGAACTTTTTTGGCCATAATTCCAAAAGATATGTTTGGCGCAAAAACAACACTGCACATCACCAATAGAACACCATACCCACAGTGAAGCATGGTGGTGGCAGCATCATGCTTTGGGGCTGTTTTTCTTCAGCTGGAACTGGGGCCTTAGTTAAGATAGAGGGAATTATGAACAGTTCCAAATACCAGTCAATATTGCCACAAAACCTTCAGGCTTTTGCTAGAAAGCTGAACATGAAGAGGAACTTTATCTTTCAGCATGACAACGACCCAAAGCATACATCCAAATCAACAAAGGAATGGCTTCACCAGAAGAAGATTAAAGTTTTGGAATGGCCCAGCCAGAGCCCAGACCTGTATCCGATTGAAAATCTGTGGGGTGATCTGAAGAGGGCTGTGCACAGGAGATGCCCTCGCAATCTGACAGATTTGGAGTGTTTTTGCAAAGAAGAGTGGGTAAATCTTGCCAAGTCAAAATGTGCCATGCTGATAGACTCATACCCAAAAAGACTGAGTGCTGTAATAAAATCAAAAGGTGCTTCAACAAAGTATTAGTTTAAGGGTGTGCATACTTATGCAACCATATTTTTTTTTATTTTTTTATTCCCTCTACCTAAAAGATTTCAGTTTGTTTTTCAATTGAGTTGTACAGTTTATAGGTCACATTAAAGGTGGAAAAAGTTCTGAAATAATTTATCTTTGTCTCATTTTTTTTTACAGCACAGAAACCTGACATTTTAACAGGGTTGTTTAGACTTTTTATATCCACTGTGTATCAATATATCAATTTTTTTTTTTTAACTGTTAAAGAATGGGAAGCATTACCCAACTCAAAAATATACTAGGCAGTATCTGCCTTTGTAGATAACCTGTGATGTGCCTGAATCATGACCGTTAGATACATGTGCACACTCACAACTGTTCAGCTTTTTTTTGCAGTGCCACCACACTGAGACTGTTTGAGGAGGCATGTGCTTGGCTGGTCCTGCCTACCTCCCAACACCATTTTTTTTATTTTTATGTTATTTTATTTGTAAACCTTGAAAATGTGTGGGTTATATGTTGCCCATTTGTGAACTAAATTATAGTTTAAATTTAAAAAAAACATTCAATTAAAATTCTAAAATTGTTATTGGTTACTTCTAATGTCCATTTGTTTTGATATTTTACAAATTGACCTTATTGTTAACTATTTTTAAGGGTAATGTCTAGAAACTTGTAATAATTCTTTAAACTATCGGTGTGCATTTTTTTTTAACAATACATGATGACATTATGCTTTTTATAGACTAGCATTTACTTCGTTATAACTTTTACTTGCAGACTGCAAAATTCTCTTGATATAAAAATGTTTCAATTATCCCAACTAGCTAAAGGAGGTTCACTTATGTTGGATTATTTTAATTGCTTCCAGAATCTGTTTAATAAATTGGTGTCATTGACTGAGGAGGCAAGAAAGGCATACAAGGATATGGTTGCATCAATGGAGCAAGAGCAAGCCGAAGAAGCTTTAAAAAATGTTAAAAAGGTTCCGCATCATATGGGTCATTCTCGTAATCCTTCTGCAGCAAGTGCAATTTCATTCTGCAGTGTAATCTCTGAACCTATCTCAGAGGTGAATGAGAAAGATTATGGTGAGTATTTAGAGCTTTAATAGGATGGAGACTGTGGCAGAATGAACTGTTTAGGTCAGTTCAAATATTATGTAAAAATATAAATACTAGAGAATCACTATAAAAAGAAAAATAGCACCTAGGTAAGTGGGATGCTTTAAAGAGGACCCTGGAAACCTTTACACAAGAAGGCAATTGCAGAATAATACTCTTTGACATGCGATGCTGGGAGACTAGGGAACTACCTTATTAGACAAAGAACCTGATGGCAGCCCAGCATTTATATTTCATGTCTAGGCTTTGTTATGCAGAGACTGTTTGTTTGTTTCTGCCTCAGTAGTTATTATTTTTTGTATGGATAAAAATCTGCATCTGTGTTTTGAAAGTGTAGGTATTTAGCTTTAGTGTTGTGTATATGTGTGTTATTCTGTAACTACTTATTTGGTAGTACATTTAATATAAGTTTTGTGTATAAAACAGGGCTCTCCATTTTGTAATGTGTTAATGTTGTTTTACCTTGATCACAACGCATGTATAGAGCTACGGAATACGTTGGCTCGTTACAAATAAACAACAATAATAATAATATTATGATACTAGCTTTCGGTCACTAAAATAAATACACCCACTGTAGAGTGCATCCCCATTGAGTTTTATTGTACTGACATTCATGGGGATTGAATTTACATTGTTGCCAATTTCTTTTCACTGCTTTTGTATCCCCTCCCACATCTTGAGAGTGGGTGTGTTAATCTTTCCTTTTTACTATATAGGATGATATGCCATGTGTATGTATACATTTCTCTCTATTATTCTTTGTGTCTGTATTTGTGTTGTGGAACTGTGAACATGTATTTATGTTCCTCACATGTTAATGTGTTTTGTAGACATCTGGGTGTAATAGCACATAAGAACTACTCTCCTTTTCTCTAAATATGTACCTTCATTTCGTCTAATCTTTCCAGGAGGCAGTTTAGAATGTTTTTCTCTTATGTGTTCTTGGAAGTATCTCAGAGTTTCACTAGATAAAGAACATTTTGTTTCTACGACCTAAATATTTTTTTACAAATATTATGTATTCCTTGGCTTGTTACTTTCTATAGATGTATGCCATCTCTAATTATGTGGATATTTACCTGTGTGTAATGTGCAAGAAAATCTGCAGCACAAGCACTGCATTGAATGCCTTAATATATACACCACCTATTCTGATGCAAGAATGGTGACAAAATGTGCAGAAAAAAACTGTTATTGGCTCTATAACGTGTGTAGTTACCCCTTTTGGCTTATTAAATTGCCCATAAAATTTAAGTTAGGAGTCAAAGCTAAAGCATGCTTTGTGTTGTAAGCAAACTGTAAACAGTAAAGACTAAAGTAGTGGAGTGTATTAAGATTTAAAATGCCATGAATTGTGTGCATGATGAAAAGATCTATTGTTGAAAACTAGCTAATTGAATTCTGTTGAATTCCACAGAAACTAATTGGAGAAGTATGGTTGAAACCTCTGATGGGCTTGAAACCTCGGAAAATGAAGAATGTTCTATCAGAACGACAACTTCTGAACAAACTACTAGTGCCCCACCTGAAAAAGTCATCATTAATACACAACCATCTGTTAAAATTGCCAGTATCACTACCTCAACTACTATTCCTGGAAAGATAACCCCAGTTGACAGAGAAGAGGTGAAGCCAGATGACAATTTGGAATGGGCATCTCAGCAAAGTACTGAAACTGGATCATGGGATGGAAGTGGCAGAGATGTCCTTAATTCTTCCATGACTAGTACAACAAGCACATTAGTACCAGAAATGCTGGAAGAAGATGAGGATGATGACGAGGAGGAGGATGATGATTACCACCAGGAACCTATTTCAGTAGAGGTTCAGCTGAACAGCAGGATAGAATCGTGGGTCTCCGAGACCCAAAGAACTATGGAAACCCTTCAACTTGTGAGCTCTCTGAACAGCCCAGAAGAGGACAACGTTGAACAAAGTGAGGAGGATGAAGTTGAGGTTTCTGAACAGGTAGACCCGGTCGTTGATTGTAAGGAACGAACAGCTGATAAACCTGTTAGAAATGGGACACTTACACAGAGTGGCAGAAAGTCTTCAGTAAAAGAGAGCTCTAGTTCCAGTTTTATGTAAATCCAAAAAAAAACACAAAAAGACCTCAGGATTTGTTGTCCACGAACGTAAATGTTAAATACTGTGAGAGTCACTACACTCTCATGCATATTTCATCTCTAATGTTTTGCACTGTTAAAATGTTTAACCTATATTTAATTCCAAGCAAATAATTTTATTTGTTACTTCTTTCCTCAAATCTTTATTATTACTCAAGCACACAAGGGGTGTTTCTTTTTTCCTACCTGGTTATTAATTAAGGTTGCTACAACAACAGACTTCTAACCCTTTGTTGCCTGTGTTGGGCATCCATGGATTAGGAAGGTTGAATTATGAATGCATGTATTTCTCAGACAATATACGTCCTTTTACTTATTACATTTTGTTTTGACTACCAGTCTTATATTATAATTGTTTACACATATGCTCAATTCTGTGTTCAGACCTATTTTTTTTTTAAATTTCTATAAATATTGCTTATTATTTATAACACAAATATAAATAAAATTATCAGAAGTGTAGGTGATGAATTTGTTTTGTTCACTAATTGTTTTCTTATCAAGTATGTAGTTGTAGATCAGTATGTTTTCTTAAGAATTATAACGAAAGTTGTAAAAATCATATACAAATACTCAATGTTTTTGTAGATTGTTGAGCAGCTTACAGGTGAAAATCTACTTTTGAGTATTCAGGAACTATTACTTTAAGAGTATGGAGCAAAGGTTGTTGCGAAAATACACATTTCCATAGTTATTATATGTCAGTTTTTTTCGTTGTAGATATTAAGTGATGGGTTGACACACACATAATAAGAAAGTTGGACACCTTTTGATATTGCCATGACTTGTTATTCAGAGAGCCACTTTTTCGACAACCTGAGGGCATTCAATTTCTTATTTTTAACATGTTCTACCATATGGGCAATACAGTACATTACCTGCGTGGTGCTAAGACAAGCTCTTAGGTAAGAGTGATGTCACTGATTCCCAAGCCCACACTGGTGTGTATATATATATATATATATATATATATATATATATATATATATATATATTTATATATTTTTTTTTTATAAATTGTGTGCTGAAGATGGCACGATCAATTAAAATACTACTCTGCTCAAATACATTTCAGCAAAAAAGGTTGCTGAATTGTCCCAAACTAACCACTAGTAACAAATATTCTGCAGTGTGTGTGAATACATTGTACAAAACAATGAAAACCATAGTTATAAATATTAATTTAAACTTTTCTTTATCAGCTTGCATTTTTCTTTGATTTCTATAAGGAAAAAAAATAGAATTTTTTAAGGAATTAACATTTCCACACAGAAGACTTGTTGTGGCTTCAGAACAATAGGAAAACAATATGCTAACCTTTGTCATCATGGAAACATAGTATGTGTTGGTGGTGCGGGGTTAGGACTTGTAGAGATAGCATTTTAAACACAAAACTTGTTGCACGGCATACTGGCAACATAACACACAGAAATACATAGTCTATTAACTGAAATCCCCATTCATCTGTTTATCCATGTATATTACTATAGCCTTGTATGATTATAGTTGCCAAGTGATGGCATTACTAAGGCTGAAGTACCTCTTGTGTATATTTTACCAAGTACTGGCCTCACTGAAGTCAGATTAGACAGCTCTTGACAATAAGTGTGCTGTTTCTGTTTGACTTATATATATATATATATATATATATATATATATATAATTATACATACACACACACAATGTCTTTGTGTGTATACAGCTACTTATTGATCGGTGATGATCAGGAACATAACAGGCAGATGTTTGGTAGATAACCAGGATTTACAGACTTTAATGTAAATATTATTTCAGTGTAATAGAAGACAAAGTGAATACCAAATGCAATGAGAACATGTGTGTGTGTTTTTTTTAAAGTATGATAGCTTTATAGATATTAGATTTTTTTTAATGGCTTTCATTTTGCAAGTAATTCTTAAGATATTATATCCATTACTTTTTAAATGTGTGACTGGTTAATGTCCAATTAGTTTGTTTTGACAACCCAAAAGGGTAAGATAGGAGGTCTGAATAATCATGAGTGACGGATCTTAACCTCTATCCTTCAGAAAGTTGCCTTGCTCATTTGAAATGATAGAAATTTGAACATTTATCTGAACAAACTTGCATTTTACTAAGAATATTCCGTTTTGTACATTTTTTTTTCTCTCATAAGGTTCAAATATTTCTTGATCTTGACATTAAGGCTATAAGATTTTGTACAGTGTTTCAGTCCATTCTCCATTATAATATCTGTGTCAGAAAAGGGGAGTTCAGGGATTGTTTGTTTCTGGGCAATATAATAAAATAGAAAGTTTTTTTTCCTTCAAAATGTTTATATGTAAATTTTTATTACAAATGTAAATATTACTGAGTGATTCATACATGGTTTGAGAATTGTAAAATGGGACACCATTACAATGTTTTGGTGTGAGATATGAGTAGCAAGTGCAATGCATTTATTTTGGTCCCAGTACATCCAAAAATACATGGGGTATGGAACATCTTTGTTTCATTTGAAATGTTTAACCTGTTTTCTAGCAGCCTTATCATTATATGTTTGTGAATAAACATACAATTGAAAAGAAATTGGTCCATGAAGTCTTTCAACTTTCTGCATAGTTTTGTGGCCGTCTTACTACCAAGTGATTACTAATTTTATCTCTTGAAAGGCTGCTTATATTAAACCATTCATTATACTCCAAAATTATTAGTCTGAAATATGGTGTAAATAATTAAATCAGTTTCATGTATTTTTCTTATTTTGGGCTTCCACTTTTTAGCATTTCACATAGGCTGTGTAAAAAATTTAAATAAAGCAGCATTTGCAAAAAAATATGTTTTCTGCATAAGCAACATGGTTATTGAAACTGTGAAAGATGCCTGAATAAGAAAGTGTTTAAATGTGCATTGTGTCATATCAAAATAATCAGTATAGTATTGCAGAAATCACTGGTTGCAATGATTTTACACAATTAGTAAAGAGTGAATCAATTGAAATTAAATTCACTTTTATCCCATCTGCTTTAAGTGTTATTAGTATTGTCTGTGAAACATAATCTTTCAAAGTATTTGATGCAGTAGTGCCAATTTGTCATGTCCATTTATTGTAGGGAAGGGCTTCAAACTCCCTTTTGGCACAGAATATCAAGTGAGTGTAAGTCATACAGAGACAAACAGTTTTATAGTGTATACTTTTGATTTCTTCTGAATATCTTTCATTTTAATTGCATTTTAATTTTTCTGTTCTTAGTTCTTTTCTTCCCAATACTGAGAAGTTTATGTTTTAATTATTTGACATGTAATGTATGCAATATATGTAGGTCTGTGCTTGTTTCTTACTACATTGCTCCTAATGAAATTATTTAATATTGTAATGTTTTGATCCATATATAGGAACTAAATAATTCCTAAAACATGAAGTTTTTTTTTCTGTATGAAGGATAATTCTATTTTTACTGTTCATTTTGGAGTAATAACAGCTTTTGCACTATGTAAATACTAGTTCAATTTCTTCCTTATCTAATAAATGAATGATTGTTGAAATTAACTGCCTCTGTGTATCCTATTTTAATAATTGATGGATTAGTTGGGGTGGAAAAATATAATGTATTTGTTCAAGTACCTGTACGTCGGTATAAATGATATAAGTTTATTAAAACCCTACTGTGAAAGGTACTGCACACATATTAGTGAAACAGGATTGATTTAAACAAGAATATTTTTAACAAGAAGATTTTTTTATTAGTCAATTACCCCAGTAAACTGGTCTGGCAAGTGCTTATAATTTTGTCCAGAGTAAAGTCGTTGTAAGAAAATCAGTGGTGTACCTAAAAAAAAAAAAAAAAATAATTGGTTGGATTCATATTATTTTCGTTTATATGCGCTGACTCGCTATTTTATCTTTCTATCTGGTTACTATATAAAAGTGGTAAATCATGTGATAAAAGTTTTTTAATTGGTCAAGAGTTGATTTAGATATTCTCACGTTTATTGTTGGTGTAGCCCACGGAGCCCTCCCACAATAATCTGGATTGATAATGAGGCTCAGACTGTGAATATATCTTGTGTCTTAATAAATACATAAATAAAAACTTTTTTTTTTTGTCAATCATTTTTTATTGTCACTTATGAGAACACATCATATTTCCATATCTTTAGACTTTCTCTGCCAGGGCTCGCAGGCCCTTTCGTGTTATAAGAGCATAATACATAAAAGACATATTACATTTAAATGTTTCATTTCAAGTTTGTGACATTCACCACCTCTTTTTTCCTTTTTCTGTTCCCTTTTTCCTAATTTTCCCCAACTAACCAAATTAGTCTTTGGAGCCTTCGTATTCATGCACTTTTATTAACAGTCCTTGTACTCCTTGGATTATCAGTTCCCCCCTTGTCTCCCTCCCCCCCTACCCCATTAAAACCAGTTCAAACTTAAAATAAACATACAACTTCAATTCAACTGTTGGCAGCTATTAATCATCCTAGGGAATCCGACTTCTTCCCTCCCATGTCGATTTCCCCTCTGTAGTCTTACCTCTCTGGTGCAAAGAATTCTTGGGTATATCCCCCGGTCCAGTTACCCAGTCCATATTCTCTCCTCCAACCCGCCCCCCCCCCGGGACGGCTTCACCCCTCAAGCTATCTTTGTTGTTCTTGATATGTGACCCGGGGTCCCCATATTATCAAAAACATGTCCATTGTATCTGCTAATGTGTGAGATTCTTTCATATAGCATAATTTTACTTAGTTTATTGGCTATCTCTAATGGCTCTAAATATTCTGCTTTCCATCTCTTAGCTATGCAATTTTTAGTCGATAAACATATAAATTGCATAATTTTGTTTTGGGTAGCCGTTAAGGCCTTCATGCCCAAGCCCAGCAAACATACCTCCATCTGGGCCTGCAGATCCGTTTGAAAGATATGGGATGCCAGACGTGCACATTCCTGCCACATCTTCTGGGCTTTGGAGCATAAGAGCCACATATGAATGACCGTGCCTCTTAAGTTACAGCCTCTATAGCAATTCGGATTCTGCCCCCCACTCCATTTTGCAATCCGGTCTGGGGTTATACGGGCCCTATGCAAAATTTTTATAGACATCTCGAACAGACTATAATTTAGTGAGCCTCTTGTAAGTTCTATCCAGGATTTTTTCCACTGGGTTAATTCCCAGGTGCTTCCCATATCCTTCTCCCATTCTTTCATAAATTTGTCCTTTTGGTTCTATTTTTGGTTTATTAAATTCTGAATAAAGCATGCCTAGTATTCCTCTTGTTAAGGGCGCTGTACTGCATAGTTTAGAGAACCAAGTATATTTTGGGATACCCAATTGTTTGATCAAAGAATTTGCTAGATGACTAATCCTGCAAAAATTGTAATGTTCCTCCAGTGGAAGATTGTATTTATCCCTCAGTTGCACATAGGAGAGAGAACCCCCTTCTGCCACCCAGTTCCCAAGTCTCTTGACGTCCACCTTTCCCTAGAACGTTCAGATAACGGAGTCCGGAACTCCAGGTGTGGTATCAGGGGAGCCAAGGGGGAGAACTGACTAGAATCCCATGGTGTGTCTGAGCCCATTTGCAGCACTGCAGCGACAATCTGATTATCGGGTTTTGTGGCCTTCTCAGTGCCGCCAGTGGATCTTTTAGCCAAATGACTTGATCCCATGTGTAGTGTTGTAATTCCTGGTCTTCTATGTAGACCCAACCTGGTTTATGTTCCCGGGAATGAATCCTAGGAATGATTGCTAATTGGGCTGCACGATAATACTGTATAAGATTAGGGCATGATAGGCCACCCCAAATCTTATGTCTAGTCATTATCTGTTTCGCTATTCTATGCGGTCTATATTGCCAAATGTATTGGAAAATTGCTTTTTGGAATTGTCTTAACTCCTTTTCCGGGCATCTAACCGGTAGGGACTGGAACAAATAGAGAATTCTTGGTAACAGGTTCATTTTTACAGAATGTATCCGTCCTGACCAAGATAGTTTGTGTTTGGACCATGAGTTCATGTCATTCTTTAATTGTTTGATAAGAGGTTCATAGCTAAATTTGTAAAGGTCCCCCAAGTTTTTTGTAAGATTGATCCCTAGATACCTAATATGGGTCTTTGGCCATGTAAACCGATACTTTTCTCTCAAAAATGTCTCCTCTTCCTGGGTTAGGTTCACCGCTAGTACATCTGTTTTGGTCGCGTTTAATTTAAGACCTGATATCAAACCAAAACTGTTGAGTATTTCAAATAAAGCTGGAATCGATGTTATGGGGTTGGTGAGTGTACATAACACATCATCCGCAAACCAACTGCTTTTAAGTTGTGTTGGGCTAGCCTGCATTCCCCTTATCTGAGTAGATGTCCTAATTTTCTGGGCCAGCGGCTCCACTACCAAGTCAAATAGTAGAGGAGAGAGTGGGCATCCTTGTCTAGTGCCCCTCTGTATATCTATAGTTTCATTATTCAGACCCGACAATTTGATTCGCGCCCTTGGCTTCTGATAAAGTGTTTTAAGCAAGTTTATAAAAGTGTCAGTGAAACCAAATTTTGCCAGCACCTCCCATAAGTAGGGCCACTCTACAGTGTCAAAGGCCTTTTCTATATCAAGGGCCAACATGCATAAGGTAGAATGTTGTTGCTGGGCCATATAGATTAGATTAGCTACCTTGCGGATATTGTCCCCCGCCTGCCTGTGGGGAATGAAGCCTACCTGGTCTTGGTGAACCAACTTGGGGAGAAATCTTGCTACTCTGTTGGCCATAATCTTTGTTAAAAGTTTTAAATCAATGTTAAGTAATGAAATGGGTCTAAAATTTTTCACTTCTAGTTTATCTTTATCCTCTTTTGGAAAAAAGACCAATTCGGCTTGGTTGAATTCCGCTGGGATTGATTTGCCCTCAAGAATATAGTTAAAGAATGTAGTTAAGTGTGGGGTTAGGGTGTGAGAAAAAGTCTTATAATATTGTGCCGTAAATCCATCCGGGCAAGGGGACTTGCCCACCTTCGCCTCCTGTATAACCTGTTTCACCTGCTCTAGTGAGATTTTGGAGTTAATCAAACAATTGTCCTCCTCTGGCAAGCTGGGGAGGTCACATGAATGTAAAAAGTCCCTTATGGGGGATTCTCCTGTTGAGCCTTGGGAGGTATACAGCTTGCTAAAAAAGTTTTTAAACACTTCCTGAATTTTCTTAGGGCTAGATGTTGTTTGTCCTTGGGGGTCTTTTATCTGTTGATTGGGCTATTTTTTTTCAGCTTGTTGGCCAGCACGGTATCTGGCTTGTTCACCCTAGCATAGAACCGCTGGCCCGTAAATCGTAAGGCTCTTTCTGTCTTTTCTGATAAAATTTGATCTAATTCAACTCTTACTAACTCTATCTGTTGCTGTAACGCCATCGTCGGATTTTGTTGGTTCATCCTTTCTAGCATTGTAAGTTTTTCCTTCGCAGTCCTTTCTTTTTGGCTTTGTTGTTTTTTATGTTGGGCTGCGATTTGAATACATGTCCCTCTAATGCAGGCTTTATGAGCCAGCCACACCCAGTCTGGAGTTATACCTCCAGTCATATTTTCTGTAAAGTATGAGTCCAAAGCCGTCGCTACTCGATCTCTCAGATGAGGTTGGGTTAATAGCATTTCGTTCAGTCTCCATCCCCTGGCGCCCCCCAGGACTCCCCCCCTCAACTGAACTGTGAGGCGTACATAAGAATGGTCTGACCAAGGGCACGGATGTATCTCTACCCCTTCCGTTTGATCAATTAGGTTTGTCCCCACTAGGAATGTATCTATTCTCGAATAAGTCTGGTGTACCTGGGAGAAAAATGTATATTCCCTGTCCATAGGGTGGCTCTCTCTCTCCATATATCTGTCATCTGCAATCTCCTTAATTGGGTTTGAATTAGGTCAAATTTTTGGGAAAACTTGTCTCCCAAATAATTCCCTGAACGATCCAGTGCAGGCTTAATCACTAATTTCAAGTCCCCCCCCTAAGATGATGTGTCCTAATTCCTGAGTCCCTAGGTAACGAAGTAGTCACAAGAGACAATTATGAGGAGATGAGTTTGTAGAGTATAATGATATAAGTGTAATTCTGGTATCCTGTATTGTGCCTGTCAATATAACAAAAATTCCCTTCCGGGTCAATTTTCTTGTTACTAAGAATAAAGGGGAAATCCTTGTGCAGCAGGATAGCCGCTCTCCCGCATTTCTTGAAGCCTGTGTGGTAGCATATATGTTAGGATAAATTCTATGCATATACTTAGGAACACTATTCAGCTTGAAATGAGTTTCCTGCAGGAAAATGGCTGCCGGATTATGGATTTTATATGTTAGGAAGGCTTTCCTCCTCTTGAAGGGTGAATTGAACCCCCTGACGTTGTGAGTTATGAATGTGTATCCTACTCTAGCCATCCGTCCAGGGGAAAGGATAGAGCATAAAAATAGTACTCACTTTAAAATCAGGTGGTCCATGGACCATCGAAGAAGCTGGCCCAAGAAAGACCCTTCCTCCTGCACCTTTGAGTTGTTGATATCAATTCTTTGTTACTGGCAAAAAAGTTAATAACCAGAAAATGACACAAACATTTTCAACTAAACTGAAACTTTCTGTGTGTCTTAGGACACCCGTGCTCATTCCCCACCATCTTTGAAGATGTGTCTTTGTAAGTCTGGCCTGAGGAGGGAGGACCTTCCCCGTCTCCGCCATGCCAGTACGAGGAGTGCACAATAGGTGGAACTACACTAAATTGTTGTGTTATGCCCCCCTTAACGTCCTTTGTTTGTTCTGCTGCAGGGTCCCACCTTTTGGTCTTTCCCACTGCCCCAGCCCATTTCCTCAGCTAGTTTTCCCCCTTCTATGGTAGCCTCTCATGCTCTCACCCCTCTGCTGTTTATTTCAATCCCTCTTGCTACTTAAAGTGTTGTTTGTATGGTATACCCCCTTAACTGTTTAGGAATCTATTAGCAAGGGAACCCCTTTATCCTTCCCCGCTACCCTTTGGTAAAGATTTATGTTGTCCTCATCTCTCTTTCCATGTATTCCTCTAACCTTAGGAAATTTCTTGTTCTAACTAGATTAACCGTTTTTATGTCCCTTAATGTGTCCCTTCTTCGTATCCCTGTCTTCATTTTGTCTTATACTCAAGGGGAAATGGGAATTGCTATTTTCAACTCCACCAGGGCCTCTAAGTCCTATTTTTAGTAAAAATGTATAATAAGTGTCCCGCTTTGTTTCCGTTATATATTAGAATCAGTTTTTCTTTTTTTTTTTTTTCTCATCCCAACAATTCCATTTTTTTACAAGGCATTAGAAGACATATCTTTTACCTTTCCCTTCGTTAAGCATGATACCCCTTCACCCCTTGCTTATAGTCCTTACTCTTTTAAACCGTAGAGATACATTTCTTTCTATTAATTTAAATTTCTCTTTATCATTTCTACCCTCCCAAATTCTAATTCTAGAGAATATGCTGTTTTCCCTAGTTAAATATTTTTGTACCCTTAACCCCATTGACTAGGTCCTTTAGGTTAAAGTCTCTATATCCTTAATAGTCCATGAATCGGGAGTATAAAGTCCTTTTGTCTTCTCCAAACAGTCCAAATTCCCTATGCCAGGGTTTGGCCAGTTCAAGATTTCCCTGTTTGTAATCTCGGAGGGTGTTCTCCTGCTATGGGCCCTTATTTGTGCCTTTGCGGGAGTGGAGTGTCTTGCCACTGCCTCTTTGGGCTCCTTCGTGGAGTGTTTTGTTGCTGCAAGTCTTGTTCCGTTGCCGTGATCAAACCCAAGTTTTGTAGTATTTGCATACACTCTTCTAGTGTTTTGAGAGAATAAGAAGTTCCTTTCACCTGAAACAAAAGTACAAAGGGGAATCCCCATCTGTATGCAATCTTGTGGTGTTGTAAAACTGTCAGGGCCGGCCTCATTTGTCTTCTTTTCAAGAGGGTGTTGGGAGACAAATCCGCATATACTTGTAGTACGGAGCCATCTGGTCCTTTGATTTCTTTACATTTTCTTGCAGCTCCCAATATAGCACCTCTGGCCCTCTGGCGTAGTAGACGTATGATCACATCTTTGGGAACATTAGGAGCTGATGATGCCCCCAGGGCTCTATGCGCCCTCTCAATTTCCCAGTCCGCCTCTGGCAAAGTTGGGGTCAGAGAATTAAATGTGGCCTGGATATAAGGCATGAGGTCCGTCACTGCTCTGGGTATCCCCCTCAGTCTCAAATTATGTCTTCGGCTCCGGTTATCCATGTCCTCTAGTTTCTCGGCCATTTCTGCCATTTGCGAGGAGTGTTCTGTTATAGCCGATCCCATCTGGTGCTGAGCTTCTCCAAAATCATCCACCAGAGTTTCTAAGAGAGTCCTTTGGCCCAGGTCATGAATCTCTTTTTTAAGCTCATTCTTGACTTTGTCTAATTTACTTTGCATAAGATCAGCTATCTGTGCCATGGACTTTGCTGAGATGTCCATTGAGGTATTACCAGTTTGTTCCATCTCTGATTCAGGAGGTCCTGATTCTGCTGGGCAATTATCTGGGGCTTGTTTTTGATTGGCCATGGATATTTGGAAGTGGTCTTTAATACTTTTGGAGGGGTCTGACCGTTTGGGCTTAACCATGTTTCCGGCCCAGAGGTTGGTCTGTATTATCGGTGTCACAATTCTTTATTTCTATTTATATCTGAATACAGTGCTCTGGCAAGCAGTGACGGCCTTGATAGTGGGGCAACCACAGTGTAGGATTCCTGTTATTTACTGTTCCCACATTATGTAGAAATTCTGGGCTTCTTTGTGGGTCATGAGATAATGGTACATTTGTAGAATTAGTAGGTGGGACCCGGGCTTGCAGCGGTGTTTTAAGCCATGTTTATGATCGCCTCTGCCTCCTTCTCCTCTCTACTGCACCCTTCCATTAGGGCAAGGTTACTTTTTAACAGCCCTTGATTGTTACAATACAGTTTTGCAGAGGTTTATGTCCTCAGGCTGTGAGCAGTATCTCTGCTGGTTGTGTTTTTTTGTAATTTTGGTATCTAATTGATCCTTTCTTGTTCCTTAATCATTGTGTCCTATTTTTCAGGGGTTTGTTCCCCAAAATTTGGATATTTTCCCCAATTTTATAGTTGTGAGATGCAGAGCTGCAGTAGAACATGTCTGCCTGCTCTGAAAGTTGGACACGCCTCCCAAATAAAAACATTTTAAAAAGCCTAAGGCGCTGATTTAGAACCAATGACCTACTAATGAAAACATTTTATAAACACGCTGTTCAGGAGACAAAACACTCTGCTTTAAAAAGTATGTATAATAGTTAAACCTAAGAATTAAAGTAATACAAAAAAATATATATATGTATATTTTTAAATAAGTACAGTAGACTCTCAGGTTTCCAATTTGCGGATTTGAAATTTACGTTTGTTTTTTCCGGGAAACCCTGCACAGAAGGAAAGGAAGGATGCTAAACACTACCCCCTTCACTTGAAAAGGAAGTTTGGCCCTCGTGGATGTCATCGCAGATTTGTTTTCTTCACCATTTTCCCCGAGGAGCCCTGTGCTGAGGGGAGAGGTGGATGCCAAGCATCACCCCTTCACCCGAAAAAGACGCTTGGGCCTTCGTAGATGGCCCGAATGCTTCCTGAAGGTCCCAGACAGGTACATTCACTATTTACCTATAAATACAAAAGAACTGCTGGCTCTAGGTATAAAGTTGTTTGAACAAAATTATATCCGGGGGTGCTCCTAGGGATAAAAAATTATAATCTTAAACTTTAGAGTGAAGATCCCCTTATAGGGCACACCTCAAATTTCCAATCTCAAACCGGAATCATTTTTAAAACATAATTTTTAATTCATACTTGGTTGAAGTAGTAATAACTTAAAATATTATGAATAGACACAGGTGTTGGACTCAAAAGGGAATGTAATTTTAATAAACCATTTGTTGTTATAAAAAATACTTGTAGAAAATCTCTTTTCAATATGAGGTCAATAATTATTTTTAATTAAATTGACTATACTGGAAATTATTTTTGCAGAAATAGCTTCAATAAATCAATCCAATGCATATGGGCTTTGTTGATCATAAAGTGACAGAGCAATAGTGCTAAGTGCTATTAGTGTTAGTGCAAAAAAAAAATCACCTATTATTAGGAGAACGTACTAATATACATTAAAGTGCCATAGTGACCATGTATACTGGCCTTTAAAGACATTTAAGTAGAGTTTGAGATATGGTCTTATTTAATAGTAAGCTCCGTTTTCCAGTTTTTGGTCTTATATCTAGAAGTTAGTGATTAGACGCCACTGGTTACTGAAGCAGGAGTGAAGCTTGCCATAGACTTTAAATATTGGACCTCCTCCGTAAGAAGAAGGCATATGTTTCTCCAGCCCATTTTGTCCAGGGGTGCTTGTCACAGATTAGAGCTAAGTACAGAGGATACAGTGAATACATAAGACAAATATAACAGAAGTATACATAAAGCCGCAATCTATATTGTTAAATACAAATAATTCAAAACAAGTTGGTTGTCCTAAGCTGCACTTTCCAATGAGAAATGAATCAATAAGGACAGGTGCTTAGAGCAGTGATTCATACAGCTTCCTCATGCTTCTTCAGCTACTTAAGCGGTCTGACCATTTTACCCTCTCAGTATTTCAACATACCAAATTTAGATAAAGTTACAATATTCTTTGTCTTCTGTGGCATAGGAATGTTGGACAGATTCAGATAAGGGATTGCAAAGTCAAAATTACCCTGGTATGATTGCATCTCCTAGTACACCTTGGTTTACTGGAACGCTGGGGTGGGGGAACAAGTGTTCAGGATTGGAACAAGTTTGGGTATTGGAGAGCACTTATTAACCAACACCTGTCGATAAAATCTACTCTGCTATGCTAAATTCTAACATGTTCTATTCTTAATGAGGAGGGAAAATTGGTATTTGTTCATGCAACGTGTTATTACCCTATATTTCTTGACCAATCTCAAGAGAAGGCACAGTGCATGATAGAGAATACTCTATAGCCCCAAATAATCCTGTATACTCCTAAATATCAGATTAAATCTCCAGATACTTCATGAACTGCCCCTCTGTCCTGCCCATGATGAACATATCCTTACCCATCATCACTTCCTTAACCTCTTGTCTCCAAGGCTTTTCTTGTGCTGCCCCATCCTGTGGAATTTTCTATACCACTTTTTTTGGGGTGAGCCAGAAAAGTATGGTTCTAGGAACCAGAGATTGAGCACATTGCGAGAAATCAATTATACTTGGAAAATACTCAGGACCCAGAAGGCAACATTTTAGGATTTAAAGGCTTCTGCCATTTTTTCTTTGGACTTTGGGATTTACCTACTTTACCAATTGATGGAGTGTCACATGAGTAAGTGTATCCTACAGTAGTATGTGTCCATGCGCCACCAAACTCCACAATAGACTCATGTATTGTGTCCAAGTGATTATCTTTACTATTCTTATTATAATTTATATATAAAGCTCATGATAGAGAGAAAACGGACTCCATAGGGCAGACCATAATATTATACAGTGCCTTGCAAAAGTATTCACCCCCTTGACTTTTTACCTATTTTGTTACATTACAGCCTTAAGTTCAATGTTTTGTTAATCTGAATTTTATGTGATGGATCAGAACACAATAGTCTAAGTTGGTGAAGTGAAATGAGAAAAATATATACATAAAACTATTTTTTAGAAATAGATAACAGAAATTGGCATGTGCGTATGTATTCACCCCCTTTGTTATGAAGCCCATAATAAGCTCTGGTGCAACCAATTACCTTCAGAAGTCACATAATTAGTGAAATTATGTCCACCTGTGTGCAATCTAAGTGTCACATGATCTGTCATTACATATACACACCTTTTTTGAAAGGCCACAGAGGCTGCAGCACCTAAGCAAGAGGCCCCACTAATCAAACACTGCCATGAAGACCAAGGAATTCTCCAAACAAGTAAGAGACAATGTTGTTGAGAAGTACAAGTCAGGGTTAGGTTATAAAAAAATATCCAAATCTTCGATGATCCCCAGGAGCACCATCAAATCTATCATAACCAAATGGAAAGAACATGGCATAACAGCAAACCTGCTAAGAGACGGCCGCTCACCAAAACTCTCGGACCGGGCAAGGAGGGCATTAATCAGAGAGGCAGCACAGAGACCTAAGGTAACCCTGGAGGAGCTGCAGAGTTCAACAGCAGAACCTGGAGTATCTGTACATAGGACCACAATAAGCCATACGCTCCATAGAGTTGGGCTTTATGGCATAGTGCCAGAAGTTTGCCATTACTTTCATCAAAAAACAAAATGGCACATTTTGAGTTCGAAAAATTGCATGTGGGAGACTCCCAAAATGTATGGAGAAAGGTGCTCTGGTCTGATTAAACAAAAATTTAACTTTTCGGCCAGCAAAGAAAAAGCTGTGTCTGGCACATACCCAACACATCACATCAGCCAAAGAACACCATCCCCACAGTGAAACATGGTGGTGGCAGCATCATCATGCTGTGGGGATGTTTTTCAGCAGCCGGGACTGGGAAACTGGTCACAGTTGAGGGAAAGATGGATGATGCTAAATACAGGGATATTCTTGAGCAAAACCTGTACCACTCTGTGTGTGATTTGAGGCTAGGATGGAGGTTCACCATCCAGTAGGACAATGACCCCAAACACACTGCTAACGCAACACTTGAGTGGTTTAAGGGGAAACATGTAAATGTGTTGGAATGGCCTAGTCAAAGCCCAGATCTCAATCCAATAGAAAATCTGGGGTCAGACTTAAAGATTGCTGTTCACAAGCGCAAACCATCCAACTTGAAGGAGCTGGAGCAGTTTTGCAAGGAGGAATGGGCAAAAATCCCAGTGGTAAGATGTGGCAAGCTCAGAGAAACTTATCCAAAGCGACTTGGAGCTGTGATTGACGGAAAAGGTGGCTCTACAGAGTATTGACTTTAGGGGGGTGAATAGTTATGCACATTTACTTTTTCTGTTATTTTGTCCTATTTGTTGTTTGCTTCACAATAAAAAAAAACCATCTTCAAAGTTGTGGGCATGTTCTGTAAATTTAAATGATGCAAATCCTCAAACAATGCATGTTAATTCCAGGTTGTGAGTCAACAAAACACGAAAAATTCCAAGGGGGGTGAATACTTTTGCAAGGCACTGTAGATCCTATCCATATCCCTAAAGTAAATCAGAATTGTATTAATCCAAAACATTTTTATGGAATACCAGATTCTTCACAAAATTCTCCAGGATATTTTGGGTGATGCACATTATTATGAAACGCCTATGTAATACAACACTATTCACAGTAGATGGCGTCCTATTGCTATTCACTAATGATCAGTTTCCTTTGGTCACTGTATTTTGTTCCTTTGCTGTCTGTTCAAGTACCTGTAATACTAAAACATTATCAGCCTTATTAAATTGCGATTCGGTAAATGTAAAAAGGCTCTAATTAAGCACATAGCATATTTTATTTACAGAAGTTTTTTGTTGGTGAAGACCTTGCTTTTGGATAGAAGTTCACTAACTAAAAACTTCTGTAAAAAAATATGCTATGTGCTTATATAGAGCCCTTTTAAATTTACCGAACCGCAATTTAATAAGGCTGTATGCATCTAAAATATGTTGGTGACTGCCGGGTGAGATGGCAATCTTCAGGTGTAGGCATTATCCAGACAAGCTCCATTCAATAGATTCACTTTCATATTTGTACTGGATAAAACATCCTGTTTGCTGTCTTCATGTTAAAATATGGCTAGATCTCTTTTAGTTCAGTTTGCTTTTTATTAAACAATACATTTTTACTATATATAGATATCGATTTAATAATTAAAAATAGTTATGGGGCGGTTTACAAGTACAGCTAAGTACTTGCCAAGAAGGATTAACTTGCTATGGAGGATTATATTTAGGAATAGGATAGATCATTTATTAAGATTGTATCTATAAATATGTATTTTCATTATTTAGCTATGTGTTTAGTTATTTGTTGTATTTATTAGTTTCCTTTATAATTATTAATAACTAAGAAATTGCCCGTCAAAAATGACGGGGATAAAATTTTAAGCGTGGCAATGCTGTTTGCCACCCAATGTGAACTCCTTCAGCACTCATCTGCGTCCTCCCTTGAGTCTCCTCCCCCCCTACTCTGCCTCCCTTGTGTCTCCTCCGTTTCCCCACCTCTCCCTCCCTTGTGTCTCCTCCTTTTCCCCACCTCTCCCTCCCTTGTGTCTCCTCCTTTTCCCCACCTCTCCCTCCCTTGTGTCTCCTCCTTTTCCCCACCTCTCCCTCCCTTGTGTCTCCTCCTTTTCCCCACCTCTCCCTCCCTTGTGTCTCCTCCCTTTCCCCACCTCTCCCTCCCTTGTGTCGCCTTCCTTTCCCCACCTCTCCCTCCCTTGTGTCGCCTTCCTTTCCCCACTTCTCCCTCCCTTGTGTCGCCTTCCTTTCCCCACCTCTCCCTCCCTTGTGTCGCCTCCCTTTCCCCACCTCTCCCTCCCTTGTGTCGCCTCCCTTTCCCCACCTCTCCCTCCCTTGTGTCGCCTCCCTTTCCCCACCTCTCCCTCCCTTGTGTCTCCTCCCTTTCCCCACCTCTCCCTCCCTTGTGTCGCCTCCCTTTCCCCACCTCTCCCTCCCTTGTGTCGCCTCCCTTTCCCCAACTCTCCCTCCCTTGTGTCGCCTCCCTTTCCCCACCTCTCCCTCCCTTGTGTCTCCTCCCTTTCCCCACCTCTCCCTCCCTTGTGTCTCCTCCCTTTCCCCCACCTCTCCCTTCCTTTTTGTGTCTCCTCCTTTTCCCCCACCTCTCCCTCCCTTTTTGTGTCTCCTCCTTTTCCCCCACCTCTCCCTCCCTTTTTGTGTCTTCTCCTTTCCCCCCACCTCCCTGAGCGCCGAAATCCCGCAGGCCTGAATGCCGAAATCCCGCGGGCCAAGGGGGTTAGGATGGAAGAGGACGAGGCACTCACTGCAGGATGTCCCGCGGCCTGCCCTAAGTCTTGCGTGGTCGACGTCTCGCCTCGCTTCGCAAGGCTCGCAGTTGTGGCCCTATAGGCCACAAGTGCGTGACCAACATCATAAGCGTTCCAGACAGCCCCGCAGATCCACAACTATTATCATGATTCAATTTGTAATTCTTTTTTCCCCCCAAAACACTCAATAAAATATGTTCTAAAAAACGTTTCTGACTTTATATTTAAAGGACTGTTGTGGTCATATATTTAAAATATATTATTTTGGTGGTCCGGAGGGGGACCTGGAACCTGGAGGGGAAATTCTTTATACCCGGAGAAAGAAAAGCACCAGCAAGGTTAGAAATCTCTTTTCTTCTTGTGTTATGCACCCTGATTTTTTGTTTCACGCTTGGAAATTAAATGGTTTTGTATAAACATAACAAACAGACAATTTGGTTAAGCTGTTGTTATCTTTTTTATTCATTTATATAAAAAAAATTAGGTACATGCAGACAATGATGTTGTTTATTATTACTTATTATTCTCTGTCTAGTTTCTATGCAGAAACAGGAAAATGCAATGAAACAATACACATTGTATTACAATTTAAACTGTATGCAATTATGCTGCTATATGATCTATCATTTCGACAGAGGTGGGAAGGTACTTTGAATACATAGGACATTCCTATATCCATAATGGGAATGTGGCATCTAAAACTGTCAGTTTATTAAATAGGTTAAATGGAAAGGGCATTAGTCTAGAAGTACACACCCTCCTAAGAAAGTGACCGGATAAATAAATAATTAGTTATAAAAAATAAAAAAGGTAAAGGTTGTTTATATTTATCTATTTTTGCTTTCTACAAATGTTTTGACTTATCAAGTTAAGTTATTCAAAGAACCATACTTCTACACGGACTGTTTGGAAGGTTTTAATGATTAGAACTTGTACTGGAAGAGGTCAGTCTACATCCCAATCCTAAAAAGGCAGTGCCAAAGAGTGCTCCAATTATCGATCAATTGCACTCATTTCACATGCCAGCAAGGTAATGCTTAAGATTATACAAGCTCAACTCCAACAATATATGGACCAGGAACTACCAGATCTGCAAGCCAGGTTCCGCAGAAGAAGAAAGCCATGAGATCAAATTGCCAATGTCCGCTGGATAATAAAGAAAGCAAGAGCGTTCCAAAAAAACATTTACTTCTGCTTCATAGACTATTCTAAAACCTTTGACTGTGTGGATCACAACAAAATGTGACATGTTCTTAAAGAGATGGGAATACAAGGGCATCTCATTCTCCTCCTAAAGAATCTGTATGTGAACCAAGAAGCCACTGTCAGAAGCGAACATGGATGGTACCGATCGGGACCCCTGCAGCATTTAAAAATATAAAATTCCCCACCGCGGGTCCTTAAAGGGCCAGCGTCACACTAATGGTTAACCCCATGCAGTGGGGTTAAGTACATGTCGGAGCAGTGGGGAGAATACGTAAGGGCTTTGCAAGCCCTTTGCGACATTTCCATGGTACTAGTAAGCTGGAGTTGGCTTTTTGCCATTAACGGGCTTGGCGGAAGGAGTAATCAGAGCACTTGAATAGCGATTTGGGATTTTTGCGGTTGCAACTATTGCTGGCCATGAAAGATCAAAGGCTTTGAGGGAAGTAAGCTGCGATTAGACGGATCGCAATGGAAAGTAGCATGCAGCACGTAACCCAATTGGAGCACGCAAATGGAAAGCAATTGAATAGCGACGTAGCTTGCGATCACCACTTGTGAGCCTGGATCTCAAAAACGTAGCAATTGAATGAGGCCCTGAGTGTCTTTATTTTGGAATATAAACTGCCACACTTCTGAAAAATCAAGGGCATTCGGTTCTTTCTGACAACAGGAAGAGTATTCAGATGGTTAGTTTCTGTATCTTCCTCATGCATAGTGAAACTGAGTTGCATTGACTTCCATAAGCATCTATTTTTATATGCGTTCATGATTGCTTTGCATATCTTGTTCTAGCAATGTTGCAGAACTACACCGTTACATTTAATGCATCATTGCTGCTAGAAAATGTTATCTCTTTAACAAACATCTACCTAATTCAGTTATAAAGTTTAATTGTGAGTGAAACAGGCTGACTTTACATGAAACAACCATAAATTATCCATTATATACATATCTATGTATGCAATTTATGTCTGTATAAAAATAAATGTAAGAGAAATAGTATACATAAGAAAGATAGAGGATATATCAAGTGGATGAAAGGAAAATTAGTTAAAGATAAGGTAATCAACACAACACTGACGTCCAAACAAATTTGGAGGAAATCTTGCACATCAGCAGCTTTTCTGCATTCTAACTTTATTCTGCACTCCTGCTTCTCTGCCCTCAATCTTGCTAAACACTTTTCATCATTAATATAAACTTTGTCCTCCAACCAGCTATTCTCTATATTCAACATTCTCCTCTGCCCAAATACACCTCTTACCCCTTCAAGTCAACAGCTTTAGACTTTGCCCACCACTTAAAAAAATCAGTAACAACTGAAACAAACTCTCCTCTCATTGTGATTCAAACACACACTCCTTTCAACAATCATATAACACCCAGTCTTTGCACTTCCCCAATCCCGCATTTACATTGTGCTCTTTTGAATCCGTAACACTTAAAGGAACACTGAGGATGAAGTCTCTGGTCTACTATCAACCTCTCACATTAAAATTTGCTCCTGTGATACTATTCCACCACAACTAATCCCTTCCCTCTTTAACACACTTCCCTCTCTCACAAAACTATTCAATCTCATTTTAAACACCGCCAAGTCCCCATAATCTTTAAAACATGCCTTAAATACACCCATACACCCATTTTAAGAAATCCTTATCTGACCCTATCTCTCTCTTTCCATTGGCTTCAAAAGTATGAGTGACTCAGCTACCACCTCCTAACCCAATTCCTTTCTTCCAACTCTCTTTTCAAACCCCTCCAGTCTGGCTTCGACCACACTACAATGAGGCTGGTCTCCCCAAAGTCACTAGCGACCAGCTCACCGCCAAGTCAAAGGGTTACTTCTCTTCTATACTAGTTGACCAGTGTCTTCTCATGCATAAAATCCACTCCGTTGCCATCTGTGACACAGCTGTGACTCATTGCTTACTTCCTATCTCTGTTGCACCAATTGTGTTGTACCAAGCTATCTGCTGTCCTATTTGTATTGCATTATATCTGTATTTATATTTCTACTTACCTTAGTATTTGTCTATACCTTTTGTAATTTGCTAATTGTACCAACTGTACTTTATTCTACTTTGTATATAGCACAGGAAAATGCTGGCATTTTATAAAACAAGAACAGTAATAATGATAATAATAAGAATATGTTTTTCTCCATATTATTACTGATGCTACAGTTCCCTATATCATATCTGGCATGACTAGTCAAATATTTCTCACTGATAACAGTGTATGTAAAGCCAATGATACAGCATTGGCTGTAATTTGATTGGCAACATTATACAGATACAGTGGAATCTGTCATTTATAAACTGGATACTTGTTATTTCTTAGAATTACATGTCTCCCACGTCATACGCAGTTACATTTAAACTGTGGATTTCCTGAAGTGAACTTCCTGTTTTAGAAGTAAAGACCCAAATAGTTGATATTGCTGATGCCTACATTAAGTGCAATGAGCATACAACAATATTTTGCTCCAAGGCGTATCCACTTCTTAAGGAGTATAAGTGGTTCTCTGTTACCCCCCGGGATCTGTCAGGCAATTTGATAATACAGTGTGATTCCTCTTCTTTAATATGATTGGTAGCTCATATAACCCTCAATCAGGACAACATTCAAACTTGGGTTATGTTAGGTATTTTTGGCTGAAGTTAACGTCTATCTTTTTCTAGGATTGCCCCTAATCTTAGCTTCAAAGAACAGTTCTGTAAAATCCAGTGCTTAACCACCACACAGCAAGTTAAAAAGGGCTAGAAACTTTGTGACCTGGATAAGTCATTTCAGAGGTCTCCTTTTAACTTCACAAAAATCAGAGTATCAATAGAAGTATTGTGTTCTCCCCTGCAACTGTGTCCCATATTACATCAAATCAACACCTACCTTAGATCAGTAAACATTGATGATTAATGTTTATTGCTTATAGCCCTCTACAGAGGTAATTGTTGTCTAAAGGACCGTTATGTTCTCTAGCTGCTAAGGTGTATCTGGATATTCACTTACAAGCATAGGATTACTTTTACAGTGCTCACCAGAACTAATGCTTATCTTTTTCATATTTTCTTGTCTCAATATTTAATAAATTGCTTCACTGTGTTTTTTAGATTACTCAGACCAGAATTTCATAATGGCAAAAAAGGGTAGTTCTACAAGTATTAATTAAAGAAAGAATGGTCTGTACTATGTTGCATAACTTCATAATGTCCTTACTGACCTTTTACAGTAGCAAATGCATTTTTTTGCATCTGCAACTTGTAATATTAAGACAGAGGAAAGCAATTGCTATATTCATGTAATTCTAACTAAATGAACAACAATCTAAAATTAATAGAAACAAAATTGCATAATTTTTTAAATTAAAGGGCAATGAAGTGTCATATATAAATTACTTAATAATGTACTAAATATTCTATTTTTTTTTTATTTTTTTTTAAATCACTGTTACCTTAGATTTTCTATCCTAAGTACTTTGGGAATTCACCATGGACATTGGATTCCTAGCTCAAAGACAGGGCCCTCCTTCGTTTGCTAAATGTTAATTTGTATTTATCTTTGTCTGAACTTAATTTATGTACAGCGCTACGGAATATGTCGGCGCGTTATAAATAAACTATAAAACTATAATATATTTAATGTTGTTTTAATAATGACAGAAGTTAAGTCTGTGTTTCTAACAAAACTAGAAACCTGGGAGGAGTGTGAGGAACATTTAATTCAGATAATATGTCTATTCATTTTGTTGTAAAAATCTTCATTAAATAGCACACTTGGCAATAGAACTCAAAGTAGGAATAAGCCCCCAGAGCATAGTCCCACCAAGTCACATGCAGACTGTCTAAGATGGAATCCCACATGACACAAGCAGAGACAGCTAATATTACATTTTCTCTAATATACTTTTATGTCCTTGCCAGGGGCAGAGCTACCACCGGGACCCTGAGCCTTTGAGGGGCCCACTGCTGACCCTGCGCCAGCCATCCTCTGCCTCACAGTTGGCTCTATATATATATATATATATATATATATATATATATATATATATAACATTTTTGCACTGGGGCCCTCCTAGTACTAGCTCTGCCACTGGTCCTTGTATTACATAGCTGCTGAAGTTTGTTAGTTTGTTGCATAGTTAACAAACATGTGAAGTTTTTGACCAATAAGAAAATCCATCTAACATCTCCTTAAAATGCAACCCTAAGCTACAATACAGAGAGAACAGTTAATATATCATGCTAGAAAGGGCCTCTAACATTAGCAAAAACTTTGTCAATATGACCTCAAATGAGGGCCATGAAACAACAAAACTCTTAAAAGTATCATAAGTATTGGTACAATGTATTGCAGTTACATAAAGAAAGGCCATCCAATCCCTGTGCATTTGTTATTCCGTTTTGAACCATTGGATACCTTTCTACATAAAAACTATTAGAAAGCAAACTGGGCCCATACATCAAGTCAGTTGGAAAAAAAAAATACTTAACATGGTATCCTACCAAAATGCTTAGAGAAAATAGGCTAATTTAAATGGTCTGGTAAACATCCCAGAATCGCCAAAAGAAGTATGTATACCCCTAAACTTTAGGGAAGTCTGGGACTCCCCAACACACTTCTATATCATAAAGCATCTCAATTGGCCTATGTACAAGCCTGACCTCTACCTCAGAATCAGAAACATTGGGTAGATTTAGAAAATGATCTAGTTTTACCAAAAGTACTACCCTATACCATATTGTTCTCCAAAGAATTCCCACTCTCAATTAGATACACACTCCACAATAATAAAACACACATTGTCAGTGTGGGATCTTTCTAAACATAAATACAAATTAACAGCCAACCCCTCTCCGATGACTCCCATTTTACTCAATAAAGAATCCCTTCCTGGCCTAGAATTTAAATACTTTAGAGGTATGGAAATAGCCGGGATCAGAAGATATAAAGACATAGACTAGCGACTTGCACATTAAAAATGACGGGGCAATAACATTTGAGCCTCTCCTCTCGGTACTCTCCTTTGGTACTCATCGCAAGCCTCTCCCCTCGTGTCCTTCAAACGGCAGTGTAAAATATGCTATATAGCATTTATATATATATATATATATATATATATATATATACACATATTTTTTTAATAATAATTAATTAATTACTAAATTACTTAATATACTTTACCTACTTCTAATTAATATACCGTATTTATCGGCGTATAACCGAGGGGGTTGAGGACAGGGGGGTTGAGGGGGTTTGAGGACGGGGGCTTGAGGATGGGGGTTTGAGGATCGGGGTTTGAGGAGGGGGTTGAGGATGGGGGGGTTGAGGAGGGGGGTTAAGGATGAGGAGGGGGGTTGAGGTTGAGGAGAGGGGTTGAGGATAGGGGGTTGAGGAAGGAAAATGAGGATTGGGGGGTTGAGGGGCGGTTGAGGAGGGAGGAGGAGGAGGGAGGATGAGGATGAGGAGGGAGGTTGAGGAAATCAGGTGCGCGTTATACGCCGGTGCGTGTTATATGCCGATAAATATGGTATCCAGCAATCAATAACATGAAGAGCTAACAATCTCTTTTTATTTTCATGCAGCATACAATGTACAGTTGAACTGATGCTGGCCTGAGGAGAAAGTGTCAGCAATGTGGCAAGTGTGCAGTATAAATAAATAGTTGTTTAGTCGGGTAAAGCACCATTTTAGATTCGTAATATTATTAGTTGCAAGTTAGTGTTGTAAAATGGCGACGGGTGTCTATGTGTTACATGGCTCGCAAGCATTTTCTGTCCTTTCTAATAGAGTATTTTGTACCTTGTACGTTCCTGGGTAAAAGTGTTACGCTGTCTGTGCTTTGCACGGTTTCGGGGTAGTGTAGCCTCGTTTTAATTTTTTTTGCCCTCCATTTTTTTTCTAACTTAGACGATTTCCGAGTGCTGAAACTCGGCAAATTCGCCTTAAATTTGCATGAAACCTCACTCCCAGACCTCCTGGCTGTGCCCCCGTGCTGTGTGAGGTTTTTTGCTTTTAATTTTGTATTGTTTTTTTCAATTTGCGCGGTTATTTCTTTTTGTTAGTTCCGCGCCTCGCAATTTTTTTGCGAGGTTCGCAAGCGTGACAACGAATCACAGTTTGACAATTATAATATGCGATAATGTTATCATCTCCTTCCAAACCTTACAGAATAGAACACATCTCAAAACCCATGACTTTTTCAGATACAGACAATTTAGAAGTTTTGCCTTACATCCTAATCTAAAGAAAGCAGGCAGTTTCCTCGTTGAATCCTTTTCATAAAATATGCCTCTTAACACATGCACCAAAATGACTGAATTCTCAACTCTTTATACTGCTACAATCAGCAGACAATACTCATCCTCTTTCATACAGATACCAATGGGACAAAGACCGAAGAGAAACTTTTGATTTAGAAGATTGGCAAAAAAAAGTTGGGAAATTCAAAATGCTATCTCCATTTGCTTTAATGTTAAAGACCTATAAATCTTTTCTCCGATGGTATTTTACCCCCCTAAAATTATACAAAATGAGACAGATCTCCAGTACCACTTGTTGGAAAGGCTGCGGCCTTAATGGAACATATTTACATATGTGGTGGTCCTGCCCAAAAATTCAAAATTTCTGGACCTTAATCAACTCTCTAATAACAATTTGTTTGGAAAACTGAAATACCACTTGACCCATGGTTCTCTCTATTTTCCTGTTCGAGGGAACAATATACAAGGAAACAGAATACCTTAGCAGCCTAAATCAATCTAGCAGCAAAAAGATCCCTTGCACAAATATGGAAAACTCTGCAAATTCCAAATATAAATACTGTTATTGCCAAGGTTTGGGAAAATATCCAAATGGAAAGATTTTCAGCAAGATTAAACGGCTCCTTAGCATCTTTTGAATCTAAGTGGCTTCCCTGGTTTGAACAGTTCTAAAAACAGGACACAGGATATTTCTCTCTAAATACTCCATAAATTGCAATAAATTAAGATAAAATGTTCCTACAAAATATGAATCTATATTCCAACTATATAAAGGTTATGACCCTCATTCGATTGAGCTGTTCAGGAGACCCGGTTCTGAAATAGAGCCCATAACTTATTTTGCCATTCAATTGGCAACTTGTTGCGGCCTCCGACCGAGTTACGGGATTTGAACTGCGAGTTTTTAGTGATTTTCAAAATCGCAAGTTACTGCCCTCCAAGCCTTTGATCTTTCACTTTCGCAAGGCAAAAATCGCAAATTGCTATTCAATTGCTCCGATTCCCCCTCGCTAACCACTCTGTCAAGCCCGCAAATGGCAAAAATTGAGCCACAAGTTAAGGGTACCAAGGAGGACTCGCAAAGGGCTAAATGACATCTATGGAGCACTTCAAATGCTAATAAAAAAACAATACTGTACTTTTACTAAAAAGGAAAGTGATGTTAGGTCTTAGAATCTTAGACATCGTTCTCAAGCTTGCAAATCACCAAAATGGAATACTTTGAAATCCAACCTCCAAGCCCGTAGGACTGAAAAATGGAGGTTGAATTTCAAAGTCCTATGGGCTTCAATTATGAGTTACGGGCTTGAAGGTTGGACCCTATTAATGTCATGATAACGATCTCTGTTTCCATAGGCTGTTTCTAACTCAGGAGTTATGGCCTTCATGTTCAAGCTCGCAAATGCTACATAATAAAGCATGGTTTCTGAATCTCGCTATCGGACCCTCAGTTGCAGACTCGGCCAACTGAATAGCATCACATTTGGAGACGAGCGGGAGCCAGCAACTCGCTCACAGACATTTGGCTGTCTGCGATAGTTGCGAGCCCCGAATTGAATGAGGCTCTATGTATCTGCTCTGTTGTTGTTCTTGTGTTTTCTTAAAAAATCATATAAAATTGTAAAATATAATACTTATTGTTTATATTGTGCAAACATTGTGCCATATTGAACATTACTCTTGTAGATCATCCTGTTATCCCCATCCCTTTTTCTTTTGATTCCTTCCCCTTAAAACTCCCTACTTCATAATATATAATGTTTTTGTCAAAATTCTTAGAGGATTAGGGACTACCTATACCACAACTGGTAAACACTTACAAAAGACTTACAATTTCTAATAAATCAGATCTTCTTAGCTTCTGGAAGTGTTCTAGCTAAAAACTGGAAAATTAGCATACCCACATTTGATATTCAATACATACACAAGATTATGATCTCTGCCAATGTAGACACATTTTAGAGAGTAGGCATCTTATTAGGATATATGGACTCTTAAAATAGGTCAGAACTGAAAGACCAAAAACCTTATACTCTATGTTTAGTAGGGAGAGTTACTATGCATAAGGTTTTATTGGTGAAGATACTGGAGTGAGTTACCAGTCCCTTCTCCAGTGGACTGAAATTTGTCTAACCTCTCCGTTATGGCCTACATGGTATAGCTCACAAATACACTGAGCAAGTTCTTGTTTCCTGTTTTACACAGTACCTTCAAGACAAATATCTAAACCACAACTTTGTACTCCACAGAACTCCTAATAAGAAAATACGACACACATTCATGTATAGGGAACTCTGTTCAATTTACTTATCATGTTTGATAAAAAGTTGTGCTCAAAGGTTTGCATACCCTGGCAGAAATTGCCTTTCTTTTGAAAATATGGCTGATCATAAAAAATATATATTTTATTGAAGGATAGTGATCATATGAAGCCATTTACCGCGTAGTTGTTTGGCTCCTTTTAAAATCATATTGATAACAGAAATTGCCCAAATGGTCCTGATCAAAAGTTTACATACCCTTGAATGTTTGGCCTTGTTACAGACACACAAGGTGACACCCACAGGTAAAATGGCAATTAAAGCTTAATTTCCCACACCTGTGGCTTTTTAAATTGCAATTAGTGTCTGTGTATAAATAGTCAATGAATTTGTTAGCTCTCACCTGGATGCACTACGCAGGCTAGATACTGAGCCATGTGGTGCAGAAAAGAACTGTCAAAAGACCTGCGCAACAAGGTAATGGAACTTCATAAAGATGGAAAAGGATATAAAAAGATTTCCAAAGTCTTGAAAAATGCCAGTCAGTACTGTTCAATCATTTATTAAGAAGTGGAAAATTTGGGGATCTCTTGATACCAAGCCAAGGTCAGGTAGACCAAGGAAGATTTCAGTCACAACTGCCAGAAGAATTGTTCGGAATACAAAAAAAAACCCACAGGTAACCTCAGGAGAAATACATGCTGCTTTGGAAAAATACAGTGTGGTTGTTTCAAGGAGCACGAAACGACGATACTTGAACAAAAATGGTCGAGATGCCAAAAAGAAGCCTTTACTGCGCCAATGCCACACAAAAAAAGCTCAGTTACAATACGCCAGACAACACCTTGACACGCCTCACAGCTTTTTGGCACACTGCAATTTGGAGTGACAAGACCAAAATAGACCTTTATGGTCACAACCATAAGCGCTAGGTTTGGAGAGGGGTCAACAAGGTCTATTGTGAAAAGAATACCATCCCCACTGTGAAGCATGGTGGTGGCTCACTGTTGTTTTTTGGGGGGGAATGGCGGGGTGAAAATTGATGGCAAGATGAATGTAGCATGTTAACAGAAAATACTGGCAGACAATTTGCATTCTTCTGCACAAGGCTGTGCATGGGACGCTCTTGGACTTTCCAACATGACAATGACCCTAAGCAAAAGGCCAAGTTAACCCTCCAGTCATTACAGCAGAAAAAGGTGAAGGTTCTGGAGTGGCCATCACAGTCTCCTGACCGTAATATCATCAAGCCACTCTGGGGAGATCTGAAATGTGTGGTTCATGCAAGACGACCAAAGACTTTGCATTATCTAGAGGCATTTTGCCAAGACAAATGGACAGCTATGCCACCTGCAAGAATTAGGGGCCTCATAGTCAACTATTACAAAAGACTGCACGCTGTCATTGATGGCTAAAGTGGGCAGTATTAAGAACCAAGGGTATGTAAACTTTTGAACAGGGTCATTTGGGTTATTTCTGTTATCTTTATGATTTAAAAAGGAGCAAAACAACTATGATATAATAAATAGCTTCATAATATCACAGTCCTTCAATAAAATAAATTGTTTTGCATGATCAGTCATATTTTCAACATAAATGCCAAAATGTCACAATTTCTGCCAGGGGATGTAAACTTTTGAGCACAACTGTATTAGTACAACAACAAGGGGTCTGTTTCAGCCTAGAGCCACAAAACCCAGGTTTAGGGCAGCACATTTTCAGACCGTCTAAAGATGCAGTGCAGTATATTGAAATATGTATATGCTCAGAAATGTTTATATGTAGTGATATTTCTTTCTATAAGAGTACTTGACGCTTTCCGGCATTTTATATATATATATATATATATATATATATATATATATATATATATATATATATATATATATTATAATTTTAGATATTGAAAGAAGCTGCAAGTGGGGGTTGGGGGCGCACAATTCTGAATGGTGTAGGGCAGCATAAAATCTAAATAGGCACATAACCAATAATCAGTATGAAAAGGGTTAGTGTCAGTGAGGGAAAGGGATATTTATCAATGTAAGTAAACTTAACTGTAGAAAAATATGTATTTACAGACATCTCTTCTACTGGTCCAGTAATCAGTGTCCTTGGTTTTCATTTAGTACCGATGAGGAAGTTCCCACTGTGAGTATGAAACACCATAGGTAAATGCAGCATAATTTTCTTCACATCATGTAAACTTTAGTTGTTTTGCTTACATTGTTATCAGATGCTAGGCTGATGTAAGCAGATGGTCACGCTTGCTAGTCCACTGTCAATATAATCATAGTCATTGCCAAAATGTAAGTGCATTTAATGCCAAAAACCCAGCCCCTTATTTCATGGGTAATGTTCTATGTCTATTACTTTTAATTACCCCTGAAAGAGTTTTATATACAATTTTGAAAACGTTCCCAACAGAGTTTCAGTGCTTGGGACTTCATAGGAATCACACAGTATATAGCAGTATATTTACTGTTTGTACCATTAAATGACCCTTACGTTATGTATTGACTCCACTTGAGACCAATTTGATTACACTTATGGATGTACATAAACCTCTGTTTGAGTGGAATATACTTCTTGTTTTATAATACTCTTTTAAAAAAAAGATAATTTATGACTTCATCAGCGAAATGCAACTCACAGTGTTACTGAGCCGAAATTGTTAAGATGCCGGGAGCTGGCTCCTCCCCCAGCTCTTCCACTTCCTCCAGTGGGGCTGCTCCAGCCCATAAGGAAAAGAGCTTCAACACCCTGATCCTGGGAATCCAAGAGAAAGGCTGACTTCATATTCTTCCTAGCTGCCCACCAGTAAAATAAATACATTTACAGTAAATGGTGTGTGTGTGTGTCCCACGGTCTACTTACCAGCCCTGGCTTCACAGTTCATTGCAGGCCTCTGCCAACCCACCCCTTTTTGGTGCTCTTCGCGAGCCCTGCAATGAACGCCGAAGGCACTCATTGCGAGCCTCTTCTCTCCCTCTTTATGGGTCCCTGCGAAGATCGGTAATCATCCAACCTGCCACTTTCGTACCTCGCGATGAGCGCCTTTTCATTGTGAGCCTTTCCCCACTCTTTGACCTCTGTCTCTGTTTCCTCCTCTCTCAACACTGTTTCCCCCCCCCCTTATTTCCCTCCCCTGTGTCTATTCCCCCCTCTCTCCCCCCTGTGTCTCTTTCCACCCTGTCCCCTCTCTCCCTCCCCTGTGTCTTTCTTGAATGCTTTGCGATGGGCGCCTTTGTTTGTTTGTTTTTTTTAAGTCTTGAGGGCCTCGCACTGAGCGTTACTGCCTTCGGCCTCGTTTTGAGCCTTTTTCCAAACAATTACTGGTTTACGGCCCCCATTTTTTCCTTGCTTAGCCGATTTTCGATCTCCTAAAAACACCAATTAAAGCTCAAATTAGCTTGCAACCTCACTCACAGACTCCCTGCCTCTCCCCCTGTGCTGTCTTTGAGCCTTTTTCAAAGTCTTGCGTGCCTTCAGCGCTCATCATGGGCCTGGCAATGCACATTCACATTTGAATGTCTAAAACAAGTTAAAAAAACATTTTCCAGCTCAGAATTCAGAGAAAAACAGTAATTACACTGCATTCTGGGAAGCTGAGCACAGACATGCAAATGTGCCCACAAATTCTTCGTACTTCAATCCATAACCATTTTAAACATGGCTTCTGTCATACCTGTAGCATGCCAAGGTACAAGCTCTGCAATACCTTAGAGACTGATGACCTCAGTCTTATAGGATAGGAGTATTGTGCCAGGGGAAAGGGGCCCACTGAGATGGGTTAACATTGGGGACATTGTGATTTGTGTGTTATACCTTGTTATGCCTGTTAGAAGCATAGGATAGTGGAAATTGCTTGGTTACCACTAGGCCCATACTATGGTACCCATGTTTATAGTTGGGGTGTGCGTAAGAACATGATAGAAGTAATGGGATGTATGCCTATATTGTGCTGTGGGTGGAGGGGGGGGGGGGGGCTAGCAATTACAAGGGAAATATTGTATATGCCCAATATTTCCTAGTACTGGACTAGTTCCTTATTAACCAGATTAGGGAGATAACTGACCCCTACGAGTCACATAACACACAGCCAGATGGCTATCCCTCAGTCCAGGGCTGGTGTGGATCAAGACTGTGGATTGTTGTTATTGCAATTACTGTAACTGATGTATTGTAACAGAATGGGTTATTCTCTTAGACTTTCAAGCTCCTAGCCCAGGCAGGTAATTAAAAGGCATGATATCATATAGTAAGAGGGTAGGAGGGAAACCTATCAATGAAATCCACCTGGGCATGAGTGTTAACGTAAGCTCGAAGTTGATTGAGGTAACCATGGATGCAAATTTGAATTTATTGGCCTTTTGTTGCTAAGAGTACTAACTGGTTCACATAATTAATGTGTGGATTTTGTTATTGATGCTGGAATCCTTATTGCTGGAGTAAGTTGTTTTCAGAACTTAGAAAGATCCTTATGCTATACAAGACTACAGACATCTCTCAGTCTAACTTAAGGGCTGAAAGTTCTTCCTGCTCTACAGAGGTAAAATTAACCATTCACACCTGTGGGGAGAGGTTTGGGCAATAGGCTCTTATCATACCCCATTCAACATACAGGTTGTCACAGCTTCCTTTAAGCTTATGCTCGCTGCATTACACAACTTTTTTGCAAGGCCAAGGTTGGATTTAAACACAAGCTGCGAATCCTACCAACGGACAGCCATTTCAAGGTTACTGCCATCATGGGGCAGGTTCCCAGCTTGTGTTACATATACACAGACACACATATATATTTACATACACACACTCACATATATTATATACTAGCGACTTGCCCGTCCCAAAATTACGGCAATAAGATTGTAAGGGCGATAAATTTTGTTGGTGTTTCAAGATGCTTCGGCACTCATTGCGAGCCTCGCAATGAGCGCCGTGGCTCGCAATGAGCGCCGAAGGCGCTTATTGCGAGGTTGTTTGTGTGCTATGAGCATTGCTTTTTTTTTGCTAATGCTAATGAAATAATAAAATAATACATCAATATACTTAACCTATTTTGAAGTAATATATGCAGGAAGCATTGTGCAGAAGAGCCGGCAATCTGTTTTGATGCTGCTGCAGCATTAGTGGTGTGGAGCTGCTGTGAAAGTGTCAGTAACGTGTGCAGTGTGCGTGCGCGAGCCAAATACGTTAGGGTAGCTGTGTACTTCCGCATTGTGTAAGTTAGTGTTGTAAAAAATTTTGCGAGGTCGGCAGTTGCCTTCGGCGCTCCATGCCAGCAACTGAGGTCCTCGCTTCGCAAGCCTGCAGCGTTAGCAACAACCCGCCTGCTCACAACTATATATGTGATATATATATATATATATATATATATACACACACACTTATATATAGTAAATAAATAGTACATCTGTGTTCACATTTCAATGTCTAAAACAAGTTAAAAAAAAACCTGCTTCCAGCTATGAATTCCGGGAAAAACTTTTATTACACTGCATTCTGGGAAGCTGAGCTGGGACATGCAAATGTGCCTACAAATGCCTCGCTCTTCAATCCATAGCCATTTTCAAGCATGGCTTCCTTTAAGCTTATGTCTGCTCTATTACACAGCTGTAATGCAAAGCCAAGGCTGGATTTTACACAAGCTGAGAATCCTATCCATGTACAGCTGTACATATATGTGTGTGTGATGTGCGTGTGTGTGTGATGTATTTGTGCGTCTGTGTTCGTGTGTGATGTATGAGTGTGTGTGATGTATGCGTGTGTGTGTGATGTATGCGTGATGTGTGTGATGTATTTGTTTGTCTGTGTATGATATATATATGTGTGTGTGATGTACGTATATGTGTGTGTGTCTGTGTGTGATGTATGTAAGCATTCACTATGCAAAAAATGGCAGTACACACAACATGTGCACAGGGGCGCCTTAGAGTTCATTGCCTAGGGGCTCCAAAAATGTAAATCTGGATGCACTGGGATGGTGCAGAATCCTGTCCCCTAGAGTAACTTACAGCAAGACCTTCCCAGAACAAGGTATGATGTCAGTATCTTCTGCAGCTCACCTTACACATTTAAACTGTACATACAGTCTCTCTCTCTCTCCCCCTCTCTCTCTCCCTCTCAAAATTTATATATATATATATATATATATATATATATATATATATATATATATATATCCAGATAAACGCACATTATTACCATCTCTCAGATGTAAATACACAAAACAATGGTATAATAGATACAGTATTATATTGTGTGTGTATATATATATATATATATATATATATATATATATATATATATATATTTTATATACGTGTGTATGTATGTGTGTGTATATATATATATATATATATATATATATATACAGTATATCAATAGCATTGTACACACACAGAGGATGCATATTTACAAGCTGTAGCTAGTGCCTTGCTGTTCGATGCTGGATGAGTCATTCTCCTTTCCTTCTATTGGATGAAAGCTGAACACCCTCGGGATTATGAGTCAATTACAGCCATTCTCAGCTTCATTCACAGATTTATAGCGTGCAAACATAGGGAGCAATTCATTCAGTGGAGTTCATTCATGAAAAATTGCATTGCCTCCAAAACCTCCAACTACAGAATGCTGCTACTGTGCCATGGCTCTCACACAGGATGAAGGGGGACTGACAGCAAAATGCTATTGCTGTAAGGGCTCTCAGAGATTATCTGGACTCCCATGCTGTTTAACCTTAGACTCCTAAAAGGATACTTACTATCTCGCCGTGTTCCTGCATTTTTCCTGTTGTTATTTTTTTCCAGGCTATATTTTGTATTTCTTTTATCTCATCACTATTGTCGGCTCTGCTGCAAGATTTGTTTCCTTATCAACACTGGACATGGATTTAAAATATTTGATATTTTAGGATCTTTTATATAGGTTGAAAAAGAAGAACACGGACAAACTGAGGTTTTTATAAAAGTCTGACCTTTTTGTTGGCCAAATAGCTGTGTTTGCACAGAATATGTAATAACTGTGAATCAATTTAAAATATGCAAGATGTAGATTATTTGAAAATACGGCCTTTGTTTCAGTTTTTTTTTTTTTTATTGTTTTCTTGTAAGACAAATCTGACCATTAGAAGAGTTTCAACAAGGCTATGAGAGAACATAATCAGTGCAGTGGTCGTATATTGCATGAAGCATTTCTTCGATACCCAGTGATGCTCCAGAGGTCAAAGTACAGTCGATTCAGGGATGACTCCTTAACGTCAACCGAAGACAACGTAACTATAAATGCCAAAGGTTGTGCCAAATCTCATGCATCCTCCGCTCCCTCCATACCTAGTGAGAACATCACATTGGTGACAAAAGACACTTCTACAACATTATGCACTTTGATACCGAAAATGTCTCATTTTAAGTTAACTAACCCAGCCAGCCTGCTAGGCCTGAAACACTTCTCTCTAGGGACCAAACAAGTGCCAAGAATAAAACTAGCAGAGAGTCGTCCGCCTCCAAGCAGCCCAACTTCTGCAGAAACCACTTTCAACAGCTACTTGTCTGCATCTAACCTGAAACAGGATGTGGATGTAAATATGAAGCCCCAAGTTGACAGTGTGCTCTTGGAGATTGAAACAGACAATCACACCCAGCATGCCCATCAGAGCAATATGGGGAAAGGCTTTTCCTACTGTGTCAAAGTAAGTCGTTTTGAGATCAATATATCATGGACCATTGTGTTTTTATCTGTATGTATGTATGTTTGTTTTTGTCACTGTATAGCTTGATAAATAGATAAAAAAATGCAGCTAGTACCAAAAATACACTTTTTATCGCATATGACGGAAATTATGTGCTTATGTTACATGGGGAAAAAAAGATGAATGTAATGTCACATGTTGGTTTGCAGGTAAAACATTAAACACAAACCTTCTATTACATCCTGGGTAGCAAATACATTTTTAGAAAGTTCACCACGATCCAAATATATTTGTAAAAAGGAAGTCAAGATCTAGAAGTCACATTTATTTTACAGACATACACATACAATTATTATAATAGAAACCATGTAACTGTTTTTTAAGCTTCAGGACAGGTAGTAAATGTATTACTGCAGCAGATGTCCCAAAGAAACCTACTTGAGATATTGGCTCAGGTTATTACCCCTGTGCTTCATGGTAGACCAAGAAAATCACACACAACAGGCACAGTCTTCTTCATGTGCTATTGCAGTATTAATACAATAACTGGCATCACAAATAAATAAATACATTATATATATCACATCATTTTTAAGTAAAAGATGCAATAATCTCCTACCACAAAACAGTTTCTAAACTAGAGTAGGGGGTAATTTGCAATAAGACTACTTTACATAAATGATGGTCGATAAAAGATGATGGTGGATAAAAGAAATACCCTTATAGCAGGGTGGTATGTTCATGTATAGTAAATGAATTGAGAAATACTTGGTTAAGCATACAACTAGCCTGAATACCTTCAACTAATTTTATAAACCATTAGTGAATTTAAAAACCAAATGTCTCATGCAAGGGTAGTCAATAGGCGGACCTGGTCCAAATGAGGACCTCTGACCTATTTGTTACGCATCCCCATATTATTAATACATTCTCTATATAACCCTCCTAAGTCTTACATATCCTTATATAAACTTTTAGTTAAATGGTATCCTTTGTCTGTGTGTAATTCACTATGTAATCTTCATTCATGTGATCTTTTCAGTGCCATTATATTAAAATATTTCTGTGTGTTTATTTAAAAAAATGATAGACTCCAGACCTTGACTTAAATTTCTCTAAATACATTTGGACCATGGTGGACTACCTTTTGGTCCAGTGTATATATTATGTCACAATTTATTACTATTAGACATATCTTTAACTAAAGTATATACAGAGTCCCGTGCTGATAGTGAAAGCTTTTTAATGCACTTGAATGCTACATTTTCAAGTTGTGTAAGAGGACCTTCTGTCTTCAAATGGGATAAAGACAGAAAAACAACAAAAATATTATTTTCATCTTGCTTTCAAATAAGATGTGTCTCTTATGTAATGAGAACTCATTAGCAATGCTAATATACCTAATTACATAAGCCACTTAATGGCAGAAATGTGTGAACTAATCATATTAAAAACAGGAAGAAGCTTAGCGTTGTTTAATGTGGTTTCATGGCCTGACTGTGCATGCAGAAGAATATGACTTACACACTGTTATATGTTAGTTTACAGAGGCAATGGCAGGAACCTCCTAACTGTAAATTATTTTATTGTTGAGCTTCCAGATCTAGAGACTTTGGACTGGATAGATATTCGTGTTTTCATGTTTCCTATTTGGTTGCAACAGATTTTCCTAGGGGCTTCCCTAAAAATGTTTATCTTTAAAGATTTCCTCTGCTAAGGATGAAGCACCTGAAGGGACAGTATATAATAGAATTAGAATCACATATATAGTTGTGAGCAGACAGGTGGTTGCTAACGCTGCAGGCTCGCTCCTTGCAAAGTGAGGGCCTCAGTTGCTGGCATGGAGCACCAAAGGCGCTCCTTGCTAGCAACTGCGGACCTCGCCAAATTTACGGACTTACGACAAACAAATACGAGCTGACCTCGCTAAATTTACGGACTTACGACAAACAAATACGAGACGCGGGACTTAGAAAAAAAAACATTACGACCTCGCAAAAATACGACCTTACCGCCCGAAACCTGCGCACATGAAAACATTAAAAACACAATAAATACACACATCAAATACATAAAAAGCTTACCTACAGCAAGGGGGGGCACCCAGGACCTCGAAAACTGAAGTTACACCTCAATCTAACTCGAAATAAAAGAGTTTAGAGTCCTGAAAATCCCCTAAGCGAGAGAAAAAATGGCCGCTGCAAAAAAACGAAAACGAGGCTAACGACGCAAAACACCACCGAACACCTACGGATTTTCCAAAAAAGACGTACGAGATCTGAAAACAAGGACGCAACCCGTGTGACCCTAAAAACATTAGAAACACAATAAATATACACTACAAACACATAAAAAGCTTACCCACAGCAAGGTGGTGCACCCAGGACCTCTGCAAGTAAAGTTACACCTCGATTTAAGTACAAATTACAGTGTTTAGACTGTTAGACACCCGAAAATCACCTAAGCGAGAGAAAAAATGGCCGCCGAACAAAATGAAAACGAGGCTAAACGACCCTAAACACGCAAAACACCACCAAACACATACAGATTTTCCCGAAAAAGTCGGACGACATCCGAAAACAAGGACGCAAAATCAGAGACAGACGCATACCACACATTAGGCGCCATTTTAGAAGACTAACTTACACAATCCGGAAGTACACAGCTACCCTAACGGATTTGGCTCGCGCACGCACACTATTTACACTACACACTGCACACATTCATGACACTTACACAGCAGCTCCACAGCACTGCAGCAACATGAAAATAGATTGCCAGCTCTTCAACACAATGTGTTGTGTAAAGTTTATTCATTTCTTATTTTATTAATTATTCATTGGCATACAAAAAAAAAAACACAACGCTGCTCATAGCACACAAACAACCAAGAGCCTCGCAATGAGCGCCAAAGACGCTCAGCGCGAGGCTCGCAATGAGCGCCGAAGGATCTTGGAACACCAACAAAATTAATGTCGCACACAAACAACATTACCTGCCTTACAATCTTATTGCCGTCATTTTTTGACGGGCAAGTCGCTAGTATTATTTATACTGAGGATTTTGTACTGATCTCTTTGTGAATTGGTTATATATACACTACTGCCATCATGTCAGTCTTTTGCATTCACTTGAAGGCACATGTAAGTTCCTGGATTTCACTAGGAATATAATATTTCTATGTGTTTACTTTTATGTACTTTGTTTTATTATTAAGTGCTTAAAAGTTCTGTCTAAACCTGTAGCTATTTGAGTCTGCCCTCTGTATCTCGTGCAGCTGTACACAGACTGTAAAGTGCAGTGTTTCAAATTAGCCTGTCAGTGACCTCTCTTAAGTAGCATGTTGCAGAAATCCATTGATTGGTTACTATGAGACAGTACAATCCCTGTACTTTAGAAGTTCAATGACGTCATGAGCTGCAGTTAGGAACTATTTGTAAGATTTTAGGCAGGAAAAAACTGAGTTTTTATATTCCTTGTGAAATTCCATAACCTTCCATGTTCCTTTAAGCTCCATTACCATTTTTGGAACTTGTAGACTTGCACCTACAGTACGAAATCTAAATAATTAGTATTTTTGTAACTATTTTTGGAAATTGTTCTGGGATTTCTATGTATATACACAATTTGTTAAGTAAGTTCTTTTTAAGGTCACACTGCCTATGTCGTCAGCATGACAAAGAATGAGAAATTAACATTTTATTAAGAAAACTTAAACATACTTAATTGTAAAACGTTTTATATTTATTCCATGTGATTCATCATTTACAGCTCTGATCAAGCACTGCATGTCCTTTGTTGTTGCTGTGCGATTCTAGAAGGCTTCCATGTAAATTATGGGAACATGTATAATATGGCTGTGCACAGAGCTGCTTCTGGGGTCACACACAGAGCCTGGAGGAACAGTGTGCACTAACACCGGTCCCATAATAAACATAGAAGCCTCAAAGAGTGACACAGCAGCAAAGGAGGAATGTAGTGCTTGATCAGAGGTGCAAATGGAATTACATGAAAAACAAATAAAACTTTAAAAATAAATACTTTTCATTTTTCTAAAGAATATGCTCAGTTCTCTTTCATTGACACACTGCCTACTAGGGCAATCTGCCTTTAAAAAAAATATTTAATACAATGATCTTTTAATATTAACAATCCTTTTGCAACATTGTTCGTTACTTTTTATAATGTTAGTCTCATCTGTAAGAAATAAGTAGACATTAACATTTAATTTCCCACCTCATGGTAAGCTCGTATAGCAAGAAAAATATTAAATTCAAAGATACAACTGGATGATCATAGCTGTGTTTTACATACGGTTATCTAGACAAAACCTTAGTGGAGAATGGAGATATTTTTTAAATGAGGAAAACAAGTGGTTAACTCACAATATGTGAGTAATGTAACATTGACTTAAGAGGCAGATAAATGAAATATGGAATGAAATGTGTTATCCACACTAGCACTAAGCATCTGATGTAGTCATTTATGTAGTCACCATTTTTGCTGCATTTATTCTTAACTCCAATTTCTCTACAATCCCAAAAAGTAGTTTTTTACTCTCTAAACATGTTTTTCGGGGCTCCATTTGGAAATGTAGATTTTTTATATGGAAGCTAAAAAACAAACCCTTTCCTATTTTGTGCAAGTAGGCTTCATTAACTTATTTTATATTAGTAAAACCGTGTTTCTGGAATGAATTCAGCCATGGTATCCATGTTAAGACCTAAATATATTGATATAATCTGACGTTCCCAAGATCTCTTCAGTAATATCCTAAATTCCTTCCTATGACTTCAACAACTCTTTCCAAGTTCTTACAGTTTCTTTTTATGCCCCCACAATCTCTCCCAAATCTCTCCAAATCCAACCCATCATCTCCTAACCCCATATACTGTGCCTTATTTTCCACAAACAACAGAGAGACTCCTCATAATCCTTGATAATGGTAGTGGTGACGCCTAAATGCTTTTATGACTATTGGTAGTTTTGCTATATATTATTTGTATTACTAGTAACTTGACAGTTATAAATGACTGTATCATATAATTTTCTCTCTTCTGTGTCTCTCTTTCTTCCTTTCTCTCTCTCTCTCCCTTCTCTTACTCCTTCCCACCTTCTCCCTCCCTGACTCCTTCCCACCCTCCCTTCCCCTCCTCTTCCTCTCTCCCCACCCTCCCTTCCCCTCCTCTTCCTCCCTCCCCACCCTCCCTTCCCCTCCTCTTCCTCCCTCCCCACCCTCCCTTCCCCTCCTCTTCCTCTCTCCCCACCCTCCCTTCCCCTCCTCTTCCTCTCTCCCCACCCTCCCTTCCCCTCCTCTTCCTCTCTCCCCACCCTCCCTTCCCCTCCTCTTCCTCTCTCCCCACCCTCCCTTCCCCTCCTCTTCCTCTCTCCCCACCCTCCCTTCCCCTCCTCTTCCTCTCTCCCCACCCTCCCTTCCCCTCCTCTTCCTCTCTCCCCACCCTCCCTTCCCCTCCTCTTCCTCTCTCCCCTTCCACCCTCCCTTCCCAGACACTGCACTCATACACTACATCTGGACATTACACCTGATAATTACACGAATACACTACACCAGGACATTACACATAGACACCACACCAGGACTGTACATCCAGACACTATACAATTTATTTACCTGCTGAGAACTTGGGCATTGTGCATTAGCGCGACTGTGTCACGCCTGAGCATTAACGTGACTCTGTTGCGCATGCCAAGTTGCATGACTCTGTCGGGATTCCACAGTTGCACAACTGTATAGCGCAAGCGCATTTGTGCAACTCTGTTGCGACTGCGTAGTTGTACAACTGCGCAGGTGCGAAGACTGTACAACTGTGCATGCAAAATTTATCGTAAATTAGGGTAAGTAGCTTGTGAGTAACGTCTGCGCAGAACACATCTCGCAGGTGTTACTCACAAGCTAGCAACTGTTATAATGGATTATTATCTTTATTTGTAACGTACCAACATATTCCATAGCACTGTGCATGGGTTAAGTACAAGGAATAAACACATTTTGACAGATTGCAGTGGAGAGCCCTGTCAAGATTTAAAACTCGCAAATTTATAATATAGTGGACAAACGTATATATGTAACTTTGCTATCTTCTTCACATCACCAAATCCCACTCTGTGCTCCCGTAACTTTTCTTCCACATACTGATTATAAAAACTTGTATTTGCCACCTACCATTGTCAGCGGAATACATAAATAATCTTCCTTGTATTCTCATTTCCTTTCATTGCTGCTTCTTTTGATCTATGTACACCCAGCTTCAAAGCTCCTCTATGTACATGCATTGCCAAGCGTTCCTAACTTGATAAATGTCTACCTCTTACACTGGGCAAAAAGGCATCCAGCTCCCTAAATCACCCATATACCTTTCTGTTTAATTTCAAAACACTATTGCTACTGAGCTGTAGATTATATTAGCTTGTATAAATCTATGATCGTAATAATTATCTTAAATTCTTAATCATCTTAAATTATTAGTTAATACTACACAATGTTAAGATATCCCACATCTCCAAAGCAAAATAAAGCAACACTGCACTGCAAATCTAAGGGAACATGAGATATCTTTTTTTAAAATAACTAAATGATTTAAATATGAACATTACTAAAAATGGTGCAGTGGTAAATTCTGCCTAATTTCTGTAACTAAGCATTTGGTTCTAGACAAATCTGCATCAAATTAGAGTGCAGAGCAAGGATGAGTCACTAGGAAGTTGTATGGATACCAGATCTCCCTGGCACTTCTATTTACCATTAAAATAAAAACCAGACTGCTCTCATAGGAAGCGGAATTAACTTCAGTGAGTCATGTGTGGTTCAATCTCATCAATGATTCACAATTTTAGAGGTATTTTCGCTGTCACAGGCACAGAGCATGGTGTACTCATTGTATTATATTACAGCATCCAATGCGAGAAATGTATTTGTATTTTAAATTATAAAGTACTTTTCCATATAAACAGTTTATGGGTGTTCTATAAAGCCATTCAAACTGTTTAAGAGATATTGTTAAATAGATATATCTACCCATGCTCAAAAATAAACTGGTATTAAATAGACATTAGCTAATGAAAGATAGAGAATTTTATATATGTATCACTGTGTTTTGATTTTATACAGGAGTACTCTTACCTTGTACTTCTTCATAGAAATAGAAATAGGACGCAGATCAAACCCAAAGGTCAATCTAGTCTGGCCATTCTATCTACCTAAACGTGGCTTGAATAATCTTCTACATATCTACCTTTCTTTCTGATACTACATCTGCACATTACCACAACATTTTCCAAAATTCAGCTTAAAAATCATGGCCTCTTGTTCTTGCACGCATCTTTTTATGGAAGATACTATGGAAGATACTTTCATCCTGAAATTTACTAAAAGCTTTTATATATTTGAAGGCTTCTATCCTATCAGTTCTTTCTCTATCTTCTGTTTGTGAGCTGCACTGGTGGTCCCTTGTACATATTTGATTATAAAAAAATAATGAAGCAAAGTTAATTAAAAAATTAACAGCAAAAGGAGCCTAGAGCATTTTATGTGGCTACCAAGTTTAGAACTCAGCTGCAGTTTGATTGGCTATTGAACTAGCTCTTGAACATTTGACCCAATCAGTTCACATAGCTTAGTATCAGTGATAAAATTCATTACAATGATATCTACTGCTCAGTACAAACATGTTGGGATAACTAGCAAACTAGACATGTACATAGGTAGTCTTCTCTAAGAGTGCCCTTTAAAGGACCATTGAAGTTCAAGAAAAAAGGTGCTTAATAAACTAACAACATTAGCAGCTGTGTAAGCCATGGGCATTAAACATTTTTCAGGAAAACAAGTCATTTTTAAGGATATGTTTCTGATTAGAAGAGTCAGTTTTGTCTTTGTTACAGCACTTTCTGAGAACTGGATCATGGGTGTGTGTTTTGCTAAGCCCCCCTCTCACATACACAACTTTCACCAATGTATCACCGATCACTAAAGGGTACAGTAGAAGCGTCAAAATGTATATTGTTTTTATAATTAAATCTAGCTTAATGACTTCTCCCAGCTTAATTATGTCTTTAGTCAGACTCAAAGTTTTCATATACATATACATAGTAGAGTCACATTATTATGACCACCAGCTAATATCTAAAATAATGACTGTGTGTAGCATGGACAGCAGCTAGACGGCGTGGTAGTGAGACAATAAAATGCTGGAAGGTTGGCAAGGGTATATGGAGCCATGCAGACTGCAGTGCATCCGGCAGCTGCTTAAGAGTGTATGGTGGAGGATCCATATGGCGAACATGGAGAGCAAGGAGGTCCCAAAGGTGCTCAATGGGGTTCAAGTCCAGGAAATTTGGAGGCCAGGGAAGTACTTGGAAGTCTTTGTTGTGTTCCTCAAACCACTACCGGACAATTCTGGCCATATGACATGTTGCATTGTCCTGCTGGAAGATCCCATCTGCTCCAGGAAGACAGTCTGCAAGGATGTATAGATATCCCAATCGTTTAAGAGTGCCTTTCAGAGGTATGAGTGGACCCAGACAATGCCAAGAAAACATTCCCCAGACCATAACACTGCCACCACCAGCTTGTTTTCTTCCAACAGTGGTTGCAGCGTGTTTGCTCTCTGAGGCTTCACGCCTGAAACGCCAACGTCCATCCAGTCAATGGAGCAGAAAATGTCACTCATCAGAGAAGGCAACCCTTTGGCAATAAAGAGGTCTAATTTCAGATTAAAGCAATGTCTGAAGAAGAACGCTTGTCAGCATGGGTGCAGTGACCAGACGTTTGCTTCAGAGCCCCATACACAACAGGGTTCACTGTGCTCTTGTTTTAGACACACAGCTGGTAGGTGCCTGGTTCTTTTGGTTGCTATGTCAGTTTGCACTCACACACCTTTGCAGCCGACGTTCAACTCTGGCATGTGGTGCTCCACAGTTTTGACTCCGTTTATTCAAAATGGTTCAGTTTTTCCAGTCATGGTACACTTTAACCAACAGTTCACAAACTGCGCTATTTCAGAAATACTTCCCCCCGTGCCCTGAAAGCCAATTATCATCCTCTTTTCAAAGTCGGAAGAATCTCATGTTTTACTTATGACAGTGATGGTTGATATGTTTGCAGAATGCCACCTTATATACTCACCAAGCCAACTCACAACATTTGCCACATTTTATTGGTTACACACTGCTGCTTTTAAAAGTAGGTGGTGGTCACAATAATGTGACTCGACCCTGTACTTGCACATACATTTGTTAAGCCCTGGCTTATTATACTAATTCCTATTTTTAATACTCTCGTCTAGTTATTCAACATTTTGTTGACTCGACCCTGTACATGTGACTCGACCTCTGTACATGTCCAAAGCAAAATGGTAGAATCACTGCAGGAAAGGAATTAACTGACAATAGTCAATTGAGGAGAAGTGTTTAAGAATACAATTGGGTATTATTTGCATATAAGACACAAAGTAAATCCTGTATCAAACTGGAAGTGAGTATCATTTTCATGGCTACAATACACTGGATGGACTATGTTCCTCAGTTGCCATGGCTGTGCATTTACATTTCTAGCAATTCCCACTCTAACTTTTAGATAACTAAACTGGTGCACTGTGCATGGAGTAGTCCCACAGATACATTACTGCTACACTTCCATAATGCATTGCCTCTCAAAACACCACACAAAATGTATTACAACAAAATATTCACTTTGAAATCAGGGTTATTATCTACTTCTGTAAATATGGTACATTCTGAGTAGTGGCAACCATTAAGGCAGGAACTGCTGTAAAATAGGTGGAGTTTTAAATACTTGACACAGAAATAATTGTTTTCTTAATTGTATCAGTAAGGTAGAATCAATAATGTGCCACAGTATGGCCTCCATTCCATTGCAATTGACTTCATACCAGCCTTGTGTCTGCGGGCTTGAAATGTGTTACAGTTACAGAGCGTTTCAATTGCTCAAGCCCACAACTACCTGGCCAAAAGCCTAAACCGTAAACCATGCACCCGTAAGTAGCTTTCCAGAGCATGATCATGATTTATTAAGCATGGGCGTAACTACCGATTTAGAAACAGCCAATAGTAAATGAAACCATCATCATGACGTCAGTAAAATATGGAGGTGAAACGTCAATCCATTAGCATTTAGTTATGCGATAGGACTCGCAATCCGGCAATGTACAAAATTATAAAAATGAATGACGATACTGTTCTAGTCCATGTGGGTGGCCTGATATGTATTAACTCCTTGATTACCGAAATTAAAACGTAAACGTAGGATTTTCTTCTACATTTGCCATATACGGGTGTGAAAACAATTGCGGGCTTGAGGAATTGTAGCAATTGAAAAGCGACTTGCGATTGTAACATTTACGGGCTTGAAAGATCAAAGGCTTAGCTGGGTCGGAGTTATGATTTTGACAACCGCAGGGATTTTCAGCCTGTAACACCCAAAATAGTTTGTGAGTAGCTAAAAGACGCCAATTGAATAGCAAATTATTTTACAGGCTACATTACGGGCTCCAGTAACCAACATTTGCTTAATTGAATGGAGGCCTTTGTTTTCTTTTTTTAAATAAACTTTGTTTTTTCAAAAACGTAATTAACTGCCCTTGGGGGCTCGCCCTCTGCCTACCAATGAGATCCACAGACTAACGTATGCTATATACAGGTTTTACTTAATACTTTTTCATGCAAAAAATATTTTTGTTTAGTTTAAAACATGCTCTTTTTAAATGCTTGAAAAAAACAAAACAGTATTGTTTCATTACCCTTTAAATTCTCAGAGTCAAGCTATACAACAACTCCTGTGATATGTAACCATGTTTGAGATATAAGAAAAAAATGTGACTTTTTGGCAATTGAAATGTCTTCCTGAACCCAACATAGTGAATCAACCCCATTATAGATATATATTTTTTTAAAATCTTTAAAATACATCTAAAGAAAACTAAAAGTTAATGCCAATTTCATACACCAACCCTTACTGAGTCCATCATCGCAACTGCATCCTCATTAACTTAATAAATGAACAGTACTTATATAGAAGAGTTTCCATGCCTGATGAGAAAACCTTGTAATTTTTAATATGTCGGCAGAACTCCAGGTTATTTCATATTGACTATTCAAATTCTGAATAATAATTTTATCATCCTAATGTAGTTTAGTAAATTAATTATTTGAAAGGACATTTTAAAGCCTTTTCTTTTTTGTTGCATCCGAAAGAGGGTGTTTGATAATGTACCACTGTGTGTTTTCTTTTTTCATATGAGTCAAAGCATAACAAAACTGATTAAAATTTGTAGCTGACCTGGGTACTTACCCCTGTCAGCCAATGAGTATTAAAGGCATATGTAAATTTCAAAAATATATAACAAAAATATAGGAACAAAAAAAATGTTGCATGAAAAAATACCAAAATAAATATTATTATGTTTACCCCATTGTTTGTTAAATTTCTTGAGTTTGCAAGCAGCTGGTTTTCCTGTAAATCTCTACTAATATTATCAAACAATTAATAATTCATTTGGCCAATCAGAGACAGCTTATACATTGTAATACATTGTATCAATCTGTGATAGCAGTCTGTGCAGGAAGGAATCATGGGATGTGTAGCCCGCTGCACAAGGGAGCAGGAGGAGCCAGACACTCCTGTGTAGATCTCTGAATTGTGCTGCTGTTGGCTTGAAGGTTAGTAAAGGGTTGAAATCCATACCCAAATGCTGTTCTTCTATTGGTAGGTACACTGTGCATTTGTAAGCAGCTCCGGGGGTGTGGAAAACAAGTTTTATTTTTAAATAAATTAAATATGAATGTAAATACAGAATGACTCCACGTAATGTGTGTGTCTGATATACACAGCATGTGTTAGATTAGAAAAAAGGAAACAGGAAAACTTAGATATACATTTAATATAGCTGTAAGAGTCATACTTGTCGGCCAATGAAATCTACAGATGTACATATGCTTTATTAGAACACATCTCGGTTAACACACAACCCAGTGTACTCATGAGGTTAACACACAAAATACACTCCTTTTTATATATTGAAGCTGTAAATGCATTAGTTACAAGAGTGGAGATACCAGTGATGAGGGTGGTACAATGCACCAGGCCCCTCCTCTGGTGGGGTCAGTGCGGAGTAATTTTGTTTTGCATTTATTCTCTTTTATGGATTAGCATTTCTACTCAAGCTCCAAGTGGTAGTAGTGTGGAGCAGTCCAGCATGCTGGGGATGTGTATCAGGGAAGAGGTGAGAAAGAGCAAGCGCTGGATGACAGCAGAGCACAGGGAATGGGTTTGTGAGGTGGGTGCTAAAAAGGGTTGGGTTCTTTGTGGGGATGAATGCTGAGAGGGGATGGCTGCTGACAAGGACGGTGTTATGTAGGGATGGATGCTAAGAGGTATGGGTGCTATGTGGCGGTTGATGTTGAGAGAGACTGGGTTCTATGTGAAGAGGGCTGCTGACAGGGACTGTCAAGATCCCCCTGACAACCCTTTGGGCTCAGTAATTGTATAGTGTGTTTTATAGTTATGTAATATGTTATTTTATTTTGATTACCATATGTACAGTATCTCACAAAAGTGAGTACACCCCTCACATTTTTGTAAATATTTTATTATATCTTTTCATGTGACAACACTGAAGAAATGACACTCTGCTACAATGTAAAGTAGTAAGTGTACAGCCTGTATAACAGTGTAAATTTGCTGTCCCCTCAAAATAACTCTGCACACATCCATTAATGTCTAAACCGTTGGCAACAAAAGTGACTACACCCCTATGTGGAAATGTCCAAATTGTGCCCAAAGTGTCCATATTTTGTGTGGCCACCATTATTTTCCAGCACTGACTTAACCCTCATGGGCATGGAGTTCACCAGAGCTTCACAGGTTGCCACTGGGGTCCTCTTCCACTCCTCCATGATGACATCACAGAGCTGGTGGATGTTAGAGACCTTGCACTCCCCCATCTTCCGTTTGAGGATGCCCCACAGATGCTCAATAGGGTTTAGGTCTGGAGACATGCTTGGCCAGTCCATCACCTTTACCTTCAGCTTGTTTAGCAAGGCAGTGGTAGTCTTGGAGGTGTGTTTGGCGTCATTATCATGTTGGAATACTGTCCTGCGGCCCAGTCTCCGAAGGGAGGGGATCATGCTCTGCTTCAGTATGTCACAGTACATGTTGGCATTCATGGTTCCCTCAATGAACTGTAGCTCCCCAGTGCCGGCAGCACTCATGCAGGCCCAGACCAAACATATATACACATATGTCTATATGTGTATATATGTTTTCTATAATATGTTGTGTTAATTCCCCCTATATGCATTTACCTGATGATGTCAGATGCTGCCTCCACTCTCTCTGCATCGCTGTTTACGTTCAAACTGAGGGTTTCATCTCATATCAGTGTTTCTGTGCTCTGTGTGCCTTATCTGTTTGTCTTTCATTTAGGGATGATTTCAACTACCTGTCCTCAGTATTGATGTATACTTTTGGTGGCAGTATTCCAACATGATAATGACCCCAAACACACCCAATTTGGACATTTCCATTTAGGGGTGTACTCACTTTTGTTGCCAAAGGTTTAGACATTAATAGCTATGTGTTGAGTTATTTTGAGGGGAAAGCAAATGTACACTGTTATACAGGCTGTACACTTACTACTTTATATTGCAGCAGAGTGTAATTTCTTCAGTGTTGTCACATGAAAAGATATAATAACATATTTCTAAAAATGTGAGGGGTCTACTCACTTTTGTGAGATATATATATATATATATATATATATATATATATATATATATATATATATATATAAAAATATAAATAATTGTGCCTGGTGGCATTTATAAACCACAAGGTATTTTACTGCATTCACTTTTGTGAGATACTGTATGTGTGTCTCAGCATTTCTAGACAAGATACTACTGAAGTGGATGTTAAGAAGTTATGCTTCAGATTTCATAAAATGAGGGGAGCAGATATCACACTCTCTGAAAGGGTGAAATGCATATGGAACAATATATCTAGTAGAAGATATATATATATATATATATATATATATATATATATATATATATATATATATATATATATATATAAAAATACATATACATATACATACACATACTGGGTAGGTTTGACCACAACAGCCTCATCAAGCTCGACTCAAGAAAGCAGATCTTCACAGGGACTGGCTGCTATGTAGATATATAGTATATGTGTGCTTCATGAAGTCAGGAGGTAAGGAAAGGGCCTCTGCTATGGGGGTCTTTGAGGGGGGGGGAGTAGCTATGGGAAATAGTCTTGGGGCACTGAATTGGTAACAGTGGTGTCTCAATGCAAAAAAATATTTTTACAACCCCCTATTGGAGGAAGGGGGCCCAAAAATGTTTTTTTTTTGCACCAGGGCCCTCCATCTTTAGCTCTATTCACTGAATTGTAACATATATTTAATGTCATAAAATTAAAATAATTGATATATATATATAATTATGATTCCTTGCCGCAGTTACGGCACTTGTTTTACTCATTATAATAATCATGACATTCTCATTTTTTATTGGTTACTAGAGCCATTTCGCATCCCTAATGCTTGTTTGGGTACGCCCTACCTAAAATCTCTTTCGCAGCAAAGTAAGGATTTACGGATGTGGGCTTAGTGCCATAATACAGGGGAGCAAAAGATTAACATCAATGTGTAACCAGGCAAAAAAAGCTCCCATAGCTGATTTATAGCTATACCGCAGTTTATACTACCTGATTAACATAGGGCCCAGCCTCTGTAATGCAGCCCCCTGGAACAAAAGCCCCAAGTGCTGCAGTGAGGAACTTACAGCAGGGCTCTGGATTACTCTGCGTGTTGGGAAAAAGAAGATAGCCACAGACATGGGGAGCAAGGAAATAAGTATTTTTTGCACTAGTAATTCTCAAATAAAGGTGCCAGTACATTTACATGTACCCTTATATACTATTATAAACCTCGTACCAATGTATCTTTAAATATCTGCATTCAGTCTGTTCTAATTCTAGTCACAAACCATGCACTGTAAATAAAAGATAAGATCAGCCCTTATTCTCTTCTGGGTAATTCTGATATTGATTTTCTCATCTTAGTTTAGAGTAGCTTCCCACGCACAGGCCAAAGATGCAAGTGAGCACTTACTCATCATCATATGATCTCAGAGAATGACTCACCTTCTCCACTGAATATTTCATTTTATCAATGACAGCCGAGCGATGCTGCCTAAGAGCTGCTCCACAGCTAACGTTGTGAGAATGCGTAATCAAGATCAGAGCCAGAGCTGCTCCTGCCCTGCGTGCACGGTGTAAAGAGGTGTTGTGTGACCCTCTTTAAAATAAAGTGGAAGTGTAAAAAGCAAGGGTATGACACCAAAGTGCACTCCTGCAATTTGTGGGAAAGTACTGGGTTATATGGTTAGTAAAACTACTTCCAAGCCTTGTTGATTCCTTTTAAAGGGACTCTGTCAGCTCAAACCTGATTTTTTTCAAGTCATTCTTAAAGAATACGCAAGCTGTCTCTATGTTGTGTTATTCATTTTTTTCTAAAATTAATCATTCCTGTGAAAATCCATGTTGTTGCATGTTATGCACATGAGTGGCTTGTGTACATTAATTAGCTGCTTTGATGTGCTAATTAGGATTACAGTCTGCTTTTCTGTATCTGTAGAGGCTAAAATAAAGACCTGCAATGTTATTGGGCAGCCTGTAATAGTGTTGGGCACCCTTATCATCACTCTAAGCTGCACATTAGCATTAAATCACACATTAGTATAGATTTGCTGCAAAATCAATTGTAAATATTTCAGAAAGTATTTACTGTAGCAACAAAAACTGCTAGAACAATATATATACAGTTTTCTGTGCTTTTTTAAATTAAATAAACTTCCTGTTGGGATGACAAAGTCCATTTAAGGGAGAAATCACACCACACACATATAACTATATATATATATATATATATATATATATATATATATATATATACTTCCTAACAGTTCCTGCAAAGTTCTGCCCCTGTAACTCATGTATACAGTGTTTCTATAGTACCAAATGTAATAGCCAATGAAAGATGGTGTCTCAACAACATGTTGCTAAAATGCTGCTGAGACACAGACTTCCTTTGGCTAATATTATTATTATTATTATTATTATTAATCTTTATTTGTATAAAGCCAACATATTCCGTAGCGCCGTACAGGAGATAAGGACAAGGAAGAATACAATGTTAACAAACTGCAGAAAAATTGAGGGCTTGTTTTGAGCTTAGAATCTTTGCAGGAAGTGCTTTTTTCCAAAGCACCCTACAAGATTGAAAACTCGCTACTTACAATCTAAAGGGCTATAGAAACATTGTGTACATAAGTGTGTTTACATGAATAGAAATACATATAGTGACATTTCTGTCTGTTTGTATATCTGAAAATGAGAGCTAGCAACCGGGTGTGTTGACCTAGGGCAATTTAAAGTGTATTTATTTGTAATTATTCTTACAATTATATTTATAATTATTCTTTATTGGCAAGAGATAAAAGTTTAACACAAAAGAGAAAACTGGTAAACTAATGAAAATACATCCTAATTAGCATGTTAAAGCAGGTAATTATTATGCATGAGCCGCTCATTTGTGTATACATGGCAAAAACAACATTGCAGTTGCCAGGATTGATTCAGTTTAGAAAGAAATGGATAGCACAACATAATGCCAATGTCCTGGGGCCTCATTCTATTAGCGGCCGCAGCCGTTGCGGGGCCGCAAGGACCGGCCGCAAGCTATTCGGCTATTCTATTCCCTTACGGCCGGGGATTCCGGCAGGCTTGCGGCCGGTGCCTTGCTATCTCTTGCGGCCGCTCGCGCCGGAGGAAAGCCTTTGATCTAAAACGGCCGCAAGAGTTTTGCAATTCAATTGCTCCGGGAAACCTCTCTGCAAGGCTAAAAGCGAGCCGCTGCTTACTTGCAGGAAAGAGGTCTCGCTAGCACCAATTAAGCACATAAAATAGTTTAAATAAAGCCATCCTGCACTTTGAGAAGACTATAAAGGGATTTTAGGTGTTAGAAAAAATAGCACATAATTATCCTGTACTCAAATCCGTAAAATATTTAATTTTTAATATCCGTAAAATATCCATGTAAAAAGTCCAGAGTGCTTGGAGCACTTCAGACCCGCCCACGCCGCAGCCGGAAAATAAACAGTTAATTTGAACTCGGGTTTGGGCTGATGTGCAAGCTTGAGAGTGGGTTCCTTTTAATCCTCATGTCCCCCAATATGATCCCTAGCATTTACAGAGCTGTACAGTACAGGCTTGAATTTATTTTTGAGTTTTTATATTTCACAGATTACGGCCGGTTCCAAGATATGCGGCCGGCCGTAAAAGGAGATCCTTGCGGGGCCGTATAATAGAATCGCGAGTTAACTGAACCCCCGCAAGGAATCGCAGCCTTACGGCCGATTTACGGCCGCTAATAGAATGAGGCCCCTGCTCTTTAAGAATAACCTGAACAAATTGATTTTGTGGTGAGTCAGGCAAGTAAATGGGCTGTTGGAAAGCCTCCACATTCCTGTGTTATCCTATGGACCAATATTAACTGGGATTTTACATAGTCGAGTATTCTCCACCAACTTAGTATAGATATCCCCTGCTACTGATGTGCTAAAGCTCGTGCACCTTTTTTTTTTTACTAGCATGGTATCTCAAACTGATCATCTCCACTGATTTGAATGGAAAAGGAATGAGAACTTGTTGCCTTCATCCAGTAACACAATGAAGGATTCTCAGCCTTATTAAATTGTGATTCAGACAATTGAATAGGGCTCTATATAAGCACACAGCATATTTTTTTACTTCACTAACTAAAAACTTCTGTAAATAAAATATGCTGTGTGCTTAAATAGAGCCCTATTCAATTGGCTGAATCACAATTTAATAAGGCTGTAAGTTAGGACAGCTGTATCTTTATTCATAAAAGACAAAGGTATTAAGGGAACTATTCAACACATTCTTAAGAATGTTCACAAGATTTTGATCTTTTCAGTTTATAATCTTTAAATAAATTTATAATCAATTTTACTCAGAATGAGAAAATATGTTATCAGTATCCTGAACACTAGTAGCCTTATTAAATTGCGATTCAGTAAATTTAAAAGGGCTCTATTTAAGCACACAGCATTTTTTTTTACAGAAGTTTTTAATTAGTGATCTTCTATCCAAAAGCAAGGTCTTCACTAACTAAAAACTTCTGTAAATACAATATGCTGTGTGCTTAAATAGAGCCCTATTCAATTTACTGAATCGCAATTTAATAAGGCTGATAGTTTCTAGTTGATTTTTCATGGATGATACATTATTTCAAATTTGTTATACTTTAAACACTTACTTGAAACATTAAATAAAAATACTTTTTGGGTATTTTTTAAACTTATCCTGTACATTATTGCACAGCTCAGCTTCTGCAAAACTTGAAGCAGCATTTTAATGTAATATATCTTACATTTTCCCCAAAAGCAGTAATCGGCTTAATAACAAGCATCATGGATTGCAAGATCAAAAAAATTTCAGTTATAAAACTGTAGACATTTTCTTGGAAATGAGGCAGGAAACCACAAGATTAAACAATTGTCAGATATTTAGTGCTATCATTGTGTAATTATGGTCTGCGTACACTCAGTTACATATAAAGGGGCATGGGAAGAATTTTGTTTTGTTGCATCAGAAAGAAGGCATTTGATATTTTGTTGCAATGTATTTTAATTTTTCAAATAAAGGTCTCATAGCACATAAACATATTCAGACGGTTAACTTCTCTTAGGGGCTTGCCCTCTGCCAGCCAATGATGTCTACAGATTAAAGTATGTTCTCTGCAATACCTGTTCATTTCAATTAAGTTTGAACAGGTGTTACTTAATTTATTCATGCAAAAACAACCCTTTTAATGTTTAAAACATGCTCTTTGGAGTTCCATAGCTATGCGCAGGTCATTCAGACATAATGACTGAGGCAGGGATTGCCTCACCGGTGCACAGCAGGATAACCCTGGTCTCTATTTGGCTTCCCAGGAGCAGTTGTATCTACTTGATTCATATAAGCATATCAATTACTACCAATCAAGTCACCTACAAGGAATACAGACTAGTAATATGAAGCCGTCTACAAGACATGAAAAATGTTAATAATCCTTTATCAAAGATGCAGTGACATAATGCAAAGGATAACTGCTTCTATTAACTCTATATTTCATAAAACCATTATATGACTGACGTATCAGTCACCTAATTAAATCCTCTTTATAATGATGATGATATATATATATATATATATATATATATATATATATATATATATATATATATATACAGTGGATATAAAAAGTCTACACACCCCTGTTAAAATGTCAGGTTTCTGTGCTGTAAAAAAATGAGCCAAAGATAAATAATTTCAGAACCTTTTCCACCTTTAATGTGACCTATAAACTGTACAACTCAATTGAAAAACAAACTGAAATATTTTAGGTGGAGAGAAGAAAAAAATAAATAAAAATAATGTGGTTGCATAAGTCTGCACACCCTCTTATAACTGGGGATGTAGCTGTGTTGAGAATTAAGCAATCACATTCCAAATCGTGTTAAATAGGAGTCAGCATACACCTGCCATCATTTAAAGTGCCTCTGATGAACCCCAAATAAAGTTCAGCTGCTCTAGTTGGTCTTTCCTGAAATTGTCTTAGTCGCATCCCACAGCAAAAGCCATGGTCCACAGAGAGCTTTCAAAGCATCAGAGGGAGGTATCAGTCAGGTGAAGGGTACAAAAGAATTTCCAAGGCAGTAGATATACCATGGAACACAGTGATCATCAAGTGGAGAAAATATGGTACAACAAAGACATTACCAAGAACTGCAACCCCCTCTCCCTGCCTTGCATCTCAGTTTCACCTCCTCTCCCTCTCTCTTGTCTCCTTTCCCCCCTCCCTTTCCCTCCCTCGTTGCTTCCCCCCCTTTCCCTCCCTTGTTGCCTACCCCCCGTGTCTTGTACCTCGATGGAATCCTGCCAGTAGCGCCGCACTCAACTCCTCTGCTGTTCTTGTCCTCCGGCCGGAACTACTTTCTTAATCAAGCCGCGCATTGTCCGGCTTGATCCACAAAGTAGTTCCGTCCAAAGGACTGAAGCCGCACAGCAGAAGACGGAGTGCAGCGCTGCTGGCAGGGTCGCATCCAGGTACGTGGTTGGGATAGGGTGTTGCGAGCCCTCCACTGGCTGGAACCAGGTACTGGGGAGTGATGCAAGGTCAAAGGGCAGGAACCATGTCCCGCGGCCCTTGTGGTTATGGGCCGTAACGGCTCACCTTGTTTTGCGAGGCTCGCAGTTGCTGCCCTATGGGCCCCAAAATGTGACCAACATTGTAAGCGTTCTGGAAACTGACAACTACAATAGTGATTGATAATTAACTAGGTCCTTTCCTGTAATGAGTACTCAAGCACACTGCCAGCACAGGAGGCTTTTAGTGCCGTTGTCATAGCTTTAAGGGTTAGGCAGCGGTGAGGATAAGGGTTACTGTAAGGGTTAGGGTAAAGGTAATGGTGGAAGCTTGCAAATTGTGTACAATCTCCGCAACGCTTACAAACTGTGTACAATTTCGGCAGCGCCATCTAGCAGTTCCTTGCTGCAACTGCTGCTTCCACTGCTGGAATCCTCATAATAGGATAGATCCTTTAACTAGATTATGGGTCAAAAATATGTAAGGTACCGATAACAAACCCCAATATTAGCAATAATGTAAGAAGAATACAAAATATATAGCAAGACCTACATCAGAAAGCTGCTGGAATATACAAGAGGTCCCCAGGTTACAGACAGATGACAGATTACAGTCTTACAGATGACCCATATTTAAGAATAAGCACCCAAAGCTTTTTGTATGAGTCTGTTTTTATGTTCTGTTTTATCTATTCAATTATTTTCCTTAATAGACCTGGTACATTACAATTTATTTTAGCAAAATTATTTCAGAAATGTATATTTTAATTTTCTGTATAAAAGCAAAGAAAATAATTGTAACGGATCTACTGGCACCCCGACCGGGTACCTCCGTTGATAGACGCGTCCTAGTTTGCGCCGAGGCCTACAAGCACCGCACCGGACACCAAAACCACCACAGACTCCAAGGATAGTACATCAGGAACAAGCGTTCAGTAGTTACAGCTCAAGGGAGTATGCAGAAGCATAGCAATCCCCAGTATGATAGCGATCCCCTCAAATAACGAGACGAGGCTACGTTTTGAAGGGTCAAGAGGAACTATATTTTAATGACAGGGAATCTCCTTTTATGCAATGGTGCCCTCTGAAGGGCTACACCCACATAATTATCACAACAGCCAATTATATACATGGTTCAACCCCCACGTCTCCTCCCCTCAGATAACAGGTAACACAATTAAAACAGACACAATTTTAACCACATTCTGGATGTACCCCAAATACAGGGGGTACACCTTTAAGTCCAGCACCGTTCAATAGCTCTCACCCAGGGGAACAACATATACAAAAATGGCATGAATCAGACCAGGGGTTCAAAAGTTAGTAAAAATATCTTTTACACATAACACACAGACATTGCACATATCCCCCACACAATACACATATAGGACAATAGGTGAGTCACACCTCCCTGGCAACTTGGATACAATCAGACATTAATTAGATCATTCTTCTTTGTTCTTATCAGAGAATGAAAACACTTTGTAAAATGCAAGGATCCTTTACAACTTTCTTATCTCTTGAATCTCTGTAATAGGATTATCTATTAGCCTAGGTCTGCAAAAGTCTGGCTAATATTCTGCAGAGCATAAACCAGCATACATATTGTAGGATCATATTTTAACCATAATAATCATAAAACAGGGTAAAACAGTGATGGGTTCCGCTACAATAATAATTTTGCTTATGCTTTAGTTTTAAAAATATAGAGGAACTTGATAAGATAGAAGATTGACAGCATCCTACTGAATTTGAAGTGAATACTTTTTTTTATATTCTTCCCTTTTGGATTGATTATAAGGAAAATATTGATTATATGGATAATATAGATAATATGGATAATATGGGTGTATGGATGGGTTGAAGAACATACATGCTGTGGATCCATTGAGTGCCATGTTTCAACTCAGTAAATGTCAGTGCAGTGTGTTATTTTTTTTATTACTTTATTTTTAAAATGTATGTAGTGTTGGGGCCTACCTTGCGCCTCAGCACCCTTGGCCCACTCAGCCTTCCCGCCTACACCGTGTAACAGGAGCCTTGGAGGAGGAGGAGCCAGGCACTGAGAGAGTCCCAGCTGCTGGGATCGGGGGATAGAGCCTGCAGGTGGGAGGAAAGGAGACAGGGGAGACCGAAAAGTGAAGAGAGGGAGGTGAAGGAGGAGCAAAGAGGACATAGACGAAAGGAGAGTATGAGTGAGAGGAGGTAGTAAAGGTGTGAGGAAAGAGTGAGAGGGTAAGGTGGAGCTGAGGAAAGGCAGAAGAGAGAGAGAGAGATGGAGGAGAGATAGAAGGGTGGAAAAGTGTGAGGGGAGAAGGAGGAGCTAAGAGGAAGAGCAAGAGAGAGAGAGAAGGAGGAAAGGGGAGGGATAGAAGGGTGGAAAGGTGTGAGGGGAGAAGGAGGAGCTAAGGGGAGAGATAGAAGGGTGGAAAGGTGTGAGGGGAGAAGGAGGAGCTAAGAGGAAGAGAGAGAGAGAAAAGGAGGAGAGGTGAGAGTGGAGAGGGGAGGGATAGAAGGGTGGAAAGGTGTGAGGCGAGAAGGAGGAGCTAAGAGAGAGCGAGGAGGAGAGGTGAGAGGGGAGAGATAGAAGGTTGGAAAGGTGTGAGGGGAAAAGGAGGAGCTAAGAGGAAGAGCGAGAGAGAGAAGGAGGAGAAGTGAGAGGGAAGAGATAAATGGGTGGAAAGGTGTGAAGGGAGAAGGAGGAGCTAAGAGGAAGAGAGAGTGAGAAGGAGGAGAGGGTAGAGATAGAAGGGTGGAAAGGTGTGAGGGAAGGAGGAGGAGCTAAGAGGGAGAGAGAGAGGGAGAAGGAGGAGAGGTGAGAGGGGAGAGATAGAAGGGTGGAAAGGTGTGAGGGGAGGAGGAGGAGCTAAGAGGAAGAGAGAGAGAGAAGGAGGAGAGGTGAGAGAGGGGGAGAGATAGAAGGAGGAAAGGTGTGAGAAAAGAGCAAGAGTGGGATGAGGAACTGATAGAAAGAGGAAAAGAGAGAGAAGGAGGAGAGGGGGGAGAGATAGAAGGGAGGAAAGCTGAAAGATAGAGAGAAAAAAGAAGAGAGATAAAGCAGTCCACCTAGGGATATAGGGGTCTTTTACTACAGAAATATATATATATATATATATATATATATATATATATATATATATAGTAAATAAATAGTACATCTGTGTTCACATTTGAATGTCTAAAACAAGTTAAAAAAAAACTGTTTCCTGCAAGAATCATTACACTGCATTCTGGGAAGCTGAGCCGTGATATATATATATATATATATATATATATATATATATATATATATATATATATATATATATATTGATTAAAGCACTTTTTAGCCTAATTAATACAAATATTAATATTAAAATGGATGGCAGAAATAGTTGCCAAGACGGTATCTTAGAAGCAAATCTGGTCCAATGCATAGGTTGAACTTGACAGACATTTTTCTTTTATAAACTACTATGCAACATAAACATACAATACTGCAAAGGTCGTTTCAGCAAACATTTTTTCAAACATAAAATATATTCTACTTTTGAAGTATGTCAAATGAAATGCAAGCTGCCTGTAATAAATGTATTACTCTATGCTTGTTAAATGTATGTTCTTATTTTGTAGTACATGGGCTGTATTGAAGTACTGCAGTCAATGAGGTCTCTTGACTTTGGCACAAGAACACAAGTTACAAGGTAATATAATTTTCTGCGTAAAGAGTTCTCCAAGCAGTGACGCCTCCTTAAGTATTTGCAATGTCGTAGAAGATGAGATTACCAAATAGGCATTAATTTGAATTTTAATCTAATGATCATAATATTTATAGCAATTCTTTGAACTAAAGTATTTCTAATCAACTTATTTTTATTCTAATTCAAAAGCAATGTTGATGCATTTTCATAATTTGAGTCACATTTACCTTGTGATTCTGATGTCCCATTTCCCATGCTGGAAGCTTTTTTTCTCATGAGAAAAAGTTGCAAAGTTTTATTCTGTGAGGTGATTTGTCATGTCTTTAATGTTTTGACCATTGGTTGGTTTTTATTAAACGGTCAAATGCGACCTGCACATTACACTTGATCAATGTAAGAGATTGCATGAGACTGAGGGGATGTTGAGGGTGGGATGATGAAGAAATGTGAGGAGAGATGTGCTATAACTTAAAATAAAAATAATGTCTATTGTTCTAGTATAAATGCTTGTTGTGAAGGACATATTGTCCTTGGTTCAATGCACCTAAGAACTAGATGGAGTTGCAGGATAATCATTTGAAAGGTATTTCATGTCATTCTTGAAGTAACATATGCTCCATGTTTGGAATTCATTTTTGTTAGATAACTAATGAAATTGGGTATTTGTGACTTTAATCTGCCCAGCCAACTGCCTGACATTCCTTATTATAGTTGGCTAGTTGCTTGAGGAAGAAGGGTTCAATGCCAAAGTTAGTATTACATGCAAAAAAATAACCAGGACAGTTAAATAAAATATGTCCATTCTCTGCATAGATTATTGTTAAGCAATTTGCAAATGAAGAATAAGCATACCATCTTTTCACAGGACATTATGGTAAAAGGAACACAAATGTAAAAGTTTAAGGACTACTTTAGTGGTCTTATAAAGGATTAAGTAAAGAATAGACAGGTGAGGCCTGATTAGAAAGAAACTTTATTACACTTTTGTTGCTCACTTAATGAATTACCGATTTTTAATTATGCCCCCAGGCAGTGGGATATTTTTATTAATCTGCCCTTTGACTCATATATTGTCGGAGTCGCCCTATGGGGAATGCTCTCCAAACAGTCATACTGTATGATAATGGACTAGAAAGTGTTTTCTATACATTGCAGCACATTTTACACTTATGCTTGCTACTAACATGTGTTTTGCAGAGTGATCTCAAAGTTTTCTGGGTCCCATTCCAGAGACAATACATCATTTAGAGTGTGAAGAGATCTGGCCTTATACAAACTGGGGTATGATTTCAAGTTTAAAGTAATTTACTATTTGAATGTACAGTAAAAGTGTAATAAATATGTTTTTCCTTATCAAACCCTACCTAACTGTTCTTTAGAGAGTCCTTTATTAGACCACTAAAGTAGTCGCATTAGTTCAATTTTCATTAGACAAGAACTAGTTATGATGAAAACTGATTATTCTATGCAAACATGCTGAGTTCCAGAAAATTGGCAATGAAGAATGTAATCCCAAAGAATTACACATGGCAATAGGTCAACACATGAGTTTAAAGGAATAATTCTTTAATATAATTGTTATGGTAACTGTGGTCAAGCTAATACATTTACTAGTGGTGATATTTAGGTAGTTTTTTTACTGATTTATAATGAATACCTACATAAACGTTATCAGCCTTATTAAATTGCGATTCAGCAAATTGAAAAGGGCTCTTTATATAAGCACACAGTATATTGTTTTACAGAAGTTTTTAGTTAGTGAACGTCTATCCAAAAGCAAGGTATTCACTAACTAAAAACTTCTGTAAAAAAATATGCTCTGTGCTTATATAGAGCCCTATTCAATTTGCCGAATCACAATTTAATAAGGCTGTATGTTTGTTAGAGAATTAGATGATGCTGGGAGAAATCTGATTACCAGTATTTGGAGTCAAGGCGGAGTATTTTTCACCTTGTGAAAAAATCTGATTATTTTTCAGATAAGGAGATTTTTGGATTACAATTGTAGAGTGTGTATATATTGATTCAAGTAAGTTTGTTATCAATTGAGATTTCATCCAATGAGGACAATTATCAGTGCTCAGAAAATAATAGTATGCATATATTTTAACAGACTCCAATGTTCTAGATTCACACTGATGAGTAATAAAATACATGTAATATGTCATCCTTGTCAGAGAGAAGTAAATCCATCAAATTATTTATCTATAGATGCAGTCTCTGTAAAATAACCTTTATATTGCTGAAAACGTACATATTGCAATTCAACATGTCTTAAATATCAAGCAGGAATTGGACAATGGCAATTGGTGTAAAAAGTGTTATAACATGGATCTATTGGTGTCATGTTTGAAGAGTCAGTTACATGCATTGAGTGTGAGTTTTGACCATGTACCACACAGAGGAAGATATTGATCAATGCATATGTGTTAAAGGACAATTTTAAGCATGTTTTCTTTGTTGCATCTTCAAGAGGTTATCTGCTAAGGTTCCACAGTGTGCTCCTTTTAAATAAAGGTCTTAGACCAGAATAAACTGATTTGAATGTATATTTGCCCTGATGGATTGCCTCGCTTAGCTTTTAGCTGTATAGTTAGACCTTTATACATCTGTATGTTCTGTGCACACTCAAAAAATATTTCAGCTTTAGCCCCATGATCAAACCTTCTACTAAACAGTTTGAGCTACAATCCAAGGCTCTCAAAATTGTCAATTCTATGGCGCTCAACCTTTTTTATGGTCAAACTCTCACATCCATATGTTACTACTGAGAATACCATAGTTCTAACTATATATACATTTGTTGATAGTGTAATATTTCAGTTTTTAACAGCTTGTTCAGACTGGCCATAGCTTTCTTCCCCAGAAGCAAAGGTCTTTTAATTTCATGGCTGCAATCATCAGCTGCAGTGGTCTCGGAGCTCAAGATAATAAAATCTGTTGCTGCCTCCACTTATTCCTCATCTATTTGCCAGGAATTGAGATTGCGGTTTGCCATGATCTTTGTCTTTTTAACGTTCAACAGCAGGCCAGCTTTAGCACTGTCTTTTACCCTCATCAATAAGTCCTTTAGATCCTCCCCACTTTCAGCCTTCAGACTAGTATCATCGGCTTATCTGGAGTTGTTCTCCCAGCAATATTAGTTCCGGATTTGGATTAGTTAATCGCACTTTACACATGATATATTCGTTTGAATAAATAAGTTGAATAAATAAGGTGACAAAATACAACCTTTTCGCGCTCCTTTCCCCGATATTGAACCGTTCAGTTGTTCTATTTTCAGTTCTGACCATGGCTTCTTGGTCCACATACTGAATCCTCAGGAGGCTGATGAGATGGCCTGGCACTCTTATCACTTTAAGAACGTGCCACATTTTGTCGTGATCCACACAGGCTTTAGAATAATCTATGAAGCAGAGGTACTTCTTTTTGTGGAACTCTCTTCCTTTCTCTATTATCCAGTGCACACTGGCAATTTGATCTCTGGTGCCTCTGTGAAACCCGGCTTGCACATCTGATACATATATTGTTGGAGCCACGCTTGTAGTATCTTAAGCAATTCCTTGGTTGCATGTGAAATAAGAGCAATTGTTTGATAATTGGAGCATTCTGTGGCACAGCCTTTTGTGGGGTTGGGATGTAGACTGACTTTTTCCAGTCCACTGCTCACTGTTGAGCTTTCCAAATTTGTTGGCATAATGAAAGCAACAGTGTTGTCTTTTAGGATTTTGAACAGTTCAAATGGGATTCATCAGCCTTGTTATCAGCAAGGCTTTGTAGGATGGCCAGATTACCCATTAGTCAACTAGGCAGCCGCCCAGGGGCGCTTCCCTGTGAGGGGCGTAATTTCTTTAAAAAAAAATGGTTCCTGGCTTAAAAAAAAGAGAAAGGTTGCAGTTCATAAACTGGCTACTAGGAGGTAACCACCTAGAACAATACTGTTACAACAGGAAAGGGAACTTACCTATAGAAAAGGCAAAAATGGGCTGTGCATACCTTGCATACTCACTCAAAGGGGCTCCCCCACTTCAACGGCTTATGGGCTCCAAAAAGGTAGATACAGCCCTGCTTCCAAGGGCCCAATATTATTTGTTTATATATGCTATTGGGGAAGGAAAACATATCAACATACCTCACAAACTACAATAATAGAAAATACATGTACATAATAAACAAGCAACAAGATATTAACATTAGTTGCTTTTAATACAACATTGAATGTCCATTTTGATAGTCTTGATGTTATCAATCAATCATGACATGCTTGTTGGTGCATAGCCAGGGGGTTTGTCAGTAAGGGAAAATAGCTTACGAGACTTACAAGGGTCCTTATGTGTTACTTAGGCAGATGCAAAATGTGTGTCTTGCTTAAGCAGAGTGAAGTAGCAAGGCAGAGCCCAGAAACACAGTAATCACTATAATAGTTATCAGTGTATGTAACGTTTGCGATGTTAGTCATGCTGTTGGGCCCGTAGGGCCACAACTGATAGCCTCGCTAAGTGAGGCGAGCCATTGACGCAGGACTTAGGCTGCCCCTCCTGCCGCACTGCCCCCCCCTGCCCCACTAATGCCCCGGCGACAATGAGCGCCATAGGCGCTCATCACGAGACCCGCACGGCTCTCCCCTGCCCCACTGATCGCCCCGCACCTGCTTCCAGGGCTCGCGCCCCTGCTTGCTCCAGCCTCTCCGGATATGACGGGACCCCGCACTCACCCCATACCTGGTTTCAAACCCTGCCAGTAGCTTGCGAACCGTACTCACCGTCTTCTCCTCTGTGGCTCCCGTCCTCTGGCCGGAACTACTTTCTGGATCAAGCCGCGCATCGCGCAGCGCACAATGCGCATGCGCAATGCACGGCTTCATCCAGAAAGTAGTTCCGGCCGGAGGACCCAGAGGAGAAGATGGTGTGCTGCGATGCTGGCAGGGTTACATCCAGGTATGAGACAAGAGTGTAAAGCAGGGGTAAATGGAGACAAGGGAGGGAGAGGGGGAAAAGGAGAAAAGGGAGAGAGAGGGGGGGGAAGGAGACACAGGGGAGGGAGAAGGGGAAAGGAGACACAGGGGAGGGAGAGGGAAAGGAGGCACAGGGGAGGGAGAGGGGAAAATGAGACACAAGGGGGGAAAGGGAGAGGGGAAAGAAGACACTGGAGAGGGAGAGGGGGGAAAGGAGACACAGGGGAGGGAGAGGGGGAAAGGATACACAAGGGGGGAGGGAGAGGGGGAAAGGAGGAACAGGAGAGGGAGAGAGGGGGGAAAGGAGACACAGGGGAGGGAGATGGGGGAAAGGAGATACAGGAAGGAAGAGGGGGAAAGGGAGAGGGGGAAAGGAGGCACTGGAGATGGAGAGGGGTAAAGGAGACACTGGGGAGAGGGGGGTGAAGGAGACACAGGGGAGGGGTAAAGGAGACACAGGGGAGGGAGAGGTGGGGAGAAGACACAGGGCAGGTTGGCCAATGCAAGCAATGAGCGGCAAAGCTGCTCATTGTGCGGCTTACGGCTTAAGGACTGCAAAGTAGACGCTGGGAGGGGCCTTTGGCGCTCATCGCAAGGCCCACAAGTTACAGGGGGAGAGCCAAGCATTGTCTGGCAAACAGCATTGCCAGCTTTACAATTTTATTCCCGTCCTATATAAACTCCAGTAAAGTTATATAACATAGTTAAATATTGCAACATTGTATTTATATGGCTACGTGTTTCCCCACTCAAACATTGACACATTGATGTGGTTTTATTATTCTTGCATATGAACACTGCACATCATATTATATGCTAATTTTTAACTTATTACATTGTATTAAATGATAATGGAAAACACAGTTGAGTGGGTCTGTATCAATCGGGTATTAGTTGGGCATCAGTGGTTTATTGTGTGAGCTTATACTTGTAATTGACATTATGATTTAGTTGATTGTCCTTTAGTATTGTTGTATTTTTTATTTGTTCAGTCCTTCTGTTGTGTCCAACTCTCAGTGACCATATGAATGCAGTATGGTTCTGGTTGTGCCTTTCCATATGGTTTTCTTGGCAAGGATACTGGAGTGGGTTGCCAGTTCCTTCTCCAGTGGCATGCCATTTGTTTGACCTCTCTGCTATGACCTGCCCATCTTGGGTGACCCTACATGGTATAGCTCACAGCTTCATTGAGGTACACAAGCCCCTTTACCATGACAGGATAGTGTTCCAGAAGGATATTGTTGTATAGGGCTGGGTTATCTATTAAAAATGCTTATTTTGTGTAGGCTTTGATTTTATATTGTTAGTGTGTTGAAATATTCTTCTGACAACACTTGTTACTCCTTAAGTCTTTTGTAAGCGTTCTTGTTAGTGTTCTTCTATGGGATTTATCTGCTCTTACAGGAGGTTGAGTTTCCATGTAAGGATTTGTCTCACTGCGAGCACTACTTACGAGAACACGTAGGATAGTCAGTAGCTTACAGGAGCTATGTAATAACAGTTTAGGTAAAATCTCCCCAAACAACAGGGACCAGTTTATAAATAGCGATCGCTCAAATGTTTTTACTCATAAGGGTTTACTTACTTTTCACTTTCTACTGTATATAAGTTACTCCACTGGCTTTCAACCATTTGATGGTGGGGACTAGTTGGTGATGTATGCATGGAGCACATATCTTTCATTCAGTTTTGCATCAGTTTGAATAAAGCACACATATAGCCCTATTAAATTCCCTCAACATGTAAAACCGTAGCCTGTAAGGTAGCCGGGAAGATTTGCGGCTATTAAATTGGCCAAGTGAAGCAAACCGCCAACAACTTGTGGGATAAGGGCGAAAAAACCCTACGGGAGGTCAACAATCTCACTCCGCGGACACAAATCCTTTGTTCTTTCAAGCCTGTAACTGTTACGTTCCAATCATGCTATTAAATTGCTACAAATCCACTGTTGTTCAAGCGCATAGCCCGCAAATGGAGCCAAAACACCAACGGGTACTGGAGAGGACCCGCAAGTTAAAGTCCTATCCGTAGCACTATAAATGCAAATACCGTATTGGTCCGAATATAAGCCGCTCCTTTTTTCCGATTTTTGAGTTTGCGAGTTACGGGTGCAGCTTATATTCGCGAACGTAAAATGAATGCCGATTTGCGCGATTGCGAGTTAAGGGTGCCGATTTGCGTTCTTGAGACTGCGGCATTGTAGCAATTGAATAGTGATTTACGGTTTTAGTGATTCTAACATCCTGTAAGGCCTGTAACCTGCAAAATAGGTTACAGTACTAATTAGAAAGCCTGTTTCTTGCAATGGCTGATCACTTTGAGAGTCTTTTTCTCTCCAATTTTAAGGGTGAGGCTTATATTTGAGTACTATCTTTTTTCTATTTTTTCCCCTTGAATTTTACAGGTGTGGCTTATATGCGGATACATAAACTACTGTGCTCATAATTAAAGGGAAGGTGATGTTAGTGACTTGCCCGTCAAAAAATGACGGCAATAAGATTATAAGGCAGGTAATAGTGTTTGGTTCAGAGATTAATTTTGTTGGTGTTCCGAGATGCTTCGTTGCTCATTGCGAACCTCGCGCTGATCGCCTTCAGGGCTCATTGCTTGGCTCGCAATGAGCGCCTTCGGAGCTCATCGCGTGGCTCGCAATGAGCGCCTTTGGAGCTCATGGTGTGGCTCGCAATGAGCGCCTTTGGCGCTCATTGCGAGGCTGTTGGGTGTTTGTGTGCTGTGAGCATTGTTTTTTTTTGCTAATGCTAATGAAATAATTAATAAAATAATACATGAATATACTTTACCTATTCTGAAGTAATATATGCAGGAAGCATTGTGCAGAAGAGCTGGCAATCTGTTTTGATGTTGCTGCAGCATACAATGTGTGTTTTCAGTGCTGTGGAGCTGCTGTGTCAGCAATGTGTGCAGTGTGTAGTGTAAATAGGCTGCGTGTGTGAGGAAAATCCGTTAGGGTAGCTGTGTACTTCCGCATTGTGTAAGTTAGTGTTATAAACTGGCGCCTAATGTGTTGTACGCAGCTGTGGCTGATTTGGCGTCCTTGTTCTTGGATCGCGTCTGTATTTTTCGGAAAGTCCGTATGTGTTTGGTGGTGTTTTGCGTCTTTAGGGTCCAGTAGCCTCATTTTCGTTTTTTTCGGCTGCCTTTTTTCTCTCACTTAGGGGATTTTCGGGTGTCTAAACTCTTGTATTTCGACTTAAATGTTTTTTTTCTAAGTTCCGCGTCTCGTATTTGTTTCTCGTAAGTCTGTAAATTTTGCGAGGTCCGCAGTTGCTGGCAAGGAGCGCCTTTGGCGCTCCATGCCAGCAACTGCGGACCTCGCTTTGCGAGCCCGCAGCGTTAGCAACAATCTGCTTGCTCACAACTATATATGTGATCACAATGGCTTTCATCAATGTCCCACTTCCATGAGCCTATTTATATATGTAGTCATAAACGGTGACCATAGCAGCTGTTATTTTCATTTTATATGCATAGAAAAAAGGTAAATATTTTGAGTTAGTGAATATTAAATGCACAGTTCTGTTGCAGTGACATCTTTTGCCCTTTGTTATATAAAACCACTTATGATGCCAAGCGACCTTCTGACCCGAAACTTCTTCGGCATAAACTGATTGTTCCCAAATGTTATCCTCATTTTGCACTTGCACGAAACGATCAGAAATAAGTTAAGGGAATGAAGCCGCTTTCGTACTGATATGTTTCACCCCGTGGTCATTTCAAGCATTAACAATAATGTCTTTTTAATATCACTGCATTATATGTTGGCTGGATATTTGCTGAATAACTATCCTTGTTCACTTGATTTGTTTCCGTTTTGTTGAGACAAAAAACCTTTCTGTTCTGTGGCGCAGCAGAGCTTTTGTGCCGAGGAGCAATTTTCGATAGCATTCTTTACCTCTTATATCACCCTACTCTTCTTTAAAATGTACAATGAACAAAGACACTCAGTGTTATTGTGATTATGGAGTGTGTAAAAGAGAAGGCAGGGAAAATGGACAGTATAAAAAAAATATTGTATACAAAATACAAAATATAGTTCAATCCACTTCATCCATCCATTTGAGAACAATCACCCTGTTACTAAACATTATAATGTTTGGTAACCATTAACGTCAACTAATTTAGAACCAATTACCAGTTGCTGCTGACCTTGGGCATTTCACTTTTTGGTCTTATGGCTTATGAACAAAAAATAGAGAGTTGGATCTGAAGGACAAGTCTTCATTGTTTCTGGAAACTTGACTAGATGCAGCCACGAAGACTGTGAGCATTGAAGAACTAATTAAGTGCTAAAGTTATTGCCTTTTAAAAAGGTTTTGTCAATTAGAGGGATGGAGAGAAGCATATTTGTTAAAGACATGGCTGGAGATTAAGCAATTATGACTGAGTTTCTTTGAGAGATAAGAAACTGTGGGATGTTTCCTGTGATTGATTGAAGCACTAACCACAGGATCACAGCTGCAGTATGATCAAGCAGGATGAGGAATCAGCACTGTCACAATGCTTCCTTGTGAGACTTGAGAATTATAAGATTTAGATAACACTAGGCCATTCTTTAATTTTAAAGTGATATTGAAGTGGCATTTAGTGCTTTTTATTAATATCCCTGAGATCAATACATATACACACACATTTAAATATAATGGAATTCAAAGGATGGTTATATAGTGAAAGAGTCACAAAGAAATGCACAATATCAGTAATATTTTATTAAATTTTTAAAAAATGTAACGAGGATGTGGAAAATCCTAAAAGTTGTTCAAGGGCTAAATTTAAGCCCAAGTTTACCTGTTGACTATGTCTAATTTGGGCCCTTCTTGTGATGTTGAACAAATATTGTAATCTTCTTTTATCTGGCATATCGCAATCAAAATGTAATTGGTATAAATAAGATCTTTACTGTTCCTCAGAATAGTGCATATTCATAGTTAGTATTAAACAATGAAAAGTGTAACTATAAAGTGACGAATAACTAATTAAAAACACATCTGAATAAACCTTTATAAAACTTTTATTAATGTTTTTTTTTAGGGAAGCAATAAGTCGACTTTGTGAAGCAGTGCCGGGTGCAAAAGGAGCAACGAAAAAAAGAAAGGTATTACCATTGTAGTGAATATGTGCCTATTTACATTTCAAAAAGGGATATAATAGTTTGGTCATGAGGTGATGATAATTACAATCTCTAGGCTTCTAAGCAGGCACTATGGTTGTGTTCATATAAAAGTACTGTAGTGATCTGTGCATGTATATGGTACTATTAAAGTAATTCTCGGCACACATAGTGGATCTATACAAATAAAAAAACCTACATTCAAAATGTGCATATTCATTGTGTTGGAAATGTAGTATCTAACTAGGGCTACATATTTATTTGACTTCCTAATATACCCATAAGACAGAGAAACTTTTATTTATAAACTATTTGTCATGCTCTCTTACAATGCAGCATATTAATGTTCACCAAATACGAAGTATAAGATGGATCAATATATGTCACTAGTAGCACAATATCAAGCTAGTGACTTGTTCAAAAGGTTAGAGCATTAGCTTATTACTACAGTAACAGTGGTGAGTTTTTGCCCTACACGTTCCATTTACAAAATTAGCTGTTCCTCCCTTCCATGAACACAACTGAATCTGCCTTCCATACAAGGGTGTAGAAATTGAATAAAATCTGGGGGGACAGAGATAAAAAGACGAAGATCCAAGCAGTGACCTGTTGTAAATGTGTGTAGTTATCTACATATCAATATCTATATATCTATGTGTCTGTCTGTCTTTTTATGTTCTGTTTGTTTGATTTAAAAGAAACAGCAGAATGGTTTATGTAACTTATTATTACAGTAGAGGGGTATTATTATTATTATTATCATTACACTGCATTATTATTGCCACATATGAGCCATTATAGTATTGGTATTATTATCATTCATCGGGGATCCGACTTGCATACAAATCTGAGTTAAGTACTTTCTCAGGAACTGATCTCGTTATTAACCTGAAAACCACCTGTATATATAAATAAATATATATATATATATATATATATATATATATATATATAATGTATGTATGTAAAAAGGACAGATAAGGTGGCTCTAAGTATTGAACCCAGGAAACTATGTTTGGATAGGGTGCTACCAGGGATCCACAATATGATGCATAATAGTAAAGAAAAGAAAAGAAAATGCCTTTGTAATGGTGCACTCCCAAGAACCTTATAGGGTCAATAGTAGCCAATAAAACGTAGCTTTTAATAGTTATTTTAAAACCAATGGAAGTAATAAAAACTGCACACACAACGCTACAGCTGCCTAATTATCAATGTATTTATACCTCTACTGGCTAGGCTGCATTAATTATTACAATAACCAAATGATTGGATACAATGGTGAAGGGGAAATGGGCAACAAGTGCTAAGTGCTGGGACTAGTACTGAAAGGACTCTGGACCCAAAGAAGTCTTGTAGTGCAAACAAAGTGACCAGTGTAAAATGATTAAGTGTTACTAGGGGATCTTCCCACAATGATAAAGTGCTAGAAGTGCTATATATTGCACTATTAATAATTTATTTGAAATTTAAGTCCATACACATGATAATTGTTTACATATATAAAAAGCCAAAAATGTAGCAAGTCACAAGGATAGTGCTATTGCTAATATAAAGTCTGCTGCTCCATAAATGAATCCTATGCTGCCTACGCTTCCTTAGTCGCTGGCCAATGACATCATCACAGTGCGTCTAGGCAGCACACGGGAATGCTGAGTTCCATTAGGATAGTTTTAATGCGACCATCTGCATCCAAAATTGTTAATAACCATCTATGAAATATTTATCAGTGAGGGATTAATTTATGGAGCAGCAGACTTTATATTAGCAATAGCACTATCCTCTGACTTTCTCAATTTTTTTCTTTTTATATATGTAAACAATAATCGATGTTGTTGCTCTCTTGGTATTCTCATTTCCTCTTCATCTATATTCAATCTAACCATTTAAGGTGTTGCCTCAGTTTGCTCACCCCTTTTTCCATTTCATACCTGAGTTAAACATATTAAATGTAACTATTTAATGAACAGACCAAAAAAGCATGTCTGAGGAACAAAATGCACTCTCCAAAATTACTTATTTTTTCTCAGACTTTCTAAGCCTGCTGATATAAAGCATTCAACTTATATATGTTGATTTTTTTGCCGAATGACGAGTCCACAATTACTGCACTGACAAGAAAAAGAAAAACATCATTATGCCTATTGCACTGAAAAATGGGCAGTCTTATTCACGAAATAGGTAACATTTTAGAAAAAAGGCAAATCATTTTTCGTAACGGAATAATATTTATTAATAATTTATCTTTTTAAATCATCACTTAGATTACACTTCATTAACTTTCAATTGTCATTAGCCCACCTGTGCTCACCCATCCTAGTGGGATGGCTTCAATGTAATTTTCTTTATGACTTAATGTTATAAAGTTGTTGTTGGTAAGCATTGTTTAAGACTTTGGTAACCTAAATGGGCAGAACAGATGGACATTTTGGTCCTCATCTGCCATCAAATTCTATGTTTCTATAAACATGCAAATTCCTCTTCTTGAACAAAAATGGGTGCTGGACATTTTCCTTTGGAATACCAGAAAAACTAATTCAATTTCCTCTGTTTTACAAAGACTGGGGTCAACTGGGGTCTATTTAGTATCTCATTCAATTTTCAGAAAAAAATAAATATATAAGATACCTCTTGAACATGTGATTTGTAAGTGCTGTTGAAAGACTTCTTTGTTACATTTTATGGAAATTCCTCCATATGACTAGAATGAGGGAACAATCATTACTGAAAAACATAGTCTTCTGACAAAGAATTGTGCGTAACAGAAATTTGGCTGGCTTTAAAATGAGAGTAGTTACCAAATATATGAAAATAAGCATACTAAGTGAACAAGACACAATTCTTGCAAAGAGATATTTACATTTAACAAATTCATACAACAAACACATCTACATGTTTTTAAGACTTGTCCCGTACTGATGAATAAATGTGAATTTTGTTATGGATCCATAGAAAAGATGTATTAAAAATGTGTACAACACATACTGTATTACGGTAAATAGCAATTAGACTTCAGTTCTGTTAATGTTAACACAATCACTGTGATCAGTCTGGGGTTGATACAATTCCCATGCTTAGTATAGCTTTACATTCTGTTATATGAAATGTTCTTTGGAAAACATTACTGTAACATAACAGGCCAGGTTTCTATGGCAATGCTTATAGTAGCTAAGCTACATGACCTATTGATACTTTGACATATTTATAGGTTACATATTTGTCCATATTTGTTCTTAGGACCTGTAAATGTAATTGTAACTACCTTCAACTGTATGGCGCTGAGTAAAATGTTGGTGCGTTATAAGTACTTGGTAATATGTGAATGGAATAGTCACAAAAATGATATTCACGGAAATAAGTTCATGGCTGTGAAATTAGATATTTGAAACCACTGCAGTAAAAGGCCTTGTGGTTTATAAATACCACCAAACACAAATATATCTATCTATCTATCTATCTATCTATATATATATATATATATATATATATATATATATATATATATATATGTATATATATATATATATATATATATATATATATATATATATACATACACGGTATATATATATATATATATATATATATACAGTATCTCGCAAAAGTGAGTACACCCCTCACATTTTTGTAAATATTGTATTATATCTTTTCATGTGCCAACACTGAAGAAATGACACTCTGCTACAATGTAAAGTTGTAAGTGTACAGCCTGTATAACAGTGTAAATTTGCTGTCCCCTCAAAATAACTCAACTCATAGACATTAATGTCTAAACCGTTGGCAACAAAAGTGAGTACACCCCTATGTGGAAATGTCCAAATTGGACCCTAAGTGTCAATATTTTGTGTGGCCACCATTATTTTCCAGCACTGCCTTACCCCTCACGGGCATGGAGTTCACCAGAGCTTCACAGGTTGCCACTGGAGTCCTCTTCCACTCCTCCATGATGACATCACTGAGCTGGTGGATGTTAGAGACCTTCAGTTTGAGGATGCCCCACAGATGCTCAATAGGTCTGGTGACATGCTTGGCCAGTCCATCACCTTTACCTTCAGCTTCTTTAGCAAGGCAGTGGTCGTCTTGGAGGTGTGTTTGGGGTCGTTATCATGTTGGAATACTGCCCTGCAGCCCAGTCTCCGAAGGGAGGGGATCATGCTCTGCTTCAGTATATCACAGTACATGTTGGCATTCATGGTTCCCTCAATGAACTGTAGCTCCCCAGTGCCAGCAGCACTCATGCAGGCCCAGACCATACATATATACACATATGTCTATATGTGTATATATGTTTTCTATAATACAGTAGGTTGTGTTGATGCCCCCTATATGCATTTACCTGATGATGTCAGATGTTGCCTCCACTCTCTCTGCATCACGGTTTACGTTCAAACTGAGGGTTTCATCTCATATCAGTGCTTTTGTGTTCTTTGTGCCTTATCCTTTTATCTGTCATTTAGGGATTATTTCAACTACCTTTCCTCAGTATAGATGTATACTTTTGGTGGTGGGAGTGTCATGGTCTGGGCCTGCATGAGTGCTGTCAGCACTGGGGAGCTACAGTTAATTGAGGGAACCATGAATGCCAACATGTACTGTGACATACTGAAGCAGACCATGATCCCCTCCCTTCAGAGACTGGGCCGCACGGCAGTATTCCAACATGATAACGACCCCAAACACTCCTTTAAGAAGACCACTGCCTTGCTAAAGAAGCTGAAGGTAAAGGTGATGTACTGGCCAAGCATGTCACCAGACCTAAACCCTACTGAGCATCTATGGGGCATCCTCAAATGGAAGGTGCAAAGTCTCTAACATCCACCAGCTCCATGATGTTATCATGGAGGAGTGAAAGAGGACTCCAGTGGCAACCTGTGAAGCTCAATGAACTCCATGCCCATGAGGATTAAGGCAGCGCTGGAAAATAATGGTGGCCACACAAAATATTGACACTTTGGGCCCAATTTGAACATTTCCATTTAGGGGTGTACTCACTTTTGCTGCCAATGGTTTAGACATTAATGGCTGTGTGTTGAGTTATTTTGAGGGGACAGCAAATTTACACACGCTGTACACTTACTACTTTACATTGTAGCAGAGTATAATTTCTTCAGTGTTGTCACATGAAAAGATATCATCACATATAATAGTTGTCAAACTGGGAGACGTCACACTTTGCGTGGTGCGTACGAGTTAGGCGAAGTGAGGCGAGCCGTTAACGCGTAACACTTAGCCGATGATCACCACAGGTGCTCATCGCTGCGAGCCGTGCGGAGCGAGGCAAGCCGTTAACACATAGCACTTAGGCGATGAGCGCCAAAGGCGCTCATCACCTGCAAGCCTCGCCTAGCAAGGCGAGCCGTTAAGGCACTACAACGCACTACTACATATGTAATTGTGTGTACTTTTTAATGTAAAAGTTTGTGTTAATGAAGTACAGTTCCGGCACAGATTATCCGGCATCGTCTGTTCTGGGGTTTTACTGTATAATCAATTTTTTTAAACGAATACTGCGATAATGCAGAGAATTAAGTTACCTCAGTTGCAAAGTGTTCCATTGAACCTGTGCTTTCAGCATGTGTTTAATGAAAGCCTCATGTATTTACAAATCTGTTTTTAGTAAGCTATGAAACTGAGCAACTGAGCTAATTAACTTATGTCCGGATTAAAATGGATGCCGGCTCAATCAAAATGTTGGGTATAATTATGAATGGAAATGTCACTGCATAAGGACATCTTTGTGCTTATGAACAACCTTCTGCATGGCACTGCATCGGCAACTTGAGGCAGCCAGCTACCCAATGAAAATGTGTTGGCCCACACAGAAATACACAGTTTACACTTATGTATAGGCAAAACAATTTTACCTAATCAAGGCTTCTGGTAATTGTATCTTTTTTATTCTTGCAGCCACCACTTAAATTCTTGTCCTGTGTATTGGGGAAGAGCAACTTACAGTTTTCTGGTATGAATGTGAAGTTGACCATTTCAACAAACAGCCTTACTCTAACAAACATCGAAACCCAACAGGTCTGTATGACAACTTCATACATTATGTTAAACATGTTTCTCATGCACACTTAAATATGTTCTGTCCACTTTGAGCATGTAAATATGAATTAATTGTTTAAGTATATGCAACTTATTGCAAATTAGAGAGAGTTATTTATTTAATGGTATGCAAATGTGGGGTGAAATATGTAGGTAAAACCTGTTGAGAACTCAGGCAAATACAGTATCAAAAAAGAGCTTGACACACCAATAGCTGTACATATTAACATTAAACACAGAGGTGACTTAAATGCCATTTATTTCATTGCCATTGATAGTATCCCTAAAATCCCTATAATGATGGGTGATCTGGATAAGGAACTCCTCAAAAGAGAGGCTAAATGGAGTTACACATTAAAAACGAAAAAAATATTAGGCCTTTTAGAATACTTCAAATTTTCTTCATCATTTAAAGTAGTAGGATGAGTGAGAACATTCCTTGCCTTTTACTTTATGATATAAAACATTTGTGGCCATTAAAAAACATTCTTTAATAAACTAAGTACTATGAAGCCTACATGAAGAATCCTCTTTTATCCTTCACATTTTTCAATAAGAAGAGATAACCATCAAATAATTGTGTTTAGGAGGTTACTTTAGTCCATGTTCAGATGGAATATTTTATCAATATATATGCATATATATATATATATATATATAATGTCACATGATGGCTTGTATAAATGGACACAAAGACAATATTCATTTATATAAATGTTGAATATTCTGATTTCAATTGACATTGGAAAGGAAAATGAGTAAACTGAGCTTGTTAAAGGTCTAATGGATATATATTATTGTAAATAGGTATTTAAATAATTTGTAATTATGATAGCAACTTTAAGAATTGTACACTAATTAATTTACTAATATGATGAATAATTTAAGGCAGGATTGGACTACCAGCATACAATGACAGATATGAATGGAAATAGTTTGAGTAGAAAATGGAGAAAGGGATTAAAATTGGACTATTATTATAATCAATACTTTTATGAATAACAATAATATCATTGTTATTTTGTATGCAAGATCCCAGTATCTGTCATAAACTATTGACTTGGACTTTATAATATCTACAAATACATTGATTATATTAAGTCTGTAATACAATACTTTAGCAAATAACTAAGAAGTATGGATACTATTGAGGAATATAGATTCAATGGAGAATAATAATATATCATCATGGTTGCTAATCCCAGGAGTTTTTCATAATATGTTATTACCGTATTTAGTATCCTCATATAGTCCTAATAACTAATACTCTCAAGGAATGATTATACCCATCAATATGTGCTATATAGTTCCAAGTATTCCAACTATTAATTAGATTCAATGTTGTCAATATTTGTAAGAGAATTGTCGATTTTTTAAATTTGTAATAGTTCTGTACATTGGTTTTAATATAGGGTGGTGTTTCCATAGTAACTGGAAACCATTAAATAGAAGCCTTTTCCTGTGGTGTGTAACCCCTGATGACATTTAGAAACGTGCGTCGGGTTAGACGCTATACAAATGAGATTACGCGTTCCACGTTAATGACCTCACTAGACGGCGTGTAACAGTGGAGACACTCGTCAGTGGCATCTCGCTTCTTCTCCTCATAATAGGCCTCCCACATAATTCAACACACAGATCCCGGATTCATATTTTGAAGACCAATAGTGTCTCTGTAAGGGAGGACCTTTATTTAAGAATAGAGGGAGATATTAGCTCTGAAGAAATATTAGCTACCACTCATTGAGTTATTTAGTTTTTGTAGCAACTACCAAGTACTAGATAAATGATTTGAAATATACTGGGCAGTATTATAAATCCACATCACTATTAATAGTGGCGAGATTATCCTTCTTAGACAACTTGGTTCACTGTTTAGCACTTTAGATTCCACCTGTTCATGATTTAGCATTGGAGGTTTATTTAGCACTGTCGCTTTATTTATCTACCAAGATTTCAAAGAAAATGTTATCAAGCACTGAGCACTTTAATTAATAAAGCAATATAGAATCAATTGTGTCCAGAGTCGTTCTGTCCTATAGAATCTGAATAAGTGGTTGCTGACCTAAGGGGTATTTTACTCAAGCAATCTCTATGTTTCACGTTTTGAATTAATTAAACTTTTTTAAACTTTTTTAAGCTATACCAGTAAAAGTTATATTTTAAAATGTATTTTCTTCAAAGAGATTAGGTGTTGGGTGTGCCCCGACATAAGGGATCTTTTTGTGTCTCTTCTGCAACATTAAATATGCACCTTATAACATATATTTATTTCTCACATAGTTAAGTTAAAGGAACTATGAAATGTTTGGAACATTTTGCTTAATTTTGAAACAATCGTGGCAGTGGAAGAATTACTAGAATTCCCCTGTCTACTGTCTCAAAATCTAGGCACACAATACTCTTGATGTCTCAGCTGGCTTTCTTGTCACAGGGTTTATTTATTTATTTATATATTTATCCATATTTATATAGCACTTTCATTCAAAGGGTTTAATGTTGAAAATAATTTCACATCTCACTTCATCCCAGTCATTTGGTGAATGTAATTATGAATTATATACATACCAAGCAGCCAAATTCAAATAGCAATATTTCCAAAATAATTGTTCTGAGTTTTGCAACTGGGACTATTGATGATGTTTGTATGCTTTGAGGTAGAAATCTCCATAATGTTTTAAGTCCTTTTTCTGCCATCTAGTGGTAATATGAAATAACAAGGTCAAAACTGAGCTCACAGTAAACGTGGCATTATTTGCTCATAAAGTAGATATTGAAGTAATATGTTAATTGTGGAAGAACCAGGAAACAAAGTGGAGTAAAATGTGATACCTTTAATGGCTAACTAAGAGGGAATACAGTGAAAGCTTTCAGGATCGTAAATAATACCTTAATCCGGCAAAGGTATATAAAAAAAAAAAAACCTTGCTGAACGAAGGGATTATGAGATCTCTTACTTGGAATCTGCTTGGAAACTCATTAGCTTTAAAATTAGGCAATTAGAATTACTGTTTCTCTGACAGATGCATATATTATGGATAAAGGGTTTGTATGTGAAATAATTGCTTTCCTTCTATAACAAATAAGTAATTTTAACTCCTATGTTCCAAAAGCCCTGTACATTAACCTCAGTCTTCATACTAAGTTGCCTGGCTTTGCTCTTATGCTTTATTAGATACATTTCTCTTGTTACAAGTTCAATTCTACTCTTATTTTCTATTTTTCCTGTTTTTGTCTCTTTCACTCCAAGTATGTAGTCATCTCTCTCCGTCATCACCTTTTAGAGCTCCCTATCTTCTCCTTTCCGTGTTCCCATCAGTTTTTGTTCCATCACCATCCATGCTGCACTCACCCCCTTTCCTGTGACCTCTATCTTTATGAAGGATAATGGCAAGCGGCAGCTCTGCACTAATAAATTGTATTTTCAGATTGTGCAGCTATGAAACTTTACTTAAAGTTTGATATTCTAGATTGATATAGCATATTTGCCAAAATAATTGTATCTGTTTTATTCTCTACTGATAAAGTTGTTGCACTAAGGTCATCATATTCTTGAAGGCTGAGTCCTTCTAGACAAAGGCTCACACTGACTTCAAATGTCCTTGTCTTCTTTCTTTTCAAGGTAGTTGCAAATCATCATATGCAGTCAATTTCATTTGCCTCTGGTGGAGATCCTGTAAGTATATCCCTGTTTGGTAAAGATAAATATTTGATCACTGTAAAGCAATTCAATATAAAGTTGAATACTATATTGTAATTACAAATTACAATTACTATAATATAATTACAATAATAAGTTCATGTAATTTTTGCGAAAATAGTCCAGACACCACGGATGATATTATGAACCCGTCCCACACTGATGAGTAACCGTGAACCAGTTCTGTCTGAGGGAAGGTCTCCTGGTTTGTGCATAATCCATCCTGTGCTTAAAGCTGTGAAATACAGCGAGCATATACTTAAAAGACGCCATGTATATAGTGGTCTGGATTAATAGAGTGAATGTGCATTAAGGCCTCATTTGTATGTCCCCGCCCAGTTTCCCAGAGTGCAGTGTATCAGTTGTATTTCTGAGAAATTTGAGCAGGAAATAAGTTTATTAACTGTTTATACATTCAAGTGGAATCACAAATGTACTATTCATTGTTTGTACTACTTTACTCTATACGGTGGAGGGCTTCTATCACTCTTCAGCCCACCATACGTGAAATAATTGTTGTAGTGAAGTATATATATATATATATATATATATTTTGAAAATATGACTGATCATGCAAAAACAAAAAATTTTATTGAAGGATTATGACCATTTGAAGCCATTTATTATCACATAGTTGTGTGGCTCCTTTTTAAATCATAATGATAACAGAAATCACCCAAATGGCCCTGATCAAAAGTTTGCATACCTTTTTATACTGTGTATTGCCCCCTTTAGCATCAATGACAGTGTGGGGTCTTTTGTAATAGTTGTCTATGAGGCCGCCAATTCTTGAAGGCGGTATAGCTGCTAATTCGACTTGACAAAATGCCTCCAGGACATGCAAAGTCTTTGGTCGTCTTGCATGAACCACACATTCACCAGAGTGGCCTGATGATAGTAAGGTGAGGAGACTGTGATGGCCACTCCAGAACCTCCACAACCACTGGAGAGTCAACTTGGCCTTGTGCTTAGGGTCATTGTCATGCTGGATAGTCCAAGAGGCTCCGATGTGCAGCCTTCATGCAGAAGAATGCAAATGGTCTGCCAGTATTTTCTGATAACATGCTCACCCCCACCCCCCCACCAAAAACGTTAGTGAGCCACCACCATGCTTCATAGTGGGGATGGTATTCTTTTCACTATAGGCCTTGTTGACCCTTCTCAAAACATAGCGCTTATGGTTGTGACCATAGTGCTCTATTTTGGTTTTGTCACTCCAAATTACAGTGTGCCAGAAGTTGTGAGGCATGTCAAGGTGTTGTCGGGCATATTGTAACCGGGCTTTTTTGTGGCATTGGTGCAGTAGAGGCTTCTTTCTGGCAACTGTGAAACAACCACATTGTCGTTTTCCAGAGCAGCCTGTATTTCTCCTGAGGTTACCTGTGGGTTTTTCTTTGTATTCCGAACAATTCCTCTGGCAGTTGTGGCTAAAATCTTTCTTGGTCTACCAGACCTTGCCTTGGTATCAAGAGATCACCAAATTTTCCACTTCTTAATAAGTGATTGAACAATACCGAATGCCATTTTCAAGGCTTTGGATATCTTTTTTTATATCCTTTTCCATCTTTATGAAGTTCCATTACCTTGCTTTGCAGGTCTTTTGACAGTTCTTTTCTGCTCCCAATGGCTCAGTATCTAGCCTGCTCAGTGCATTCACATGAGAGCTAACAAACTCATTGACTATTTATAAACAGACACTAATTGCAATTAAAAAAGCCACAGGTATGGGAAATTAACCTTTAATTGCCATTTAAACCTGTGTATGTCACCTTGTGTGTCTGTAACAAGGCCAAACATTCAAGGGTATGTCAAGTTTTGATCACAGCCATTTGGGGGATTTCTGTTATCATTATGATTTAAAAAGGAGCCAAACAACTATGTGATAATAAATAGCTTCATATGATCACTATCCTTCAATAAAAGACATTTTGTTTGCATGATCAGTCATATTTTCAAAATAATTGCAACAATATCACAGTTTCTGCCAGGGTATGGAAACTTTACATACACTATTCCATAAAACTATATTGAAAACTTGCTGCCTGCTGCACTTTGAAGGTGTTCTACATTAGGCATGGACCTCGTGGGCCAAGGCAGAAATACACTCATGTACCAATTAATACAGAAATGCCTACCTCCTAGATTTTACAATTTGTACACATGATATATTCTAACATAATTGCACAATACAATGTAATTGTTAATGAACAGGCAGAAAATTCACTAAGTGCTAAACAGCTCGTCACATATAACAGATAGTAAGCATTTTCAAGAGGTCTATGGATACCCTAAGCCATTTTCACATGATCTTGGGAAACAAATGTTTGGTGACCTAGATCACTTTATGTGAATTAACAATTTTTCATGATTTAATTGAAGATTTATTTGAAAATTAATACATCTCTCCATACTAATGTAAATTAGGCTTTGATGCTTTTTAATGCTATTAGTGCAAGACTTAGAGTGTGTAAGTTTTTTTTATAGGACTTCCTTCAATAGGTACTTTTTTTCCTTATTAATCAGTAATGTAGAAATTAGGATTTAAGGAATTTTGACAACTGAGAAAAAAGAAGCATGAGATTTTTACATAAATGCTTTACATTCCTTTTTTACACAAGCAACTCTTGTTTATTTTCCTAGATCCCATGGAAAGTATTCCTGATTTTTACATACACAGCTGTGCTTGTCTGCAGTTTTTTAATCACGTTACACAAATACATAATTAACATAATAAATATTGCAAATCATGCAATGACCTTGGGACATATCTATCATTTATTCATTCAATATATACAGAAACACTACAAGTTAGAATAACTTATTGAAACATGCATGCTTGCTATGTGCTTAACTGTTATTCTAACTTGAAGGTTGGATTTAATCTGAAAGTATTTATTTTATTTTTGTAGGATACAACAGACTATGTGGCATATGTAGCTAAGGATCCAGTTAACCAAAGAGGTATGATATAAACCTATATACTTTTTTGTGGTCTAAACATTGAGTAGCGCACATTTGGAGCAGTTATTATTCCTGTTTAAATTAATACTGACACTATGGTTGTGTGGAATTATTTGTGGGATGTTTTTCCCAAATTATTCCATATATGATAAGAATGCATAAAGAACAATGAAAGAAAAAGAAAATGTTGAGCAAGCTATAGTTCTATCAATGTCCAAATCATTTCCATATGACTTGTTTGATACATCCTTCCTATTTCCGGCATCATACTAGCCTTTTAATGACCTTATGTGCTCAAGAAACACTGTTGTTTCAATGTAACTTGTAAGCATATTTTTTGCTAGCAAGCAGGCGGTGAAATGCTGTATATTAGAAGTTGCAAAAAGAGTTTCACACTTACTCAGCTCCTTTCTGTATTCTATCCCAGTAATATATTAACACTAGCTACTTGCCCGTCAAAAATGACGGGAATCCCATATTAAGGCTGGGAATGCTGTACCTTCGCGGCTCATTGCGAGCCTCGAGCTCCGTCAACTGCAACGGCTGCAGGCTTGAAATTTGGCAGAGTTACCTAGCTATTAAATTAGAACATGCTGTGAGCTATGGAATGGAGACGCAAACCCGTAAACCATTTGTTGAACATTGGATGCGATTGATCAATTAGTCAAGCCTGTAGTTACGGGTTTAGATGGAGCCAATGCCAAAAGAGATCGTCAGAATTACATCACTGAAAAATGGAGATCGGATTTCAAAGTCTTACGTTTTTCAATTACGAGTTACGATCGGACCCACATTACAGATGTGATGCAATATTGATAAAGCTGGAAATATGATATTCTAGTCCATGTGAGTTCCATTATATGTATTAAGACATTGATTGCTGTGATCAATATAACACGGAAAATAAATATGAAAAAAAGTATTTTATTGGGCCGATTTGCGAGCTTGAGAATGTTGCGCTATTGATTCTAATTCACTTTCTCTGTTCATAAAAGTACAGTAGTGTGTGTATATGTGCATTTAAAGTGCTACGGATTGGACTTTACCCCCCTTGCAAGTCCTCTCTAGCACTCGTTGGCTTCATGGCTCCAATTGCATGTTACGAGGTTGTAGGCAAATGAAATTGTTGCAATTTAATAGCTAAATCGGAATGTAGTGGTTAAGGGGTTGCGAGAACAAAGGATTTGCCGCCGCGAGGTTTCACGTCCCACGTCCTGCAGGCTTTTTTCGCTCCAAATCCGCAAATGGGCAGGGGCCTGCTTTACGGGGCCAATTTAATAGCCATAAGTCTTACTGGCTACATTATGAGCTACGGTTTTACAAATAGAGGGAATTTCATAGGGCTGTAAGATACTATAAAGGCTTTTAAAAACACCCATGACAGAAAAACCTTTGAAATGAAGATGATCACATTCTTCATACAAAAGATACAGTGACTTGGAGGCTTCTAGCCAATTACCATAGTTTCTCTCTGGGTTCCCATGTTTTGATTTATTTTGTTTCATTAATACATGTAGGAATTATAGGTTAGTTCATGGGGGTATTAATGTAATGAATTACCTATATAGGTTTCCCAAGATCTTTGCTCACTAGGTAATTATCTAGGATGCATCTTACTCTAGCATTTTCTGTATTTGTTACCTTTTATTCTGATGTTAAGTCATAATTTGTAATAGTGTTGTTTATCATAAGTGCTTCACTAAATTACATATTTACCAATTATTTCAATAATAATATGTCATTTTATACTGCTGTATTTTTATTTTTCATTATATTGGGGTGGAGAAGAGATAGATCATGCAATATAGTTGTTGTGCGCCACTATTCGTTAAGTTTCTTATTTCAGTCCCCAAAAGGAGTGTGAAACCAAAGTAACTTTTCATACATATTTATTTGGCCTTGCAGGCTTGCTTTGTGTTGTATAGTAAGTCGAAAATGTTTCTTTAGTCAAACAATTTAGTATAACAAGTATTGATTAAACACTGCCATCTCATGGTGAGGGAATGTCATAGTTTATATTGTATTCACTTAAAATTCGGCATATACTTGGGAAATAAATCCATCAGTGCTTCATATGCACAGGAAATGACAATTTAACTGTTTCTGGCTTTAAACAGTGCTTTTCATTACATTTTGATATGTATAGTGCCACAAAAAGAAATATGTGAAATCAAATGTTTAATACATTTTATTGTCCTTCTTTTCAATATATTACAGTATTTGGATAAGTATTAAACTCCCTTTTAGAGAACTGAATCTGGTGATCCAATGAAAGTGGGAGTTAGCAAATGATATACAGTATGTACTATAGTGACAATAAATTGCTGTAAAGCAGGCCCATCCAGACATGCAGTTTTACATTTCTTGCTTTTAATATAATTATTTCACATACTTAGTCATGGAGAAATGCAAGTTAGTGCTATCATTTAGTGAACAATACAGATAGTTCTTCATAGGTAAAATATACACATATTTATCCTTCATGTGTTGTGCACACCAACTTCAACTGTGAATTATTATTTTGTGGTTTAACCTATAAATACTTTAAGCTCACATTGTTGTGTCATTTTACATTGTTTAGCTTGTCACATACTGGAATGCTCAGACAGCACCGCTCAAGAAGTGATAAATGCAATCGGACAAGCTTTCGAACAACGTTTCAAACAGTACTTGAAAAGCCCCTCTTCCTTGCAAGACTCTAGTGAGAGGTAAGACCCTGTTACATATTGGGTAACTGCTCAGTTTCTCAAAAGAATAAATATACGGTATACCCAGCATCCTTTTTTTTTATGAATTCATGTTTACTGAATTCCCATCAGTTCAATGTTAGATGTGCATACACCGGATGACATTTTACACTGCTTTCCGTGTCATTAATATAGCTAATAATAGTGATCTATGTGTTTTATGGGCAATTAGCAAAGCATGACATATCTTAGCAATCCTGGAAATTGAAAACATCTAAATGTTAACAGAAAGGAAATGCCTTCTCTCCATTCACAGTTATGGCAAATAAAATGCAGATTTTTCCACTAGGGTGCTTGTTTGAAAGGTTTAGGTTTATTTGCCAAATAAAATAAGCCATGTTTTGCTTTATAACGTAAAGAAAGACTTTTATCTTTCAAAAGACGCTTGATGGGAAATGTTGAAAAATCCTTGGAGGATGTAAAATGTAATGAACTAAGATAAGAGGTTTTGCATGAAACCTTCCAGATGCTGCAATTAGAGGAAAAATAAGTAACACATTAGTCCAAGGAGAAAATATGTGATAAAATAATGTATGAATACCAAGCATACAAGTATATGATGGTAGAGATAGTGGGAGACCTATCTCCCACTGTGGACATTTACCACACAGTTTTATTGTATTTTCTGCCCCCAAACACAACTTCTCACACTCTCTCTGCTAAGGAAGTTTAACAACTGTTCCTTCATATACACACCTCTTAATAGTTGAAGCAGTTAAATGTGTTTTCCTAAAAGTCATAGTTGGAATTGTGTTCACTTCAACTGTCTTTTAGTAATCGTGTATAAATCTTGTACATGCCCCTTGACATTATGCTCTGAACAAAAACAAGTCCAGATAATAATTCATTGTGAAACAATAAGAACTGGCTTTAATAACCATTAAAGGGTGATTTGGATGGATATGTAAACATTGGATGGATATTGGCATATACATCACAGTGAAAGTGAGTGTAGAAAATGAAGTAAGGTCTAAGATAATAGGGTAGTTAATGGTTTAGAAAGGGATAGAATGATTTGAATGGGGCAGACAGGTAAGTTGGAGCATGACATGAAGCATGCTAGGCAAGGTGGTGTTGGGGGTAAAATAGTGAGGGATGGAGAGAGAAGGAGAGAGAGATGGGGAAGACTAATGAGATGGGCAGTGTGGGAGAAGGAGGAAAGAAAGTGGGGAAGAGAAAAGAAGCTAAAGAGGCGAGTTGAGTGGAGATAGAGGAGGTATTGAGGTTACAGGAGAGATGGATAAGAAGAGAGAATGCATACAGAGATATGCGAAGAATGGAAAAAGCAAATTAGAGATAAGGGATGATGAAAGATGAAGACTGAGAAGATGTTTATAACTTCACCGTATTTCGTTTCTGGTAAAAAGTGACAATTTTTAGTTAAGATACAGATTTAGATACTTTCAGTGTTATGATTATTTGTGCCTGATACAGTATAATGAACAATCCTCCTTGGTAACTTACTATATATATAAGAGAGAGAAATGCACTTGGGTGTATTTAATTTTAATAATCATAATGCTTTAGTAACTGTGCTCACTACTGAGATTCAGATGTAAATGTGCACTGAAAACAATCAGAGCAATCATAGCACTAAGAAAATGTATGTATGGTAAAACTGTCAAATAACATAGAACTGATTATGATACATCTTTTTACTTAGTGAGACATTGAGTCCAAATAATGAAATGCCGACAACAGAAGCTCAAGAGGGCCATGACTACTACAATGATATGCCAGGAAAGGAGCCCCCTGCTGGTGGTGTGTTTGACAGGAGGATGAGAGTAGAAATGGAATGTATGCTAACGGGTGACAAAAAGCATTCTATGGTAAGAACATGTCTTATCCAAAACGTTCCAAATTCAGGAAAAGTATGGACTCTAGTGCAGTAGGAGTTTAAATACTGCATTGGGAGCTAAAATTACAACCTAATCTGTCTTTCTATTTAATATGCAGATATACTAGTAAGTGTTAATTGAGTATTCTTATTCTTCAATTTTTTTTCCAGATGGGTCACCCAAAAAGTGCCAACGTATATGAAAACTGTCTAGAGAACCACACAATATTAGGTATGATGCTTTAGTTCAATTTAGTTTGTGTCTAGAGAATCACATATAATCCCAAAAATCAAAGATGATTCTGTCTTTTCGGGCTCTTGAGAAGTTGAAAGGCTTAGAAGTAATGTGAGAAAGTGCTACAGTACTTTAATTTAATTGCCAGATGTCTTTAATTGCCAGATGGTTCTTTGGAACAAAAAAATAGTTACTGGAGTGTAGAATCATATAAAATGAGCACATATTCTGCAAACAAGAATAAGAGAAAAATGATGTATTTCATTTAAAGCATTATACTAAAGTTAATAAAAGTATCTCATTTTCTGCAGGTCACTCAATGCAGAAACCGACTGGCAAAGAAGAACTTTTCGATGACCCATGTTATATAAATACAGTGCCAAAAAAAGAGGGTCCAGAGAAAAGTCAGACATGCGGAAAGTCCGGTCTAAAATCAAGTATGCAAACTAAAAATAAACGTATTTATGTTTTATTTGAAAGTTTACGATAACCAGCACAAACTTACAGATGCACAGCAGTCTGGAAAGCCAAAAACAGAAATGAAAGAACATGATCACTGGGGGTAATTTACTAATATATAGTGTTTCTATATATATATATATATATATATATATATATATATATATATACATATAAAACAGAACATATATATTCATCATTAATCTATTCATGAGAGATAGATGGATACTGAATTGCTTGAATATAGAATCAAAATTTTCCTTGTGAATTAACTAAAATTGGAATAATCCATCCCTGCCCCTAACCTGATACATAAATAAATACAGTAAATAAAAATGTAATCAGAACTTTACCTTTACTGAGCAACTATGATGGCAGAAGCTGAAGAGGAGCAAATTAATTATTGTTTAGAAGGGAAGTCAACTTCCATTATAAAATCAGATAACTCCAATTCTGGAGATCAATGTCTTTTTTTTTGTCCCTTTACCGACAATTCATTAAGACTCAATTTAAAAAAAAACTTGTCCAATGTTGTCTGTTTTTTTTTTATTTTGTGACTAATATCGGATGTTTGGGTGAATATAGGAGCTTTTTATTGACTAACATATGAATAAATTATAAATCATGGGTTTTATTACTAGTTCCATAAATTGGGCGATTGATAATTATTAATTTATGCTATTTTAAGTGTGAGTTGTGACGTACTAGTTATGTTTGGCCACGTATCTTCTGGATTAATGGCTGAACATTGGTAATATATTTTTTTGTAACTATCAAATATAATGCTATTGCAGGGTTGAAGCAAGATTTGGAAAACTTTGGTTTTCACAGTATGGGTTTCTATGACACGCCTTACCACATCCATTAAACAAGATGTTTACTTTAATTTGCAATGAGCCACGCTGAGGTTGTTTAGTAACCAAAGAAAACTCAGTTTGTCAATCGTACAATGACCTGAGATGCTGGATTGTAGGTTACCACAAGCTATTGCACCCAAGTACATACCCGTGGTCCTTTAGTAAATTCTCCTCACCATTAGTAACTTTACTACAGTGATGGCTTGTCTGTCAGCAAGACTAACTTGAAGAGAAGCTGAGGTTACATCTAGCAGAGCATACATAGATTATCTGTCCTCCATTTACAATTAAAGTGACACAGCAGATGTTCCAAATATATTATAATTTAAAACTACATGTAATAACAAATACTTTATCAACAGAATATTATTAAAGGAACACTATGGTATTTTTTTCTACAGTTCCTTGCAAAAGTATTCACCCCCCTTGGCATTTTTCATGTTTTGTTGCCTCACAACCTGGAATTAACCTGGATTGTTTAAGGATTTGTATAATTTAATTTACATAACATGCCCACAACTTTGAAGATATTTTTTTTTTCCATTGGGAAGCAAACAACAAATATGACAAAATAACAGAAAAAGTCAATGTGCATAACTATTCACCCCCCTAAAGTCAATACTTTGTTGAGCTACCTTTTGTGGGCAATCACAGCTCCAAGTCGCTTTGGATAAGTCTCTATGAGCTTGCCACATCTTACGACTGGGATTTTTTCCATTCCTCCTTGCAAAACTCCTCCAGCTCCTTCAATTGTGATGGTTTGAGTTTGTGAACAGCAATCTTTAATTCTGACCACAGATTTTCTATTGGATTGAGGTCTGGGCTTTGACTAGGCCATTCCAACACATTTACATGTTTCCCCTTAAACCACTCAAGTGTTGCTTTAGCATTGTGTTTGGGGTCATTATCCTGCTGGAAGGTGAACCTCCGTCCTATCCTCAAATCACGCACAGAGTTGTACAGGTTTTGCTCAAGAATATCCCTGTATTTAGCACCATCTTTCTTTCCCTCAACTCTGACCAGTTTCCCAGTCCCGGCTGCTGAAAAACATCCCCACAGCATGATGCTGCCGCCACCATGTTTTACTGTGGAGATGGTGATCTTTGGGTGATGTGATGTGTTGGGTTTCCGCCAGACATAGCATTTTCTTTGATGGCTGAAAAGTTCAATTTTAGTCTCATCAGACCAAAGCACCTTTCTCCATACATTTTGGGAGTCTCCCACATGCCTTTTTGCAAACTCAAAACGTGCCATTTTGTTTTTTGCTGAAAGTAATGGCTTTCTTCTGGCCACTTTGTCATAAAGCCCAACTCTATAGAGCGTACGGCTTATTGTCATCCTATGTACAGATACTCCAGTCTCTGCTGTGGAACTCTGCAGCTCCTCCACGGTTACCTTAGGTCTCTGTGCTGCCTCTCTGATTAATGCCCTCCTTGCCCGGTCCGTGAGTTTTGGTGGGCAGCCGTCTCTTGGCAGGTTTGTTGTTGTGCCATGTTCTTTCCATTTGATTAGATTTGATGGTGCTCCTGGGGATCATCAAAGATTTGGATATTTTTGTATAACCTAACTCTGACTTGTACTTCTCAACAACATTGTCACTTACTTGTTTGGAGAGTTCCTTGGTCTTCATGGCAGTGTTTGGTTAGTGGTGCCTCTTGCTTAGGTGTTGCAGCCTCTGGGGCCTTTCAAAATAGGTGTGTGTATGTAATGACAGATCACGTGACTTAGATTGCACACATGTGGACATCATTTCACTAATTATGTGACTTCTGAAGGTAATTGGTTGCACCTGAGCTTTTTATGGGCTTCATAACAAAGGGGGTAAATACATACGCACATGCCAATTTTCTGTTTTCTATTTCTAGAAAATAGTTTCATGTATATATTTTTCTCATTTCACTTCACCAACTTAGACTATTGTGTTCTGATCCATCACATAAAATTCAGATTAACAAAACATTAAACTTAAGGCTGTAATGTAACAAAATACGTAACAAGTCAAGGGGGTGAATACTTTTGCAAGGCACTCTATATGGTCTTTTGAATAACAAAACTTCATAATATGCAAAATGTTCTTAGAAAGTAAATTACAGCCTTTACATCAGTCAAATTTATAAGCAATTATTATTTTGTTTTTACTGATGGCTTTTATTTTATATAATAAGCTTGCTTCTCAGAGCTTCTGTGCCAACAGGAAGTGTCTTTGTAAACTAATGAGCTTTCTCTTAACACTAACAAGAGCACTGGAACATGTATCCAACACCTTTCTCCCACCCCAGGAAACTAAAACAGTAGATTCCACAGCAGTATAAATACATACTAAAGTAATAAATACATTTTTTTTAATTATAAAAACCTTTTTGCTTATCTTTAAGTGTAGTTCTTCAATAACAGGGCTAAATTAAAATGTTGATCCTTTAAAAAACTGCATTTTCCTACAGTAACTGACATTGAAGTTTTGATTATTTAGTTTGTCAGCCTTTCTGGTCCACCCATGAACCAAGTTTCTAATCTTTTGTTAGTAAGAGATCAATTAGTTGATTAGCTCTTGAGGCATTGGGTCTGTTGCTGTGAGCGCAGTCACTTCGGTTTGATCATGCCTACTCTACTTTTGTGTTACTTGTGATAAAAAAGGCACATAAAAAAAAAATAAAAAAAAAAAAAAATATATATATATATATATATATATATATATATATATATTTATTTATTTATTTAAATAATTTTAATGTGTTCTCACACCACCTGGTTCCTCTAACAATCATTTACAAAAATAAAACTCAAGTCGAAAAAAGGATATGCAGTTTGCATTTTTAGAAAATACTGAGAAATTATGACATTTGAAAAAAACATTCAATTCTCTAACAGAACCTTTATATTAATCTCATTGTTCTTTCAAGAACCTGAACACCCATTTCAAGAACGCAAAGCTTCCCTGTGCAACTCCATGCAGAAAGAAGAATGGTATCATGGTAAAATGAGCAGGAAGGTTGCAGAGAATCTTCTACTTAGCGACGGAGATTTTCTTGTCCGAGAAAGCACAACATCGGCTAATCAGTATGTACTAAGTGGACTTCATGGAGGGCTTCCAAAGCATCTGCTGCTGGTGGACCCAGAGGGAAAGGTAATTATAAGTGCTGAGTAACACAATGCATGTGTATTAAAGCAGCCATGTCACCCAGTCTACTTCTTGGAAAAATATCCAACACTGAGTACATGATACTCCACCCAGATGAGAAAACTTTCTCCATCACTGTAACATTAATCATCTTTTCCCTTAAGCAATGTGTATACGTAGTTTAATTTTTTGTCTGTTTTTCCTGTTGTTCACACACTGAATATATTTAGTAAACTTGCATAAACTAGACTTTTTAGTCCCCATGATGTTACATGTATACAGTTTACAAAATATGTTTATTTTAAAAGCATCTACTGATTTTAATAGGGATTTTGCATAAGTGTTTTTATAAACCCAATTTCATTGTCTGTGGTGGGAACGTATGCCTCTCTTCCATGGAGCTCATTTTCCCTCGCCCATATTAAGAACATTTTAAAGGGTCATGAAAGGTTCTCTGTTTTTAAATGAAATAATCTACTACATTTTTATAATTTTATTAGAAAGTGCTTAAAAGCTGTTTTACTGTACAAAGTTCTGCCATCTGTAGCTCATGCACACAGTGTCTCTGTAGTACTAGATGTACTAGCCAATCACAGATTGTGTCTAAGTAGTATTTTAACAAGATGCTGTTGAAAGACAGTTTGTGATTGGCTATTGCATCTGGTACCAATAGAAACAATGTATACATGAGCTCATTGGGGGTGACCTTTGTAGGGACTATTTGCAATATTCCAGTGAGTAAGAACAGAGCTTTTAAGCATGTGTTAATAAAATAATGTTTAGATATGTAAATACATACTTAGTAGATTATATTAAAACCCCCTATGTCTCTGTAAGGTGGATCACAGCCCCAGCCAACTCCCTCCCCAACATCAAATTAAAGGGCAACTTTCACCACTTGATTCTTTTCATTTAAACCGCACACCTAGAGATCATCTATCTATGTGGAAGTGATGGAACTTGTCTTGTTTGTCAGTAACTGCTCCATGTTTAAAGGACCACTGTAGTTCAAGAAAAACACACTTTATAAAGCATGTTTCAAAACAACATTAGCAGTTATGTAAGCCAGAGACATAATATTTTTTGAGAAAATCTGAATTTTTGTAAACTGTGTTTTGAAGTGAAGAAATCTATTTTGTGTTTGTTACATCAAGCTGAATATTCATGGAACAGTTATTTGCTGAGGGAGGAAGTAATAGGGAGGGGTAAGTAGTCTGTTAAGAGAGATGGAGAAGACTAAAATTCACACCACATCCCTCCCCCTCTTGCAGGCCCAGAAGTAGGAAGTGCTCTTAAGAAAGGTTAATACCCTTCTGACAGACACAGCTTTCACCAGAGTATCATGGTGGCCCCCAGGGTCTAGCAGTGGAATCATTTTTTTCTATTTAAAAATAAGCTTTAAGATTTCTCTTCTGCTTAACTGTGTCAAACAGTCAATTTTTCAAACATATATCATTTTTTTATTATATAGGAGAGTGGGAGCTGCCATTAGAAGCTCCATTTCTGTCATGGACACTGAGCTGTGGGATTTGATTGGGTCAAAAAGCTAAGAACCAATTAAAATGCCAATAAAGCTCCAGCTGAGTTATGAACTGTGACAATGGTGTTATGTGCTCTTAATTTAACATGAATGTAACAATCACAAGTTTTTGTAGCAGTAAAAGACAAGTGCTAAAACTTATACAAACATCTGTATATGTATTTCTTGATGTAAGAGCAACTTGTGTTTAGGTGGGACTCTTAATGAAAAGATTTTATTAAATATTCAAAAAATAACAAGAAGCTACCAAATTACTGTAGGAGATATTTAAAATACACTTAGTATGGCACAGAGCTTGATACGGATGAATATGGATAAGTTGTAGAATCAGGTGTATGAATTGGTTAGTCTAGACTTTAGATCAGTGGTGGTCAACCTGGTCCCTACCATCCACTAGTGGGCGATTCAGGCTTTCATGATGGGCGGCGGGATAATCGCTAGGTGGCATCACTGACGAGTGGTGTCTCTCACTGGAGACCCGCAGCACCACATTTGGCTGGTGAGAGAGCCTAGGGACAGCAGTCAGGATGGAATCACTATCTAGTAAGTACAGGGAGATACATATCTAGGATCATATGATTTACTTAACCAGAAATGTGATAGGGTAAATTGAGGTACTGCGGCACCAGTGGGTGGTAAGGAAATTTTACCATCAAAAGTGCGCGGTAGGTATTTAACAACCCCTGCTTTAGGTGGTCTGTTGTCTTTGAGCTGACATCAACAGTCTCTATGTCCATGTTCTGATTACTCCACTCTTATTCCTCTCTCTCCTTTTCCTTCTTCTCTTGCTGTCTATTACTGCACCCCTTGTTCTCTCCTCTTCGTCCCTCTCTACCCGTCTTGCTCTGTGCTCCTCTCTTACTCTCCCATCTCTTCTATTTTCTTGCCCCACTCCTGCTTCTCTTTTGCGGTCCCTCTCATCCTCTTCGCCTCTATACTTTTGCCTAATAATGGAGAGTGTGATAAAGATGTAAACAACATGACTTGTAAATGTTTTTATTTATTGAGAACATCAGTACTGGTTGTTTAATATATGAAAGAACATGATTCAGAACATGATAATACAACAATCATTTGTATTAGTTTATTGTCTATTATATGTTCATAAAATACAAATGTGTTTTTTTAATTAGGTGAGGACGAAAGATCATATTTTTGAAAATGTGAGTCATCTAATCAAGTATCATGTAGAAAATAAATTGCCAATCATCTCATCTGGAAGTGAACTGTGTCTCAAACAACCAGTGACAAGACAAGATGTTCCTGTTTTTAGGGAATAAATGCACTTTTCAAACTGTTCCCATCTGTGAATATGGCTGCCTCAACTCTCAGTAATGAGGAATTCTGTTGGCGTGGAGCTGAAAAAAAGTAAACAGAATTTAACAAGCTGAAATCCAATACACTGGCCAATATAAAACCGCATACACAATGGGAAAAAAACGAAAATGAGGCCTCATAGGTCTCTTCTTTGTATATGACGCTTGTACGCAAGAAATCTCTTTAATGCAATTTTCTCCATAACCAGTACAGCTGCTTAACTCTATTTAAGAAAGATACATTAGAGTAATACTTGATAGCACAAAGGACCCATTTATACATCGGGCAACTTCAATAAATGTCATGTGCCTTGGACTCCGATCTCTAAGAAAGATATACATTTTCCATTTAGAAAAAAAATATTCCTATAAATTGGTGATGTTGTGAAAAAGAAGTAGAATTATAATTATATGCTGATAAGCATCTTACAATGGATATATTGGTATCCACTGATGGAAGTTGTATCATCAATGGATCGATACCCAACACTTGTAAACATAACATAAATGCTGACGGGAACATGAAGAACTCAATGTGATATATTGCAAATATAGTTTTTAAATATTGCTTTATTCGTGGAGATAAGCACTTTTTTTAATAAACTATTTGATTTTACAGCCATTTGAAACTAAAGTGTCATTCCATTCTAATATATTTTAGTCATATCTGCTCATGCCGTATAAAAATATAAATCCATTTGCAACATATATATAATATGTATAAATCAATCCCCTTGTGCTAAACATATTATATCTGTATATTAGCAGCACTTTAATCAAAATATTTCACGAGTATGAAACAGGAAAAGTTAACTTTGAGTGTCTTTCACATTTTTCTTGTTTAGTTATAAGATACCCTACAATATCTGCTATAATGACATCAAGAGCAAATAGTTTAAAGAATATGCATGGAAAAGTTCTATATTTTGCAGGGCACATAAAGGGCAAATGTTTTTAAAAGCAAGTTCAGAAGTATTTTTCTTGTATTCCATTTGGTATGTTTATAAAATAACAATAAGAAGTAGATAAATGATATGTTTATCCTATTTTCATTTTAAATTGCTTTGTTCTTTCTTTACAACATATCATCATTATTTTTAATAAACATTGCATTTCTATGTAAACAAGTGTGAGTTATATCATTGATAAGAAAGTTATTGTCATTATCCATCATGAGGTTGCACATTATTTTATATTAGAAAGCAGAAAGAGAAGAAAAAAAATATTGTGGAAGACAAACATAAGAGGTACTGAGGGTGTTCTGTGCACAGCTCGATTGCCTAGACTTTGGCAGGATCAACTTTTCCAGCAATTTTCTTATATAATGTATAATTCTACCACTAGAGTGTGTCAAGCATGTATTGGTACTACAATCAAACATATCATACAATATACTAAAGTGTGCCTGTCCTGTCTCATAGACACACTCAAGAAACATCCAGTGGAAATCTTGTGCAACGAAATTTAGTTATTCATGTAGGCCGAATATGATATGTAGCTAGTCATGCGGCGGTCTACCTATTAACATGGGCATATTGACCAATTGGGGGTGTTGCAGACTTGAAATATTGGGCAAATGTGACCATAGTTTGTTGTAGATTATATAGATTATAAGGGGAGAGAGGTTGAAAGAGGAATGCCTGTTAGGAGTTAGATGGTAATGGAGGTTGAAGATTTTTAGTCCATCAACTTCAACCTTTTTAGATCTCCTGTAATCTGCAATATACGGATTAGTTGTTAATTGATCCAGAGGAAGGCAAACAGAAAAAAGAATCTTGCCAATTGTCTCAAAAGGGAAAAAAAATCCTTCCTGACGCCAGATACTGGCGATCGGATTTCTACCTGAATGAATACTCCCTCTCTAATTAACCAGGAGATCCCTGAATGCCCTTTTTATTTAAAAAATATATATATACAATCACTTTTATTTATCAAATCCGCTCTCACCACCTCCTTTGGAAGAAAATTCCCCAGATTAACCACCCTTACTGTGAAGAACCCTTTTCTTTCTTTAAGGTGAAATCTTTTTACTTCTAATCTCAAAGGATGTCCTCTTGTCAGTTGAAAACCTCTTGGCACAGAAAGTTCACTTGAAAAAGCCTTGTATTGACCCTGGATATATTTAGATAAGGTAATCATATCTCCTCTTAAATGCCTTTTTTCTAGAGAAAATAAGTTTAATTTGGTTAGTCTTTCTTCATAACTTAGCCCCTCCATTCCCCTTAGTTTTGTTGCCATTCTCTGTATTTTTTTCCAGCTCTAAAATTTCCTTTTTATGAAGTGGTGCCCAAAATTGTACTCCATATTCCAAATGAGGGCGTACTAGGGATTTGTATAGTGGCAGAATTATATTTGCTTCCCTTGCTTCTATAACCTTATTAATACATGCTAATATTTTACTTGCCTTTGCAGATGCTGCCTGGCATAGAGAACTGTTACCTAGGTATTTGTCCACAAGCAGTCCCAAATCCCTTTCAATATCTGACACCCCTAGATTTGCTCCATTAAGAATATAAATTGCATGGCTATTAGTTACAATAATCTAGTTAAGAGATAGCTAACTGAAGAAAGCATTTGGTAATTCCAATAACCATACTCTGAATACTGTAGAAGCACAGTTAACAAAACGTGGAGAGAATGTCAATATGTGGATGGAAAGAGAACTTGCTTGAGTAGTACATTGCCAATGATGAGGGAGATCACTTTCCATATTGCTAGGTCTTCTGTCAAGGTTAGATTGTTTTGTAGCTGCAGCTGTTGTGTTTGACACGCAGAATCACATTACACACAGTTATCAGCTTCCTAAGAGTCCCATGGTCTATTTCGCAATTTGTTTTCACAAAGCTGTGAAGGCCTCATAAATGAAAGTGTCCTCTACCCTAACAGGTCAATCGTTTATCCTGTTCCTCCTTTGCCGTAGGCGCTCCATGCCAGCAACTGCGACCCTCGCAAACTTCACGTCGCAACCCAAACAGTACGACACACACATTACGACACTCGCAAACAACATACGACACACGTTCACACACATTACGGCCTCGCAACACTCGGACGCAACTCGCGAACATTACAAAATGTAAAACACAATACATACACACAGCACATACATAAAAAACTTACCTACACCAAGAGGGAGCACCCAGCACCTCAAAAATACAACTTACACCTCGATTTTACTCCAAATAAAACAGTTTAGAGAGTAAAAAAAAATCGAAGCGAAAGAAAAAATGGCCGCCGAACAAAACGAAAACGAGGCTACAGCACTCTAAACTCGCAAAGCACCACAAGAAACTCGCAAAACACCACAAAACACCTACGGATATTCCGATACAGACGTATACCACACATTACTCGCCATTTTACGCCAATGCGGAAGTACACGACTACGCTAACGGTTTGGGCTCGCGCACGCACAGTGTTACACTGCACACATTCAGCACGCTTACACAGCAGATCCACACCACTAATGCTGCAGCAACATCAAAACACATTCACACCTCTTCCACACAATGCTTTAAAATAGGTAAAGTATATTCATTTATTAATGTATTATATATTTCATTATTACACACTAAACAGCATTAGCTACCTTACAATTTCATTGCCGTCATTTTTTGACGGGCAATTCGCTAGTATATATATATACTCGAGTATAAGCCGACCCGAGTATAAGCCAAGGCACCCATTTTACCACAAAATACTGGGTAAAATGAGTGACTCGATTATATGCCGAGGGTGGGAAATGTGCTGCCCCCTGTGTCCCTCTTGTGCTCTCTGTGTCCCCCCTCTCTCTCCTGTGTCTCTTCTCCCCTCTCCCTTTCCTGTGTCTCTTCCCCCCTCCCTTATCACCCTCCTCAACCCCCTCATTCTCAACCTCCTTCCTCAACCTCCATCCTCATCCTCAACCTCCCTCCTCAACCTCCCTCCTCATCCTCAACCCCCCATCCTCAACCTCAACCCCCCTCAACCCCCCTCCTCAACCTCAACCCCCCCTCAACCCCAAACCACCTTCTCAACCTCCCTCAACCCCCCTCCTCAACCCCTCATCCTCAACCTCCCTCCTCATCCTCAACCCCCTCCTCAACCTCCCTCCTCATCCTCAACCCCCCATCCTCAACCTCAACCACCCTCAACCCCAACCCACCTCCTCAACCCCCCTCAACCCCTCTCCTCAACCCCCCTCCTCCACCTAAACCCCCCTAAATACCTCACCCCCTCGGCGCCGGGTCAAGGAGCGGAGGTCGGAGCACAAGCAGGTAAGTGAGGGGAGAGGTATTTAGGGGGGTTTAGGTGGAGGAGGGGGGTTGAGGGTGGTTTATGCTGAGGAGGGGGGAGGGAAAGAGACACGGGGGAGAGAAAAAGACACGGGGGGGTAGAGAGATATAAAAGTCCAGACATCCCTATAATAGTTGTGGACCAAGAACGCTGTCTGTAACGTTTGCGATGTTGGTCACACAGTTGCAACCTCGCAAAGCGAGGTGAGCCGTGTACCGCGCACGACTTAGAGTGGATGAGTGCCTAAGGCGTGTAGAAAATACACGACGGCAAAGACAGTAACTCTTACACCAGCAACGCCAGGCACCAGGACTTTGAAAATAAAACAAACGTCCTTCAGATCGTAACACGCAAACATTCAGCTGACACACAGAGGAGAAACACACAGGGAAGGGACAAAAGCGCTCATTATGAGTGTCAAAGGCGCTTATTGTGAGCCACCAGATGAGCACTGAAGGCGCTCATTGCCGGGCTCATGATTAGCACCACGATCGGGAGAGGCTTGCAATGAGCATCAAAGGTGCTGAGCGTGGGGCTCGCGATGAGCGCCGAAGGTGATCAGTGCAATGCAGGAAAGTTGAAGAACACGGTGGAGAGGTTCGCATTGAACGCCAAAGGCGCTCATTGAGAGACACGCAAAGAGCACCGAAGGTGCTCAGAGGAGCAAAAGCCTCACATTGTGTGGTAAACTGCATTTTCAGCCTTACATTTTTAATCCTGTGATTTTTGACAGGCAAGTTCCTAGTTTAAAATAAAATATAATGGTTAATGCAGAGAAAATGTCCTTACTTAATTCTTCAACCAATTACGAATAACTAAGCCATTGGAGTGTATGCATGATAACTTCTTCTTTCCCTAATTGCTCTTCTTTATCAGATGTTAGTACGTACTAGATCCTAGCAAGTTGACAGAATAATGTGCAGAAGTGTTAGAAGCCGAAGGACAGTAAAAAGGAAGACAGGTATAGGAAAGAGCAGCAAAAAGGAAAATGACAACACAGTGAAAACATACTCAGACAAACTTCATACAGTCCCAGTCTTACACATAACACTTGGTTAGGTCCTTCTTTATCCATATGATAAATTTGCGGATCACTTTCTTCTGGATGGTGAGAATGTCTGATCAAAGTAATAGGTCATCATGTGCAGATATTCAGGCACAGGACAAGGAGTATGTGGCTTTCTGAAAGATCTTTACATCTCTTTGGCAGCAGATATATGTATTAGCGTATGGTCATGTCAATGAGCAAGAGTTTGACCTTTCCCCTTTTTCTAGGGTGCAGACAAGATTTCTGTCTGGGCTTTGTCTTTAGTCAGCAAACTCTGTATCTGTTTCTTCATCTGTTGTAATCAGGATAGGTACCTGGTAGAGACTTTCTCTCATCATATATCAGGACATACTTTGTCTTTACTGGTACGCACTTGCTTTCATCTTCTTCTGGGTTAGGAAAGTGTGACAAAAATCAAAAAATACAAAATCTATCCTACAAGAAACTTCCATACATCTTTTAACTAGACATCCTCACATCATATCAACCTACTCTAAAAAATTCCCGAACTGTAACATAAATTTATCATATGCATAACTCTATAATAAACAAGGAGTGAAATAAACTAAAATTAAGTGACAATGTAAATCATGACAAGCTAATAAACATGAAATACTTGTAAGATATATAATGAACCATTATTTTCTACTCCTGCTAAAGCAGCAAAAATTATCATTAGGACAGTTTCAATACTACTAATAATGTCTCTATAATTGATAAGACATTACTTGATTTATCTGGCAACAGGTTGTATATTTAAAAGGAAATTGCTAATGTTATTACTGTCAATATACATTTACTAATAAAGCTCTAAAATCTTTTCTTAACTCATAATGTAATCCACCTCTTATCATGTTCCTTTCTTAGAGGATTATAAATACCTTGAAAATATTTCCACAATCCTCTACTCATTTGCACCATGGCCATCATGTGAGCTGCGGATGGGTCTGAAGGAATAGATGTCACAATCTCACAGTATTTATCCAACATGAATAAACAAAACATAACACATAAAATAAAACAGAATTGGTATGATAAGGTTGTTTAACCAGATAATATATCATACACTGATTTCTAGTGATATATGTACTTTCCCTGTTCAGTAGTTAGTAGACAGGAACAGTGCACAAACCATAATTTTTTTCCTACAGAGACAAATGTCACCAAGAGGAGAGCTTTAATAAGCCTAAAAATGCATAATAATAATAAAAAGAACAGACTAACAAAATCCAAAGAAAAATTAAAAAGTGAACACATCTAAAAAAATTAAAAATGAATTTAAAAATATATTCTTAGTCTGTTGACATTTCTGACTATCCTGTACGCTTATCAAAACCCCTAAAATGATTTCACCTTTTTTAAATGTTATTTTAAAACATTAATAATAATTATCAATTCTATGGAACAGGTACTTTTTACACCTACAGTGGATATAAAAAGTCTACACACCCTGTTAAAAAGTCAGGTTTCTGTGCTGTAAATAAATGAGACAAATATAAATCATTTCAGAACTTTTTCCACCTTTAATGTGACCTATAAACTGTACAACTCAATTGAAAAACAAACTGAAATCTTTTAGGTGGAGGGAAGAAAAATAAGGAAGAAAAATATTGTGGTTGCATAAGTCTGCTCACCCTCTTATAACTGGGGATGTAGCTGTGTTCAGAATTAAGAAATCACATTCCAAATTGTGTTAAATAGGAGTCAGCATACACCTGCCATCATTTAAAGTGCCTCTGATTAACCCCAAATAAAGTTCTGCTGCTCTAGTTGGTCTTTCCTGAAATTTTCTTAGTTGCATCCCACAGCAAAAGCCATGGTCCACAGAGAGCTTCCAAAGCATCAGAGGGATCTCATTGTTAAAAGGTATCAGTCAGGAGAAGGGTAGAAAAGAATTTCCAAGGCATTAGATATACCATGGAACACAGTGAAGACAGACATCATCAAGTAGAGGAAATATGGCACAACAGTGTTATTACCAAGAACTGCAGCTCCCTCCAAAATTGATGAAAAGACGAGAAGAAAACCGGTCTGGGATGCTACCAAGAGGCCTACAGCAACATTAAAGGAGCTGCAGGAATATCTGGCAAGTACTGGCTGTGTGGTACATGTGACAACAATCTCCCGTATTCTTCATATGTCTGGGCTATGGGGTAGAGTGGCAAGACGATAGTCATCCAAGCCAGGCTACATTTTGCAAAAACACACATGAAGTCTCCCAAAAGCATGTGGGAAAAGGTGTTATGGTCTGATGAAACCTAGGTTGAACTTTTTGGCCATAATTCCAAAAGATATGTTTGGCGCAAAAACAACACTGCACATCACAAAAAGAACACCATACCCACAGTGAAGCATGGTGGTGGCAGCATCATGCTTTGGGGCTATTTTTCTTCAGCTGGAACTGGGGCCTTAGTTAAGATAGAGGGAATTATGAACAGTTCCAAATACCAGTCAATATTGGCACAAAACCTTCAGGCTTCTGCTAGAAAGCTGAACATGAAGAGGAACTACATCTTTCAGCATGACAACGACCCAAAGCATACATCCAAATCAACAAAGGAATGGCTTCACCAGAAGAAGATTAAAGTTTTGGAATGGCCCAGCCAGAGCCCAGACCTGAGTCCGATTGAAAATCTGTGGGGTGATCTGAAGAGGGCTGTGCACAGGAGATGCCCTCGCAATCTGACAGATTTGGAGTGTTTTTGCAAAGAAGAGTGGGCAAATCTTGCCAAGTCAAAATGTGCCATGCTGATAGACTCATACCCAAAAAGACTGAGTGCTGTAATAAAATCAAAAGGTGCTTCAACAAAGTATTAGTTTAAGGGTGTGCATACTTATGCAACCATATTTTTGTATTTTTATATTTTTTCTTCCCTCTACCTAAAAGATTTCAGTTTGTTTTTCAATTGAGTTGTACAGTTTATAGGTGGAGTTGTACAGTTTATAGGCAGCCCTCCATGTGCTGTGGTTCTGTTTCCTGCTTTGGTAGTCACAGTTGGAACTGTTTAATTACTCAACCGGTTTCACACTTGTGCTTCATCTGGAGTGCACTTGGTAGTCACAGGTAAAACTGTTTAATTACTCAACCGGTTTCACACTTGTGCTTCATCTGGAGTGCAACTAAACAGTTCCACCTGTGACAACCAAAGCAGGAAACAGAAACAAGGCACGTGGAGGGCTGCTGCTGCTGACCTGCGGAGATACAGACACATAGGACTGAAGGAAGTTATCTTCCATTTGTGGACATTACTAAACCTAATCACTAAGGATAAAGAAACTGAAGATAAGCGCCAAGGATCTAAAGACACAATATATATTTGAAAAAAAAAAGAATATTAAAAATGGTGCATGAACACCTTTATTAATTAGAGCAAAAGAAAAAGAAAGGAAAAACAGCCTAGAAATTAGTATGCCTACAATAGGGATATATATATATATATATATATATATATATATATACATATATATAGCTTTATCTATTAGAAATAATTAGATATGCTAAATGAGGAGAGAAAACATAATACAAAAAACTGTATACTGGATTTCTAATAGGTAAAGCTATGTATATATCCCTATTGTATGCAGCATACTATTTTTTAGGCTCTAATGTCCAGTAAAATTACTTTCTTTTTTCTTTTGCTATATAAATAAAAACTAAAAAAATATATATCTATATATATATATCATCTATCATATCCTTGAATTATATTTAGAAAAAGATCTGGCAGTTGCACAGTTTTGCTTTTTTAGGTACAGGGGTTGAGCTGCAGCATCCCCAGTTTAAAAAGTGCTCCAGTATAACAGACATAGAATAGCTTTTTTACTGAAATAATTACTAACATATCATTGTACATGGTTGCACTGGGATAGTCTGATGCCCTACTTATGCAAATAAATATAACTTTATAGTATTTTTGTTTTTTTCCCAACAGACTTTGTAATTGAGAAGACTTTTACATGTAATATACAATGTCTATCGTCATTGATCGCGGAGCATTACAAACCCAGCATGATGATGACGACGAATATGATCAAGAGGATTATGCTAGAGAGCAAGAGGGGAGAATATTATACAGAACTAGAGTTACAATTATGTCATATGCTTGTTATTCATAAGTAGTCAATGTACTGTGATAAAAGCTGCTGAATAAGGCTGCCACATGCTCTTTGCTTTCATAATTTCCATACAGGTAATATTCTCACCTTTTGTATAAAGCAGGAGTTGCCAAACTTTTTCGGTTCAAGGAGCACTTACTATTTGAAGATTTTTCCACAGCTCCCCAAGTCAGAGCATAGTTCTATATACATGTATATATGGTCCGATTAGTTATAAAAAAACAATGCAGGTTTACTATTCCATGCATCAACTACTGCTGTTTGGTGATATTTTTTCTTCCTCTCTGTTTGGCAGTACGAAGCAGCAGCTAAGCCTGCTTGTCTTATTACCACCCCTGCAGATTGTCCATTCCCTATATCAACTACTGCTGATGGTGTTTTTTTCCTCTCTCCTTCACGCCTCTATCTCCTGTGCACCTCTATCTCCTGTGAGCCTCTCTCTCACTTCTTTTTGTCTCGCTCACCCCCCTCCCACATTAGCACTTAGACACAGGCTGGGCACTTTGGCTATTACAGGCAGAGACTGGGCACATTTCTCCCTATATCTCTCCCTCCACCCTTGTCCTCTCTCCAGCTGCTCCTCTGCCGGTGGCTCCTCCTCTCCCGGGTAAAAGGAGAGAAGGGTAGAAGGCGAGAGCTAGGGCCTAGGAGAAGGAGGGAGCAGAAGGCAGTTGGAAGCATTTTTGTAACGCCCCAAAGAACTGCTTTCTGGGGTGCTACCCCCTTCCTACACCACTGCACACACAGCCCCACAGCATGCTCCTGGTCTCCCTCATGTTGCACAGTCACAGCGCACCAGGGAGCAACAACGCACACTTTGGGTACCCCTTGTATAAAGCATGCCTATGATCGTATTACTTGTGCCATCTGTCATGCATTGTTGTTGTACTCTTTATCTGCTGAATTATGCCACACTTAACACACTTAACTTAACATATCAAACCCTTAAAAGATCAGATAAAACTTATATCACATTTCACATTTAGTTGGTATTTAGTTTAAGCCTCTATGTGGTCACATTAATGACAAACCACTTGTTCCAAAATCTTCCTTGCACTGCAATAGAAAAAAATATTTTAATGTTCAATGAAAAATATGCTTTGAATAAAAAAAAAAAGTTATGGTCGTTTTTTGTTTTTGTTTTTTTTATGCGTAATATGGGTTTTCATAGTTTTCTGTGAGTGTTAATATTGTCGGTCCTACATATAACAATCATCTAACAGCAGCTTGTTGTCTACCATCACACAAACTGATGTATTATCCCATAAATGAGCATGTGGTGGCGCTGATTTGCATGTTATGACACTGACAAAATAATGTAAACCTCAATCATTTATGTAGTTTAGAAGAAAATTGTTAGTACAGTGTATATCTGGGGTGGTTTAGGGTTAAGGTAGTGGCCCATAATAAGTTTTACATAGTAAAGTTGTGGAGTGCTGTGTGCACCACTTTGCAAAGTTCATCATCTGCCACTACCCTAATCCTAAACCCTAAGTCTACTTATCACTCTAACAGGAAAACTGAACAAAGTTTCAGTGCTTCTCCACCTAGTGACAGCTGCACGTCCCTGCTGGTGGGGACAAAACAGGAAAGATCCAAATGTTGTTTATACTGACATTAACTATTTAAATGTCATTAAAGTTGGACCTCAATAGTAGCCCGTTTATGTGGTTTACTAAAATATAAAATGAACATGATTCCCCCCCCCCCCCTTCATGTCCTGGTTTCAGCTTCAACAGATGATCACCGATCTGCCTCATGACCTGCTTGATGACAGCCTTCCCTCATCTCCTGAGCCCAACTACAGTGACTGCAGTGGCAATGAAATCTCTGGACCGTAAGCAATACCATTTTTGCTTTCAGAAAATACATATTTTTTAAACATTGTTCACTTAAACACACACTTTTTCTGGTGGCCATTTATGGTACCATAGGAGGCATGTGTAATTAGTGAGAGGAACTACAGCAAGAGACACTTTGCATAGTATCCAATTGCGTTTAAAAAAAATTGTGTGATCTCAAATGGTGAATGACAAAGGTATCAAGGCAGGATAGATGTGGTCTGGACTTGTGATTATAAAAATAAGTGAACAGGCAAATAAGTCAGTGTTTCATTTTTATTAACGTGTGGCTCTACAAATCTGATTGGCTGATGGAGAATAGATACTGGAAAAGACCAACTATGTGAGCTGCCTTCTTGTAAAAGTGTTCAGTGCAACATTGAAAATAATATGGCAACTACATTTATTACATTTAAAATTGTTGAAATATAGGTTTGTAAACTTGTCTTCAGATTATTTTGGCACACAATAAGAATTAAATTAACACTGGAATTGTTTTTCTTTGCTTTAGTGATTTAAAGATAATATTTAAAATTAGGAGAATTGTTGCTTATACTGGAGTGAAATGTTTGATAAATGAGTTTTCACCTGTATCATGATATCTCACAACCCAAGTAATTGCTCTCTACCTCCCTAATCTCATAATTTGTTCAGTGAGTGATCTGTGAGACCGTTTCCACTCTTGGAGAAAGACGGTTGCATCATGGATGTTTTTCTTCAATTGCCTTGATTGGCTGACTAGCAATTGCAAGTGAAAGTTATTTTTATTTTAAGTAAATGCAATGATCCCTCTAATCCTTTATATTATGTTTATATGAATGCAAAGAGTAAACACTTTTTTTACAGTGTAATTTGTTTGTCGTAAATTTATTGGCACTGCTTTGAGTGGTTCTTTTGTATTGCACTTGAGGCATATCTTTACAATCATGAATATACAACTTTTTTTTTTCTCTTTCTGCAAACGAAACCAGCATTGGAATGATGCAGAAGCAGGTTGGGATGGTGAAGAAGGCTTACCAAATCTGCAAATAGTATGTTTACTTAATATAATAACAATTAGCCTTTTTAAAGTTTTATACAGTTATTCTGTTTTGAATCTTGGTTATGTCATGCTGAATTTTTTGTCATATCTCTTCTTAAGAATGCTTATACTGAGTTACGCTATTTGTACTCGGGTCCCTCTCTCGCCCTGCCTCTTCCGCGTGTGGGGCCCTCAGCTGCTTTATACAATGTCAGTCCCTCTCTTGCCCGCCTCTTCGTTAGGCAGGGCTCTCTGCAGCTTTATAAGCTCTTCCTGTTTGCACCTCTGCTCATTTGGCTCTGTGTCCTGCAGGGTACTGCTGCTCTGTTCGTTTTTGGGGCCTTTTCCGATCTCTCAATTGAGTTGTTTGCACCTCTGCTTATTCTGACTCTACGTTCTGCAGTACGCTTCTCCGCTCTGTCATCTAACTATGCCTGTTCATTGTTTATTTGCTTCTCGCTACCATTTTCAGCTCTCTCATTTCAGCATCTGTGCATATCTCCTTGTAACTACTTTGCTTGCCTGAAAGGGCACTCTCATTGCTGGAGAGTGATGGTTCCTCACGAGGTAAATTATCCTGACTTGCTTACCCTTCCCTACTCTAGATCTGGGCCTGAACCTACTTGTTTATGCCCTTGTCCACGTCCAAGGTAGCACTTTGGCTTCCCTACTCCTTATTCAAGTGGTTTCTGGCCAAGATCTACTAAATGTCTACCCTCCTTACACTCTCTACTCGGCCCTCTCTGGGCACCACTTCCGATACCTCCGTAAATCCTATGCTCGCCTTCGCTAGGCACCGCCTCAATCATGCTTTCATAGTTACATTCACTAGGCTCAACCTCACTGGCAACCCACATCAGCATTTGCTAGGCTCCACTACAATCACGATTTCATAGTCGCACTTGCCTTCGCTAGGCTTCATCATACTCGCATGCTCCACATCAGCCTTTGTTAGGCACCACCGCACCACTCCTCCTACGTCCTAAACTAGCCCTCTCGTTTATTGCCGCTAATGTCTTTTTATGTATAGCTTAATATGCTTTCCCTCCAGTAGCCTCCTCAACAGTCGCTGCTGCTCCTGGGGTTACCAGCAATTTGTCGCTCCTCTCTGAGACTCGCCTTCATCTCACTAGCGACCTCATCCGCTATTGCTGCTGTTCCCGGGCGTATCAGCAGTCCTTGCTTTCCCGCAAGGACTCATCTGGTGCTTTGAGCGGGCCGGATGTTGGCTACCCCTTGACACGTTATTCTACTTGTCCGAAAGGGCATTCCATAGGTGGAGGGCCATGGTTCTCATTGCTACCCCGATCGTTTGACCGTTGGGAGAGGGCCCCTCCCACAAATGTCAGATAACATTTCTTAACTGGCCACGATGAAGAGTATAGATACAAGCCAGGAGAATCTTCTTTTAGTCATGAAGCAGGAGGAGAAAACATATACAATGGATGGGGTAGTCTCCACAACAATGATGAAGAGAGCATGTATAACAATGACTATGCACCATAATAATGAATCTAATGGCAAAGTCTTTCACAATGAAGATGGAATAACTCACTGTTCAAACAGTGAGTTATTTTATCTTCCAGAGGACTTTCAGCTATATAGCAACAGCCAACAGAGTGAAAGTTTTCCAGACTGTAAAAAAGAACATTTGCAGGTGTGTTGTGCTTTATAAAAAATAATGCAAAGGTAGTGATATTCTAACTCCAAGTGAGTTGGAGAATAGCTACACAGCAAACTACTGTTCAGTAGTTTATCATATGAAGCCTTTTTGCAAATAAAAACATAACATTTTAGTTTGTAATTATATGCAATTATGCTGTAACAGCTACCACTTATGTTTCTGTGTGTATACTTCTGTAAGTTAAATACAGAGAATTAATAAGCTATTTTTTAATTTAATCGGCCTGCAAGAGCCCAACCCGGTAGAGAAAGCAAAAACAAGTAGGCTTGTTCTAGTAAACAATTATTGTTTATAAAGGCACTAAATTAAAGACTTTGTTTTTTTGGTCTGAAAAATGTTTTTCATTATGAAGTCTAGTTCTTTTTTTAAATTTTTAAATTTATAATCTTTTATTAGAAGGCATACAAAAATAAAACATTTTGAACAGCTGTATTTGTCAGTCAAGATGTGTAAATTTTCACAATAAAACAATGACCAGTGATTAACTGACTATACCTTAATTTTACATTTTTAGTGATGGAAGTATCATAATTAACTTAAGATTTAAATTTAAGAAGAACATAACGCATAATAAAACAAACAACAAACAAGAGTGAAAGAAAGAAAAGAACAAACGTTAGTTAGCTAAACCATAATACTGCTAACCCAATATATAAAACAGGGTAAAGTTAAAATAACTGCCTCTAAGGCGGCCCAGAACAGACCTCAACAAGTTACCACAATTTTCATTGCCTGATATTTACCTTCATAGTGCGGCCGAAGGATTTCCGGGGCTCCCTCACTCCATGTTCCTCCCTAGTATCGTTATAGCAAGATATAGGCGTTATATTAGAGGGACACTAAATGAGGACCCTAACCAAGGATCCCAGATGGCCTGAAATTGGGGTACGCTGTCCAAAATGATGTGGGTAATCTCTCATTGATAAGCAAGTAATTGATCTTTCTAATTACCTCCTGAAAGTTTAGAGTCAACGTTTTCCATCTACTAGCTATGTGTATTTTAGAAGCTAACACCATTAATTGAAATACTTTATTCTGAGACTGAGATAGGGGTTCATATTAGGAACCTAACAAGCAAGATTCCATTGAGGGTGAAACCACCTTTTGAAAAAGTGTGGAGGCTAATTGGGCTAATTGTTTCCATATGTTCTGGGTAATTGGACATGACCACCAGATATGAATGTGATTCCCTACTTGTGGGCAACCCATTTATTGCTCTCATACGGCTTAAATTTCTGCAGTTTGTTGGGCTTGCAGTAAGCTCTGTGCAATACTTGATCGACGTCTCTAAAAGAGCTGAGTTAAGGGAACCTCTGGAGAGATAGGAACAGGATTCCGTCCACTTGTCCCAGATCCTTTTCCCATTGTATCAAAAATGTGGGTTTCTGGCTGCTGGTAGATTCAAGAAAGGTGTGATACAATGAACTCAGAACGCCTTTGGTAAGAGGGAGATTTTTTACAAATTACAGACAGCCAGGAGGCCCTGGGAGGTCCCAGTTCTCTCAAAGTCTTACTGGCCCAACTTCTGATTTATAAATAATTATAAAATTCTGTAACGGGCAAGTCATGGGTTGTTCAGAACTGGTCGTAAGTCAACAATTTATCATTGAAAACCCAGTTCCCTATTCGGTCAAAGTTTCTAGAGGTCCACCAGAATTTAGAGATGTTATTAGAGTCCGCTAGAATTTGTGGGAAAGACATAACTGACATTAGGGGAGACAAACCTGAGCTAAGTCGATGCCTGGAGTTGGCCCACGCCCAAGCATGAAGAGTTAGAGAGATCATAGGGTTTTGATGAGTCATGAAGGGGATTAATTCTTTGGGAATCCAAATCAACTTATCCCAACTGTGTGGGGACATTTGCTGGTTTTCCATGAATACCCAGGATGGTTGGGGTGTTGCAGAGTGTGTTCTGGGCAGATGGGCCAGTTGGGAAGCCTTAAGATAAAGCCTCAAGATTGGACACGCAAGTCCGCCTCTATTTTTATGCCTAAACATCACCTGCTTGGAGATACGAGGATGTTTATTACCCCATATAAACCAAAATATGCTGTTCTGAAACTTATCCAGGTCCTTAATTGAGACTGGGATGGGAAGAGTCCTAAATAGATACAAAAGCTTAGGCAGGATACTCATTTTTGTACCAGCTATACGGCCCGTCCATGAGATTTGAAAGCTTGCCCACTTCTGCATATCTTCAGTCAAATATTTGTATAAGGGGGGGAAGTTTGCCTTGTATAAGTCGGCATATTTGGAAGTGAGTTTTACAGCCAGGTACTTTATAAACTATGTGGGCCAGCTGAAATTATAATCAGATTTAAGAGTGTCCATCTCAATTTTGCAACATACCCATCCCCAATGCTTCAGTTTTCTCTACATTCAGATTGAGGCCTGAAATCTTGCTAAACTTTTTTATAGTTAACATAAGTGCTGGTATAGAGTAAGAGAGCCTGGTGCATAGTAGATCATCTGCAAAGAGTGAGCATTTAAAATGCTGGTGACCTACTTGTACCCCCTGGATGTCAGGGTTAGTTCTAATTGCTTGTGCTAGAGGTTCCATGGCGAGTGCGAATAACAATGGTGAAAGTGGGCACGCTTGCCTAGTCCCTCTTTGAATTCGGATATTAGCTTTGTGTACTCCTGGTAGTTTTAAATGAGCTATTGGGGAGTCATAGTATCTCCTAAGCAGGTTAATAAAGCGTCCCCTGAATCCAAACTTGTCTAGTATTTTATCCAAATATGGACATTTAACCGTTTCAAAAGCCTTCTCAATGTCTAAGAGGCCCAAAGAGCTAAGAACCATAATGGAGTGTTAGATTTCTGAGCTAGATACTGAATATTTAAGACCCTCCTGACATTGTCCCCAGGCTCTCTGAAGGGGATAAACCCCATTTGGTCCTTATGAATTAAATCTGGTAAAAATTTAGAGCTGAGATTGGCCATAATTTTGGCCAAAATCTTAACATCCCCATTGATCAAAGAAATGGGGCGATAGTTTTTAACCTCTATATTGTCCCTACCCTCTTTTGGAAAGGCTACTAAAGCAGCCTGATTTAATTCAGAGGGCATGGGTTCCCCATTTAAAATTGCATTAAATAAGGACGTTAGATGGGGAGTGAGCGGGGGCTCAAATTTTTTATAATACAAATTCGTAAAACCGTCTGGCCCTTGGGATTTGCCCAATTTAAGACCTAAAATGGACAATTTAACTTCCTCTTGGGATACATCAAAGTTCAAGTTGTCTAAGTGTTAGTCCAGTACTATGTGAAGATCAAGCAAGCTAAGAAAGGAGTCAATGTCTGATTCACTACAATGAGGTTGGGAAGAGTATATGGTTTGGTAAAAACTTTGAAACGTTTTTTGGATGTCGTTAGGGCTATACGAAATGTGGCCATCTGACATTCTAATATGAATGGTTCTATATTGGGAAAATGTATTATTAAGTCTTCTAGCTAGCATAGTATCAGGTTTGTTAGCCTTCCAATGATGTTGATGTTTCATCTTTTTCATCGCCCGTTCAGTGTGATGCGACAATATGCCATCAAGTTCTAGCCTTGCCTTGTCTATTAACTTGCGTCCCTTAAGGGAGGGGTTCTGTTGGTTTATGTCTTCTGGTCTCTTTAGTGTCCTTGTTAGATCGGCCTCCTTTTGCTTAAGAATTTTTCTTTGGGTTGAGGCCAGCTTGATACAAGTTTCCCTGATGAAGGCCTTATGGGCAACCCAGAGCCAGCCGGCTCCAGTTTCAGGAGAGGCATTGGTCTCAAAAAATAGATTTTGTCCTTGGCAATTGATTCCACGCTACTCGGGTTAGACAATAAAAAAATATTTATTTTCTAGGTATAGGAGGGTTGCATATTAGAGCCCAACTCTAGCTCAATGAGTACCAGGGCATGGTCCGACCAGGGACAGGGAACAATCTCAGATTTCAAGATAGAATCTTATAATCCTGGAATACGTCAGGTGAGTCGGGGAATAGAATGTATATTCTCTCCTGTCCGGGTGCATTCCACTCCAGGCATCGACCAGCCCCAGTCTGTTAAGCAGGGACTTAATCTGTTTGGTTTTGTTTGGGAATCTGTTGTTAGAGGATTTCCCGGATCTACCCAGAGTCGTGTCTAAAGTAAGGTTTAGATCCCCCCCAATTATCAGCTTTCCCAAGTCCTGAGATTCAATCCTTTTCAACAGGCTAATTAATACTGTGTAAGGCGAGTTCGTAGGGGAGTATCGGGAGATCAATGTCGTTCTATCCACCCCAATAGTTCCAGTCAACATAACATAGTTATTCTCTTTGTCAACAAGGGTATTCTCCAACTGAAACGGGAAATTTTTATGTAAAATAATTGCACAGTCAGCTCTCTTAGTGGGAAGGGTAGCCAGGAAATAGGTGGGATAATCCTTATGTAAAAATGTAGGTTTATTATCATGGGAGAAGTAGGTTTCCTGCATGAAAATAACTGAAGGTTTATGTTTTTTGTAAAATGCAAAAGCTTTCTGCCTTTTAAAAGGAGAGTTGAATCCCTTCACACTATGGGTTATTAGGGTGTAATTAGAGGGAACCATTTAAAGGTTGGTGTAAAACCTTAGATGTGTTAAACATTACCTGATAGCTGATCTCATGGGGAGCGAGACAAAGAGGAGCCCCGAAAGCCAACAGCTGCACTACTAGTAGGTCTGAGAATGGTGGCCAAATCTTCCGGTTTTCAAGAGGATAGAGAAGAGTGAAAAGAAAGAGCATTAGCGTTACGTCAGTGAGGTAGAGATATTTGAGTAAACTAAAAAGTGGCATCAAATTAGCAATTAGCATTTCTCTTATGATGCAACTACGAGAATTGAAAATTAAGTACAATAAACATAACATTTTCAAAAATAACCTACATCGATTTCTCCAAGTAGATTAGAGAAATCCAGTCCACATAAAGTGGGGAAACAATCCGGCAAACTATAAAAATACTAACAGATTGTGTCTTAAACCATTCTAATAACATAGATCAGAGTACTAAATATGAACAGATGAACCCCTAACATTATAATTAGCAATCAACAGAGCGTTGTCAGAGTCCAATTGAGAGAGAGAGTCTAATCAGGTCAGGAGCCCAACTTGACATCGGCAATAAGACCAGTATTTTCTTTGCGAGCCTTGTGTCTATTGTGTAAACCACTTGCAATGTTCAGAAGATTGCTTGATCCCCCGGAAGTAGAGGCTTGCTTGCCATGGACTTGAGCTATCACCTGTGTCCATTGCCTCTTGGGTATGGTTTGGAGCTGGTTGCTCTTGCCTTACTTCCATTATTGCCTCCGAACAAAGATGTAAGCGCTTCAGTACTGATAAGTAGTCCTCTAGTGTGCGGGTGGTGCCTTTAAAGTTGAAAGAGAGGGCAAATGGGAAGTTCCAGCGGTATTGGATCTTATGTTGGAGAAGGATAGCAATAGGCGGTTTCATTATCTCTGCTTGTTTCAAGTTTCAGGGGACAGGTCGGCAAAAAACTGTAAGGGCGAGGCATCAGGCCCTTTAACCGTGTGTAGCTTCCTGGTCGCCGAGAGTAGAAGGTCCCTAGCCTGCTGCCTCAAGAATCTGACAATGACATCTTTAGGAGCATCCGGGCTCCTCGTGCCTCCCAAAGCTCTATGGACACTGTCACGACCTCCAGATTTGGGGGACTACGCTCACCCCAAATCTCTCTCTCTCTATGGGTCGCAACTTTTTGTTCAGATCTCGACACCAGCAGACACTTCCGATGACAGCATCATTACTGCAGAGACCGGCACCATCAGACCTCTTTTCTTAAGCTTGATTAGTGCAAGCAGAGTCTGGGCGGCAAGACTGATTTGCAGGGTCTCTGTTTGTCAGGATCTCAGAGATCTTAATCTCCCCTGCTCTCTGGTCTGTGGCTAGCTCTCTGGCATTTTTTATCAGCTGGAGCTCCATGCTAGGCCCACAGTCCATTCCCAGGGCATAGTGAATATGGCTAATCCCATCCAGACTGTCTGTCTGGCCTGGCTTCTGCCTACAGTCCTCTGTGCCCCCTTCCAGAGCTGCACACCTCACACAGCCAGTACTCTCTGAGGGCAAACAATAATCAAAACAGCTGTATGCTTCTGGGGACTGCTGGTGCCAGGATGTGTCTTCATCATCCCCATCCACTTGGCAGGGCTCCTTCCTTCCCTTGAGCCAGGTCCTAGCCTGGGCTGCTTCCACCAGCAGATTCATGTAACTAATTTCCAGCTCCAGCTCTTGCTGGATCAAGGGTTCAATCAATGCAGCCTCCTGGGACCCTGGTTTTAGTCCCAATTCTTGGCAGCGCTAATTATACAGGACAAAACCCCACGTTCTATAGGCCCAATGCCACATGCTGGATTGCCCTGAAGTACACCCTGGAGTCATTTCATTACCTCCATTCTGTAGCAGGAGGGCTGTTGCAATGCAATCGCCGGCTCCATCAGATCATCACACCGCTCCTCCAAAACAATCTTGTCCCATATCAGTCCCACCAGCCATGTTGCTAGCTCACCTCCCTGCTGGATTCCCAGGAATGCCATCCACTGATCCGTAAGAGCTGCTGCCAAGTCCTCTTCCATGACAATGTGATGTGCTCTCCACTCCATCAGCCTTGAGATCTGGTTCCTTTTCTCCTGAATAACCTCTGCTCTGCAGGCAACCAGGGAGCTGGTTTGGTAGAGCTGGACAAATCGCCTGACGGCCTCTGCATCTCCTCCAAGCCTCTAAAAGTACTTGATTTCCCTCTTGGATAAGTTTCCATATACCATCCTGGCTGCTGGTAAAAATGCCTGAGATATCCCACTCTGCCACCAGCTGTCACAACCGCCAGATTTGGGGGACTACGCTCACCCCAAATCTCTCTCTCTCTACGGGTTGCAACTTTTTGTTCAGATCTCGACACCAGCAGACACTTCAGATGACAGCATCATTACTGCAGAGACCGGCACCATCAGACACCTTTTCTTAGGATCTAAGAATCACACACCATGTACCTTTGATTAGTACAAGCAGACTCTGACACAACTTTTTCTTTAGTGTATCCAAAGTCAGACTGGCCATTTCTTTATTGTTACAGAGATATATAAAAACACATAAAAATTAAACAAAACACCAAAGACCTTCCCCCAGTTCTAGCCCATCCTCCTAGGCAAATAGCTTGCTACCCCCCTCATCCACATGGCTTTCTTCTCATTACACATTTTCTCTCCTCTTACAGAGCCATACAACTAGCTTACCCCTTCATGAATAAAGCCAGAGCCTTCACACGTGGCCGATCACAGCGCCATAAAAATTATTTCGAATTATTTAACCATTTGAATACCACAGATATAACTGTTAAGCAAGTTGCTAGTACTTTCTAACCACACATATAAATGATGAACCCCAAACAGTCCAGTGGGCCCTTCTGTTCCTGACAGACACGTTCAACTTCCCACATAGTTTCAGTCTGATTAGGGAGGATTGCCACAATAGTGTCTCTCAGGTAGTTGGGTAGATCTTGTATGGCTCCTAGAATGCCTCGGATGCGAACGTTATGGCGGCAAGACCGATTTACCAGGTCCTCTATCTTGTCTGTGAGATCAGTTATATGAAACATGTTTTGAGCTATAGAGGACCTCTCTTTCTTGAGCCTCCGCTTTCTGGTCTGTCATTTCTTCCAGAAGCTGAGTGCGCTGTCCCAGATCCTTCAGGTCCTGTTGAAGGGGTTGAATCGCCTTCGCTAGAAGATGCTTGATCATGGGCACTGACCTGGCTGATAAATCAAGGTATTGGCGAGGCTCCTTGGGATTCTCTTCCTGGTGCGAGTATTCTGAGTGTTCAGAAATAGAGCCCCCTGGAGACGTGGGCCGGCCGTCTTTTGGTGGGAAATGCCCTTGTATACCTTTCGCAGAGGTTACATGTTTAGGTTTGAGTATCTTTTTAGGCGAAGTAGGGATAGCAGCTGAAGATCCGCCGTGGAATCGGTCAAGTATGGTATGCAAAGATGAGGTGCGTTCAGCGTTTTGCCTAATAGTCTAATGCATCAATTTGTAAAAAAGGTCAGGCTCAATAAGTATAGTTAAGACATCTGCTGGCTGTATTGCCGGATTAGATCCCCATCCAGCTCTCAGTCCATGATAGAGATCTAGTCCTTAGTCAGGAGCTCTGAAGGTAACTATAGAAACCAGTGCAAAAATCTCAGTCTCTCCAGTGCTGGTGAGGTAAAGTGATACAAGATGCTGCTTGCAAAATAGGCCAGCAGGTGTAACCGCTCAATGTTAAATGAGAAGAGCGCATCCAAATATTTGTTATTTGTATATAACCAGAAGTTTTCTGTTGGACTCCAGATGACCGCACAATGGGTAGAGATATACCAGAGGTTTAACACAGTCCATATGTCTGCCTATGTAGACAGGATGCTCTCATACAAGTGTTTCGGCAGAGTCTTACAAAATTATCAGGCGCTGTTAAAGCAAGATGGTACTAGAGCCTGCATATAGAATAGGTCAGCGTGTGTCGCCGCTGTATGTTAGATGTCAGTGGTGCATCCAGCTGTTTGTTCATGTATAACCAGTGTTTTTCTGTAGTTCTCTATGTGGCCACCAAGTGGCAATATAGATGTAGAAATGCAAGCTGCTCAACCTAGTCCATGTATTTGCCTATGCAGACACGGTGTTCTTACACAAGAGGTTCACAGAGTCCTGCCAAATGAGAAGCTGTATGGATATACTTGAATAAAAATAGGAATACTGTTTAATGGGGCATATGGGAACTCTCTGAGTTGCAAAGAAGACAGAGAAACTTTGTCCCTCTGATAGTTGGACCTTTTCATATTATTAATATCTGTTTATGATAACTGCTGAGATAGTCATTTTCCTTCTCTTTTTCTTCTTGGTGTTATTTAATTCTACTGCTAATTGTAACTTCATTATTAATGGTTGTTATCTGTTAGTTAGAATAGGCCTGTGTGTTTGTTTTTCTCTTTTTTTTATTGCCCCTACTTCCCCCCACTAAATATCTCTCTCTACATCTGTCTGTTTTGTAGGAGCATATAAGAACACATACTGCCCTTTCAGAGCTCACAATTCCCCTCAGCTGAAGCAATTCCCTCCCTCCCCTCTTCCCACCCACCCCTGCTTACACTTAATTTATTGAGGTCTACTAAGTACCTGCACCTGTCCAATCAGTGACATCTGCTAATTATCCCTAACCACTCCTTCAAGAACACACAGTGTAACAATGTTTCCTCTCACTTCCCTCTTCCTCATCATCTCCTGTCTGTTTCTCAGGCTCTCATCAATTTCTCCAATTCATGTCTCAAACTGTATCACCATTTCACCCTCCCTGCTCTCTTCCCCTCTTCTTTGATCCCACGAGCTCCTCTCCTTCCTCCAGTCACTATCTCCTCCCTCCCCTAAGGTCAATAAGCAGAAACATTTCTGTAAGTCCTACTCTCACATCCTCTCTCTTTCATTGCTTATTTTATTGGCTGCTGGAGATATATCTCCTAACCCAGGCCCCTCATCCATTCCTACCTTCTATCAGTCACGTTCAGCACACAGGGCAACAAATACCCGACACCCTCATAACTTAACACCCATCATCTGTCAAAAATCCTCCACTTTGCCCTTCTCATGTGCCCTCTGGAATGCTAGGTCTGTTTGCAACAAACTCACTTACATTCATGACCTATTCATCTCCAACTCCCTCAACCTTTTAGCTTTAACTGAAACTTGTCTCTCTCCATCTGACACTGCCTCCACTGCTGCACTATCATACGGTGGCTTACATTTCAGTCACACACCCAGACCTGGGAATAAGCAAGGTGGGGGTGTGGGCATATTACTCTCCTCCCGTTGCTCATTCAATTGCATTCCCCCAGTTCCCTCTCTCTAGTTCTCTTCCTTCGAAGTTCACACTATCCGTCTCTTTTCACCCATCTCTCTGCGAGTGGCTGTCATCTATCGCCCACCTGGTCCAGCCTCTCAATTTCTGGATCATTTTTCCGCCTGGCTCCCTCACTTTCTCTCCTCTAACATACCCTCACTCATTCTTGGTGATTTCAACATTGCCACTGACACTCCCACTTCTCCCACAGCCACAAAACTACTTGCGCTTACCTCTTCCCTTGGCCTCTCACAGTGGATAGAATCCCCTACCCACCAGGATGGACACTCCCTGGACCTAATTTTCTCTAATCACTGCTCTATCTACAATCTTACAATCTCCCCACTCCCTCTTTCTGACCACCATCTCCTAACCTACAGCCTCATCACCCCTTCCAATCTCTTCCCTTTATCACGCCCAACTACCAGAACCCACAACCATGGCACACTACACAAACACGCTACATCCAGAAGTGCTCCCGTAGCGCTGAATGACTATGGAGGAAATCTTGCTCCTCATCAGACTTCCTTCATTACAAGTTTATCCTACGCTCCTATCACTATGCCCTCAATCTTGCCAAACAGAGCTACTTCTCATCATTAATATCAAATTTGGCCTCCAACCCCAAACATTTGTTCTCCACTCTTAACACTCTCCTCTGCCCTCCCCCACCTCCTGCCCCTTCCTCTCTTACAGCTGAAGATTTTGCTAGATACTTTAATAGTAAAATTGAAAATATTCATAATGAACTTTCCTCTCAACGCGCCCATATCACACCTTCTCCTCAAAAAACAAACAGCAGTCTGCCTTCACCCTTTCCCAAACCTATAGCCACTATAAACTCCTTTAACCCTGTAACTGAGGATGAAGTTGCTAACCTTCTATCAACCTCTCGTCTCACAACTTGTCCACATGATCCTATTCCATCACAGCGGATCCCCCCCCCTCTCTACCACACTTATCCCAGCTCTCACACATCTATTCAACCTTTCCTTAGACACTGGCAAGTTTCCATCACCTTTGAAACAAGCCACAATTACACCCATTCTTAAGAAACCCACATCTGATCCAGCTTCTCCATCTAATTACCGCCCTATCTCTCTACTTCCCTTGGCTTCTAAACTACTTGAGCGTGTCGTCTACACTCGCACTCTACAGAGACAGCTCTCACAAAAGTTACTAATGACCTGCTCAACGCCAAATCAAAGGGTCATTTCTCTATCCTAATTCTCCTGGATCTCTCTGCTGCCTTTGACACAGTTGATCATCCTCTTCTTATCCAAATTCTCCACTCTCTTGGCATCCGTGACACTGCTCTCTCTTGGTTCACATCTTATCTAGAAAATCGAATATTTAGTGTCTCCTTCTCTGGCACCTCTTCATCTCCTCGCCCTCTAACTGTCGGTGTACCCCAAGGCTCAGTCCTAGGCCCCCTCCTTTTCTCTATCTATACATCCTCCCTTGGTGCCCTTATACAATCTTTTGGATATCATCTATATGCTGATGACACCCAAATCTACATCTCTGCACCTGAACTATCCCCCTCTCTGCTAGCTCATGTTGCCAATTGCCTCTCGAGCATATCCTCCTGGATGTCTGCCCGTCAACTCAAACTCAACATGTCTAAGACAGAGCTCCTTATCTTTCCACCCTCTACTACAGCTTTCACTCCGCAAATATCTCTCACTGTTGACAATGCCATCATCACTCCCACCTCTCAGGCCCGCTGCCTTGGGGTCCTACTGGACCCTTCCCTCTCTTTCATTCCCCACATCCAATCACTCACAAAATCTTGTCACTTTCACCTAAAAAACATATCCAAAATACGCCACTACCTCACACAAGACACAACTAAAATTCGTATTCACGCTCACCCGTCTGTTTCCACTCCAATACATTTTGAATGCATCTGCTAGACTCATCTACCATACTAAACGATCAGTGTCTGCAGCACCTCTCTGTCAGGCACTCCACTGGCTTCCCATAGCGTCTAGAATACAATTCAAAATCATGACCCTAACATATAAAGCCCTCCACAATAGTGCACCCTCCTACATCTCTGCTCTCATCCCAAAATACACTCCCACCCGCCCTCTTCACTCTGCTAATGACCTTCTTCTCTTCTCCTCTCTCATCACCTCCTCTCATTCCCGGCTTCAAGACTTTTCACGTGCTGCCCTATTCTTTGGAACTCTTTACGTCGCACCACCAGACTATCTTCCTGCCTCAGATCCTTCAAAAACTCTTTAAAAACACATCTATTCAAAAAAGCCTATCATCTTTAGCCTCTTCATTCACTATGCATCTCTCACTCTCCTGTACCTTACCCATACCCTTTAGAATGTAAGTTTGCGAGTTTTAATATTGTGAGGTGCTTTAGGGAAAGCACAGTGTATATCAGATTGAAAGCTCAATAACAGGGTCTTCCATTATTTTCATTGTGAGGTATTGTTTATACTTGTACCTAACCCCTGTATTGCGCTGCGGAATATGTTGGCGCGTTATAAATAAAGGATAATAATAATAATAATAATTCTTATATGAGTATCCGTTGAAGGATATTTATTGCAAAGTAATAGCTGTATGAAGTGTTATAGAGTAGTTTCCAGGCACTTGTCTGATCTAGAGACTCTGAGAGATTAGTAGGTCCTTTATATAAGATTATTGCCACAATGTCAGTTCTGTGAAGCTCTAGGGGTCTCCCAGGAAGTCTAGGGCTTCAGAGTAGTGTCTCTGTTGGAACAGTAGAAATTAAATATGAAATATGGCTTAACTGGTCCTTCTGTGTAATATATATATACTATTGAATTGCCTGTCAAAAAATGACGGCAATGAAATTGTAAGTGAGCTAAGGGTGTTTGGTGTATAATAATGAAATATATAATACATTAATAAATTAATATACTTTACGTATTTTGAAGCATTGTGTTGAAGAGCTGGGAATCGGTTTTGATGTTGCTGCAGCATTAGTGGTGTGGATCTGCTGTGGCTGTGTAAGCGTGCTGAATGTGTGCAGTGTAATAGTGTGCGTGCGCGAGACCAAACCGCTAGCGTAGTTGTGTACTTCCGCATTGGCGTAAAATGGCGGGTAATGTGTGGTATGCGTCTTAGCGGAATATCCGTAGGTCTTTTGTGGTGTTTTGCAAGTTTCCTGTGGTGTTTTGCGTGTTTAGAGTGCTGTAGCCTCGTTTTCGTTTTGTTCGTCGGCCATTTTTTCTCTAGCTTAGAGAATTTTCTAGTGTCTAAAGTCTTTTATTTTTAGTTAAATTAAGGTGTAACTTCATTTTTTGACATGCTGGATGCTGGCGCTTGCTGTAGGTAAGCTTTTTATGTATGTGTTGTGTGTATTTATTGTGTTTTTAATTTTTTGCTGTCCACGGGTTGCGAGCGTTTTTTGCGAGGTTGTAATGGGTGGTAATGTGTCTCGTATGTGTTTTGTGGTGTTTTGCCTGTTTCTTGTGGTGTTTTGCGTGTTTATAGTGCTGTAGCCTCGTTTTCGTTTTTTTCGGCGGCCATTTTTTCTCTTCCTTCGCAATTTTTTTAGTGTTTAAACTCTTTTATTTTGAGTTAAATGAAGGTGTAAGTTGCTTTTTTGAGGTCCTGGATGCTCCCTCTTGCTGTAGGTAAGCTTTTTATGTATGTGCTGTGTGTGTTTATTGTGTTTAGAATTTTTTCATGTTCGCGGGTTGCGGACGATTTTTGCGAGGTCATAATGAGTGGTAACGTGTCTCGTATGTTGTTTGCGTTGCGACGTAAAGTTTGCGAGGGTCGCAGTTGCTGTGTCGTGTTTTTTGCATTACAACATAAAGTTTGCGAGGGTCACAGTTGCTGGCAAGGAGCGCCTTCGGCCCGCAAGCATGAGCACCAGCTCTGGCTGGCTCGCCTGCTCACAACTATATATGTGATATATATAATCAGGAGAAATGTGTGCTGCAGTGCAGGGAGGTACTTCATATCTTTCAAAGATGGAGATCTACACCTCGTGGGTAGAGATGTCGCGAATAGTTCGCTGGTGGACTGTTCCCGGCGAACATAGCATGTTCGCGTTCGCGGCCAACTGCGAACATATGCGATATTCGACCCGCCCCCTATACTTTATCATTGAGCAAACTTTGACCCTGCAACTCACAGTCAGCAGACACATTCCAGCCAATCAGCATCATACCCTGCCTTCCAGACCCTTCTAACTCATGGACAGCAGCCATTTTGGAATCATAACTAACTTGCAGTCTTACCGAGAGGAGGCTGAGTGTAGGTGATACTGCATCAATAGGGAAAACCATAGCTAGGCTACTGTACACAGTGTGCAATACAGTCCTGAAGGACTCTTTTGATCTCTGCTGCAAGGACACCCCTGTGTCTCTTCCCCCCCCCCCTTATCTTCATTCTCCCCTCACCTTAGCACCCAACCCTAACACCCCTCACACTTATCCATAACACCCATCAACCTAACACCTAACCCTAACACCCCTCACACTTATCCCTAAGACCTAACAACCCTCACACTTATTCCTAACATGCCTCACCCTAACACCCCTTACACTTATCCTTAACACCCCTCACCCTAACACCTAACCCTAACACCCCTCACACTTATCCCTAACACCCCTTACCCTAACCCTAACACCCCTAACCCTAACACCCCTCACACTTATCCCTAACACCTAACCCTAACATCCCTCACCCTAACACCTAACCCTAACACCCCTTACACGTATCCCTAACATCCCTCACCCTAACCCTAACACCCCTCACACTTATCCCTAACACCCCTTACCCTAACCCTAACACCCCTCACACTTATCCCTAACACCTAACCCTAACATCCCTCACCCTAACACCTAACCCTAACACCCCCTACACTTATCCCTAACACCCCTCACCCTAACACCTAACCCTAACACCCCTCACACTTATCCCTAACACCCCTTACCCTAACCCTAACACCCCTCACACTTATCCCTAACACCTAACCCTAACATCCCTCACCCTAACACCTAACCCTAACACCCCTTACACTTATCCCTAACACCCCTCACCCTAGCACCTAACCCTAACACCCCTCACACTTATCCCTAACACCCCTTACCCTAACCCTAACACCCCTCACACTTATCCCTAACACTTAACCCTAACACCCCTTACACTTATCCCTAACACCCCTCACCCTAACACCTAACCCTAACACCCCTCACACTTATCCCTAACACCTAACCCTACCATCCCTCACCCTAATACCTAACCCTAACACCCCTTACACTTATCCCTAACACCCCTCACCCTAGCACCTAACCCTAACACCCCTCACACTTATCCCTAACACCCCTCACCCTAACCCTAACACCCCTCACACTTATCCCTAACACCCCTTACCATAACCCTAACACCCCTCACACCTATCCCTAACACCTAACCCTAACATCCCTCACCCTAACACCTAACCCTAACACCCCTTACACTTATCCCTAACACCCCTCACCCTAACACCTAACCCTAACACCCCTCACACTTATCCCTAACACCCCTTACCCTAACACCCCTCACACTTATCCCTAACACCTAACCCTACCATCCCTCACCCTAATACATAACCCTAACACCCCTTACACTTATCCCTAACACCCCTCACCCTAACACCCCTCACACTTATCCCTAACACCCCTCACCCTAACACCTAACCCTAATACCCCCTTACACTTATCCCTAACAGCCCTTACCCTAACAACTAACCCTAACACCCCTAACCCTAACACCTAACCCTAATACCCCCTTACACTTATCCCTAACAGCCCTTACACTAACACCTAACCCTAACATCCCTTACCCTAACACCCATCACACTTATCCCTAACACCCCATACCCTAACCCTAACACCCCTCACACTTATCCATAACACCCATCAACCTAACACCTAACCCTAACATTCTCACACTTATCCCTAAGACCTAACACCCCTCACACTTATTCCTAACATGCCTCACCCTAACACCCCTTACACTTATCCCTAACACCCCTCACCCTAACACCCCTCACACTTAGCCCTAACACCCCTCACCCTAACACCTAACCCCCTCACCCTTATCCCTAACACCCCTTACCCTAACACCCCTCACACTTATCCCTGTGTCTCTTCCCCCCCTTATCATCAAGGGAGGAGGGAGGATGATGAGGGAGGGGGGAAGAGACACAGGGGAGGATGATGAGGGAGGGGGGAAACAGACACAGGGGAGGATGATGAGGGAGGGGGTAAAGAAATACAGGGGAGGGTGATGAGGAAGGGGGGAAAGAGACACAGGGGAGGATGATGAGGGAGGGGGGGAGAGACACAGGGGAAGATGATGAGGGAGGGGGAAAAGAGACACAGGGGAGGATGATGAGGGAGGGGGGAAAGAGACACAGGGGAGGATGATGATGGAGGGGGGAAGAGACACGGGGGAGGATGATGAGGGAGGGGGTAAAGAGATACAGGGGAGGATGATGAGGGAGGTGGGAGGATGATAAGGGAGGGGGGATGAGAAACAGGGGAGGGTGATGAGGAAGGGGGGAAAGAGACACAGGGGAGGATGATGAGGGAGGGGGGAAGAGACACAGGGGAAGATGATGAGGGAGGGGGAAAAGAGACTCAGGGGAGGATGATGAGGGAGGGGGAAAGAGACACAGGGGAGGATGATGATGGAGGGGGGAAGAGACACAGGGGAGGATGATGAGGGAGGGGGTAAAGAAATACAGGGGAGGATGATGATGGAGGGGGATGTTAGGTTATTTATGCCCTTTATGGATTAAAACCAGACTCTGCATCAACTATGTAATTTTCCGTGGGAGTTTTGACATGGATCCCCCTCCGGCATGCCACAGTCCAAGTGTTAGTCCCCTTAAAACAACTTTTCCATCACTATTGTGGCCAGAAAGAGTCCCTGTGGGTTTTAAAATCCGCCTGCCCATTGAAGTCTATGGCGGTCCGCCAGTTCGCGAACATTTGCGGCGGTTCGCGTTCGTGGTTCGCAAACCGAAAATTTTATGTTCGCGACATCACTACTCGTGGGTCCTCTATATATCTTTTCCTGAAAGCCACTGAAGAAGAGCCTCTCAACCATGCACCCTAGCTGGGGCAGGGGTCAATGTGGTCTCTCCAGGTGTCTTCTCCAGTGCCAGAGATCCCTTATTACAGGGTGTACCTGCAGGCCCTCGCAGGAGGTCACCTAAGATGGCTGCTGTTCGAGGGATTTCTCTCTCTGCCTGCTATTCCCTCCAGAGGTGCTGTCCTAGCCCTAGTTGCTTCTGGACCTCTCCGGTCAGAACCAGCCGCCACCGGAGGTCTCTTCGGGTCCTCCAACGGCCCCCCAGGATACAGGGCTGCTGCGGGTAGGCTCTGATGCAGTCCGCAGGCCTTCTCCCCAGACTCCACAAAATAGCGGCCATCCCCACGCAGGGCCTCCTCTCTCACTTCCCGATCTCCCGGTCCGGAAGCCGCAAGGCCTCTACCTCCGATGGTCACCGCTCCCGAATGCCCTTCTCCAGCTCCAGGGCAGGCCAACAAGGTGAGTCTTTCTCTGCAGACTGGGAGTACAAGGTACTGACCGTTTGAGTGGCTGGCAGTTGTCCCAGGTTGCTCTGTGCCAGATTTTGGGTTCACGGAGTCCAGCGGGGGATCAGGATCACCTCCCCTTTTATTCCCAGATTTTGGGGAAATCTGGATACACTGGGCTGAATATAAGCCCAAAAAAAGCAACTTTAAGTACAGAGTTCCAGCTAAACACGTCCGTCTTGGTTGGTTGCAAGCTCCGCCCCCCACGTCTAGTTCTTTTATAAGAGAATATTTTAAATATGTGCCTGCAGTGCCCCTTTAATTCATTAAAGTGGCATACTTCTGCTTATTACCAGGTGTTCACAACACCATGTTTTAGACATTTTAAAATACATAAATATAGTCTTTAATTTTTAGGTGTTGTATTCAATTTTGATTTAACAACGTTTGACATTTTTGACTTTATTTGTAACCATATTAGACATCTTGGGGGAATGGGAGGAAATTTGTGTTCAGATAACATCTCTATTGTCACCACAAAGTGGAACTTGACAATAGGACTGAATATTCTACCCCAGTAGAATACACATGTTTTTAAATTAAACATTGATACTTTGGGTCTGACAGCTACACACGGTTTAAAGGATATGAAAGTTTCATGCATTAAAGTAGCCTATTTGAATGCAACACATGTCAGAAAATGTTTTATTTTTACTAATATCTAAACATCCCTCTAATGATTATGTTGACACCTCCAGGGGGTGTCTACACAGGTATCTGATCCCCTCCCCCCAATAAGCATGCAAAAACAGGGGAGCAATATTAACCCACTATTTACCTGCTTTTGCTTGCTCAGCCAATTTCCATAAAGCTTCCTGTCTGTATGTCAGAAGCAATACATAGCCCATATCTGAGATACACTAAATATCCCAGGCTTGCGGCACAAACAGGAGCCCCAGAGTGAATTTAAAAGTTTTAGCTAACCTGATTGGCCAAAACAAATCATTTAAAATTAATTAATTAAGCATGGGCTTGGACATTTTGTTGACTTCAATGTAAGTGTTTAAATGTTTGTTTTGGGATATTTTTTCATGCAAAAAATGTTTGCATACACTACTAATTCTCCTCTATCAGATGCATTCATAATCTAGGAAACTTACATATTGCTTTAATTATTCAAGTCATAAATTTGGTAAACTGTTACATTGTAGGTATTCTGTATCGGTCTAATCAAAAGACATGAAATTGGCTTTGTCCTGATCATTTTTGTTCAGAGTGAGAAAAATTCCTGTAAACCCCAACAATTATGTAAATGTGCAACATTGTAATTTTTATAACGCACTTTTTTATAGTATTGTTCAACCAAAACAGGCAGTCACAATTCACTATAAAATAATTTAATACAAAGAAAAATACATTTTGAGAATTCTATAGTTTGACGATCCAAGGGTTGGCCACCTGCTATAGACTACAGGTTATCTACCCACAAGGACCGTTGGGTTCTTTGAAATCTAGGCACCAGCACCCTGATATCTGGATTCTGTATCGGTCAGGATCCTTGCATTATAAATAAGCACTTCCAGGTTACCAAGATACTCCTGCTCTGCTTCTTCTTGTGGGGCTTGATAAGACTTGTTAGAATCAAACCTACAACAGCAGAATCCAACAGTCTCTCACTGCAGTCATCCAGGAAAAAAAGACAAACCCTTTTCTATATGCTTCAGCAGTGAACTGTGTTTATTTGCTTCCAAACACCAACTGCCCAATTTAGAAAAACTCCACCTGGATGCCCAGTCACCAGTCAGCTGAATAGCTATACTGCCTGAATTAACATAGTCCAATCAGCATAGTCCTGTGTCCATGGGGACAGAGTTGATGTCACAGAAAATGGCTGCCCTCTTCCTGGGGCTGGTATGTGTTACCCGAGCTGCCACATGGAGCTATAGAACACAGGGCTAGGACTAGTTACACGCTCCATCTTGTAGGGCCAATATTACAAATAGCAGTACAACACACTAATAACCTTTAAACATGACAAAGAACACAGAATGATTACATACACGATGAGGTAGGGACATATGCAATAAGAAACATGAAGTATGGTGGCAATATAATTCCCCTACCCATTTTCCAATGGGGAAGTCTGTTCCCTATGGTAGCTCACGGGGGCCAAAATCCAGGCCCTGGAAAGGGGTCCATGATGTATAGATTCACCTAATTTGGAGCAAGATGATTGAGATAACTGATCAGTAGGATGTGCATATATTTGGTTGAATGAAGAATCCATCCCCACATGTCAACATTGCTTGCTATACTTTATAAAAAAAAAAAAAAAAAAAGCTGATCATAGACTATATAAGATTCCACTGATTACGAACATTTCTCATTGTTGTGAGTAGACTCCATCTCAGTGTTTTTTTGTTTGTTGGTTAAATATAAATGGCCTAATTCATAAAATTGTCCCCACACTCACTCTTTACCTTCTCACTCAGCCTAAGAAGGAGTGCCCATTACACAAGCAGAGCTGGCTACATTATTATTTTTATTTTTTTACAAAAATATAATAATCATGTTTTATGTCTTATATAGCTGCTAATGTTGGTAATTTTTTCATACACCTCTCATTTATTAAGTACTGTATGTATCAGCCGGGACCATCAGTTTGCTCTGCTCGCTCAGTTTGCCTATTTAGCTAGCGTCGCTAAGATTCACAGGGGCTGTGGCAGGGTTAGTTGTGCGTTGTAATGATTTAGTCAATACACAAGCAATGTAACTGAATTAAGTTAACTTTATAAACCTTGCATAAGCTGTTAAATTGATTTAATTGTAAAACCGTTAGTTATATTCTTTCTAGTTGTATAAATCTATAATTTCCTTTTTTAAATAGAAGTTTATGGCATTAGAAGTAACAAGCAACCAACCTGCAGAGTCTGTTCAAGTGAGATACAATCCGTACCAATCAAATGTTGTGAGCAAGGCCCCAGTCAATCAGGAACCTATGAAGAGGGACGGCGACTTTGATGATCTGCAAAGAGAGTTTTTGAATGCTGGTGAGAGTAAGTATGGTAAATCATATTTTAGTAAATATTCACATTTAGATAAGACATGGAAAGCACATTTCCCTCCTTTGTATCTGAGAAATGGAATAGGATGTATTTAAAACTGCATCATTGTGGGATAAAATTGTGCAGATAAATAATCGCCCTGTAAGTAATGTTCCAGTCAAACTATGAGAAGTAATTGAGTTTGAGCCAGTGTGATCAGTGCATCTCTCACCGGTATATAGCTGTTTTACTGTTGTCAATGCTGTTCTGTATGTCTTTACCAAGTTTTGCTGTTCAAATGTGCAAGATGTTGTTGGAATGTAAAAAAAAAAAATACATAAATAAATGTTTCACTTTTTAGATGCAATTCGTCTTTACTTCCATTTTCTTTACTAAGCCTGACTCTTGCAGCTTCTTTATCAACAACAGGTGTCCGTATAAACGAATGGCCTTTCCATTAGAGCTGGCAGTTATATATATACCATATTCTCATTATGCAGATACAACCTTCATGTGTATTCCTGTGTATTCAAAGCTTCCTCCCACCTCAGGAATTTAAAATGGTACATATAATAAACATGCTCTTTCAAAAATATGTTAGTAAATGTGAGTGGTGTATGTTTTTTTTTCTTTGTCTTCTAACATGAAAAACCCTGTTTTTAAGGTTCTGCAAACAATATGAAGTTTGTTCAACTTCAAGTTATTATTATTGTCTTTATTTATATGTCGCCAACATATTCCGTAGCGCTGTACAGTGGTATTGTACAAGGCGAAAAACAAACTTAACACCTTATAAAGAATGGAGGGCCCTGTTTTTGAGCATATAATCAAATGCACTTAGTGCTTGTTTCCAAGACACGGACACACAATTGAAAACTCGCAAACTTACAATCTAAACATGTTTTTAAGGTTCTGCAAACAATATGAAGTTTGTTCAACTTCAAGTTCTTTATAAAGCAAGAGGAAGGCGGATTGAAGAGCTTAATCGAAAGCTGGAAGAAAGTGAGCGACAAATAAGATATCTGAACCATCAACTTGCAATAGTTAAAGGTATGACTTTGGGTAGTATGCACAAGGAGATGCCAATCAATTTCTTATATGACTCCTCAAGGGGTTTGATTCCTGTTTTTAATCTATAAATATCCTGTAAAAAATCTCTCTTTTTTTTAAGTCAATGAATGTGATTATTTTATATATTTACACTTTTAGATGAGAAGGGTGGTTTGGCCATCAGCTTTCAAGAATCCCAATCACTGCTTCAAAATGCCAGAGAAATTGAAGTTCAGTTAAAAGGGCAGATGACTGCTTTGGAAAAAAACATTTTTTTCACTTAAAGTCCTATTTAATAATATGTTTGCTATATACCTAACTGACAACTTTCCATAATCAAGTTTATGTTGTAGTGTGATTGAGCATTGAAAAAGCATAAAACAATGTACGGTTTGTTTGTTTTTTGCAGTTAAGGAAAGAATTAAAAGTCGCCAAAGTTGCAATGGAGAGTATGCAGCAACAAGTCCTGGACATGCAGCGTTCTGATTCTATACAAAGAGCCAGAGAACAACATGAAGCTGTTGTGTCAATGCTTAAAAAGAATTCCCAGATAGGAGTCACGGGAGGAAGAGGGTGGGAGAGGGGCAAAGGAGTCACATGAGAGAGGGAAAGTAGATACAGGAGAGGGGGGGAAGGAGATGCAAGGGAGGGCGAGGAAGGGGAAAGGAGGCGCAAGGGAGGGAGATGAGTGGGGGAAAGGAGACGCAAGGGAGGGAGAGAAGTGGGGAAAGGAGACGCAAGGGAGGAAGAGGAGTGTGGAAAAGAGACGCAAGGAAGGGAGAGGAGGAGAGTGAAGAAGATGTGAGGAAGGGAGAGGAGTGGGTAAAGGAGACGTGAGGAAGGGGTAAAGGAAAGATGCAAGGAAGGGAGAGGCGTGGGGAAAGGAGATGCAAGGGAGGGAGAGGAGTGGGGAAAGGAGACGCAAGGGAGGGAGAGGGGAAAGGAGACGCAAGGGAGGGAGAGGAGGGGGTGAAGGAGACGCTAGGAAGGGAGAGGAGGGGGGAAAGGAGACGCGAGGAAGGGGGGGGGGGAGACGCGAGGACGGGAGAGGCGTGGGGAAAGGAGATGCAAGGGAGGGGGGAGGAGACACAAGGGAGGGGGAGACGCAAGTGAGGGAGAGGAGTGGGGAAAGGAGACGCAAGGGAGGCAGAGGAGGGGGGGAAGGAGACACAAGGTAAGGGAGAGGAGGGAAGAAAGGAGACACAAGGAAGGGAGAGGAGGGGAAAAGGAGACACACGGGAGGGAGAGGAAGGGGGGAATGAGACACAAGTGAGGGAGAGGAGGGAGGAATGAGACACAAGTGAGGGAGAAGGGGGGAAAGGAGACACAGGAGAGGGGAGAAAAGAGACACAAGGAAGGGAGGGAGGTGGGGGAAATACACAAGGGAGTGAGAGGAGGTGGGGGAAATACACAAGGGAGTGAGAGGAGGTGGGGGAAAGACACAAGGGAGGGAGAGGAGGTGCGGAAAGACACAAGGGAGGGAGAGGAGGGGGAAAGACGCAAGGGACGGAGAGGAGGGGGGAAAGACGCAAGGGACGAAGAGGATGGGTGAAAGGAGTCACAGGGGAGGGAGGAATCACAGGAGAGAGGGAAAGGAGACACAGGAGAGGGAGAGGGGGGAAAGGAGTCACAGGAGTGGGGGGAAAGGAGACGCAAGGGAGGGAGAGGAGGGGGAAGGAGACGCAAGGGAGGGAGAGGAGGGGGGAAAAGAGACACAGGGGAGGGAGAGGAGGGGGAAAGGAGATTCAGATGAGGGAGAGGAGGGGGAAAGGAGGCACAGGGGAGGGAGAGGGGTGAGATACAAAGGGGAGGGAAGAGACGCTAGTTGGTTTATAGAGAGTAAATGATACCTTTACAAAAAACAAAACCCTTACCAGTTTTTTTTACAGTGATCCATATAAGAGCTATCCTCTATACCCTTTGAAAATATTACCATCTCAATTCCTTCATAATGAAAAGGAGTATAATAAAAACATATGTATAAATATGTAAATAGAAAAACATTTCTTTCCAGGTATACTGCAGCTACCGCAGTGACAAAAACGTAATATGTGCCAATTTAAGGGGTTGCTTTATTGTTCTTGTAAAAAGAGCTCCCTCTGATCTCTCCACAATCTGATGATTGTCTCTGGAGTGGAAGCTACCCAGAAGGGAAAGCTCTCCAAACTGGCATACCATACCCGCAGTATGTGGCAGGTCACTAAAATGTATATTTGTGTATACTGCCAGCAGCTCATATGCGATTACTGCTACAAATACGATTTTTACACAGTAGTATCCCCCATACTCTCCGTCCCTTGCGTTTTTCCCCCTCCTTTCCGTCCCTGGCGTCTTTCCCCCCTCCTCTCCCTTCCTTGTGTCTCCTTTCTTCCCTCCTCTCCCTCCCTTGTGTCTCCTTCCCCCCCTCCTCTGCCTCCCTTGCGTCTCCTTTCCCCACTCCTCTCCCTCACTTGCGTCTCCCCCTCCCTTGTGTCTCCTCCCCCCTCCCTTGCATCTCCTTTCCCCACGCCTCTCCCGTCCTCGCGTCTCCTTTCCCCCCTCCTCTCCCTTCCTAGCGTCTCCTTCACCCCCTCCTCTCCCTCCCTTGCGTCTCCTTTCCCCTCTCCTCTCCCTCCCTTGCGTCTCCTTTCCCCACTCCTCTCCCTCCCTTGCATCTCCTTTCCCCACGCCTCTCCCTTCCTTGCATCTCCCTCACGTCTCCTTTACCCACTCCTCTCCCTTCCTCACATCTTCTTCACCCTCCTCCTCTCCCTTCCTTGCGTCTCCTTTCCACACTCCTCTTCCTCCCTTGCGTCTCCTTTCCCCACTTCTCTCCCTCCCTTGCGTCTCCTTTCCCCACTTCTCTCCCTCCCTTGCGTCTCCTTTCCCCCACTCATCTCCCTCCCTTGCGCCTCCTTTCCCCTTCCTCGCCCTCCCTTGCATCTCCTTTCCCCCCTCTTCTGTATCTCCTTTCCCTCTCTCATGTGACTCCTTTGCCCCTCTCCCACCCTCTTCCTCCCGTGACTCCTTTCCCCCATCCTCTCCGTCCCTTGCGTTTTTCCCCCCTCCTTTCCGTCCCTTGCGTCTTTCCCCCCTCCTCTCCCTCCCTTGTGTCTTTCCCCCACCTCCTCTCTCTCCCTTGTGTCTATCCCTCCACCTCCTCTCCCTCCCTTCTGTCTTTCCCCCCTCCTCTCCCTCCCTTGCGTCTTTCCCCCCTCCTCTCCCTCCCTTGTGTCTTTCCCCACCTCCTCTCCCTCCCTTGTGCCTTTCCCTCCACCTCCTCTCCCTCCCTTGTGCGTTTCCCTCCACCTCCTCTCCCTCCCTTGTGTCTTTCTGCACCTCCTCTCCCTCCCTTGTGTCTTTCCCCCACCTCCTCTCATTCCCTTGTGTATTTCCCCCAAGTCCTCTCCCTTCCTTGTGTCTCTTTTCTCCACTCTCCTGTGTCTCCTTTCCCACTCCTCTCCCTCACTTGTGTCTCATTGCCCCCTCCTCTCCCTCCCTTGTGTCTTTCCCCCACCTCCTCTCTCTTCCTTGTGTCTATCCCTCCACCTCCTCTCCCTCCCTTCTGTCTTTCCCCCCTCCTCTCCCTCCCTTGCATCTTTCCCCCCTCCTCTCCCTCCCTTGTGTCTTTCCCCCACCTCCTCTCCCTCCCTTGTGCCTTTCCCTCCACCTCCTCTCCCTCCCTTGTGCGTTTCCCTCCACCTCCTCTCCCTCCCTTGTGTCTTTCTGCACCTCCTCTCCCTCCCTTGTGTCTTTCCCCCACCTCCTCTCATTCCCTTGTGTATTTCCCCCAAGTCCTCTCCCTTCCTTGTGTCTCTTTTCTCCACTCTCCTGTCTCCTTTCCCACTCCTCTCCCTCACTTGTGTCTCATTCCCCCCTCCTCTCCCTACCGTGTGTCTCCTCCCCCCCTCTCCCTTCCTTGCATCTCCTTTCTCCCCTCCTCTCCCTCGCGTCTCCTTTCCCCTCTCCTCTCCCTCCCTTGCGTCTCCTTTCCCTCCCTCCTTTGCGTCTCCTTTCCGTCGCTCCTGTGACTTTTGCCCATCTCCCACCCTCTTCCTCCCCTATGTCTCCTTTCCCCTCCTCTCCCTCCCTTGCATCTCCTTTCCCTCACTCCTCTCCCTCCCTTGCGCCTCCTTTCCTTCCCTCCTCTCCCTCCCTTGCGTCTCCTTTCCCCCTCCTCTCCCTCCCTTGTGTCTTTCCCCTACCTCCTCTCTCTCCCTTGTGTCTTTCCCTCCACCTCCTCTCCCTCCCTTTCGTCTTCCCCCCTCCTCTCCATCCCTTGCGTCTCTCCCCCCGACTCTCCCTCCCTTGTGTCTTTCCCCCACCTCCTCTCTCTCCATTTTGTCTTTTCCTCCACCTCCTCTCCCTCCCTTGTGGCTTTCCCCCCCTCTCCCTCCCTTGTGTCTCCCCCCCCTCCCTTGTGTCTTTCCCCCCTCCTCTCCCTCCCTTGTGTCTTTCCCCCACCTCCTCTCCCTCCCTTGTGCCTTTCCCTCCACCTCCTCTCCCTCCCTTGTGCCTTTACCTCCATCTCCTCTCCCTTGTGTCTTTCCGCACTTCCTCTCCCTCCCTAGTGTCTTTCCCCCACTTCCTCCCCCTTGTGTCTTTTCCGCACCTCCTCTCCCTCCCTTGTGTATTTCCCCCACCTCCTCTCCCTTCCTTGTATCTATTTTCTCCACTCTCCTGTGTCTCCTTTCCCCCTCCTCTCCCTCACTTGTCTCCTTCCCCCCTCCTCCCTCTCCCGTGTGTCTCCTTTCCCCCCTCCTCTCCCTTCCTTGCGTCTCCTTTCTCCCCTCCTCTCCCTCCCTTGCGTCTCCTTTTCCCCCTCCTCTGCCTCACTTGCGTCTCCTTTCCCCGCTCCTCTCCCTCCCTTGCATCTCCTTTCCCCAATCCTCTCCCTCCCTTGCGTCTCCTTTCCCCACTCCACTCCCTCCCTTGCGTCTCCTTTCCCCCACTCCTCTCCCTCCCTTGCGCCTCCTTTCCTCCCTACTCTCCCTCCCTTGCGTCTCCTTTCCCCCCTCCTCTCCCTCCCTTGCATCTCCTTTCCCTCCTCCTCTCCCTCCCTTGCGTCTCGTTTCCCTCCTCCTCTCCCTCCTTTCCTCCCACTCCTGTGTCTCCTTTCCCTCTCTCCTGTGACTCCTTTGCCCCTCTCCCACCCTCTTCCTCCCGTGACTCCTTTCCCCCATCCTCTCCGTCCCTTGCATCTTTCCCCCCTCCTCTCCGTCCCTTGCATCTTTCCCACCTCCTCTCCCTCCCTTGTGTCTTTCCCCACCTCTTCCCTCTCCCTTGTGTCTTTCCCTCCACCTCCTCTCCCTCGTGTCTTTCCCCCACCTCCTCTCCCTCCCTTGTGCCTTACCCTCCACCTCCTCTCCCTCCCTTGTGCCTTTCCCTCCACCTCCTTCCTTGTGTCTTTCCACACCTCCTCTCACTCCCTTGTGTATTTCCCCCACCTCCTCTCCCTCCCTTGTGTCTTTCCCCCACCTCCTCTCACTACCTTGTGTCTTTCCCCCACCTCCTCTCACTACCTTGTGTATTTCCCCCCACCTCCTCTCACTACCTTGTGTATTTCTCCCCACCACCTCTCACTCTCCTGTGTCTTTCCCCATCTCCTCTCCCTTCCTTGTGTCTCCTTTCCCTCTCCTCTCCCTCACTTCCGTCTCCCCCCTCCCTTGTGTCTCCCCCCCTTCTCCCTCCCTTGCGTCTCCTTTCCCCACGCCTCTCCCTTCCTCGCGTCTCCCTCCCCCACTTCCTCGCGTCTCCCTCCCCCACTTCCTCGCGTCTCCTTTCACCCTCCTCTACCTTCCTCGAGTCTCCTTTCTCCTCTCCCTTCCTCGCATCTCCTTCACCCCCTCCTCTCCCTCCCTTGCGTCTCCTTTCCCCACTCCTCCCCCTTCCTCGAGTCTCCCCCCCTTCCTCGCGTCTCCTTTCCCCCCCTCCTCTCCCTTCCTCGTGTCTCCTTCACCCCCTCCTCTCCCTTCCGTCTCCTTCCCCCTCCTCTCCCTTGCGTCTCCTTCCCCCCTCCTCTCCCTTGCGTCTCTTCCCCCCCTCCTCTCCCTCCCCTGTGTCTCTTCCCCCTCCCTTGTGTCTCCTTTACCCCCTCCTCTCCCTCTCTCTTGTGTCTCCTTTCCCCCTCGCCATCTTCCGTTGTGCTGCATTGCGTACGCGCAACTCCTGCTGCTCAATGCGCATGTGCAACCCGCAGCGCATAGAGTAGTCGGAATTGCAAGGATGCCGGCAACGCAATCATTTTTAACATAGCTTTACCAACAAACTCTCAGTACGACAACTATTATAGGTACTAGCGAATTGCCCGTCAAAAAATGACGGCAATAGAATTGTAAGTCAACGAATGGTGTTTGGCACACGAAATTACGTGTTTTTTTGATTGTGTGAGTATGTTTTGCACTGATTGCGAGCCTCGTGGTGAGCGCCTTTGGCGCTCATCGTGTGGCTGGCAATGAGCACCTTTGCCGTTTATTGTGATCGTGTGTTGTGGTGTTTTTGAAAGTTTTGTATATGTATGTTTTAATGATAATTAATTACTAAATAAATGAAATCATAAATTAATATACTTTACCTATTTGTAATTAATATATGCAGCAAGCAATGTGCTGAAGAGCTAACATTATGTTTTGATGTTCCTGCAGCATACAATGTAGATTTGCACTGTTGTGGAGCTGAGGTGTAAGTGTCAGCAACGTGTGCAGCGTGTAATGTAAATAGGCTGCATGCGCGAGGGGAAACTGTTTGTGTAGCTGTGTACTTCCGCATTGTGTAAGTTAGTGTTGTAAAATTGCGGTGAATGTGTATGTGGTACGCGGGTGTGGATGATTTAGCGTCCTTGGTGTATGTTGTAGGTCGTACAGGTTTTTGTAAAAGTCGTATGTGCTTGGTGGTGTTTTGCAACTTTAGGGGTCGTGTAGCCTCGTTTTCGTTTTTTTTCAGTGGCCATTTTTTCTCTTGCTTAGCTGATTTTGAAGTGTCTAAACTGTTAAAATGGGAGTAACATTTACGTGTAAGATGACTTGCAGACGTCCTGGGTGTTTCCCCTTGCTGTGTGTGTTGATTTTATTTTTTATTGTATTTAGTGTTGTTTTCTTGTTTTTTGGTGTGCGCAGTTCTGGCGTTTAGTTCGTAGTTTTTGCGACTCGTATTTTGTGTTATGCAAGTTGCGATTTCCTTTTGTAAGTGTTCCGGCCCGTATTTTTTTTCCTGACATTTTTTCAAAGTGCTACGGGTCTCGCAGTGTGAATTGAGTCTTTGAGTGTTGTGTTGTATGTGTAGTCCCGCGGATCGTAGGTACGATGGTAAAGTGCTACGGGGTCGTAGGGATGAGCATCTATGGCGCTCATCTCCACCAGTGCAAGGGACGCCTTTGGCCCTCCTTGCCTGGCCGCAACCGTGGCCCTCACTTGCCAACAGGTTTTGGCAAGCCCTGCTGCTGACAACTATATATGTGATGTTACGGTCACCAGCTAGTACCACTAGGGGATATTGCAGTTCATAAGAAAATTAGGATCTATAGTTTGAATACATAAGGAAAATCTGTCAATGCTGCTGTTTTTGGAATGGGTATTTTAGGATTCATGCTAGATTATTGCATTTTATTGCAGTGCACCTGTTACTTTGCCTAAAACTTTCTTATATGTTCTATATAGAACATTCATGCAATGTCATTTTTACAAAAATGTTTTGGCTTAAACATAAAGGTGAATGATGCTGATGAGTGCAACTAGTTTTTGTTCTTTTAAAGTGTGATTGGGACTTGTCCCCTTGACAGCCTCCACCTAGTTGCTCACATCCCACCAATGTGCTATATTGTATCGATGCATTTTTCAAAATTCCATGTTTAGCCATGGAAATATGTCCTAATCTATTGAAATTTCACGTTGTGGTGTGATTGTTTTGTGCTTTTTTTAAAGCTCAATGTACGGTTTGTTTGATTTTTGTAGTTCAGGAAAGAATTAATAGTCGCCAAAGTTGCAATGGAGAGTATGCAGCAACAAGTCCTGGACATGCGGCGTTCTGATTCTATACAAAGAGCCAGAGAACAACATGAAGCTGTTGTGTCAATGCTTAAAAAGAAGAGTGAAGAACAAGTGTTAGCATTTCAGCAGAAATTAGATGATGTTAGCTCTTCCCTCCAAGAAAAGGTAGGCCTTTAAAAAAAGATCACTAAAGTGGTCCTAAACTTGTTTTTTTGAAAGGGCTCTCTAAATAAAAAGTAGGGCTTGATAAGAAAAAAATATGACCTATTATTAAACTTTTATTATGGCTTTAAACTATTTATTTTTTTAAACCATGCCCTTGATCCAGATCTCTCCCTTCTTTTAATGTTTTGTCTCTGGTGTGGGAGCCACCCAGGAGGAAGTAGCAAATTTAAAACCTTTAGATTGTAATTGTGCGAGTTTTCAGTATTGTGCTTTTGAAGAAAGAACTATTTACATTTGATTATATTTTTGGTTTGGGATATTGCAGCTTACAAAAGAATTCGGATCTACAGTTTGAATACATAAGTGGGTATTTAGGATTCATGCTAGATTATTGCATTTTATTGCAGTGCACAGGTTACTTTGCCTGAAACTTTATGTGTTCTATATAGAACATTCATGCAATATAATTTTTACCAATAATAGTAGGCTAAAATATAAAAGTGAATGATGCTGATGTGTGCAACTAGTTTTTGTGCTTTTAAAGTGTGATTGGGAGTTGTCCCCTTGACAGCCTCCATCTAATTGCTCACATCTCACCAATTTTTTACTATATTGTATCGATGCATTTTGCAAAAGGAAGTCATTATGATATATATTTACATACAGAATGTACTACGTTGACAGGAAATATGTTGTCACATAATTGTTAAACATTTGATTGAATTTAACACCTGGAAAATATTTTTTATACCCCCACCCTCCATATACTTGCATAATTATAATTTTTATATTAAACAGAGAGAATTATGCTGTCAGTTGGAGGATCAAGTAAAACAGGCAGAGAGAGAGAAAGAAGAAAACAAACTGGAAAAAACTGAAATAATCAATCGGTTAACTAGGAGCCTGGAGGAAAGTCAGAAGCAGTGTGCTAATCTCCTGCAGACAGGTAAAAGACACTTGTTTTCTATGTTTGCATTGTGGCACGTAGGAGCATCTTTAGCAGCCTTCTACCAAAAATGACCTACTAGGATATTAAAGTATATTCTAGTGTAGAATTTTAAATGTATTTGTTTGTATATTTATATTGTGTATTACTGCAGAGAATTGTTGTCAGGATCAGTCATTTGAATATTGACCTGATGAATCCAGGGTCTGGTCTCCACAGGGAGGTCTTCCTGGTCTTGCACCCTGCTGTAGTGGTATCAGATTTCAGTTACCTCCTGCAGGGATTGCACTCCACCTGTTCCCCTTTGGCAACATCATCCCCTTCTTTAGGATTTGGTTAATTGGCCATATTCTTCTGAGGAGCATTTTACATTCTGCCAAATACAAAAACATGGATTTAACTCAACCCTAGTTACACTGTTTTTCGGTAATCGACAGTCTGTGTAGAATTATCACGTTGCTTTCTTTCAATATTTATTTAGGCTCCATACATGAAGCCAACCAATTGCGGTTACAGCTTCAGCAAATACAGTCGTCAAAATTCATAACTGATGGGATGAACAAGGCATTGCAGGTTAGTGACTTATTTTAAAACAATATATCATCTGTATTATAATTCTCTAGTGAACATAAAATTCCCCACCATGTTTTTCAGAGCTTTTTTTTTTTTTTTCACAAGTTAAAGTAATGATAGAAATATAATTCTGTCACTAAAATTTTGGTTATATGTGATACTATTGGCAAAATGATTTGCTATGTTTTTTATATTTTCTAACAGGAGGAAATAAATGAGCTCAAAGAGCAAATTACAATGTATAAATCTGCTGCAAAGCTGGGTGTTTTCATCAATGGTGGAGAGCAAGAGGATCTCTCTGACTCTTATATAGATTTAGGCATAAAGAAAGTTAACTGGCAAAAATCCCGATTCCAGAGGTATTTTACTATTAAAATGTGTTCCCTCCTTGAAAAAATGTATTACACTTTTCTTTCTATGATCTCTTGAATAAAGTATAATTTGTATTGTACCATTAAAATGCACAAAGCATCAGTACATTAGAAAAATGGGTAAAGGGGATTTCAATTAACTCACTCCCCACTTTCCTCTATATATTGGGATATTGTACACAATCTGTTCTGAAGGAGACGGTGCACTAGAGAATAAATGTAGGTAAGGGTTCTTTGTAAGTGGGTTAGCTAGACCGGCAGCTGGAATATTTGAATCTTAAAGATTTTCAATGTAGGGGTTACTAGCACAGGCCTCATCAGTGAATCCCAAAGGCACAGGACAGTCAACAATAGGTTTAAGCCCTAAAAGAACATTAGACGTCTTTGGCCAAAGGCGGAGACATAACTTTGCATAACACATGAAACCATATAGGGAGATGAGGTGTGAGCTATGAAGTACAAAGGAGTAAACAGCCTTAATGGGTAGATGGTTTTAAAGTTGTGCTTAATTTAATCAAAAACGCTTACAAGTGACTGTATCAGAAGTGTGGGAATGAAGGAATTTAGAACAAGACGAGATGATTAGCAGGCATACGAATTATGTGAAGCATGGGAGGTCGCTGGGGCAGGTCACAGGGGCTGGGGGAAGTATCACCTGGGATGTAGATAAAACATTCAGTGAAAGAAGGCACTCTAACCTTTTTCTTAATATTACAGAAATCTAATGGAGGAGAGCTGACTGCACAATCCCCAAGCTAAAACGTTACAATGTATTTAAAGTTATGCTAAGTATCCCTGGGAATTTCAGGGGGTGTCAACATTGATAGAAAAAAGTTTGCAAATGCAAGAAATTTAGCAAACTTTAGGCTAATGATTTAACAGTTTATTTTAGATTTTTTTTCATGCAAACAATTTATTCAGACACTATAAATTCTCCTCTATCAGATACATTAATAACCCAGCTCACTTGCATATACCTTCAAATTGCCATACAAATAGATGAAAATAGCTGCCACATTAACCTTTTCTCACTCAGAGGCTCTAATGTGGACCCTAAAACCACAAAGATCATCTTGTATACATCTCACTCATCACATCTACATTTGGAAAACAAATAGTGGACAAATTACACTGCCACATGGCATATATCAAGTACCAGGGCAACATTTCACATTTGGTTGTTCAGTCCCTCAGTTGTGTCTGACTCTCTGTGACCCTATGGACTGCAGCACATTCAGCTATGCCTCTTTCTGCCTGTGCTTTTCCACAAGGTTTGCATGCCAGATATACTGGAGTAGGTTGCCAGTTCCCTCTCTAGTGGATTGTGATTTGTGTGACCTCTCTGCTATGACCTGCCCACCTCCAGTGGCCCTACATGGTATAGCTCACAGCTTCATTGAGGTACACAAGCCGCTTCACCACCACTTAGCAATCCTGAAGGGGACCAGGGGAGCATACACCACACTAATCTACTCTAACCCATCAGGAAGGGCCGCAAAAACACATGAAGGCTGTGCAGAGGTACGTGGAGCAACAACCAACTCACCTCCATCAAGGACAATCTCAGGTACACCCATCCTGGAAAGTCCCACGCCATTGCTGGTGGCCATGTGCCAAGATGTATACCCATTATCATTTGGTGACGTCCCATTAAGTGTTTTGCTATCAATCAATTCATATTATCACCTGTCATATTGTTATCAGGCCTTCAGGGGAATGTTGACACTCAACAGTATCACAAATTGGACTTTTCGAGTGTATTAACCCTTTATTATGATATATATTATTATATGATATATTATGTTGTTATTATGTATTAATCTATTGCATAGAAAATAGGGCTCATTAGTTTACAGATATAGGAATGTGACACAATTGTGATGTATGTGGAAGTCCTAAAACCCAAACCATTGAACACACACTGACACGGTGAGAACAGTATAACAAAGCTTTCTTTCATACACAGAACAAAATCAGAAATGGACAAGACTGTGCATTAATTTCATTGGTGTGCTGTGATGTGGGTGGATCTCGGGAGGGCAAGGGTTTTGGTTTTGGGGGAAAATGTGATACCTAAAAGGGGTAATGTCATAGTCTAGTATAAGCATGATGCATAGCACCTACCAGGGTCACATGTAGTTACTACACCAATGTAACCGGAATCTGATGAAAAAGGATAATCAGAAATCACTCAATTTAATTGAGGAAACCATTAATGTGCATAGCACTTACAACTTGTCTAGATCTACTCAATGAAACCAATGCTTAAACCTCTGGACTGCGTAATCCAATTTCACACATACAGTGTGTTTCTAGAACAAAAATCTAAAAAAAAGTGGTAAGAAAAACATAAAAAAGGCGGCGGAAGGTACAAAGTAAAAAATACAGTATTTAGCATTGTACTGTACATGATTGTAACAGTAACAATATACCAACTCACCTGATTGCCATCTGCAAGCATTACTAACTATTAGCTAGTTCTTTGGATAACTCACTGGCCATGACCATTAATAATGAGGTGTCATCTCACAATAAATGCTTAGCTGTGACCAGCGTCAGTGGTCAAGGTATACTATCACCTTCTCCATATGATATTGTTCATCAACATTGATATCACATCCATCAGCTATACAGGTGTTAGCACATGTTAAAAGATACTCATGATATCAGCAATAGGGGAAAATGCCCATTAATACAGAGAGGACACAAAGGTCAGCAGCCAGATTCAATGTTACTTACATCAGACCCAAGGATCTGCTCTCAGACCAATATTGAGGTCAGGATCACAGGCTTCACTAGTGCATATATTAATGCTGGCTGTCACTAACATGCCATTGTGAGACTTTGTAAGTCCACCGCCATAGCAGTTTTAGTCTACATTTAAGCTTTCAACAATCATGTCTTAGATATCTGCCTACATGATAGCTTTAATATTGTGGCTGCAACTTTTTAAGGGGGGCTGTAATTGAAGGAATGTCTACCTGAGAGGCACTGTGGAACCTTACACCTTTCCGTTACAATGCTTGCAGATGCAGAAGATGCCTTCATGGACCTAAAACAAAATCAAAACACAAACATTACAACTGCAAAATAAGGCCTTAAAAAATATAGGGACTGCAGCATCTCTTCTCAACAGCATTCCTTGGTGATCATCAATTGGCGAAATGTTAAACAGAACCCTACGTGTCCACAGTGAAGAAGATCATGGACCATGTGATGGGAGGTAGCTATCACACCACATAGACCAAGATCCAAGACTCTGTAGCCAGGCTAGATTAAGTTAACATTTGGACCAATAGATTGTCACTGGCGGAGGCGTGGGAGGAAGAGAGAAGCGGCCGGGCTGCAAGTGTGCGGAGGAGGCAGGGCTGGGGACCAGATCGCTTCGTAAGGCATCTGTAGTTAGGTGTTGGAATGCGCTCTGGTCCACCCCAATCCTGAGCAGCCCGGCAAGGTACGACTAAGATGGTGTCTTCTCTCCTCCCTATTGCGCCTGGCCAGGCTGTGCATGACCTCCACATGATTGGAGAAGATGCTCTGCTGCATCCCCCGGAGACACTCCATCTGCTGCCGTATGATGGCCAGCTTCTCTGCCTGCGCATCCTGGCTTTGATGTGGGGATGGAGGTCCGTGGTGGTGGCCCAGTGGGGTGGGTCTGGGGCCTGGCTGCAGCTCTGCTCCATGGGGGTGGTGGTGTCATTGCTGGGCCAGGTGGTGGTGGCCAGTCTGCTGCGCTCGTGAGGGGAGGAGGAGATGGGGGTCAAGCTCCACTGGTCCCTCCAGTGGGAGGGTCCTGGTGAGATGCTCAGTCCCTGGAGGAGGGTGACACAGCCCAGATAACATCCTCCTGCCCTGAACCAGGGCCCTTGGCTCCACTTCTTCCCTCCTCCCTCTGCGCCGCTTCCTGCTGGCCTCTGGCTCATCCCTTGAACCAGACCTCCTGATGCTGAAAGAGAAAATAAAGGTATATATTATTAGTATGAAGAAGAATACATTGTTTTGTGTTCATTCCTAACTATCTGACATCTAGGCTTGAACATGGATGATTCACTTAATTGCAACTATGATTAGCTATCATTTACTAGATTTAATATATTCTTTGGTTCTTGATCTTGATTGTTCTTGGCTCCTAACGCTATCTTGGTTTTGCCTTTGGTCTGTAAATGCATTGGCTGTAGTGGGCACACCCATACATGGACTATCTATTGGTTGATTAATGTTTTTGTGTACAGGAATGACAGTGATTTGTCAGCTTTAATGACGGATTTAATGAGGCATCCATCTAACCCTTGTTGATTCCATAGAGCTGACATGTCAGTGTCCTTGTTGGTCATCATGTACATGTGTAGTGTGTGTGATGTACATGTTGGTGTATGTGATATTCACCTAACATGGAGGCTGGATCCTGCTGGTCCACTATGCCTAAAGCTCCAGCGGTGGGTACTTGGCTTAATAGTTCCTTGGCAAATCTCTCCCACTTGTTGTAACGGACTGTCACTTTGTGGCCACCACTTTGTACTACAGTTTGCTTGTCCATCATCCTCCTCATGTTGGTCCTGATTTTGTCAAAGTGGTGCTTCACAGACATCACATCCCTTTCAGCTGTACCCACTACTGTGACTACGGCTAATACCTCCCTCCATGCCTGGGCCCTAGGGCCAGGCCTAAATTTCCTCCCCCCGCAAGGATAAAGGGGCGTCTACAGATGGCACATTCTTCTGGTGCGTTAAGATATGGGCCCAGTGCTTGCCCTTAGCCTCTTGCCTTCCCCATTATGGACAGTGATCCTCAGCTCCCTGAACTGTCCATGAGACCTGTCCCTCCCCCTAACCCCCCCCCCCCTGATCAGTCCCCGCCCCCTCTGTGCCTGGACTAGACGTGCCTAGTTCTCGGGGCAGCCTGCCACCACCCACCTCTTCCACTCCACTATCCTCCTCTCCTCTGCTCTTCACCACTCTCCTGCGCTCTCCACCTCCACCACTCCCCAGGGCCACCTCTCTCTCCTCCTCGCCTCTACTGATCTCCACCTTGCCACTCCCTCCATTTAAGTCCCAAAAAGAATATAAGGATAAATAAAAATAAGTATATATATATATATATATATATATATTGTATGAAGAAGAAAAAAAAGTGCGTATTTATGAACTGTTGGGGAATGGGGCGTGGTGTATGGGATGGGGGTGTGTGTATGGAGTGACCTAGCTCTATGTGTGTAATGTAATTCATGTGTATTGGTATTATGTGTAACCTGTAAATATGTGTAATGAAGGATTTAGTGTAAATTCGTAAATGGATAAATATAAATGAACAAAACCGCAATATATTGCTCTGAAATCTCTCCTACTCTCGCTCACTCTGCTCAAACCTCCTACTCTGGGACCTGCATGCTACTTTGTCAGAATCTACAACAGTCAATGCATGGGCCGGTGGAACAAAACTTTATAATCTCTCTCTGTCAATCATCCTCGGCTAGACCACTTTCTATAGGCTGAGAGGTCTGCGTCGCACTGTGTTATACCGTGATTGGATCGTAATTGCAGGCCGCATCTAATCCAGTCCAATAACAGTTTGCGGCCGCGGGAGGGGTTTACGGGCTTGAGGCTTCGGGACATAACTTGTGCCCTTGCTCCATTGAATAGCACCAGATTTGAAGACGACTGTGAGCCCGCAGACATACGGTCTATATACTGCAAGATGCGACCTTCGAATTGAATGAGGCTCTGTGCTTGAGCTTTTTCTAGTTTTTGCATTGAATTTGTAAAATATAATCATAAGAGAGCGGGAGGTTTCTTGGTCAGTTCAGTTCACAAGTATATTCCTCCTTCTGAAACATCATCTATTTGTCTACATGAATAGACCTCCTCTGCACTACTTTCCAATTTGGGTGGTCCTTGTACAGATGGAAGCTCAAACATACCGCTATTTGTAGCTGGCTGTTAATAATGAGACATGTGACGGATAACATCATATCCTATTTAGTATTCCTTGATAAAACAAATGCTGTATAAGTCATAGAATGACTTAATCTCCACAACATGTACAACAATAACTCTCCCTTTGGAAAGGATTGAGGAGGTCTTGAGTGCCTCTAAATGTCCTATGATTGTCATAAAATAGTATATGTGATAAACACAATAAGGAAGGGATTCATTTTGAAGCAGGAAAGAGGATCTATCACGTTCTATCCCTCTCCTCAAAAAATATTGAGCAAAACATCAGCAACAATATAGGAGAAGATTTGTTCAGAGAGATCATGGCAGCAGAAAACTTGCCAACTCCGTTATTCTGCACTGTGGAAAGGTTATGCCACCCAACCAGTCTACAGCCCAATATAATGTTGTCCAAATCACAAAGCAATCAGTTTGTCATCGATCTGAACTGGAATTCCAAGACTGAAGGTCATGAACAAGGGCATGTGACTGTAGACTTTTTAGACATGACACACATGGTAGAGAATTAGGCAGTTGCACTCCACAGTTGTGACTTGGGCACTCCACAGCTGTAACTTGGGTACAGGTCCAACTTGTCCTTTCAAAAGTTGTCCTGATCTGACTGGACCTGTATTCACAACATAGTGACTTGTACAAATCACAGTGGCAACTTCCTGATCAACTAAAGAAGCAACTGTAAAGGTGCTTAAATAAAACGGATTTAGAGACTGAATGAATGGTAAACTTCAGTTCTGTGTCAAATGGGAGACCACCTAGGAATTCTAGCAGCTGTGTACTGTGGCCCACTGGAGAATGAACCGGCAACCCACTCCAGTATCTCTGCCATGAATACCAAGTGGATCAGCACAACCGCTGACATTAAGATGATAAAACTTGAATAAATGAGCAAAAAATAAACACTACCATTACATTTTTTTACCTAATTATTTATTAAAGCATTTACCTATTTGCTTTCAGCTGATCCTGCCTGTTACTTTACAAGGAGAGTGTCCTTTAAACTAATGATCTTTCAAATAGTCCTGCTGAAAGCTCTGGTTGATGCACATACCACATTCCTGGTGTGCAGATATAAGCTCTCTCTATATTCATAGACTCAGTGTCATATCTGGATATTTATCAACAGAAACGAATCTGCCAGACCCCACAGCAGTAGAATTACATACAAAGTGTAATATATTACCAGCTGCATTATTATATCCCCCATTCTAAATCAATTTGCATCATTTTGTGTAGTTTTTCCAAATAGTATATTATAACATAGACCTTCATCAGTCCTGTATAGTCGTAACTGAAGAGACTCGTGTGTGTATTCATGGCAGGCAGCTTTTACTAAATAATCCCAAATTATACAATTTGTTCTATAATACACCTGCTCCTATTTGCAGTGACAACTCCTGCCTAGGAGCGTCTCTATGGTGACCAAGAAGCTTCATATTTACAACAGCCTGTGACGAGCCCTCCACCTTGGTCTATCAGCCAATCAGATCCCGTGTACACTTCCCGCTGCCTCTCGCGCCACAGAAACGCAACTCTCTACCCATCGGAACTGATGTATTTGTAGCGCAACCTAACTCGATCTACTCCACTCACTAAGTAACGTTTGTGCGTGAGTTATACCTACCAACTGACCAATCACAAACGAGATCCCGCCCACAGTCTTGCAGCCTTGCGTTAGCATTGGATGTAGCGCCTGTCAATCTGATCTCCGTTGAGCGAATGAGTGGCTTGGCTCCCATTTTGACTGTTGAGAGGGAAGTGGATGTGTTTATGTCCTGGTGAGTGAATATTGAGACGCTGCATGGGAAATTGATGAAGGAGAGCTGCTTGTTCGGTGTGTGCGCTCGGCTGCACTGGTTAGTATACATATGGCGGAGCCTCTTTACTGCTGGTAGTGCAATGCAAGGACTCCACTACAGTTATGTCCTGTGCAGTATCACTTAATGCTGTGTATGGCTGCTCTGTGGGTGGTTGAATGTCCAGGCCATGGATATGTTATGGCAGCACACCTTATAACATAAATATCAATACTACTCATCAGTTACACACACATTGTGTTTCCTTTTGTTGTGTCAGTGTGCATACAATGGTCCTGGTAGGTGCATTGTGGTGAAATAATAATGGTGTGTATTACTAATGTTATTTAATAAAATGGTGTAAAATAATATTTACAGTGGTGGGCATTTTATGGGCGCTTGGGAGTCAGGGCTCTTAATATATATACTTCTGATTCCTATGTTTCCAAAATATAATGTAATTCTGTGAAGGGCTCCCCTACAGGCTCCTAGAAACAGCCTGACTGGCTCCTAAATGTTAGATAATTGTGTCCACCTCTGTATGTGTTGTGTGTATGGAGATTAGTTGCACAGTTTTGCTTGCTTAGGTACAGGGGTTGAGCTGCAGCATCCCCAGTTTAAAGAGTGCTCCAGTATAACAGACATAGAATAGCTTTTTTACTGAAATAATTACTAACATATCATTGTACATGGTTGCACTGGGATAGTCTGATGCCCTACTTATGCAAAAAAAATATATCATTATAGTGTTTTTTTTTTTTTTTTTCTCAACAGATTTTGTAATTCAGAAGACTTTTACATGTAATATACAATGTCTATCGTCCTTGATAGTGGAGCGTTACAAACCCAGCATGATGATGACGACGAATATGATCAAGAGGATTATGCTAGAGAGCAAGAGGTGAGAATATTATACAGCACTAGAGTTACAATTATGTCATATGCTTGTTATTCATAAGTATTCAATGTACTGTGATGGATAAACGCTGCTGAATAAGGCTGCCACCTGCTCTTTGCTTTCATAATTTCCATACAGGTAATATTCTCACCTTTGTATACAGCATGTCTGAGATCGTATTACTTGTGCCATCTGTCATGCATTGTTGTTGTACTCTTTATCTGCTGAATTATGCCACACTTAACTTAACATATCAAACCCTTAAAAGATCAGATAAAACTTATATCACATTTCACATTTAGTTGGTATTTAGTTTAAGCCTCTATGTGGTCACATCAATGACACATCACTTGTTCCAAAATCTTCCTTGCACTGCAATAGAAAAATGTATTTTAATGGTAAATGAAAAATATTCTTTGAATAAAATAAAAAAAGTTCTGGTAGTTTATTTTTTATTTTTATGCGTAATATGGGTTTTCATATTGTACTGTGAGTGTTAATATTGTCGGACCTACATATAACAATCATTTTTAGAAACCAATGTACGATATTTGTTTAAAGATATATATTCAAAATATCAAAAGGCTTTTGTAACCAGAAGTAATATTTTAGTGGTCTGAGTCTTCCTAACCTGATGTGGCTAGGTTTTGTAGTCTACTGATAAAGAGCATTGAAATGATCTATTAATTGGGATTTTTTTTATTCTGTGTTACATATAATCTTTACATTAATGTGCTTCTTAGTGGTAGTCATCTTGCTCAGTGTTGGAGGGACCAGACTGTATGTAATGTACAATCATCTAACAGCAGCTTGTTGTCTATCATCACACAAACTGATGTATTATCCCATAAATGAGCATGTGGTGGCGCTGATTTGCATGTTATGACACTGACAAAATAATGTAAACCTCAATCATTTATTTAGTTTAGAAGAAAATTGTTAGTACAGTGTATATCTGGGGTGGTTTTGGGTTAAGGTAGTGGCCCATAATAAGTTTTACATAGTAAAGTTGTGACGTGCTGTGTGCACCACTTTGTAAAGTTCATCATCTGCCACTACCCTAATCCTAAACCCTAAGTCTACTTATCACTCTAACAGCAAAACTGAACAAAGTTTCAGCGCTTCTCCACCTAGTGACAGCTGCACGTCCCTGCTGGTGGGGACAAAACAGGGAAGATCCAAATGTTGTTTATACTGACATTAACTATTTAAATGTCATTAAAGTTGGACCTCAACAGTAGCCCATTTATGTGGTTTACTAAAATATAAAATGTACATGATCCCCCCTTCATGTCCTGGTTTCAGCTTCAACAGATGATCACCGATCTGCCTCATGACCTGCTTGATGACAGCCTTCCCTCATCTCCTGAGCCCAACTACAGTGACTGCAGTGGCAATGAAATCTCTGGACCGTAAGCAATACCATTTTTGCTTTCAGAAAATATATTTTTTTAAAACATTGTTCACTTAAACACACACTTTTTCTGGTGGCCATTTATGGTACCATAGGAGGCATGTGTAATTAGTGAGAAGAACAGCAGCAAAAGACACTTTGCATGGTATCCAATTGCGTTTAAAAAAAATTGTGTGATCTCAAATGGTGAATGACAAAGGTATCAAGGCAGGATAGATGTGGTCTGGACTTGTGATTATAAAAATAAGTGAACAGGCAAATAAGTCAGGGTTTCATTTTTATTAACGTGTGGCTCTACAAATCTGGTTGGCTGATGGAGAATAGATACTGGAAAAGACCAACTATGTGAGCCGTACTCTTGTAATAATTTAGTTGCCATAATTTCCTCTATGTGGCACTGAACACTTTTACATTTTAAAATCGTTGAAATATAGGTTTGTAAACTTGTCTTCAGAATATTTTGGTGCACAATAACAATTAAATTAACAGTTTTCAGTTGTCTTGTGCTTTCTCACAACCCAAGTAATTGCTCTCTACCTCCCTAATCGCATACTTTGTTGAGTGAGTGATCCGCGAGACAGTTTCCACTCTTGGAGAAAGATGGTTGCATCATGGATGTTTTCTTTAATTGCCTTGATTGACTGACTAGCAAGTGAAAGTTTTTTTTTTTTTTTTTTAATAAATGCAATGATCCCTCTAATCCTTTATATGAAAGCAAAGAGAAAACAATTTTACAGTGTTTGTCGTAAATTTATTGGCACTGCTTTGAGTGGTTCTTTTGTATTGCACTTGCGGTATATCTTTACAATCATGAATATACAACTTTTTTTTTTCTCTTTCTGCAAAAGAAACCAGCATTGGAATGATGCAGAAGCAGGTTGGGATGGTGAAGGATTACCAAATCAGCAAAAAGTATGTATACTCAATATAATAATAACAATTAGCCTTTTTAAAGTTTTTTTTTTTTTTTTTTTTTTTTTTTTACATTTATTCGGTTTTGAATCTTGGTTATGTAATGCTGACTTTTTTTTTATTTTTTATCTCTTCTTAAGAATGCTTATACTGAGAATCGCTATGAAAAAGAGTATAGATACAAGCCAGGAGAAACTTTTAGTCACGAAGCGGGAGAAAACATATCCAATGGATGGGATAGTCACCACAACAATGATGAAGAGAGCATGTATAACTATCCTAAAGAGCACCATGATAATGAATCTAATGGCAACGCCTTTCACAATGAAGATCATTATGAGGTACCTCCCTGTTCAAACAGTGAGTTATTCCATCTTCCAGAGGACTTTCAGCCATATAGCAACAGTCAACAGAGTGAAAGTTTTCCAGACTGTAAAAAAGAACATTTGCAGGTGTGTTGTGGTTTATAAACAATAATGCAAAGGTTAATGCAAACTACTGTGCAGTAGTTTATCATATGAAGCCTTTTTGCAAATAAAAACATAACATTTTAGTTTGTAATTATATGAAATTATGCTGTAACAGCTACCACTTATGTTTCTGTGTGTATACTTCTGTAAATTAAATACAGAGAAATAATAAGCTATTTGTAAATGTAATCTGCCTGCAAGAACCCAAAACAGAATAAAGCAGGCTTGTCTTAGTATGAAGTCTAGTTCTTTAAAAGAGAATATTTTAAATATGTGACTGCAGTGCCCCTTTAATTAGTTAAAGGGACACTGGTATGTCATACTTATAATATTCTGCTTAGTCTTCACAACCGCATGTTTTAAAAATACATAAATATAGTCTTTAATTTTTAGCTGTTGTATTCAATTTTGATTTAACAATGTTTGCCATTTTTGACTTTATTTGTAACCATATTAGACATCTTGGGGGAATGGGAGGAAATGTGTGTTCAGATAACATCTCTATTGTCACTACAAAGTGGAACTTGACAATAGGACTGAATAGAGAGAAATCCCAGTAGAATACACATGTTTTTAAATTAAACTTTGATACTTTGGGTCTGACAGCTACACATGGTTTAAAGGATATGAAAGTTTCATGAATTAAAGCAGCCTATTTGTATGCAACACATGTCAGAAAATGTTTTATTTTTACTAATATCTAAACATCCCTCTAATGATTATGTTGACCGTTCCCAGTGGGTGTCTACACAGGCATCTGATTTCCTCCCCCCCAATAAGCATGCAACAGGGGAGCATTTTTAACCCACCTTTTACCTGCTGTTGCTTGCTCAGCCAATTTCCTTGCAGCTTCCTGTCTGTATGTCAGAAGCAATACATAGCACATATCTGTGATACACTACATATCCTAGCCTGCTTTGCAGCACAAACAGGAGCCACAAAGTGAATTTAAAAGTTTCAGCTAACCTGATTGGCCAAAACAAATCATTTTTAATTTTTGATGCTAATTTAGCCTGGGGTTCGACATTTTGTTGACTTCAATTTAAGTGTTTAAATGTTTTGGGTATTTTTCTCATGTAAAAAAATGTTTGCCTACACCACTAATTCTCCTCTCTCAGATGCATTCATAATCCAGGAAACTTTCATATGGCTTTAATTATTCAAGTCATAGATTTGGTAAACTGTTACATTGTAGGTATTCTGTATCGGTCTAATCAAAATACATGAAACCCGCTTTGTCCTGATATTTTTTTGTTCAGTGAGAAAAATTCATGAAAACCCCAACAATTATGTAAATGTGCAACATTGTTATTTTTATAACACACTTTTTTATAGTATTGTTCAACCAAAACAGGCAGTCACAATTCACTATAAAATAATTTAATACCAAGAAAAATACATTTTGAGAATTCTATAGTTTGACAATCCAAGGGTTGGCCACCTGCTATAGACTACAGGTTATCTACCCACAAGGACTGTTGGGTTCTTTGAAATCTAGGCACCAGCACCCTGATATCTGGAGTCTGTATCGGTCAGGATCCTTGCATTAGAAATAAGCACTTCCAGGTTACCAAGAGACTCCAGCTCTGCTTCTTGTGGGGCTTGATAAGATTTGTTAGAATCAAACCTACCCCAGCAGAATTCAAAAGTGTCTCTCAGTACATCACTGCAGTCATCCAGGCAAATAAGACAAACCATTTTCTATATGCCTCCACAGTGAACTGTGTTTATTTGCTTCCAAACACCAACTGACCAATTTAGAAAAACTCCACCTGGATGCCCAGTCACCAGTCAGCTGAATACTTCCTGAATTAACATAGTCCTGTGTCCATGGGGGCAGAGATGATGTCACAGAAAAGGGCTGCCCTCTCCTGGGGGCTGGTCTGTGTTACCCGAGCTGCCACATGCTGCTATAGAACAAAGGGCCAGGACTAATTGCATGCGCCATCTTGTAGGGCAAATATTACAAACAGCAGTACAACACACTAATAACCTTTACACATGACAAAGAACACAGTAATATTACATACAGGATGAGGTAGGGACATATGCAATAAGATACATGAAGCATAGGGGCAATATAATTCCCCTACCCATTTTCCAATGGGGAAGTCTGTTCCCTGTGGTAGCTCACAGGGCTAAAATCCAGGCCCTGGAAAGGGGTCCGTGACGTATAGATTCACCTGATTTTGGAGCCACATGATGGAGTTAACTTATCAGTAGGCTATGCATATATTTGGTTGAATGCAGAATCCATCCCCACGTGTCAACATTGCTATACTTTATGAAAAAACAAAACAAAACATGAACAGCTGATCATAGACCATAATTGGCCTAATTTATAAAATTGTACCCACACTCACTCTTTCCCTTCTCACTTATATAATGTTGGGCAGTCAGGGTCTTGGGGCCCAATACAAAGGTAATAGCCAGCCCCCTTAACTAACTAGTGGCACACCTATTTTCTCTATGTCCCAAACACAGCCTACGAAGGAGTGCCCATTACACAAGCAGAGCTGGCTACATTATTATTTTATTTTATTACAAAAAAATAATAATCATGTTTTATGTCTTATATACCTGCTAATGTTGGAATTTTTTTTACATACACCTCACATTTATGAAGTACTGTATGTATCAGCCGGGACCATCAGTTTGCTCTGCTCGCTCAGTTTGCCTATTTAGCTAGCGTCGCTAAGATTCACAGGGGCTGTGGCAGGGTTAGTTGTGCGTTGTAATGATTTAGTCAATACACAAGCAATGTAACTGAATTAAGTTAACTTTATAAACCTTGCATAAGCTGTTAAATTGATTTAATTGTAAAACCGTTAGTTATATTCTTTCTAATTGTATAAATCTATAATTTCCTTTTTTAAATAGAAGTTTATGGCACTAGAAGTAACAAGCAACCAACCTGCAGAGTCTGTTCAAGTGAGATACAATCCGTACCAATCAAATGTTGTGAGCAAGGCCCCAGTCAATCAGGAACCTATGAAGAGAGACGGCGACTTTGATGATTTGCAAAGAGAGTTTTTGAATGCTGGTGAGAGTAAGTATGGTAAATCATATTTTAGTAAATATTCACATTTAGATAAGACATGGAAAGCACATTTCCCTCCTTTGTATCTGAGAAATGGAATAGGATGTATTTAAAACTGCATCATTGTGGGATAAAATTGTGCAGATAAATAATTGCCCTGTGAGTAATGTTCCAGTCAAACTATGAGAAGTAATTGAGTTTGAGCCAGTGTGATCAGTGCATCTCTCACCGGTATATAGCTGTTTTACTGTTGTCAATGCTGTTCTGTATGTCTTGACCAAGTTTTGCTGTTCAAATGTGCATGATGTTGTAGGAATGTAAAAAAAATACATAAATACATTTTTCACTTTTTAGATGCAATTCTTCTTTACTTCCATTTTCTTTACTAAGCCTGACTCTTGCAGCTTCTTTATCAACAGGTGTCAGTATAAACTAATGGCCTTTCTATTAGAGCTGGCAGTTATTTTATATATATATATATATATATATATATATATATATATATATATATATATATATATATATATATATATATATATATATATATATAAAATCATATTCTCATTATGCAGATACAACCTTCCTGTGTATTCAAAGCTTCCTCCCACCTCAGGAACTTTAAAATGGTAAACTTCACAGCAGCATAACTGCAAGTAAAAGTAATACTAAATCAGAGGCTGTATCTTTCTTTTTTTTTTTTTTTTTTAACATGCCAAAAATGTTCTTCAAAAGGGGCCATTTTACATTTTTTATCACCGTACTACATATAATAAACATGCTCTTTCAAAAATATGTTAGTAAATGTGAGTGGTGTATTTTTGTTTTTTTTCTGTCTTCTAACATGAAAAAAAAATGTTTTTAAGGTTCTGCAAACAATATGAAGTTTGTTCAACTTCAAGTTCTTTATAAAGCAAGAGGAAGGCAGATTGAGGAGCTTAATGAAAAGCTGGAAGAAAGTGAGCGCCAAATAAGATATCTGAACCATCAACTTGCAATAGTTAAAGGTATGACTTTGGGTAGTATGCACAAGGAGATGCTCATCAATTTCTTATATGACTCCTCAAGGGGTCTGATTCCTGTTTTTAATCTATAAGTAACCTGTAAAACATTTTTTTTTTTTTTTTTTGAAGTCCATAAATGTGATTTATTTTATATTTTTACACTTGTAGATGAGAAGGGTGGTTTGGCCATCAGCTTTCAAGAATCCCAATCACTGCTTCAAAATGCCAAAGAAATTGAAGTTCAGTTAAAGGGGCAGATGACTGCTTTGGAAAAAAACATTAATTGTTTAACCACAAATGAAGAACAGGTTGGGATATTTTTTTCACTTAAAGTCCTATTTAATAATATGTTTGCTATATACCTGACTGACAACTTACCATAATCAAGTTTATGTTGTAGTGTGATTGAGCATTGAAAAAGCATAAAACAATGTACGGTTTGTTTGTTTTTTGCAGTTAAGGAAAGAATTAAAAGTCGCCAAAGTTGCAATGGAGAGTATGCAGCAACAAGTCCTGGACATGCGGCGTTCTGATTCTATACAAAGAGCCAGAGAACAACATGAAGCTGTTGTGTCAATGCTTAAAAAGAAGAGTGAAGAACAAGTGTTAGCATTTCAGCAGAAATTAGATGATGTTAGCTCTTCCCTCCAAGAACAGGTAGGCCTTTAAAAAAAAAAAAAAAAAAGTAGGGCTCTATAAGACAAAAAATATGACCTTTTTTAATAAACTTTTATTATGGCTTATTTTTTTTTTAAAACCATGGCCTTGATCCAGATCTCTCCATTCTTTTAATTTTTTGTGTCTGGTGGGGGAGCTGCCCAGGAAGAAGTATCAAATTGAAAATCTTTAGGTTGTAAGTGTGCGAGTTTTCAGTCTTGTGCTTTTTGTGGAAAGCCCTATTTACATTTGATTTAAAGCTCAAAGCCAGGCCAATAATGTTAACATTATTTTAAATAAAGGATAACCATAAAACCTTTTGATACCACTATGCAAAAATCGTATTTGTAGTAGTAATCTCATATGAAGGCAATATAAACATTTTAGATGCTTGCCACATACTGCGGGTATGGTATGCCCGTTTTGGCGAGCTTTCCCTTCTGGGTAGCTTCCACTCCAGAGACCATCATCAGAGTGTGGAGAGATCAGAGTGAGCCCTTTTTATAAGACCAATAAAGCAACCCTTTAAATTGTCACATACTATCAGCCTTATTAAATTGTGATTCTGTAAATTTAAAAGGGCTCTATTTAAGCACACAGCATATTTTTTTTACAGAAGTTTTTAGTTCGTGAACTTCTATCCAAAAGCAAGGTCTTCACTAAATAACAACTTATGTAAATAAAATATGCTGTGTGCTTAAATAGAGCCCTTTTAAATTTACTGAATCGCAATTTAATAAGGCTGTATGTTTTTGTTACTGCGGTAGCTGCAGTATACCTGGAAAGAAATGTTTTTGTATTTACATTTTTTATACATTTGTATTTATTATACTTCTTTTTCATTATGAAGGAATTGGGGTGGTATTATTTTCAAAGGGTATAGAGGATAGCTCTTATATGGATCATTGTAAAAAAATTGATAAGGGTCTTTTTTTATGTAAAGGTATCATGCACTCTCTAGAAACCAATGGTCACCTGATAGTACCCAGTGAGCCACTAGGGGGATATTGCATCTTATAAAAGAATTAGGATCTACAGTTTGAATACATAATGTAAATCTGTCAGTGCTGCTGTTTTGGAGTGGAAATTTTAGGATTACTAGATTATCGCATTTTATTGCAGTGCACAGGTTACTTTGCCTGAAACTTTATGTGTTCTATATAGAACATTCATGCAATATAATTTTTACCAAAATATTAGGCTAAAATATAAAGGTGAATTGTGCTGATGAGTGCAACTAGTTTTTGTGATTTTAGTGTGATTGGGACTTGTCCCCTTGACAGCCTCCATCTAATTGCTCACAATTGATTCTCTGGATATTTACTTTTCTACTGTGAAGCCATGTCTGGTGCTAGACACATTTTAGTTTTTCCTTATTTTTTTTTTTATTTGTTTGCAGATATTATAATTTAGTTAAAATGTTTTTATTGTGCATGTCAAAGGAAGTCATTATGATATATGTTTACATACAGAATGTACTACATTGACAGGAAATATGTTGTCACACAATTGTTAAACATTTGATTGAATTTAACACCTGGAAAATATTTTTTATACCCCCACCCTCCATATACTTGCATAATTATAATTTTTATATTAAACAGAGAGAATTATGCTGTCATTTGGAGGACCAAGTAAAACAGGCAGAGAGAGAGAAAGAAGAAAGCAAACTGGAAAAAACTGAAATAATCAATCGGTTAACTAGGAGCCTGGAGGAAAGTCAGAAGCAGTGTGCTAATCTCCTGCAGACAGGTAAAAGACACTTGTTTTCTAAATAGTGTTTGCATTGTGGCATGTAGGAGCATCTTTAGCAGCCTTCTACCAAAAATTACCTACTAGGATATTTAAGTATATTCTAGTGTAGAATTTTAAATGTATTTGTTTTTATATTTATATTTTGTATTACTGCAGAGAATTGTTGTGTCAAGATCAGTCATTTGAATATTGACCTGATGAATCCAGGGTCTGGTCTCCACAGGGAGGTCTTCCTGGTCTTGCACCCTGCTGTAGTGGTATCAGATTTCAGTTACCTCCTACAGGGATTGCACTCCACCTGTTCCCCTTTGGCAACATCATCCCCTTCTTTAGGATTTGGTTAATTGGCCATATTCTTCTGAGGAGCATTTTACATTCTGCCAAATACAAAAACATGGATTTACCTCAACCCTAGTTACACTGTTTTTCGGTAATCGACAGTCTGTGTAGAATTTTCACGTTGCTTATTTTCAATATTTATTTAGGCTCCATACATGAAGCCAACCAATTGCGGTTACAGCTTCAGCAAATACAGTCGTCAAAATTCATAACTGATGGGATGAACAAGGCATTGCAGGTTAGTGACTTGTTTTAAAACAATATATCATCTGTATTATAATTCTCCAGTGAACATAAAATTCCCCACCATGTTTTTCAGAGCTTTTTTTTTTTTTTTTTCACAAGTTAAAAGTAATGATAGAAATATAATTCTGTCACTAAAATTTTGGTTATATGTGATACTATTGGCAAAATGATTTGCTATGTTTTTTATCTTTTCTAACAGGAGGAAATAAATGAGCTCAAAGAGCAAATTACAATGTATGAATCTGCTGCAAAGCTGGGTGTTTTCATCAATGGTGGAGAGCAAGAGGATCTCTCTGACTCTTATATAGATTTAGGCATAAAGAAAGTTAACTGGCAAAAATCCCGATTCCAGAGGTATTTTACTATTAAAATTTTTTCTCTCCTTGAAAAAATGTATTACACTTTTCTTTTCTTTCTCTGATCTCTTGAATAAAGTATCATTTGTATTGTAATATTAAAATGCACAAAGCATCAGTACATTAAAAAAATGGGTAAAGGGGATTTCAATTAACTCACTCCCCTCTTTCCTCTATATATTGAGATATTGTACATAATCTGTTCTGAGAGAATAAATGTAGGTAAGGGTTCTTTGTAAGTGGGTTAGCTAGACCGGCAGCTGGAATATTTGAATCTTAAAGATTTTCAATGTAGGGGTTACTAGCACAGGCCTCATCAGTGAATCCCAAAGGCACAGGACAGTCAACAATAGGTTTAAGCCCTAAAAGAACATTAGACGTCTTTGGCCAAAGGCGGAGACATAACTTTGCATAACACATGAAACCATATAGGGAGGTGAGATGTGAAGTACAAAGGAGTAAACAGCCTTAATGGGTAGATGGTTTTAAGTTGTGCTTAATTTAATCAAAACCTCTTACAAGTGACTGTATCAGGAGTGTGGGAATGAAGGAATTTAGCACAAGACAAGATGATTAGCAGGCATACGAATTATGAGAAGCAGCAAAAATCAATGCAGTGGGCTTAATTACTTAGGAGGGGAATGCATGAAGACCTCTCTGTGACCCAGTTTTGCAGAGAAAAGAGTACATGTGTGATATACAGTATGACACACAATTGTCTCAATATATCCTATTGATTAAAATAGTGTTTCTAAGATAAGTATGGTACCTTAAGCAATAAAGTTAATTAACTCTTCTGACCATTGGGTATCGACACAACACAAATAATGTATAAAGGACCTGTTGGTCACAGACAGATACTGAGAAGCAGAGGGAGAGGTATTGGACTTTGAAGCCTAGCATCATATGTAGCAATTAAAACCTGCATCTCATAGACTGCATATATTGTTGGAATGCCTTCATAGAGTATAGTAGTATCCAAGCTCATTATTCAAAGTTTCAGCTTCTAAATGTGTTTTTTTTTTTTCTTAGTGTGAGTTGCAGGATAATAAACTTTATCGCATTTTTTTCACAGCACCCTCTGACCATTAGCAAATGGGGTTTCTAATATTTACAACAAATACAGTATACCATTTGTTATACAGCTTAAAAAATCCCAGCTAAAATCTTCATATCCCAGTTAGGTCTGCTATAACATGGACTTTCTCATTTCTTGTACCACCCTGAGAGATGCTGGGTACAGTTAAAAATGATGAGAAGACTTACTATTTTTTTTTTATTTTTATTATTTTAATTAACAAAAAATTGTTTTTTAACAGGTCATTGCAAAATAAACATATTGGAAAAGATCTTTCAACAGATGATAATATTATTGAACTTAAAACTGAACTTGAACGTTGCTTAAATAGCAATAAAACAAAAAGAAAGCAGATTATTTCTTTACAAAGTGATCTCAAGGAATCTCAGTTAAAAGTAGAAGAGCTGAAGAAGTTGCTGGAACAGTCAGAAAGAGCTGTTCGAGACTGTGAGGTAAACCGCATGCTATTTTGAAGAACTACACTTTAAAATATGACCGCTTTTAGCACGAAAAATAAAATACCTCCTCAAATGTATTTCCTATTACATACAATTATCTGCTGTGACATCTACCATATTGGTTTCTGCTGATCAGCTTTCAGAGGTGGGACGAGGCTTCCGACAAGGCAATTCTATTTTCCTTATGGAAATATGGCATCTACTACTGCCAAAGCTTTTGGTAACCTTAATGGAAGCTCATTGTTCTGAGTATTCAGTGACAGTAGCAGAAGCCACTGCAATAAAGAAGGATTTAGTATAAAATTTATAAATCTTTAAAGGGCTTTATTTTTTTTCTACAATTTACTATTATTAAGTTTAGTTATTCAAAAGACCATACAGGAAGAACAATTGAACACAGTGATCCTTTAATGTCTTGAAATGCTTATCTTTCTTCATATGTATTTATAGCATTCTCCCTCTTGACAGGTCGTATTATCTCAAGTAGGATAATACCTATACATGATGCATTATCTATTTCTCTAATAGGTTAGGGCAGGTGTCTTGGAAAAACAATTGACTTCAGAATCCCCACATATGCATGCACCAAATGAAGCTCTGAAGGAGGAAATACAAAAACTTCAAAATGAGCTGCAACTTTTACAGCAAGAAGCTGAGGCAAGTTAATGTGCAATAATTGAATTGTCATTTATATGACCGCTAACAATACACCATTTTTGAATAGTAAATTGAAGAATGGCTGGGGGGGATGAGGAAAAAATATAGGCATTACTGAATTTACAAATGCATTTATGAGCCATTTTTAAACAATCCAGAATGTTTTGTTTCCATGTTATGAGTGCTGCAATGGTAAATAAACATGCTCTTTAAACACATGACAACTTTGTAGCTTAAACATTCCTTTTTAAATAGTTTGTTCAAGCCTATGGATACAATTTGTTCCTATGACTGATATTTCTGGCCCTGTGAAAATATCAGCTATAAGAAATATCAGGTAGTGGTGTTTTTCCGTGTGTAAAAAAGACACCGTAAGTAATTAATACGGAAATACATTTTAAAATTAGTGCAATTTTAATGCAGCAATTAAACTTGTTGGTATAAAATAAACTGAGAAAATTGTTTATGTATTTTTTCGTAATTTTTTTTTTTTCTTGCTTTTATAGAAACAAATGTTACACATCAAAGAGCTTGCGGCAAGTGAGGAGAAGCTGAAGGCTGCCAATCAGGAACTCTGCAATGAAATGAGAGTAATGATACAGGAATTTGATAGGGATAAAAATGAAGCTATTGAAAGGTGATTTAATTTTCCATCACAAGGATTAGATTTATTTATTTTTTTTGGACTTTCAGCTAGAAGCTTTTTGGAAGCAGGCTAAGAGACCGGTCTCTCCACTGAATTATTCAGGGAGCAAAGGTTCCAATTGAGCCAGTAATTGTGGGCAATGTCGTATAAATGAGGCTTAAAACGTACTACTAGTCTAACATGGAATGCTTCTAGCCTTTATATATGCTCCATTTAGGTAAAGCTAAGAACAAAGCCTTGGATAGGTGTACAGATGCATTGGTTAGATCCAGAATCCTTAGCTGTAATGGAACTATTTTTTTAAGGTGTAATTCTGTGGGGAAAAGTTCTGTGGGGAAAAGTTCTCTTGGGACATATAGGTGTACTCAGAATGGCTTTTTATTTCCATACTTTATATGCAGGGTAGAGTATAAAATTGGCTTCTGCTATCAAAGAAGGTGCCCCCCCCCCAAAAAAAATAAATAAATAAATAAATGGTTAAATAAAATAAAAGCGATCAAACAGTCTTCTAAACTGCAGATCCTTCATTTTCCATGGTAAAAAGAAACTACATTGATTACAATATCCTCTCAAAAATGACGGGGCAATACAATTTAAAGCCATGGGAATGCTGTTTGACACACAATGTAAACCGTTTTGTACTGTGAGGACCTTCAGCGCTCATTGTGAGGCTTGTGCTGAGCACCTTCGGTGCTCATCAAGTGCCTCGCAACGAGCTCCTTTGGCGCTCAGTCCTGTCGTATACTTTTGGTCCTCTGAGCGCCTTCAGGAGTCATGCTAAAGAGAGGTATATGTAGTTAAGTAATAATGAATGATTTATTCAATAAGTTAATATACTTTAATTATTATACATTGTGAGTGTTTGTGCCCTGCTTATAAAGTGTAATTAATGTTTGAACTGTGCATTCTAAATAGGCTGCGTGCGCGAGGTAAAGCTGTTGGTTTATTGTGTAAAGCGATATTGTATTTTCGTAATGTTATTAATGTGGTACTCGTCTTGTGAGCATTTTTCGGCTTTTATAATAGTGTATTTTGTAGTTCATAGTTAGATGTGTAAAGTGGTACGTGTTTGTCAGTGTTTTGCACGGACCGGGTCGTGTAGCCTCGATTTTTCATTATTTTTTTTTTTTTCGGCAGCCATTTTATTTCTTGCTTAGGCGATTTTTCGAGTGGCGAAAATCGTCTAAATCGAGTTAAATTTGCGTTCCACCTCACTAACCGATCTCCTGGCTGTTGCCCCGTGCTTTCTGTGATGTTTTTGTAAATTTTTTGGGGGTGTATTTAGTGTATTTTTATTGTGTTTTTCGTTTTTGTAATTCGTCCGTTAATCTCATAAATTTTTTCTTCTCATAATTTTTTTTCTTTCGAAGTCCCGCGTTTGTCAACTGCTTGCACGCCAAGGCGATCCCGCGTTTAGGGAGTGTTTTGCGGCTAATTCTCTCGTGTTTCATTGACTCTTCGTGTTTGTGCTGATAGTTGTAGTGCGTTGGAGTGCCTTAACAGCTCGCATTGCTATGCAAGGCTCACAGGCGATGAGCACTGTTTGGGCTCATCGGCTTAGTGCTTTGCGAGGCTCGCAAGCGATGAGCGCCCGTGGCGCTCATCGCCTAACTCGTACGCACCACACAAAGTGTGACAACGTCTCGCATTTTGATAACTATGATATGTGATGTGTTTGTGTACCCTTAATTTATTGTTTTTACAGATGTGAGAGAATGTACGAACAGCACCATGAAGATATTAAGGCTAATTTACGAGCTGAGTTATCAGAGTTGTTTTCCTCTGAAAAGGAACAATTATGCCACGGTTATGAAGAACAAATATCCGGATTACAGTAAGTGATATTATTTTAAGTAAGCACTACAAACATGAGTTATAGTTGATAATCTCTTGTTCAAATTTTTTTTTAATTGATGGTGATTGACTAAAACATGCACGTTGATGTACAGATGTTCCAAATAATGAATAAACGAACATTGAAGGTTGCTATTTTGAGTTGACACTCAATGTTATTGATTCACTCCCAATCCACTTTTGTATATTTTTGTTAATGAAAGATTATTGCCATTAATTAGCCCTTGGGGCATTGGTCCATTGTCTTTCAGTTTCCTGCACACAAAATACAAAAAAATTATTCTGTAGATGGGTGGCTCAAAAGGGCTGAATGGCAGTATAAAATATGAAAATAAAAACGTGAATGTTTACTGTAGGATATTGTTATTGTTGTTTTTTTTTTTACAAATAACATCCAGCTGATAAAGTATTATCTATGTTTTTAAATTATACTTTTGAATTGTATTAAAAAAAATATATATTTTTAGAACATTGTTTATTTTTCTAGCTTGCCAGAGTTCCCATAATAATTTGAAAAATGAAATAAAGGCCTATAATCCTTGTTTATTATAGCCACTTACACATTTTATAATGTGTGGCAAAATTAAACTGAAAGGCTTCTTGCATTTTATATTAATAATAGCATTAAAACTACACCGTTCAACCAATAGCAAATTTATCTATAGAAGGTCCGGGGGGGAGATATAATAGACTTTATTGTGCAGTGAAGGCCTGGAAGAAAGGAACTGGTGGTGTTAAGTTGGACTCAAGTCCATGATTTTAAATACATGGGATTTAGGTGTACTGCGTAAACAGCCAGGGCCAATACAAAAAACAAAAATCTTTTGGATTGTGTGGCTCACAATCTACTAGATCACATATAATTTAACTTTTTAATGAAACTGATCTTTAATACATACGTATGGTTTATATGTGTATTGAAATATTGTTTTTATGAATAAATTGAAATGTCTGCTCTTTAGAACAAGGCTTAAAGAAATTAATCAAGAGATGACTGCAGTGCAGGAGTGCTACATCTCTATTTGTAAAGAGAAAGATACTTTGGAAGATACTGCAAGAGACCATCTGAAAAAAGAGTTTCAAATCCATGAAGAAAAGGTACAATTTATTAAATGGTTTTCAAATCATGATATTTATTCCCTTATGTATAGAACTAATTTTTTTCCTAAGGTGATCATACAAGAACGGATGACATTCTGCTATCTTTTCATTTTTATAGATGAAAGACCAATTTCAGAAAGACCGAGAAAATGCTTTGCAAACTCTAAAAACTGAACTAGAAAATAAACACCAGTCTACTCTAGCAGAAGCAAAGGCACAGTGGCAGAAAGAAAAGGAGGCAGAGCTGAAAGTTAAGATTGAGGCTCAACTTGTGTTATCAAAAGAAATCTGGAATAAAGATCAGCTGAAGGTACAAAAAGTATTTAAACTTTTTTTTTTTTTTTCAATTAAATGTGTATCGTTTTGTATAAGGCATAACAAATCTCGCAGTCTTATTGTTGGGGGGGGGGGGGGGGGGATTCTGGAGTTCGTGTATGAAATAAACTAGGTAAGAATCCATTTTCTTAAAGAGCCTTCAGTTTATGGTACCCATAAAAGTAATTTCCATTTGACCCTTGTTAGGAACATTTTGAAGCCTTTGAACCCCTTCCCAGTTTGAGAACTTCTGGTCTAAATCACCATTCATCTAGTATATCAACTACATTATGAACAGAGGTGCATGGTAAATCTGCTACTACTTGTGACTACTTCTTTTTATAATTTTAAATTTGAAGTATACTTAAAGGTATATCTCTAATTTTCCCTGTTTTTTACTTTTTTTTCTGATCTAACACACATTACGCTGAGTCATTCTACACATATACAGATGTATTTTATTTAAAAAAAACAAACATGTTTTTCACACCCCAGAGCGGCTCCGTAAACCTCCCAATAGAAACACTGCATTTGGGTCCAGATTTTAACCCTTCAAGCCGGCAGCAGCTCAATGCAGAGTTATACATAGCAGTGTCTGATTCCTCCTTACTTCCTGTTCCTGGGTTAAAACAGGACTTCACATTCCATGATTCTTTGGTGCAAACTGGCTCTACAGACCGATACAAACTCATTAGCTGCGATTGGCCTAAAAGAATTATGAATTTGATGCTAATTTTAGCAGGGCAACTGTTTGCAAACTCAAGAGATTTGGCAAACATCTGGGTGAGTTTGTTTATTTGGGGGGGGGGGAGGTTTATGCAAAAAACATTTTTACATACACTACTGATTCTCCTATCAGATGCACTCATAATCCATGAAACTTATGAATACAATGAATATGCCTTTAATAAGGCAGAAATACTTCTTGTGGTGTGTAAAATACTTATTTTGGTTTGTCGCATTAAAATTAGCATTTTCTTAGACGTAATCTTAAATTATTATTCTATTAAAAAGCAGAGGGAAATATGTGCTTTGCTCATTTGTGAACCTTTACAGCAAATATTTTAATTTGTCATCAGTAATATCAGAAATATATCAGTTTCTTTATTTATTTATTTTTTATTGTAGATAACAGAAAAAACTATGAAAGATGTTGAAAACGAGTGGAAGGACAAACTAGAGAAAGCTGTGCAAGAAGCCAAGATAAAGGCCTTAAAAGATTTAGAAGATAATGCTGTTCAGACTGACCAATCACTGATTACTAAAACTGCATTAGACCTGGAACTCATAGATGACTTAAAACTTAAGTTCCAGAATGCGGTGCAAGAAAAGGAACAAGCTATCCGGGAAGTTCGAATTCAATTGGAAAAACAGCATCATGAGGTTATTTCTAAACAGGTGACATTAAGTAAATTAGCTAAATCTGTTTAAATGTATTCCTGTAAACTGTAGTTTTTTTTTCAGCAAGGCATGTTTGTGCAGCAATGAGAAGGGCTGTAGTATGTATTCCTTGATTCTAATAATTTTGGACATTCTTTCCTGGCAAAGTTTTAATGTAGAATATATATTTATAAATTGTTTGTTTATTTTTGACAGGTTGAATCTGCTGTAACAAAAGCACGTGCCAGATGGCTTCAAGAACTTACCAGTTCATTTGAGTATAAAGCAAACTTAAAGCTGGAAAGAGAGAAGTGGGAGAAAATAAATGAACAAAAGGTTAAAGTTGTTTTCTTTTTTGTTTGTTTTTTTTCAAAACCTTACCACATTTTTTCAACTAGGTGTATAGTCTGGCATCATCTTTCTAAAACAAAAGGAGGCAGAAGATACAGGGGTTGAAGAGGGGAGTATAAGGTACTTGGTCAGAAAAAAATGCAAACCAACAAAGGACATCCTTCTATTCTTTACAGGAGAAACACTGCATTTTTAGTGTCACCTTTTGACCTTTCAATCAACCTGCTTTTTTGGCCTTCTCTATCTTTTGTCTCCATCCCTTTGAGTCCCAGTCTACAAATGTATTGTGTGCACTTTCACGTAGAGGAAATCTGTTCAACGTGCATATGTGTGAGATGGATAAATGCTTAGTAGTTGAAGTGGGTGCTGAGTGAGGGTTTAGGTAGTAAACCATGTGAATAATTGATGGGAGATAGATTGAAGGCCTAAATACTCACTGTAGTCAACAGATATACTATGCACTGTAATATATCAATAAAAAGTATAAGGAAGAAAAATTGCTTTCTTTTTTTAAATTGTTAAGAAGTTGGTGGTTTTTAGACTGCTTCTAGTTACCCACTCAGTGAGCTGCATTAGCCAGTGTGCAAGCTCAGTAAGGAAGTGTTATATATCCTATATTGGACGTATTGTTGTTTTTTGTCATTATAAAGCAGGTTGTGGTAAAATAAAGTAATTGTCTTTTACAGTGGCAGGGGGACATAACCCACAAAAGGCATATCCATTTGAATAAAGTAATTTGTTTTATTATTCTACCAACTGTACAATGCTCTTGTGGCTTTTCACCCCTACTGATAATGAATCATGTGAGATAAGGGAGGATCTAGTCATGTAAATTATACTTAAAATTACCACATTCAATCTCCAGCATGGACTTTTTTTGTTTGTTTTTTGTGCTTCTGTTTGTGTATGTTCTGTATTTTTGATGCACTTCATAAGCAGCTAGCTTTGTGTTCAAATGTATTCTCGTAATGGGACTCTTCTACCTTTATTCAAACTTTAATATAGCTTTAAATATAATTCTTGTTTAGATATCAGATGCGGTCGCTGCAGCTGAAGAAAACTGGAAGAAAAGTACTGGCCAAATTGAATGTAATATAAAACAAAAAGACCTAGAAGAAAATATTGTATCAATGAAGAGGGAAATTGAGCTGAAAAATGAAGAATATCAGGCCCTGCTAAAAGCTGAATTGGCTAAAGCTCGTGCTCAGTGGAACAAAGAAAAGCAAGAAGAAATACACAATATCCAGGCACAAAATGAGAGCGATTATTGTGCGTTTCTGAATGAGCATCGGACTAAAATTAGCGAGATCCTTTGCACAGCAAATGTAGATTTTGAAAAACAGAAAAATGAATTGATCACTCAAAAAGAGGCAGAAATAAAAGAGCGGTTAGATCAGAGACTCAAAGTTTGGGCCACTGAAGAATCTCAGAGGATGCATGCCCGTGAAAATGAAATTTTATTAGAAGTGGAGCTGCAGTTAAATGACATTCACAATGAATTAATAGACACAAAATGTGTAAAAGATAGGTCTCCAAGTGTGGCAACTAGCTTAGGTGTACATTTTCTGGAAAAATTAAGAGCTTGCTTAGAAAGATCAATAAAATTTATTGTTTACAGCACACTGAAAAATGCCAAGCAAGAATGGAATCAGGTAAGATACCTCACTGTGTGCATGAAGCTAATATATTTGGTATAGATTTTAAATATCTTCCTTGACAAATCAGCACATAAGCCCTTGTACCTGGTTAAGTGAAGAATAAGAAACCATTCATGTTATGTATTGCTCTGGTGATCTTCATTAGGAAAGCTATTTTGACCACCTTGTGTGTGAGATATAGCTGCAAGCTGAATCAAGACGCTTGATAGTGTGAATGGGAAATATTTGACGTTTTTAATAAAAACATTATTTTGTTTACTAAACGTGGACATTCTAATGTAATGTGGATTAGGTCCCTACGGCTATATGTGTTTTACACTACAAGTAGGTGCAACTGTGGATTTGACATTACTTTCCTTTAGTTTCATATGTCTTGTCTGTGTGCTTTTCCTTTCCTCTCCAAAATGATTTTGTTTTGTTTTTTTATTTTGCAGCAATATGAAGAGAAACAGATGAATCATATTAGTAACATATCAGAATGTGAGTGTGGAGATTTTGGCTTTACACATGGAAATATTGTGAAAAAAATGGCAAAGGACATTGTTTTAAATGTAATGAGTGATGGTATATTTATATTCTATGTTGAATCTCTATAATTTGCAGTTTGTGACTGGAAGTTTAGACAAAAGTATATGTGCCATCAAAAGTTTAAATTAATAGGTATATTATGGCTAATTATGAATGGCATTGTACAGATCTGTTTAGCAAAAGCAGTTCTCTTTTATAGAAGACTTTAAAAGGTGGGTACATAGTGTGGTATAAATTATAATCCCTGATTTAAAAAAATAGGAAAATAATAATTATAATCAAACAAATAGCAGAATTTAGCAAATTTTAAAAACCGTTTCATCACTACTAAAAAGCAGCCACTCTAAAATGTATAAGGGTGAAACCACCATCTTTTATAGGATACATAGATAACGAAATGGTACAAGTGAGTAGGATACTGTAAAAAGTTAGTAAAACCTTAAAGGCAATTTAAGTTTTAGATTATCTTTTATAAATACATTTTATATATAGACAAATAATCTAATAATCGCTTCCAGTGAAAGTGATTAAATACACAGTGGGGAAAGAAATGAAATGCAGGTAAGGTATATTTAAAAATGTAAAACCTGATTGGCTGCCTATATGGCATAGAGAAATAAACAAGTGTTCAAATCTTGGTACAACATACAGATGAATAGAGGTCTCTTAGTTTAATGCTTTAAATTAATTTTTTCACACGTGAGACAAATGTTACAATTTATATATAACATTTAAAAATAATTTAGTTTATAGCTGTATGTATCTGTGTAACTTTAGTGACAACCGATGTGGCTATTCTGGCACAATGAAGTACAGAGGGTAGATAAAATACTAAAATGATTGTCGAGATTTAAAATGGGTTCTTATGACACATTTGTCAACAGTTTAGTATCAACGGATTCTGAATATTTATTGACGATAGCCAAAGATTTAGAAAAAAAAGAAGTACAGTCTATTACTTTTTAATATGCAACTATGTTGTGGCATCTACCATTTTAGTTTGAAGTGTGAGGAGACTTCTAATGCAGCGAGGAAGCTTATATCTGCTCAATGTGAGTGCATTAGAACCAATGCCAAGTTAATTTTGTTTACAAGGACACATTGTGTTGATGCTGCTGCTGCTGCTGCAAAAGCACCATAATAAACATAATTGAATCCTTTGATAAAGAAGAAAAAAAAGTAAATAAAAAGTAAAAAAAAGAAAAGTCTTTTTTCGCTTAGAAACATTTTTGCCCATTTTTTAAGTTTAGTTCTTCAAAAGATATATAAAAGCATGAGCACAGTGATCTATTAAAATTAATTGCACATCATTGTGACATTAGTAATATTTTTAAACAAGAAATGACTTTAACAGATAACTTGGTGTTGGTAAATGTAGACATTTGAATAAAAAGGCATGGGTTGGGGTAAATATGGAGTATGGCAAATGAGAGATAATGTTTTAATTTATTGTACAAAACACAATAAAACCGTAAGATGTCACCATAGAGAACACAAGTAAAGTTAATTGAACCAGCATGTTTCGCTTCAATTCAAGGTTTAACATTTCAACTGTGCTTCTGCCTAAACTTAAGCTACTTCAAAATGATGACTTTAAAGACTTTGTTGTGTACTTCCCTCTTAAGTAAAAAGTATGGGTGTTCACATGTTGCAGTGGAAAAGTTTGACATGATCTCAGAACTGTTTTCAAATGTTCTTCATTCCTGTGTTTATTTGTCCATTAGCAATGCTCTGTGTACAAAAATGCGAAAGGGGGAAATGTTCATGCAAAGACCAAATTATTCACTGCTTTGAAGTTGACAGATCTGTTTCATATTAAATATGCATACAACATGAAATTTACTTGCTGGGCATCTCATATTGTTAGTGGATTTTGGACAAATAGGAATTACTTAGGAAATATCTTAGATTTCTTGTTGAGTGGTTAATAGTCCTCAGAAAACTGCCCTGCTCTGATCTACCTGAACTGCAAAACAAACCCCTCCCGCCCCTGTTTTGCTCTTAATTTGAGTCACACAAATTTCTTTCAGCAGATCAATTAGACACCTACTAACTATTCCTAATTAAACCATTACACAATGTTTCCTCCTGCCATCACCTTCCTCTTAACCTCCTGTCTTTTCCTCAGGCTCTTCCTCTCAACTTTTTCTACATTGTGTCTCCAACATAACCAGCTCACCCATCATTTCTCCTCTCCTCTTTTATGCTCTTATGAGCTACACTCTTTCCTCCCTCCTTCTAAAACTCATAAGCAGAAACACTTCTGTAAGTCCCATCTCCCTTCTCTCTCCCTCCCTTCTAACCTCTGGAGATATAGCTCATAACCAATGGCCTGCTCTGACATTTCCACTAGCAGATTACATTTTCAGACCAATAGGGAAAGATAATATATTACACACTAGAGCCATTCACCTCACAATGTCACAAATCTTCCTGCTTTAGTTCGCTTTAATTTCCCTCCTCACCCTTGCTATCTGTTCTTCCCCAGGCTTCTGCTTCTTCTATTCCCTTTAGATTGTAAGTAGCGTGTTTCCAGTCTTGTAGGGTGCTTTGGAACAAAGCACTTTTTACAAAGATTCTAAGCTCAAAACTGGTCCACCAATTTTCTGCAGTTTGTTAACATTGTATTCTTCCCTGTTATCCTCATGTAGAGCTCTACAGAATATGTTGGCACTTTAGAAATAAAGGGTTATAATAATAAAGCAATTTGTAAAACATGTTTACTTTATTGTGCATTTTTACGAAGATAAAATCCAGTAGCTCAGCAAGATCTCTACCATCCTTACATTTTTATATCAACACAGAAAGACTAGTCTCTAAATGTTTTCAGTATTATGTGAATGGAATACCTGTCTAAGACTTTTCTAAACACCAGTGTACAGTGTTGTTTTTCCTTTTCTAACTTGCATTCTTTCACTCCTGCAGATCCACACTTTAAAGAAAAAGATACCAAAGAATGCTCTGAACATGTCTTCCAACAACTTGAGAAGTCAAGAAAAGAGTGTCAACAACTGCGAAATAAGTTTGAAAAGGCATGTCTGCACCTTCAGCAGGTTGTAAAAGACCAAAAGCTAAAAGCTGAGAAATTTAAAGGTTAGTATAATATGTCACAGATCTTTGTAATATATATATATATATATATATATATATATATATATATATATATATATATAATATTAATTTCACATGTCTCTTCCCTACTTTTCTGTCTTGTTCTCCCCCCTGTAACTCTCTGTAAGATGACATTCATTGGGCACTTCCAGTGCGGATTATGTCACTAGTACATGTGCACTAGGGTGTGGTTGCTAGAAAACTGCAAGAACTAGTCATCAATATTTACTGCCAAATATTAAAATGAGAAAATGGCATTTAGCTAGGTGCCACATTGCAGTAGTGATTCAAAATATAAGTGCTATATATCCCCAGTTATTCTCCAGGTTTAAATTAAGAGAAATTGCCCTTTAGATCTAATTTCAGGACATTTTTTTTCACTGTTAAAAAAACAAAACAAACTAACTAGTTAGTTCACCTTAAGAGATGCTCAAGTTTTTTCAACAGAAAGCACTGTTCCACCAAACTATTTTTTTTTTTAGCTTAGAGTGCTTAGTAGGCATAACAGCATCAGCTTAAGCAATGCCTCTTGAGGTTGTTGATGTCAGACTTGAACCCTTCCTAACTTTACACGAAGCACACTCCATTTCTCCTAGCACTGTCACCTTCAAGGGTTTCCAGGGGCCAGTGCCTATCCAAGGACCACTGTTTAAAGGGCCACCGTAATGGTCATATAATAGGGTTTCATTTGTCTGATCTAATAAAGATTACCTGCACAGGATAACACCCTTGAAAACTTTTATGAAAACTTCACTGGTCAGAAAAGTATTAATCTGTAAGATAGACAGCTATATTTGGATAGTCCCCCCTGAGTAGACATCTCTTTTCTCCTGAACACCTGATAAGGGTCAGAGCGAAACATATTGGCTATACTCTTAAACACTAAAATTCAGGTTTTCAATCTGTTTTCATTTTTTTCTCTTGAATCATGTTTTCCTTTCTTAACAATTAAGTAAACAAATGAAAACCTGTTTCATGAGCACTACAGTGAATCTTTAAGAAACTTTACTAGGATTTGTTTATACTTATTTATTTAATTTATTATAGGTCAGAGAGAGTATTTTTCTTAATTCATGTTTCTCTTAATAACATATGTGTGTTTATAGATCAGTGTTTATTTTCTCACTTTTTTTCTTTTTCCATTTTTTTTACTTAATCACAAGACCTTTTTTCTTCAGTATTTCAGCCTATCCTTAAATTGTTTTAGTTTTTACTATAGCTTTATGACTTTAACAAATATCAGTGTTTAGATTTTAATATAACATAGATTTGTAATAGGCATGGTCTCAATTACGGCTTTGTCAGGGTGAGAGGTTTGAGCTTTAGATGTACAACGAAGGATCCAAGGGGCTGGTTTTTGGATGCACTAGTGAAGATAGGCCCGGGAAAAGGTCTGTTTTGGATGCAAATGAATATAACTGGTCTTGGTGTTTTTTGAGCATAGATCGGATTTGAGGTAGTGTATGGGGCTCTAAATCTAAAGTCCAAAGGCAACGCAAAGTGAAGTATGATTTTTTATTTTCCTTTTTCCTATACAGATTATAAGTCATATTTGTAGGTGTAAAAAATGAATCTATATTCCCTAACTTATAGTTTAAAATTGTGTGATAATTACTGTTTATCTACTTTAGAAAATGAATCCATTGCAGAAAAACTGAGAAAAGAAAATAGCGATTTAAACAAAAAACTTGAAGAAATGGAATTGACGAGAAATGTGGCAAGGTAACCTTTTTATGCTTGAATCGGCATTGCATATCAAAATTATTTGTATAGTTTAGGCCAGCTTTGCAAATGTTTTTTTAATAAACTAGGTCTTGTCTATAAAAGCTCAGTTTGTGTTCTCCAAAACAATTACCTATACATTTCTGTATTGTTCTGTAATTTCAGCAGTAAGCCTGAAGAGGGCTATCAAAATGGCTGTGCATTATGTAGAGGAAGTGCTCTTGAAGAAATGCGCACTCAGTACATTAAAGCTGTGGACAAAATAAAAAGTGAGTAAAGAGAGGTGTCTTTTAGGAGAGACACCACCTAAGAGACTTTGCAACAGTGTGTGTGTTTCTATTCAAAACCCATTGATTAATCCTCTTTAGATTTGTAGTGGAAAACTTAGCTTTTCTTATTGTGTCGTGAAACAATCTGTTTAAAATAGGAATGAAAAAGTAATACCTATTTTTACAATCCACATTTAAAGTGTGTTTAATGGACCATTGGAGACATGCTAACACATGCACTAGAGCTGAAATTGCAGTTTGTGGTCCACAGTGTGTTTAAAAAAAAAAAAAAAAAGACAAGAAATAAAAATACATAAAATATTACTGAACTCTGTACACCACCCTCTTTAGTCAAGACTTGTACTTGTGGGAGGTAGTATATTACAATCCGGGCATTTGTGCTTCCCTAAGTTACTAAGCAAGGATTTATATCCTCTGAGTTATTGCTTTATTTTGTAAACTCTGGAATGTCAATCCTTTCCTATATTATGAGTGCTGTTTTTATTATAATGATTCTCATTCTGTTCAACACTTTGAACATAACAGTAATATAGCAACATGTACAATTTTAGAGAAAATGGAATATGAATTAGCAAACAGATGTCCAATTTGGGTAGATCTAGAAAGGGTGTGATTTGCTGAGTGGTGTCGCATAGGCTTTTGGGACAGCATTCTCTCAATAAGATAATACTGCTACCCTCCCACTCCCAGGAGACCTGACTGTTTAAAAAAAAAAAAAAACATTTGGCAGGAGGAGCATGCCCTTTGTAACCGCTCCATTTTGAAAGCACAGTGATATTTTCTCTTACTTAAATCTTTTTAAGCACAGTGCATTGCTTACTTATTATTATTATTATTATTATTAAGTAGTTTCTCAACACAAGTATGTTGTATTTAGAGCCTGCTCAGTGGTCCTTGAATCCATTAACTTAATCCATGTATCAGAATTTTGTAAAAATTTAGTCTTATTTAAGAGATTCAGTTGGGTGTGACATATATATATATATATTGAACTTATTGTGCGCAATAGAAATATATCAAACTATAGAAGTACAATAAATATGTTTATTTTTAAATTGCATGTAATATTCTCTAGAACTAGTGCACACTTTTTTTTTTTTTTTTAACTCTAGATTTTTATTTTTATTAAACAGATGATATGCTCCGTTACATTCATGAAAGTAAGGGAAGGGCAGCAGAAATGTTAAAATCTGAAGTTATGCGAGAACGTCAAGAAACTGCTCGAAAAATGCGCAAATATTACTTGACCTGTCTGCAGCAACTTCTAAAGGATGATGGGAAGAATGAGGGGTGAGTGACTAGAACAATCAAACATAAATGATACATGAACTGTTCTTTTTTTCATTTCATTAAATTAATGCAATTCACTAATGCAAAAGTTGATCCCCATTTAGAATTCTTTAATTTATTTTAATTAATTTTTTTTAAGCGCTGAGAAGAAAATCATGAATGCTGCAAGCAAACTAGTAACTATGGCCAAAGTTCTGGAAACTCCCATCTCCCAGAAAACTCACAGTAAAAACTCGAGAACAGGTATGGATATGTATCTTTCACAGTGCTGCAGCTTTTGGATTCTACTTAAATTACTTAATACGTAAATTGCCTTTGTAGTGCTCCTACAGTAGAATTAATTTATTTTACTAAAAAAAAAAAAACTAGTCGGCAATAAAATAAAGATTTGAAGGAAACCTTTTAATTTTTAAAGCTTACATTTTTGAATTGTATTGTGTTGGTCTTCCACAGAGCTGCTTCTCTCTACCCCTTATCAGGTGTCCAGAAGGAGAGAGAGGATCTACCCAGGGCCACTGTCCTGATGGGATTCTTTATCGGTTGTACTGATATGTCTTTAGCTGCCTACTTCCTACAGTGGCTATTGTATTCCCACCTACAACTGTGAGAGAAAAAAAATTGGACAGCTGCCTGGGTAGATCCTCTGTCTCATCACCCTGATAGGTGAAAAAAATGTTGGAAGCTACAGTTGAGTTCAAATGTAAGTTTTTAAAAGCAGCATTGCATGCATTTTCTTTAAATGCTTACTTTTTATTGCTAATCTGTTACCAAATAAACAAAATTGGACTTTTTGCACACACACTTATTTATAGTGCCATAGTAATTTTGAAGTTTTAAGCTTCATTATATGTCCCCTTAAAATGTGGTTCAACTGAATTTTTTTTTTAAAGAAATGGCTACATGCGACAATTTAATTGACTTATCTCCTCTCTTTCCTTTTTTAAAATTAGCATTGTTGCTCAGTAAAGATGTTTTGCCTGAAACAAAACAAGGCAAAAGTGATTCAGTAAAAACCTTTCCAAGTTGGGAAAATGTAAACCCAAATGATCAAAACCTTGACCAAAAGACAATTGATGAATTTACCAAGCGGCTTGAGCCAGTCAACTTAACAGACAAGATGGAGACTAGCAAGAGCACAAAACCAGAAGTAGTAACAATGTTGAACAAAAATAGTGACCCTTCCTCAAAGAAAAGTAAAATAGTCCCTGATCTTAGAAATGTTCATATCGAGGTGAATCCATCTGTAAAATCTCAGTTGATGAACCGGACATCTTCAGAAAAGATGCAGAGTCAAAGCTTTGATTTAAATGCAGAGTCTGTCCTTCTGGGACAAGATGACCCATCTTTTTTATATGAAATTAAAGGTCGTAATTGCCAAGGACAACTAAAGAATGCATCTGACAGGCAAAGGTTTGATCTCCAGGAGACCCCTGTGCGGGATGAAAGTGGAGGTAATGATTGGAGTTCTGCCAGTTTAAAAGCTCTATTTCCACAGGATGCACAGGGATCCTTAACCAGTCTGAATTTGCAGTCCCAGATTGTGAATGCTCCTGAGAATTTTGCAGCAGCAGGTTTATGTTCTCTTATTGAAGGAAATCGTGATACATTTGGCAGAAGATGCGAAGGTCAGAGTTACTCTGCACAGATTGCAAAGAGAAAAGATCTAAATCATGGTACACAGCATTCTAATAAAATGGGACTTCCTGCTGCAGCTGCAGAAATCTATCCAGACTCAAAATCATACTCTGATGTAGGTCGAGGCAGAAAACCACCTTCAAGAAAATTATTGCTGGATGTTGCATCTCCTCAGCAGGACAGCGGGTTTGACAGCCCTTTTCCTAATTTTAATAGTTATAATTAATGAGCACATTCCACTGAGCATGCAGTTTAAAAAGCCAAAAATGAAATCCTTTTTTAGGCAAAGTAAGCTGATATATCTTCATTATTTATATTAAAAGTATAATTTGGACATTTATGGAGACATTCTTTACCTCAGATTTGTGTGTGTGTTTGTATATATATATATATATATATATATATATATATATGTGTGTGTGTGTGTGTGCTCCATTCTATACGTCTTTTGTATACATGTGTAAAATTGTATTCGTTTATAAATATATTTTTATATTTTTATCTGTTTTTTTTATTTTTAATTTATTTTAAAATAAAAATCATTGGACTTTTATCTTTTGTGCCATGTCCTATTTAATGAGTTATGTTGAGCCACTGTACAGCCAGTTTTTTCCTACTCTTGGGTCACTTAAGTTGAAAACCCATGTTGGTATCATTAAAGGGGAGAAGTGGGTGAAGTCACACAACGCAAGTAAGGAATATATACATTTGTTAGAGTGTAAAAAGTATTTCTGTAGACCATGTGGTGAGACTCTCAGATCAAAGTAAGGAAATGCGCATATAGTACAATAGGTAACATATATTGCCTGAGTAGACATAACACTCAATTTATCTCCATACCAGGGGCCTCATTCTATTATCGGCCGTAAAACGGCCGCAAGGCTGCGATTCCCCTTACGGCCGGCCGTATATCTTGCAACCGGCCGTAAGCTCAGAAAACTTTAAAAGCAAAAATAAATTCAAGACGGCACTGTACAGCTCTGTAAATGCTAGGGATCATATTGGGGGACATGAGGATTAATAGCAGCCCCTCTCAAGCTTGCACATCAGCCCAAATCCGAGTTTACATTACCTGTTTATTTTCCAGCCGCAGCTTGGCCGGGTCTGAGGTGCTCCAAGCCCTCGGGACTTTTTCCATGGATATTTGACATAAATTAAAAAATAATTTATTTACGGATTTGAGGGTAGGGGAATGTTGTGCTATTTTTGCTAACACCTACAATCACTTTATAGTCTCCTCAGAGTACAGGATGGCTTTATTTCGGCTTTATAATGTGCTTAATTGGTGCTAGCGGGACTTTTTTTCTGCAAGTAAGCTGCGGCTCGGTTTTAGCCTTGCAGAGACGGTTCCCGGAGCAATTGAATAGCGACTAGGATTTTCTTGCGGCCGAAACTCTTGCGGCCGTTTTTAGATCAAAGGCTTTCCTCCGGCGCTAGCGGCTGCAAGGGATAGCAAGGCGCCGTCCGCAAGCCTGCCGGAATCCCCGGCCGGAGGGGAATAGAATAGCCGAATAGCTTGCGGCCGGTCCTTGCGGCCCCGCATCTCCTACGGCCGATAATAGAATGAGGCCCCAGGAAAGGAGCATTTTATTAAGCAAATCATGTGTAACACATATTATTGCACACAAAAACTAATTATACTTGCATCATTCAAATAAATGTAGATCAGGGTCTGCAAGCTTTTTGTACTAGACGGCCACACACAAGCCTGGATTTGTTGATATCCTTTCTGTGCTCAGGTGAGTCAATCAGGATGACTGAACAAATAATTGACTCACCTGTGCGCAGCAGCGACATCATCAAATACAGGCATGTATGTGGCCCTTCAGGACCGGTATTGCCCACACCTGATGTAGATGATTGGTTTTAAAACTATATATAATATGTATATATTATATGTACCTGTTTTATTTATATATATATATATATATATATATATATATATATACATAAACATTATGGAAGTATAATTAATTAGTTTTAGTGCTGCTTTTCTGCTAGGGGGAAGAATTGCAGTAACAGCTGATTGAAGGCTCCCCCTGTCATGTTGTAAATGGAGTCTGCCCAGCTATGTGTATGGCTCCGCCCCTACATTAAAATACTTTTCATGTTGTGTTGGAAGCTCCAGGTAGTGGAGAAATGGCTGTCTCTATACTGACCAATCCTGCCACATGTATGCACTTCTGATCCAGAGTCCATGACTTTGTGACAGGTGTGAGCAGGTTGCCTCTCTTGAAGCTCAATTTCAAGAACTGGAGAGGAGGATATCAGCACTTAGTGATATTGCTCCACTCGAAAGGGAGTTGGTGCTCACTGAGCACAGTTTAGCTGGAGGGTGGAGATGTACAGAGAGGTAGCTGGGTTACAGTTACAAGAGAAAGCAGAGGGAACAGGATGAAGAGACAGGCTAATTTTGAGTTGGCAAGCACCAAATGATTTGCCAAATTGAGTGAAACTATTGGGGATGTCCATATTCAGGAATGGCAATGCCAGATAGAGCTGTTCTCTCTAACAGTCAGGAGAACAGTTCTACTGGAGGAGTGGGAAGGCAACATAGTCAGAGAAGTTTTGGTGGTAGGGGACTCTATTAGGAAGGTAGACAGGGTGATTTGTCACCCAGATCCCAGGAAAAATAGGTGAGTTTGAATAAGAAATGGGACTTAATAGGCATTACTGAAACAAGGTGGGATGAATTTCATGATTAGACTGTTAATTTGGATGGTTATAACCTATTTAGGAAAGACAGGGGCAATGGTAAAAGAGGAGAGGGGATCTGTCTGTGTGTTAAGCTTGAATGTAAGCCCATAGTCAGAGAAGATATTTCTAGTGGAACTAGCGATGGTGTTGAATATTTGTGGGTAGAGCAAAATTGCGGAGGAACAAATTCTAAAAGAATATTCATATGGGTATGCTATAAACCCCCAAATATAGCTGATAGTGAGGAAATACATTTATTGTTACAGATTGGAAATGCTGCTAAGCATGGGGCAAGTTCTAATAATGTGAGATTTTAACTACCCTGAAATAAACTGGACGAATGAGACCAGCAGTTCAGCTGATCATTAGCTGGCCCAGGTTATACAATAACTTACTAGAAATATTATCACAAATAATATTGATATGTTGAAATAGGGCAAATTTTGGGAAACAGTGTTACAACACAGTCTCATTTGAGATTGAATTAAAAAAAACAACAAAAAAAAAAAACGCTATAAGGGGCCAACAAAAACTCTTTATTTTAAAAGGACAGATATTAACAATATACGAAGGGCAGCAATACAACACATAGACTGGGACAAAGAACAGATAGGTAAAAATACTGAACCTCATTTTTTTTTTCCAATCTGTTCAGATCCTTACTAAATATACATACTTTTCACTATATACCATGTGGAAATAAAAGGAGAAAATCACATCCCATGTAGCTTAACAATAATTTAAAGATCAAGATAAGGAGTAGAAAACGGGCATTTAAATTCTACAAAAAATGAGAGAAAAGATACTGCTTTACATGATGAGTACAAGGAAATCAACAAGGTTTGCAAAAGAGCTATTAGACTGGCTAAAATAGAAAATGAGAAGTTAATTGCAAAGGAGGGTAAGATTAACCGTAAAATAATTTTAAAATATATTAATGGGAAGAAGGCCAGGAAGGAAGCTATAGAAACATTACAATGTGAAGCAGGCCATCTGATAAATACTAACCAGGAAAAGGCAGATGAGCTAAATAAGTTTTTTTTTTTTTTTTTTTTTTTTTTATATACAAGGGAGGTACCAGTGGTTGGGACACTGAAACAAAATGGTGCTATATATGAAAAAAAATAAATGTTAAAGCCCCAGGTCCTGATGGAATACATCCAAGAGTACGGAAGGAACTGGGTTCTGTAATAGCCAAACCATTATATCTATTTTTCCACGCCCTCAGATGAGAAAAGCAGAGGTGATGCCCAGATTTATGAAGGGAGCCAAGAACAAATCCAGGGAATGAAATACCTTTTTAGCCTAACTTTTGTAGTGGGAAAGCTTTTAGAGGGATTAATAAGGAATAGCATACAAGAATATGTCTATTTAAACAAGATTATAAATAGGAGTTATGAGGCATTGGTCATGTCAAATAAATCTTATTAGTTTCTATGAGGAGGTTAGTAGGAACATGGATCAAGACAACTAAGTGGATGTAGTCTTTTTGGATTTTGCAAAGGCTTTTGATGCAGTGCAACATGAAAGACTATTGTGCAAACTAATGGATGCAGGAAATATCTGCTCATGGATTGAGAGCTGGCTAAAAGACAGGAAGGGTTATTGTAAATGGAACATACTCAAATTTGACTAGTGTGGTAAGTGGGGTTCCTCAGGGTTCAATATTAGGGCCTCTCCATTTTAACATAATTATTAATGATCTTAGAAGTAGGACTGAAAAGTATTGTCTCCATTTTTGCTGACCGCACTAAGTTGTGCAAGGTTATTACATCACAAAATTATGTATTTTGCAGAGAGGGAGGGGGAGAGCAAGGGAGGGTATAACGATAGACAGAGTGGGCACAGACAGAGAGCACACACAGAAAGAGAGACAGCGCAGAGAGAGACAGGGTACACACACAGATATGGTGCACGGAGAGGGCACTCAGAGAGACAGAAAAGATAATTGAACATAACATATGATGCCATCATTTATAAAGGTCAAGTTACTAATTTAAATATAATAGGGAGTTTATTGGATTGGTCAAAACCATAATGAAAATTTTGTGCCTTCCTATCTCAAATCCCCTTAGATCTTCAATTGATAGATCTTTGATAAATATGATTAATTCCTCCAAGAGTTCCATAACCAGAGTAATAATCAGTGGACAACCCTGATGTGCCATTTACTACAGAGCATTTTCCAGTCTTAAAACCCGACCCAGAAACAGAAGCTGTAGGGTTCTTTTGTAAGGCCTTTATAGCTTTTCATTCAAGCTCTCTCAATCCAAACATTTGCAAAACTAGATTCATAATGTCCCAGCTGACTCCGTTGGAAGCCTTGCCTTCTTGTGTTGTCATGGCCCTGCCTTCTACTTATAAATCCAGTTTGATCTAAAATAATTAACTTTGGTATTATTAAATTCAATCTTTTAGCTAAAATCTTTGAATATATTTTTATATCTACATTAATCAAAAAGATGGGTCTATAACTTATTCAGTGTGAAGTATGTTTATCCTGTCATTACAGATGGGGCTGAACCTTTATTTTTAATTTAATTTAATTAAATATATCTGTAAAGGAGTGAATAATACTGATGACAAAATCTTGAAATATGAATTCAAGAATCCATCAATCCAGGGAGCTGTATTGGGTTTAAGCTCAGTAATAACTGATTCAAAACAAAATTTAATTTCTAATCTTTTAGGTTTGACGAACACTTCAGCTGACTCTAAATTATACAGGGCTTGAGAATACCTAAAAAATATCTTACTTATTTATTTTAGTCGAGAAGGTAAAAGGTTATCAAACCCTCTTAGATTATTTATTCTTTTTTTTATATTTTTTTTAAATGTATTGGCCAACAGTTTCCCTGCTTTATCTCCCCCGAAATAACGGCTTTGGTGGAATTTCCATATTAAATTTAATTTGAGTTTGTAAGATGTTTATTAATCTGTAGATTCAATTTATATATCTTATTAGATATTTCCTTATTGGGAAGTACCTTGTGTATGCCTTTTAATGTAAGCTTGTTGTGAACGCCATATAGTTATTTTAGATGTTACTGAATTATCATTTATTTAAAAAAAAAATCTGAATTTAATTTTTATTTTTTTCAATTCTCTCTATAAATCTGAATAGTGTAGGATACATTCTCCAGATTTTATATTTACATTCTTCCTGATCTTTTTTTAGGGTCATTCTTATCAACTCATGGTCAGCCCAAGTTATGTTACCTGTCATAACTATTTCTATATTATTTAAGATTTGAACATCAAATAGTCAAGTCTGGTATTAGTATTATATCTTCTAGAAAAATATATATAGTCACAATAACTTGGATGATAAATTATCCAGGCATCATATGATCTATATTTAAATAGTTCTTTAGAACATTTGTGAGCTTTCCTTAAACATGTATCATCTGGTAAAGAGTTTTTTTTTTTTATATCTTATAGGATCTAAAAGCATATTAAAATAACCACAAATAAGGAGGACAGATTTTGTATCTTGTAAACTTGTTTAAATAAACCTATAACAAATCTATTTTCATTTGTATTAGTTGCATAAACATATACATTTGTATAATTTCTATTATTTAGCCCAATTAAAAAAATGTATCTGTCTTCCTCCTCTATTAATTTATATTCTTCTTGAACTACTAGTTTTCTATTGAATTAAATAGAGACACCTCTAGATTTAAAATTATAAGTTCAATTTTTACTTTCAGGAAGCATATTATTATAAAACTTAGTTTTTTTTTCTTCCCTTTTTTCAATTGAGCCTCCTGTAAATATATGGGCCCTCATTCAATTGCAATTTGGCCAATTGAATAGGGCTCTAAATAAGCACATAACATATATTTTTTTAATAAATATTCTTTTATTAGAAGGTATTCAAAATCCAAACATAAATAAAACATTCTTAACAGTCATAAATATCAGTTTTATCAAGTCATAAAATTATCATTTTGCAGCATGTAACTGACTAAACCTTCTTGTTTTTTTAATTTTTAGTGAGAACATTTTCTAGTGTCTAAGCTGGTTTTTCCAACCATATAAAAAATACAAGGCAAAATGAGCCAATTAAATTCTAAAGTACACCGTTGATAGGAGTATACAATATAAAATGTATTACCTATCTATTTTAACTAAACTATCATAAACCATATCCCCCCAAAAGAATAAAAAATAAAATAATCATTGGCCCCTCATGTCGGCCATGAAGCAATCCCGACTGATTTCTCCCTCTTACCTCAGATCCTCCTTGCCATCCGGCACCACTGAGAGATCTCCAAAGCTCCCCCACTCCAGTCCACTCCTCAGAATCGCTTCAAGCAATTACAGACATTATACTAGGGGAACGCTAAAGGAGGATGTTATCCAAGGGTCCCAAACTATCTGGAATTGGGGCATCCTATCTAAAACAATATGGGTTAGCCTCTCATTAATGAGTAAATAGTTGATCTTCCTAATTACCTCTTGAAAGTTTAGATTCATCTACTGGCTATGTGAATCTTTGAAGCTAATGCCATTATTTGAAACAACTTGTTCTGGGGTTGCGACAAGTTTTTAATATGAACCCCCAGTAAACAGGATTCAATTGAAGAAGCTACTTCTTTATGAAAGAGTGTGGAGGCTAAACGGGTCAATCGTTCCCAGAGATTCTGGGTGCGTGGACAGGCCCACCATACATGTATATGATCCCTCACATCCTGGCATCCCCTAAAGCATTTGTTACTCTCCTGCGGCCTAAACTTCTGCATTTTATCGGTAGTACAATAGGCCCTGTGTAAGACTTTGATTGATGTTTCTAATAAAGCCGAATTAAGTGATCCTTTTGAAAGATTGGAGCAAGATTCAGTCCATTTGTTCCAGTCCCACTCTACCCCCAGATCATTTTCCCAATGCAGCATAAACTTGGGTTTCTGGCCCCCCGTAGTGCCCAGAAAGGTGTTATATACAGAGAACTCAGATTACCCTTGGCAAGTGGGAGATTCTTACAGATAACCGATAGCCAGGAGGCTCTGGGGGGTCCGGAATCCTTAACAATCTTGGTAACCCAACTTCTAATTTTTAAGTAATTATTGAGTTCCGTAGTTGGCAAGTCGTGAGTCGTGCAAAATTGGTCATAGGTCAGTAGTTTGTCATTGGCGAACCAGTTCCCTATGCGATCCAAGCGTCTGGAGGTCCACCAGAATTTAGACATAGAACTTGAGTCTGCTAGAATTTGTGGAAAGGACATAACTGATAGAAGAGGTGATAATTCCGTGCTAAGTCGATGCCTAGAGTTAGCCCATCTCCAGGCCTGAAGCGTTAAGGAGATCATGGGGTTTTGATGATTTATAAAAGGGGCAGAGTCCTCAGGAATCCAAACCAACTTATCCCAACTATGTGGAGACATTTGATAATTTTCCATAAACACCCAAGATGGATGGTGTTTCGTAGAGTGAGTTCTAGGCAAAGGGGCCAAGAGTGCGGCTTTAAGATAAAGTCTTAAATTCGGAGTCGCAAGGCCACTATTCTTGGAGCGAAACATCACCTGCCTGGGAATGCGAGGACGTTTATCGTCCCATATGAACCGGGAAATGCTATTCTGGAATTTGTCTAGATCTTTAAGGGAGAGAGGGATAGGAAGGGATCTAAATAAGTATAGTAATTTAGGTAAGATATTCATTTTCACAGCCGCAATGCGGCCTGTCCATGAGATCTTAAAGCTCCTCCATTTCTGCATATCCAATGTCAGAGATCTATGCAAGGGGGGAAAATTTGCCCCGTACTTATCCCCGAACTTGGAGGTAAGTCTGACACCTAAGTATTTTATAGACTGTGCGGGCCAAGTAAACTGGTGATTAGCTTTGAGAATGTCAATCTCCCACTGCGGCAATCTTATCCCCATCGCCTCAGTCTTCTCAACATTCAGCTTGAGACCCGAGATTCTGCCAAAGTCCTGAACAGTGGACATGAGTGCAGGTATGGATGTAAGGGGATTGGTCAGGGTGCAAAGCATGTCATCCGCAAAGAGAGAGCATTTGAAATGCTGGAGGCCTACCTGTACCCCCTGGATGCCTGGTTTGGCCCTAATCGCTTGCGCAAGGGGTTCTATGGCAAGAGCAAATAACAGTGGGGAGAGCGGACACCCCTGCCTGGTCCCTCTTTGAATGTGGATGTCGGCTTTGTGATCCCCTGGGAGTTTTAGGTTGGCTGCTGGGGAGTCATAATATCTCTTAAGTAAATTAATAAAGTGTCCCTTGAATCCAAATTTGTCCAGAATCTTATATAAATATGGCCATTCTACCGTGTCAAAAGCTTTCTCTATATCTAAAGCTAAGAGACAGACTGGTATATTAGACTTCTGAGCCATGAACTGAGCGTTCATGACCCTCCTAACATTGTCCCCGGCCTCTCTAAAGGGAACAAACCCAGTTTGGTCCTTGTGGATCGAATCTGGTAAAAATTTAGAGATGCGGGTGGCCATAAATTTCGCCAAGATTTTGACATCCCCATTAATTAGGGATATAGGGCGTTAATTTTTCACCTCTAGAGGGTCCCTGCCGTCTTTTGGGAAAATCACTAAATCAGCCCGGTTCAGCTCCGGGGGCATAGGCTCTCCGTTTAATATGGCATTAAAAAGAGATGTCAAGTGGGGGGTAAGAAGGGGTTTAAATTTTTTATAATACAAATTAGTAAAGCCATCCGGTCCTGGGGATTTGCCCAACTTAAGATTCTGGATGGTAAGTTTAACCTCCTCCTGTGTTATTTCTAAGTTCAAATCATCCAATTGATAATCCGGTATTTTAGGAAGGTCGCATAAATTTAGAAAGGAGTCTATATCTGATCCACTGCAGTGGGGTTGCGAGGAGTATATTTTTTGGTAATAATTTTGAAACGTTTTTTGAATATCATTGGGGCTGTAGGAGATTTGACCGCCAGGTATCCTAATTTGGGTGGTTCTTGGTTGGAAGAATTTATTGTTTAGTCTTTTAGCCAAAAGGGAGTCAGGTTTGTTTGCCTTCCAGTAATAGAGGTGCTTCATTTTTCTCATAGCCCGTTCAGTGTGATGGGACAAAATAGCGTCCAGCTCCAGCCTAGTCTGGTCAATTAACTTACGCCCCTGAAGAGAGGGAAGCTGTTGGTTTTTCTCCTCTAACCTCTTTAATGAGGTTGAAAGCTCTGTCTCCTTATGTATAGAGGACAGCTTAATGCAAGTTCCTCTAACAAAAGCCTTATGGGCGGCCCAAAGCCATCCAGCCCCAGTTTCGGGGGAGTCATTAGTCTCAAAAAACAGCTGTATGTCCTTGGATATGGAATCCACACTACTCGGATTAGACAGAAGGAATTCGTTCAGAACCCATTTATAGGGAAGTCGAGGATTAGGACCCAGATCCAGCTCAACTAGTACCAGAGCATGGTCTGACCAGGGACAAGGGACTATCTCAGAGTTTATGGTAGAGTCGTACAATGAGGAAGTGATAAGTAAAGAGTCAATCCTAGAGTATGTCAGGTGAGTCTGGGAGTAGAAAGTGTACTCTCTCTTGTCTGGGTGCTTACCCCGCCAGGCATCAACTAACCCCAAACCATTTTGTAAGGACTTAATCTGATTAGTCTTGTTGGGAAATCTGTTGGTCGGTTTTCCAGATCTGTCAAGGGTCGGGTCTAAGGTCAGATTAAGGTCCCCCCCCAATAATCAATTTCCCCAAATCCTGAGCCTCTAGTTTTTTCAACAGGTCTATGAGAACAGAGTAGGGAGAGTTCGTAGGGGAGTACAGAGATAACAGCGTCATTCTTTCCCCTCTTATAGTCCCAGTTGCCATAACGTAATTGCCATCCCCGTCTACCCGAGTGGATTCTACCTGGAAGGGAAAGGTTCTATGCAATAAAATTGCACACCCAGCTCTCTTAGTAGGAAGAGAGGCCAGATAATAGGTGGGGTAATCCTTATGTAAGAATTTAGGTTTGTTGCCAAGGGAAAAATGGGTCTCCTGCATGAAAATGACAGAGGGAGTGTATTTTTTGTAGAATGCAAAGTCCTTCCTCCTTCTAAAGGGGGAGTTGAAACCCTTCACATTATGGGTCACTATGGAGTATTTAGAGGTAGCCATTGAAAATTGGGAGTGTAGGTGTATGCAACCTTACCTAAAAGCTGAGCACGTGAGTGACGAGGAGTGGAGGAGCCCGGAGAGCAGACAGAAGTCCCAGCGGATATGCTGTTGGCGGCGGAGAAATCTCTCTTTTATCAAGAGGGCTGAGAGCAATGAAAAGGGAGAAAGGCAGTTTAATATCGGAGAGGTAGATAAATCTGGGATAAAACAAACAAGCCAATAATAGAACAGAGAAAAGAAACACAAAAATAAGAAAAATAAAAAATCAGAGCAGTAAAACAGCAAGTTTACAGTACATCTAAACTTCAAGCTGCAATTTCAAGAATATAACAGGATAAGCATAAAACAGTACACATAATCCTTCTATCTCTATTTATAGTAAATAAAGTATAAGTCAAATCCACGTAATGTGGGAAACAAGTCTGGCAAACTATAATAATTCTAAATGGCAATAGTTCGAACTATTCTATCAACATTCTATCTGGATTGTAAACAGCGAAAAGTAAACATCAAATACTCCGCAAGATGTTATCAAAGTCCAGCTAGGTAGGAGGCCTCTCAGGTCGCGGGCCCAGCTTTGAAGTGGCAGAGAGTCCAGAGTCTGCTGAGTATACCAAACGCTTGTCTTGCAGATCGCCTATATAGTCCCGGAAGCCGCTGGGCCCCTCCAGGATAGGGGCTTGTTTTCCATGAACTTGTGCTGGCTTTGGAGTCTGCTGCCTCTTAGGGATAAGCGAAACCAGGTGCTCTTGGTTTGCTTCTGTCATGGGCTCCAGGCATAACTGTAATCTCTGCAATACATCTAGGCAGTCCTCCAGGAAGCGGGTGGTATAGGTCTTGCCATGATAAGAAAAAGTCAGAGCAAACGGAAAGTTCCAGCGGTACTGGATCCTGTGCTGAAGAAGAATGGCAATAGCCGGTTTCATAAGTCTCCGCTTATGCAGGGTATCCGGGCAGAGGTCCGCATAAAACTGCAGGGTTGAGTCATCCGGCCCCTTGATAGTATGCAGCTTCCTGGTGGCCGATAGTAGAAGATCTCTGGCCTGCTGCCTAAAAAATCTCACAATAACATCCTTGGGAGCCTCCAAGCTTCTCGTACCTCCCAAGGCTCTTTGGGCACGCTCAATCTCCCACACACTTTCAGGCTGATTTGGAAGGATTATATCCCTCAGGTAGCCAGACAGGTCCTGTATCGCTCTTGGTATACCACGGATGCGGACATTGTGTCGGCGGGACCGGTTCTCCAGATCCTCTATCTTATCCGTGAGGTCAGAGATGTGAATGGAGTTTTGAGCAATAGAGGATCGGTCTCTTTCTTGCGCCTCGGCCATCCGATCCGACGTGTCCTCCAGTATTTGAGTGCGTTGCCCCAGGTCCTTCAAGTCTTGTCTTAGAGGATCAATAGCTTTTGCCAGGAGCCGCTCAATAGTAGCCACTGACCTGGCCGAGAGGTCCATATATTGGCTAGGAGCGTCAGGAGAACCTTCCCTGTCTGAGCCATCCGAGTGTTCTGAGGCGGATTCCGCAGGGGGGGGACATCTGACAGTTTTCGGTGTAAAGTGCTCCCTTATGCCCTTCGCCGAAGCAGTTCTTTTGGGTTTCGGCATTTTGGAATACGGGCCTCAGGAGTCAGCAAAGGGTCTGTTATGGAATCAGCCAGGTATAGAATAGAGGGAAGCTATGCCCCAAGTGGTCTGAGTGAAAGTCCGCTGGCCCAAGTAGTAGAGTTTGTCCAGATTACAAAGTTGAGTTGAGGTAGGTGATAGCTGTGCTGCCAGGCCAATTCCCCATTCGTCTCTTTATCCCATAATTAGAGTGTAGTCGCCAGCCGGGGCTCTGGAAAAGCCTTTGGAAATCCGGCCCAACAGAGAGTAGTTCCTTGGTAGACGGGTGGCACAAAAAGTCGTACCCTCTTCGGGTAGTCTGTCTGCTTATGTTGACAGGGGCCTGTTAAGTAGAACTCAGCGTAGAATAGAGCAGTACAAACAGTAAACAGCAGTGAATGGTAGGAAGACTTCCACTCTTACATTATTCGCATAAAGCCAATGAAGATCTGCAGTATTACAGACGGCCACAGGGTGGCAGCATATGTGCTAATGTTGTAAGAAATTAACACAGTCCATGTAACTGGCAGTAAAAGCACAGGTCTCAAATATAGGTAGACACAATATTTTTGTTTGATGCATAAAAGTTCCAAAAAAGTGCCTAAAGACAGCGTCAGTTTCTGAGACCAGGTACAGCCACTGTGCTCCCAAATATTATGCAATTCAGTCTCTGGCAATGCTGCGAGATAAGTCACTATATCAAAAGCTTAGCACTGAGAGGGTAGCTTAAAGAGTTGATTCACACCACCTTAACCCCAGATCTCAGAGTTGTGTGGGGATATGGCAATAAGTGGAGCATTGTGTGCCTTGCAAGCTGGGGAGAATTCAGGCAGCTTCCTCCTCCTGCCCCACCATGCCTCTTTGATTAGCCAGTGCTAATCACCCACTTTTAGCTTTGGGTGCACTGCTCCCTCATTTGGGGATATCTATTATTCTCCTGGGGCCCCCCTGGGGAGTTATAACCCTCTGGGGAAGATCCCCCCTACCTGCAGCCGCCGAGATCATGCACAAGATGGCGGCCGCGCAAAATGGCGGCCGCGTTTCGCGGGCTTTCTGCCCCGTCTTCAGTGGCCCCACTCTGGCCAGAGGGGTCACTCTGGGATCCCGGCCGGATCCAGCCGCCACCGGGATCTGCTACAGGACGAGCCCAGGAGCTGAAAGATGGAGCCCCGAAGTCTTCAGGGGCCTCAGGCGTCGCCCCACAGTCGGAGACCTCCTGTACTGCTGTGGCCGCCAAATAAGCTCCCAGTCGCTCCCCGGGTGATGGGGGCAACCTCCAGTGGTGCCCCTGATAGCAGGCAGGGCACAAGGAGCCGCTCCAGGGCTAAATAGCAGGCCCTATTTCGGAGCTCAGTACGGAGCTCAGAGAAACAAGTCCGACCTCATCAGACGCCAGCTCCGCAACATATTTTTTTTAAATAAGTTTTTAGTTAGTAAACATCTATCCCAAAGCATGGTTTTCACTAACTGAATACTTCTTTAAAATAAATATGCTATGTGCTTATTTAGAGCTCTATTCAATTGACCAAATCGCAATTGAATGAGGCCCATAATATCTACTTTTTCTTTAACAAAGTTTGTCATTGCAATCCTTCTCTTATAAGAGTTAAAGCCCTGGGAATTCTGTAAAAAATATTTTAACTACCATTTAGAGTATAGTTTATTATCTTTAAATTCTTTAATCTCTCTATTCTAGAGGCATTAACTTCTCTTTTTTCACACATAAAATTAGTTACCAACAATATTTTTCTGTATATACTAACCATTCTGTTAGTAAATGATCTAAGAAATTAGATGCTCAGTAATCCAAAACTTGGATCACAATTCGGGATATTGAAAAAAAATATTATTAACATTGCTATTATTAGTGCAATATGTGAAAAATAGTTGCTATCGCAAAAATGGTGAGTATTTTATATTCTACATAGAATTCATAAGGTTACAAAAGATGTAATGAGTTATATAGTTTCTGTGTGAAAATGAATCAAATCCAAAGTTAAATATGTAAATTACAAACTACTTAATATTTCCATGAATAATTTCTTCTTCAGGTTAATCTAATATATCAATATTTCAGATTTAACATATATCTATACTAGTGATTATTATATTATGTAGTAATTTTTTAAAAATAAAACATTTTCAAATTTAATTAGTGCATATTAAATTTATAATGTGTTACATCTTAAGAGAAATTTGAATGTAAAGATAACGAGAATTATTCTCCTTTTCCACCTAATTTGACTTAATTTATATAAATGCAGGTGTTGCGTGTAAATAAAATATAAAGTGAATAATTCTCTTTTTCGCTTAACTTTAGTTCATTTATATAGATGGAAGTGTAATCACATATATAGTTGTGAGCGTACAAGTCGTTGCTCACGCTTGCGGGCTCGCGCAGCGAGCCGCGGCCCTCGCGTAGCGAGGTCACTGGGCAAGGGCCTCAGTTGCTGGCATGGAGCGCCGAAGGCGCTCCATGCCAGCAACTGAGGCCCCTCGCGAAGCGAGGGCCTCAGTTGCTGGCGAGGTCACTGGGCACGGGCCTCAGTTGCTGGCATGGAGCGCCGAAGGCGCTCCATGTCAGCAACTGAGGCCCCTCGCGAAGCGAGGGCCTCAGTTGCTGGCGAGGTCACTGGGCAAGGGCCTCAGTTGCTGGCATGGAGCGCCGAAGGCGCTCCATGCCAGCAACTGAGGCCCCTCGCGAAGCGAGGGACTCAGTTGCTGGCGAGGTCACTGGGCAAGGGCCTCAAACCCTCGCAAACTTCACGTCGCTACTCAAAAAACACGACACACAAATTACGACACTCGCTAAATTTTACGAGGAACGCAAACAACCTACGAAACACGTTACCACACATTACGACCTCGCAAACATCGGACGCAACACGCCGACATACAAACATTTAAAACACAATACATACACACAGCACATACATAAAAACCTTACCTACACCAAGAGGGAGCACCCAGGACCTCAAAAATGCAACTTACACCTCGATTTTACTCGAAATAAAAGACTTTTGAGACTAAAAAAAAATCTAAGCGACAGAAAAAATGCCTGCCGAACAAAACGAAAACGAGGCTACAGCACTCTAAACTTGCAAAACACCACAACAAACTCGCAAAACACCACAAGAAACTCGCAAAACGCCACAAACCACCTACGGATATTCATACCACACAGTGCACACATTCAGCATGCTTACACAGCACCTCCACACCACTAATGCTGCAGCAACATCAACACAGATTGCCAGCTCTTCATCACAATGCTTCAAAATAGGTACAATATATTCATTTACTAATTTAGCTACCTTACAATTTCATTGCCGTCATTTTTTGACGGGCAATTCGCTAGTCACATATATAGTTGTGAGCATGCAAGTTGTTGCTAACGCTTGCGCGGCCGCAGTTACTGGCAAGGCGTGCCGACTTTTGGACCGCAAAAGCGGACCCTCGCAAAGCGAGGGGCCGCATTTGCGGAGGTGGAGGCTCTACGGCGACCTCACAACCGGTTACAAACCACCACACAAGCGGGGTTTGCAAAAACAAAAAAAAAAAACATAAACACGCAATGACTAACTACGGACTTACACAAAAATATACCAGCCGCGGACTTAGAAAAAAATAATTGCGGACTTACACAAAAACAATTACGACCCGCGGGACTTAGAAAAAAAAACATTACGAAGTCGCAAAAAAATGACCTTAACGGACAACCCACGTACAGCGCGAAACATTAAAAAACACAAAAATACACCCAAAAATAAAATAAAAACCTTACCCACACCAAGGTGGGACACCCAGAACCTCTGCAACACTGCTTAAACCTCAAATTCGATCACATTTACAAAGTTTAGCCACTTGAAAATCTCCTAAGCAAGAGAAAAAATGGCCGAAAACGAAGCTACACAACCCCTAAAACTGCTAAATAACACAAACCAATTACGGCTTTTACAAAAACCTGTACGACCTACAACATACACCATTAGGAAGGACGCTAAATCATCCACAGCCGTGTACCACATACGCATTCTCCGCCATTTTTCAACACTAGCTTATACAATGTGGAAGTACACAGCTACACTAACGGCTTCCCCTTGCGCACGCAGCCTATTTACACTACACACTTCACACACACACACTCTCTTTCACACACACACACACACACACTCTTACATACACTCACACACACACACACACTCTCTCTCACACACACACACTCTCTCTTTCACACACACACACACACACAAGGTTGGCAGCCTGTTGGTGAGGTTGCAAGTTAATTTGAGCCATATCTGCCGTTTTTTCATTGATTGAAAATCGGCTAAGCGAGAAAACACGCAGGACTTTGGAAATAAAACCAACAGCAGTCAGCGCTCGCCACATAAAGATTCAGCAGAGACACAAAGGAGAAAGACACAGGGAAGGGACAGAAGGGAGATGGTAGAAAGTGACACATGGCATTCCCAAGCACCTCAATAAAGCTGGGAGCTATACCGTGTAGGGTCACCCAAGATGGGCAGGTCATAGCAGAGAGGTCAGAAGAATTACAGACCACTGGAGAAGGAACTGGCAACCCACTCCATTATCTTTGCCAAGAAAACGATATGGATAAGCACAACCAGAAACTCAGACAGATGTACCTGGTATGCTGCATCCATATGGTCACCGAGAGTAGGTCACTGAAATTTTGAACAACAACAAATATATATCACATATATAGTTGTGAGCGTACGGGCCGTTGCTCACGCTTGCGGGCTCGCATAGCGAGCCCGCGGCCCTCGCGAAGCGAGCCGCGGCCCTCGCATAGCGAGGGCTGCGGGCAAGGGCCTCAGTTGCTGGGATGGAGCACCGAAGGCGCTCTATCCCAGCAACTGAGGCCCTTGCCCGCAGCGTAGGGCCTGTTGCTCATGCTTGCGGGCTCGCATAGCGAGCCCGCGGCCCTTGCCCGCAGCCCTTGCCTGCAGCCCTTGCCCGCAGCCCTTGCGTAGCGAGGGATGCGTGCAAGGGCCTTAGTTGTTGGGATGGAGCAGCCACCTCCTCCCCACAATGCCCCGGTTCGGGTTCCGGAGGGGGAGCCAGACGCCGCCACTGCCACTAGCCGAACCCGCCAGACGCCGCCACTGCCAGTAGCCGCACCATCCCGGAGCCCGGCAATCCAGTTGTTGGGATGGAGCAGCCACCTCCTCCCCACAATGCCCCGCGCAGGGCCGCCCAGTCCCCGGTTCGGTTTCCGGAGGGGGAGCCAGACACTGCCACTAGCCGAACCCACTGCTCGCACAGAGAGCCGCGGCCGAGGGCTGCGTGCAAGGGCCTCTGTTGTTGCGATGAAGCAGCCACCTCCTCCCCACCATGCCCCGCGCAGGGCCGCCCAGTCCCCAGTTGGGGTTCCGGAGGGGGAGCCAGACGCCGCCACTGCCAGTAGCCGCACCATCCCGGAGCCCGGCAATCCCGCGGGAATGTGGCGAGAGCGCGGGTAGTGGCGGAGGTTCAGGCCACGCACGGAGCTCCGAGCTCTGATCAGTGCGGATACCTTGGGGAGGCGGGGCTAGGCCGGCCTGGGGAACAGGAAACACCGTGGATCCGCAGACTGGAGCAGGCCTCAGAGCTGGAGGAGCCGGGCCTGGGTAGCTGACTGTGAGTGACAGGGAGATAATGTGGTCTGAGGAAGATGTGCAATCACTGAGAGCTGCCATATAAACTAATTATACACTGATCATTAACACCATGTGTATGTATATAATGTGTGTGTGTATTGTGTGTGTGTGTGTATAGATATTGTGTGTGTTTGTATTGTGTGTATATATTGTGTGTGTGTGTATATATATATATATAATGTGTGTGTATATTGTGTGTGTGTATTGTTTGTGTATATATAATGTGTGTGTATATTGTGTTTGTATATATAATGTGTGTGTATATTGTGTGTGTATCAATTGCGGCCCTCGCAAAGCAACTGCAACCCTCGCAAACTTTACGTCGCAACGCAAACAACATACGAGACACGTTAACACACATTACGGACTCGCAAAAATCGTCCGCAACCCGCGGACATGAAAAAATGAAAAACACAATAAATACACACAACACATACATAAAAAGGTTACCTACAGCAAGAGGGAGCATCCAGGACCTCAAAAAATGAAGTTACACCTTCATTTAACTCATAATAAAAGAGTTTAGACACTAAAAAATTCTCTAAGCTAGAGAAAAAATGGCAGACGAACAAAACGAAAACGAGGCTACAGCACTCTAAACACGCAAAACACCACAAAACACCTACGGATATTCCACTACAGACGCATACCACACATTAGCCGGCATTTTAGAACAATGCGGAACTACACAACTACGCTAACGGTTTCGTCTCGCGCACGCACACTATTACACTGCACAAATTCATCACGCTTACACAGCAGCTCCACACCACTAATGCTGCAGCAACATCAAAACAGATTGCAGCTCTTCAACAATGCTTCAAAATAGGTAAAGTATATTCATTTATTCATTTGTATTATATATTTCAGTAGTACACACAAAACAACATTAGCTACCTTACAATTCCATTGCCGTCATTTTTTGACAGGCAATTCGCTAGTATATATATATATATTTGTGGGCATATTTGTGTGTCCCAGCTCAACTTCCCAGAATGCAGTGTAATAACTGTTTTTCTCGGAACTCTGAGCTGGAAGCAGGTTTTTTTAACTTGCTTTAGACATTCAAGTGTGAACACAGATGTACTTTTTATTTACTATATATATATATATATATATATATATATATATATATATATATATATATATATATTCACCCCCCTTGACTTTTTACCTATGTTCAATGTTTTGTTAATCTGAATTTTATGTGATGGATCAGAACACAATAGTCTAAGTTGATGAAATGAAATGAGAAAAATATATACATACAACTATTTTTTAGAAATAGAAAACAGAAAATTGGCATGTACATATGTATTCACCCCCTTTGTTATGAAACCCATAAAAAGTTCTGGTGCAACCAATTACCTTCAGAAGTCACATAATTAGTGAAATGATGTCCACCTGTGTGCAATCTAAGTGTCACATGATCTGTCATTACATATACACACCTTTTTTGAAAGGCACCAGAGGCTTCAACACCTAAGCAAGAGGCACCACTAACCAAACACTGCCACGAGGAGCAAGGAACTCTCCAAACCAGTAAGGGACAATGTTGTTGAGAAGTACAAGTCAGGGTTAGGTTGTAAAAAAATATCCAAATCTTTGATGATCCCCATGAGCACCATCAAATCTATCATAACCTAATTGAAAGAACATGGCACAACAGCAAACCTGCCAAGAGATGGCCGCCGACCAATACTTACGGACCGGGCAAGGAGGGCATTAATCAGAGAGGCAGCACAGAGACCTAAGGTTACCCTGGAGGAGCTGCAGAGTTTCACAGCAGAGACTGGATTATCTGTACATAGGACGACAATATGCTGTACGCTCCATAGAGTTGGGCTTTATGGCAGAGTGGCCAGAAGAAAGCCATTACTTTCAGCAAAAAACAAAATAGCACGTTTTGAGTTTGCGAAAAGGCATGTGGAAGACTCACATGCCTGCTCTGGTCTGATGAGACTAAAATTGAACTTTTTAGCCATCAAAGAAAACGCTATGTCTGGCGCAAACCCAACACATCACATCACCCAAAGAACACCATCCGCACAGTGAAACATGGGGTTTGCAGCATCATGATGTGGGTATGTTTTTCAGCAGCCGCGACTGGGAAACTGGTCAGAGTTGAGGAAAAGATAGATGGTGCTAAATACAGGGATATTCTTGTGCAAAACCTGTACCACTCTGTGTGTGATTTGAGGCTTGGACGGAGGTTCACCTTCCAGAAGGACAATGACCCCAAACACACTGCTAAAGCAACACTTAAGTGGTTTAAGAGGAAACATGTAAATGTGTTGGAATGGCCTAGTCAAAGCCCAGACCTCAACCCAATAGAAAGTCTGTGGTCAGACTTAAAGATTGCTGTTCACAAGTGCAAACCGTCCAACTTGAAGGAGCTGGAGCAGTTTTGCAAGGAGGAATGGGCAAACTCACAGTGGTAAGATGTGGCAAGCTCATAGAGACTTATCCAAAGCGACTTGGAGCTGTGATTGCCGCAAGAGGTGGCTCTACAAAGTATTGACTTTAGGAGGGTGAATAGTTTTGCGCATTTACTTTTTCTGTTATTTTGTCCTATTTGTTATTTGCTTAACAATAAAATAAGAAAAAAACATCTTCAAAGTTGTGGGCATGTTCTGTAAATTAAATTATGCAAATCCTCAAACAATCCATGTTAATGCCAGGTTGTGAGGCAACAAAACACAAAAAATGACAAGAGGGGTGAATACTTTTGCAAGGCACTGTATATATATATATATATATATATATATATATATATATATATATATTCATTACCACCTGTCTTATCAAGGCAGACATCAAGATCAAGTTATCCACATCAGGATTATGCAGAGATTTGCACGGTAACCTACCATGTACATGGCACATACCTTATTACACTGAACACAGGGATAAGCATTCTCCAACTCCTACACACATGTCCCTGCATACTTCCCTCAATGCAGAGGCACCTGCCAAAGAATCTCTCATACCCCTGTAAGAACCAGGGGGAAAGGATGAACAAGATGGGCTAAATAGGGGTGGGATATACTCTCAATCTCAATCTTGTATTAACCATTCCTGAGGTATCATCTGTTCTCCATGGTCAAACAGGATCTGCTGCATTGGATCAGCAACAACCATCATGGCCAGTAGTATATAAAAACCAAGTGGAGGCCTGCCGGTGAGTCTCATAACATTACACAATCTGATATCACTAATGTTTCTCCAATGTCTGTTCGAGTTTTTTTTAGCGGATTTAAAGTTTTTTCTATCTCAGTTTGAGGGTAAAAACATTGCTTCAGGGGCGTTGGCACATAATACTATAGTTGTTGGGGTTACACCAGATATTTCTACTGAATTAACAGGGACTTCAAAACACAGGGAAGAAAAGGACCCAGAGTCTTCTCATGACATTGATAAATTGGGGGATGCACAAAAAGTGGGTTCTTCGCAGAAATATAGTGTCATGCCTTTTAGGCCTATTCGTAAAGAGTCTTTCAAATGCCAACATCAAATTACTATAATTTTTGATGTTAGACACAAAGAGCCATTTTGCCAAACAGTAGAAATCTTATATATTAAACATATGGGCGGTCAAAAATAAATAGAATCTTATTTTTGTTAATGATAGAATTACACATATTTTACAGAATACACTTTTGGTATTTTTTTTTAAATATGGGAACCTTGACTAGATACTTATCTATAGTACTTCCTTTAACTAGGGAACTTGAAATTTTTCGAAGGACAGTGACAACTAAGAGAAAAGGAGGAGGCAGGTGGTGAAGCTATTTGTCTCTGTCCCTCTTGGAGAAATGGCAGAACTCCATGAGACAATAAGGAGGTAAAATCCTTATATAGATAGAATGTGAGGCAAAGGAGCTGGAAGCATAGAAAAAATCTTTTTTTTTTAAATTAATTATGGTTGTAATTTAAATTTAATGTTTGCTTCCAAAGTATGATCTTTTTGTACCAAAAAGAAAAATGTTTGGAAAAAAAAGGGAAAGGAAGATGTAATGTCTTGGCAGAAAGAGTAATTTTTATTGTTACTCCTCTTGTGTTGCTGAAATTTATCCATGAAATATCTTTATAATATTTATTGCATGGTGTCAGTGACAAAGCATTATGGTATGTTTAAAGGCTGTTATGTATTTTCTTTCCTAATAAAACATAAAAGTAAAAAAAAAATTGGCGGTACATTCCGAAATGCAATGGGATGACAGGGATATGGATAATTAGCTTAAAATTGTTGCATCTACTGTAGAGGGAGGACCCAAAACACCACTTTAATCTTTTACGGTTCCTTTAGTTTCTGAAAAATCTGAGGGTCCTACCAATTCCCTAAGCTTCCTGGGTATCCATATAGATACTATTTTGTTTGAATGTTGATTACCTCTTAACAATATAATTGATTTAAGGAATTCTATAGCAGTAGTATGAAATCTAAAAACGTTTTATTTCAGGTCATGCCTCACTATTATATTAAAACTAGCAAATTGCCCATGGTTTGAGATCTTGGCGCTGATTGCGAGGCTCGTGCTGAGCGGGTTCGGCAGCGCTCATTGCGAGCCTCTTGGTTGTTGTATTTTTTTTATCAGAGGCGCTTTTGCTGTCATTGTAAGGTTGGCGCTGATCTGTTTTTTGTGCTTATTGCAAGGCTGTCCCGTGGTGTAGTTTGTGTGCTATGAGCAGCGTTGGTGCTCTTTGTGAGGCGTGCAGTGAATGTCTTTTGCGTTTATTGCGATGGTGCTTTATTTTGTGCTGCTAATTAAATAAGTAGTAAATTAATAAATTAATATTCTTACCTATTTGTAAGTAATACATGCAGGAAGCATTGTGCTGAAGAGCTGACAATCTGCTTTCATGTTCCTGCAGCATACAAAGTAGCTTTCCAGTGTTGTGGAGCTAAGGTGTAAGTGTCAGCAATGTGTGAAGTATGTAGTGTAAATAGGCTGCGTGCCTGAGGGGAAGCCGTTAGTGTAGCTGTGTACTTCCGCATTCTGTAAGTTAGTGTTGTAAAATGGCAGCGAATGTGTATGTGGTAGGCGGGTTTGTATGATGAAGCGTCCTTGCTAATTTTGTATGTTGTAGGTTGTACAGGTTTTTGTAAAAGCCGTATTTGCTTTGTGGAATTTAACGGCTCATTTTAATTTTTTTCGGAGGCCATTTTTTCTCTCACTTTGTAAATTTGACAGAATTCGAGATTTAAGCAGTGTTGCAGACGTCCTGGGTGTCCCCCCTTGGTGTAGGTAAGGTTTTTTTAAAATGTTTGTGTGATTTTTAATGTTTGCCGCTGTGAGCAGTTTGTCCGTTAAGGTCGTATTTTCGTGTGGGTCCACATTTGCGGAGGTGGAGGCTCCCACGTCAGCTGCAATGAGCCGCAGGCTCTTTGCAGGCCGCAAATGCGGAGGTGGAGGCTCTACGGCACCTCACAACCGGTTACAAACCACCACACAAGCGGGACTTGGAAAAAAACACATAAACGTGCAATGACTATACACAAAAATATTCGAGCCGCGGGACTTACACAAAAACAATTACAGACTCGCAAACGTTAAAAAACACACAAATACACACACACAAAAAAAAAACCTAACCCACACCAAGGGAGGACACCCAGGACCTCTGCAACACTGCTTCAATCTGACTTGTACCTTTTTATTATCCAGGGGGAGTAACTGCATAACTTTCATGTAGTCCTCTACTGACATAATCCGGGGGTAGTGCAAGTAATGAATACAATGTCTGCCACTTCCCCTTCAAACTAGTGGTAACATTGCTCCTCCAATCTGGTAGGTTATATAATAGGAATATAATAGCAGATGCTCTTTCCAGTTTTCGGTGGCCATGGTTCCGGGAAGCAGCTCCTACTGCAAACTTGCAAGGGACTCCATTCCTAACACATCTTTGGGGTTTAGGATACCAGCTATAGAGCACTGGATTCACAAATCATTGTCTCCAGTATCCTGGAATTTTTACGAGAAATATGGGAAGCATTTTCTATAATGACACTATTATGTCAGTTACACCAATGTGAACCATTGAAGTTATGCTGTATTTTATGCTTCACTACTACACACCGGTTATTTCTCCTACTGCGTATACGGAATGTATGCTTTCTTCATTACCATTTTTCTTTCTTGCATGATGGATTTTAAAGTCGTTTTTAATTTGTCAGGCTCTTAAAGAGCTAAAATATTTATATCAGAAGGCCTGTTTAATTTTCTCTGTTATCTCATTTAATAATCTCTTTACAGCTTATTTGTTATTCTGCGTTAGAACTTCTATTATTTAAGGCTGCCCTTTATCTTGCCTTTTTTGATGCCTTCTGGGGGGGCGGGGGGGGGGGGGGGGTGTTGCTTATTGTCATGCATTTTGTTGGGTAAAAGAAAAAGGTTATACCCATCTATTATTTACATGATATGGTTGTCCATCAGTCTCGCTATTACCACTGTAAACATATACAAACACTTATGGTATACTCTTCTAACATGTGAGGGGGTTCAATCATTTTCCCCAAATTACATTTCTGAGTCTATTACACAAATCAAACCAAGACTTAGTTAGGCGTCACAAATATTTTCACATGGGTAATAACGACTCTTCAAGATGAACATTGTGAAGGTTTTAAGATAGTGTGTTAAGACATAAGCATCTCACTTCAAAGTTCCATTGTTCTGAATAAACATTATCAAACAGGTGTTAAGGTTAGCACACAATGGGCTTAGTCTCTCACAAAAATGTTGGCAAACATAACTAGAACCGAGGTCATACATATTCATATTACCAGAGCACTCTCAATCAGCTAGAAACAGATATTCACAACATATTTCTCAATACATTCTAATTTATACATATACATGCACAAGGGGAGTAACTATTGGTGATTGGTGCAAACCAACCTTGTGACGAGGAGGAAGAAATAGTTTATCAGATAGAGCGAGATAATTTTTCCGGGTCTTTTGTCTCTTCCTGAGTCTTTTCTTCTGTACTATGTATGTCTTATCTAATAGTCCAGTCTGTGGACAAACTTGTCTGTCATCCTTGGAATAAACCTATGTCCCCTTCATACCTTCCCTAAGATATATTACTATAACTGTCTCAAATTCTATTCTATCTCTACAACTCTTCCTAACAATCCAGTAACACAAGGAGGGATTACTTCAGACTATCTTAAGAAGGGATCCTAAAATGAGACAGGTGTTATCCTAAAATTCCATACATGGTATGAATAAACCTGGTTTAACTATCTAATTTGTAGTAGAGTTAAAATTAGCCCAATATACCACAATCCTTCTGTTACCCTTTTAGGAGTGTTCACAGACCTAGACTCATTAGCACCTGCATTCCGGACTGTAGTTGTTAATTAATATATTTCAATCTGTGCCAATATTCCCTAAAACAAACTGATTGACTTTATTCAATTATTCCATTCAAACATATATAATCTTGTATCATACAATCAGCAAAACATCTGTAACGGAACCCATCACTGTTTTACCCTGTTTTATGATTATTATGGTTAAAATATGATCCTAATATATGTATGTTGGTTGATGCTCTGCAGAATATTGTCCCAAACATTTACAGCTACTTGGCATGGGAGATAATCTCGTTACAGCGACTCCGCATAAGATAAAGGAAGTCTATTGTATAGTGTTTTCATTCTCAGATAAGAACAAAGAAGTGTAATTGAATCAATGTCTGATTGTATCAAAGTTGCCAGGGAGGTGTGACCCACCTATTGTTCTCTTTATGGGTATTGTGCAGCCAAATATGGGGGATGTGGATTGCCTGTGGGAAGAGATGGGTATAAATATTTCTGCAATAACAAAATAAAGTCAGTATTCATTTGACTCCCAAATTGTGTGTCGTCCAATATGGGAGGTCGGGGATGGTGAAACTGTAGTGCCTCGTGGGTATTTTATCGTATACCAGCGGAGATTTTGGATACGTGGTCCAGCTCCGTTACATTTGATGGCAGCGACGGGATTCAAACCTCACAGCAGACCGTTGTTCGGCAGTTACAGCCATTTGGGAAATTTGCTATTTCGTATGGAACCGAAAGGAAAGGGTATGTGAATAGACCCGAACGGATAGTGAATGGAGACAGTCTATACCAAGTTGAAACGGGCCACGCTAAAAGAGCTATTGGAAGCAAGGGGAATTATTGCCAGCAATAAAACCAAAGCTACCCTTATTGTTGAACTCATGGAGGGAGACCGGGCGGCTGCTGCAGCACCTCTTACGGACAGCACACAGAATGAGTTTGGAAGAGAACTCCAATGCAGACTGGCCCATTTCCCAGGTACGCCTCCCACAGAAACCTTGGAAAGGATTATGTCAGAGGTCCACGAATACATAATGGGAAAGCAGCGGGCAGACTGGAGGTCCAGAGAGGGGTCCCTAATCACACCACACATAGTACCGGGGAAGCCTAAACTCCCGTACCATGCTTTTAAAAACTATGTGGAGACCGAAGACATTGATGGCTACTTGCATGACTTTGAGAGATTATGCCAATTACATGAGATCAACGCCGCCGACCAGGTAACCCTGTTGGTGAGTAAGCTAGCGGGCCGGGCAGCAGAAGCCTACCGCACCATGCCAGACGAGGATAGCAGAGACTACCAGAAAGTAAAGCAGGCGATCCTGGACAGGTACGCAATTACCCCGGAGGCATACCGGCAGCGGTTCCGAGAAAGCCGAAAGACGGAGAAAGATACTCACATGGAGTGGGCGCACCGCTTAACTAGGGCGGGCAAAGGTTGGGTACAAGCCGCACAAGCAACCACAGTGGAGGACATGCTACAATTACTGCTACTGGAGCAATTCTTCCAGGGGTTAACCCCGGATTTACAAAACTGGCTGAGAGATCGGAAACCGCGCATCTTAACTGAAGCCGCCAGGTGGGCAGATGAGTACCAAGATGCCAGGAGGGCACAGCAGGCACAGGCACGGTCCATCTTGGGAGCTGCTAACCGACCGCCCACCATTAACCCCACCCCAGCACTGCGTCCGGGTGGTGGGAACTACCAAACCCCTCCACGGTACAACAATGCCCGATCTTTCATCAGGTGCCACACGTGTAACCAGCAGGGCCACATGCAAAGAGACTGTCCCAGAAACAGAAACCGCTCCACGTGGAATACTCCAACCAATTTCCCTGCAAACCGGGCAGCAGTACACTGCTACCAGAGTGAGCCTCGACAACCTTTCTTCGGGACCCAGTCTAATGAAAAATCTTTGGGCACCCTCCACGAGGTTAACCCAGTACAAGCAGCTGCAGACAACCGACAGGGACACCGCCAAGGGGTACACGTAGAGGGAAAACTCCTTCAGGGTCTGCGCGATTCTGGGGCCACCATAACCCTGGTTCGCAATCACCTAGCCCCCAAGCACCAGCTCACTGGAGAATATGTGGCAGTCCGGGTGGCAGGGGGGGCGATTTACAAAATTCCCACTGCTAAAGTACATTTGGATTGGGGAGCGGGGTCAGGGAATGTGGAAGTGGGCCTCATGCAGGACTTACCAGCTGATGTCATCCTGGGTAACGACTTGGGGGAGCTGACCTCCGCTTTTGTTTCTCAGCACCCCACGCAGGAAGCGCTACCCGTGGTAACACGGCAGCAGGCCCGCACCACCGCATCTTCTGAACACTCTGAGGCTCCGGTAAGTAATAGTACTGACCCACCTTTCATCCCCTGGGCTCCCCCCTTAGAGTTTGGTACTGAAGTAGTCACTGACCCGTCCCTGCAGGTATACCGGGATAGGGTTACACAGAATCAGGCAGGGTTGGAGGGGGAAAGATACGCTTGGGAGAAAGGATTATTGTATAGATATGCTGAGAAGGTAGTAGCAGGATCTGTACCCGTGACCCTCACACAATTAGTCGTGCCCCGAAAGTACAGGCAAGAATTACTACGTATTGCCCATGACATCCCTTTATCAGGACATCTAGGCGTCAGTAGGACGAAGCATCGTTTGACCCAAAACTTCTTTTGGCCAGGGGTCTCCAAAGATATTCGGCAGTATTGCCAAACTTGTGACACATGCCAGAGAGTAGGGAAGAGAGGGGACCGGTACAAGGCAAAAATGCAATCCCTACCCATAATAGATGAGCCCTTCAGCAGAGTGGCAGTAGATATAATCGGACCCCTAGCAAAACCCAGCCCGTCAGGGAAGAAGTATATACTAACCGTAGTAGACTATGCCACCCGGTACCCAGAGGCCGTAGCCCTAACTAATATCCATGCGGAGACTATAGTAGATGCCCTAATCAGGATATTCTCTAGAATGGGGTTCCCCAAAGAGATTATCTCAGATCGGGGTACCCAATTCACGGCCGAAGTCACTCATCAGTTATGGAGAACATGTGGGGTGAAACCTATTGTAAACTCAGCGTATCACCCCCAGTCCAATGGGCTCTGTGAACGGTTCAACGGAACATTAAAGCAAATGCTCCGTACCTTCATGGATACCCAGAAGAACTGGGAAAGGTTTCTTCCCCATCTGCTCTTCGCGTACCGAGAGGTACCCCAGGAGTCCACGGGGTTCTCGCCATTCGAATTACTATTCGGAAGGAGAGTGCGGGGTCCCTTAGACCTCATTAGGGAACACTGGGAGGGAACGGTCACCAGTAACGGTACCCCTATCGTCCCATATGTACTAGAGTTCAGGGAACGCTTGGAGACCCTAATCCAGACGGTACGGTCTAATCTCCAGGCGGCTCAGCAACGACAGCGCAGATGGTACGATAAGGGAGCCAGAGACCGCAGTTTTCAAATAGGACAAAAGGTGTTAATCTTGAAGCCAGTTCAAAATGACAAACTGCAGGCCTCCTGGCAAGGCCCTTATAAGGTGGTGGAACAGGTATGTGACACCACCTATATAATTGCCCCATGTACAGGAGCAGGCGGTAGACGCATGCTCCAGGTTAACATGCTGAAACCCTATCACGAGCGGACCGAAGAAGTAACTGCCATATGTGCCTCGGCCGCTGAGGACCCGGATAATCTACCCCTACCAGACCTATTAGCCCAAGGGGGGGCCAACACAGAATTAGGGGAAGTACAGCTAGGAGACAGGCTGAGCACTAGAGAGCGAGCTCAAATATTAGAGCTTATCCGGGAAAAAGGGGATACATTCTCCAACCAGCCCGGGTATACCCCGCTGGCTACCCACAGGGTAGAGACCCCAGGGCAACACCCTCTTCGACAAACCCCCTACCGCATACCAGAATCCGTAAAAGATCATATGCGGAAGGAGATTGACGAAATGTTACAACTAGGAGTGATAGAACACTCAGATAGCCCATGGGCCTCTCCGGTAGTGCTGGTACCGAAGCGGGACGGAACCACCCGCTTCTGCGTCGACTACCGGAAACTTAATGATAAAACCATTTCAGATGCCTATCCCATGCCCCGAATCGATGAGCTATTAGATAAAATGGCCAGGGGCCAGTACCTCACCACAATAGACTTGTGCAAAGGGTACTGGCAGATCCCACTAGCCGAGGATGCCATCCCAAAGTCCGCATTCGTCACCCCGTTTGGGCTATACCAATTCAAGGTGATGCCATTCGGGATGAAGAATGCGCCGGCTACGTTTCAGCGGATGGTGGACCGGTTACTGGACGGATCCCAGGAGTATGCTTGCGCCTATTTAGATGACATAGCAATATTTAGCAACTCCTGGGACGAGCACTTGACCCATATAGGAGCCATCCTCGACCGCATCAGGGAGGCAGGTCTCACGTTAAAACCCAGCAAGTGCCACGTAGGGATGGCCGAAGTGCAGTACTTAGGCCACAGGGTGGGCAGTGGGCAGCAAAAGCCAGAACCCGCTAAGATAGAGGCCGTAGCTAAGTGGCCAACCCCTCGCACGAAAACTCAGGTTTTAGCTTTTCTAGGAACCGCCGGGTATTACCGTAAATTTGTACCAGATTATAGTGCCCTAGCCAAGCCCCTTACTGACCTCACCAAAAAGAACTTACCCAAAGTAGTGACCTGGAGCCCAGAGTGTGAGAAGGCATTCCAAGAACTGAAATCTGCCCTAATTCATGCTCCTGTACTGGCCGCTCCCGATCCAACTAAACGCTTTCTCGTTCATACAGATGCTTCTATGTTTGGATTGGGAGCAGTGCTGAGCCAAGTTGGGGCCGATGGCGGCGAGCATCCCGTCGCTTACTTAAGTCGGAAACTACAACCCAGGGAAGTAAGCTATGCCGCCATCGAAAAGGAATGCCTGGCGGTGGTGTGGGCCCTCAAGAAACTACAGCCCTACTTATATGGCCAACAATTTGCCTTGCTCACAGATCACAACCCGTTGGTGTGGCTAAACCGGGTGTCAGGGGACAACGCTAGACTACTGAGATGGAGTTTGGCACTACAACCATTTGATTTCACCATCCAGTATCGCCCAGGGAAACAAAATGGTAACGCCGACGGGTTGTCCAGACAGACAGAACTCGAGAAATGATCTGTGAGCACTCCTCCGGACATCCCCAAGCAGATCCGTTGGGATCAGACCGTGTATGCCGGCTTATGGTCACGGGGGAGGTGTGTAACGGAACCCATCACTGTTTTACCCTGTTTTATGATTATTATGGTTAAAATATGATCCTAATATATGTATGTTGGTTGATGCTCTGCAGAATATTGTCCCAAACATTTACAGCTACTTGGCATGGGAGATAATCTCGTTACAGCGACTCCGCATAAGATAAAGGAAGTCTATTGTATAGTGTTTTCATTCTCAGATAAGAACAAAGAAGTGTAATTGAATCAATGTCTGATTGTATCAAAGTTGCCAGGGAGGTGTGACCCACCTATTGTTCTCTTTATGGGTATTGTGCAGCCAAATATGGGGGATGTGGATTGCCTGTGGGAAGAGATGGGTATAAATATTTCTGCAATAACAAAATAAAGTCAGTATTCATTTGACTCCCAAATTGTGTGTCGTCCAATATGGGAGGTCGGGGATGGTGAAACTGTAGTGCCTCGTGGGTATTTTATCGTATACCAGCGGAGATTTTGGATACGTGGTCCAGCTCCGTTACAACATCATTATTGATTGAATTGACTGATTTGATAAATTAAATATAAGCAATTTAATGTAAGACCAGTAACCAAATAATAGCTTGCCAATACCTAAATACAAAGGTTATTTAGCTTGCAACCTCGAATACAATATAATCAACTTTGATACATATTGCTTCAATATATATTTCTAGATTCCAACTGCCATATAAATTGCGATACCATATTTTACTGCTTTCATAGAGTAACAGGTTATATTGCTAATTATTAATATCACTAGCGAATTGCCCGTCAAAAAATGACAGCAATAAAATTGTAAGCCGCTGTTTGCCCCACAATGTGAGGCTTTTGCTTCTCTGAGCTCCTTCTGCACTCATCATGAGCCTGGCAATGAGCGCCTTTGGCGCACATTGCAAACCTTTCCTGGCGCCTACTTTACGGGCCGATCATTGCAGGTTTCATTAACTTGCAGGTTTTGTGCATGGGAATGCCATATGTCTATTTCCAGCATCTTCCCCCTGTCCCTTCCCTGTGTGTTTCTCCTCTATTTGTCTGCTGAATGTTTGTGTGGCGCGCACTGACTGCCATTTTTGTTTTATTTTCAAAGTCCCACGTACTTGGCTTTGCTCAGCCTCGTTTTCATCCAGTTTAAGATTTTTTTACGTTTTTCGACCGCCATTTTTTTTCTTGCTTAGCTGATTTTCAAGTGATGAAACACGGCAAATAAGGCTCAAAATCGCTGGCAACCATCCAGGCTTCCTGGCTCCCCCCCCCCTGTGCTGTGTGTGAGTGTGTTTTAATTTATTTTTTATTATTTTTCTTGTTTTTTGTCTTTTTCGATTTTCGCGGTTCGGCTGTTAACTTCGTATTTTTCCGAGGTCTGATTTTTTGCCCCTGAGATTTTGAGATCTGATTTTTTTTTTAATCTAAGTCCTGCGTTTTTCAATTGCTTGCAGCCTAAGTAAGTCCTGCGTTCCTCAACTGCTTGCCTCGCTTTGCAAGGCTAGCAGAAGCGCTCATTTCAGCCTAAGTCCTGCTTGCTTCAATGCCTCAACTGCTCGCCTCACTTCACAAGGCTTGTAGAAGCGCCTTTGGGGCTCACTTCAGCCTAAGTCCCGCATGCTTCAATGCCTCAACTGCCCGCAGGGCAATGAGCGCCTTCGACGCTCATTGCCTAAGTGCTGCAAGCTCAGAAGGCTTCAATACCTCAACTGCTTGCCTCGCGAAGGCAATAAAATTTGAAGCCATGGCAATGCTGTTTGCCACACAATGTAAAGCTTTTGCTCCTCTGAGGACCTTCGGTGCTCATTGCGAGCCTTTCCTCTTGTGTACTTTTTCTCCTCTGAGCACCTTCGGCGCTCATTGCGAGCGTCTCCCCTTGTGTACTTTTGCTCCTCTGAGCACCTTCAGCGCTCATTGCAAGCCTCTCCCCTGGTATCCTTCAAGTTTCGTGTTTTGCAACGATCATCTTCGCTGCTCATGGTTTCACAACAATCTGATCGCAAAGCCGTGCGGCGTCCCCACACACTCACTGCATTCCCAGCCACGATCTCGGTGCTGTCAGTGCCCCCCAGGCCTCCTTCACCATACACACTGCTGACTGCTCTGTCCTTCCCTCCTAACCCCACACACTCACTCTCTCCTTTGTATTATCCCTGTCCCTCGGCAAGCCTTCTCCTCCTCCATACACCCAGCTCTCTCCTTCCCCAGTCACTCTCTCCTCTCACCTCCATGCTGTCACTGTTCCCTCCGCAGACCCTCTTCAGTCACTTCATGTTGATCCGCAGCCCCTATATCTGCATCGGATCCCTCCTGTCCGGCTACCCCCTCCTCCATAGAAGGTCACCCGGCTCTTCTTAGCTCGGCTCCCCCTCCTTTCTAACCACGGCTGCCCGGCTGCCGGAAAGTGGCCCCGCCCCGACCGGCCCCGCCCCGACCAGCCCCGCCCCCCGGGACCAGCCGAGGCCGCATCTGCCATCTTAATAGCAATAATATGAGAGACAGATGGGTAGAGAGAGAGAGATGGGGAGAGAGAGAGAGAGAGAGATGGGGAGAGAGAGAGCTGGGAAGAGAGAGAGATGGGAAGAGAGAGAGAGAGATGGGAAGAGAGAGAGAGAGAGATGGGAAGAGAGAGAGAGATGGGAAGAGAGAGAGAGAGAGATGGGAAGAGAGAGAGAGAGAGATGGGAAGAGAGAGAGAGAGAGATGGGAAGAGAGAGAGAGAGATGGGAAGAGAGAGAGAGATGGGAAGAGAGAGAGAGATGGGAAGAGAGAGAGAGATGGGAAGAGAGAGAGAGAGAGAGATGGGAAGAGAGAGAGAGAGAGAGAGAGAGATGGGGAGAGAGAGATGGGGGAAGAGATGGGAGAGAGAGAGATGGGGAGAGAGAGATGGGGGAGAGAGAGAGATGGGAAGAGAGAGAGAGAGATGGGGAGAGAGAGATGGGAAGAGAGAGAGAGATGGGAAGAGAGATAGATGGGAAGAGAGAGAGAGATGGGAAGAGAGAGAGATGGGGAGAGAGAGAGATGGGTAGAGAGAGAGATGGGTAGAGAGAGAGATGGGGAGAGAGAGAGATATGGGGAGAGAGAGATGGGGAGAGAGAGAGAGAGAACGGGAGAGATGGAGAGACAGAGAGAGATGGGAGAGAGAAAGAGAGATGGGGAGAGAGAGAGAGATGGGTAGAGAGAGATGGGTAGAGAGAGCAATGGGTAGAGAGAGAGAGATGGGAGAAAGAGAGAGATGGGGAGAGAGAGAGATGGGTAGAGAGAGAGATGGGTATAGAGAGAGATGGGTAGAGAGAGAGATGGGTAGAGAGAGAGATGGGGAGAGAGAGATGGGGAGAGAGAGAGAGAGAGATGGGGAGAGAGAGAGATGGGTAGAGAGAGAGATGGGGAGAGAGAGAGATGGGGAGATAGAGAGATGGGGGAGAGAGAGAGAGATGGGTAGAGAGAGATGGGTAGAGAGAGCAATGGGTAGAGAGAGAGATGGAGAGAGAGAGAGAGATGGGGAGAGAGAGATGGTAGAGATAGAGATGGGAAGAGAGAGAGATGGGTAGAGAGAGAGATGGCTATAGAGAGAGATGGGTAGAGAGAGAGATGGGGAGAGAGAGAGAGATGGGAGAGAGAGAGAGAGAGAGAGAGATGGGGAGAGAGAGAGAGAGATGGGGAGAGAGAGATGGGGAGAGAGAGAGATGGGTAGAGAGAAAGATGGGTAGAGAGAGAGATTGGTAGAGAGAGAGATGGGTAGAGAGAGAGATGGGGAGAGAGAGAGAGATGGGGAGAGAGAGAGAGATGGGGAGAGAGAGAGAGATGGGGAGAGAGAGAGATGGGGGAGAGAGATGGGTAGAGAGAGATGGGTAGAGAGAGCAATGGGTAGAGAGAGAGACGGGGAGAGAGAGAGAGAGATGGGGAGAGAGAGAGATGGGTAGAGAGAGAGATGGGTATAGAGAGAGATGGTTATAGAGAGAGATGGGTAGAGAGAGAGATGGGGAGAGAGAGAGAGATGGGGAGAGAGAGAGAGAGAGATGGGGAGAGAGAGAGATGGGTAGAGAGAGAGATGGATAGAGAGAGAGATGGGGAGAGAGAGAGATGGGCAGAGAGAGAGATGGGGAGAGAGAGAGAGATGGGGAGAGAGAGAGATCGGGGGAGAGAGAGAGAGATGGGGAGAGAGAGATGGGGAAGAGATGGGAGAGAGAGAGATGGGGAGAGAGAGATGGGGAGAGAGAGATGGGGGAGAGAGAGAGATAGGGAGAGGGAGAGATGGGGGAGATGGGGGAGAGGGAGGAAAGAGACACAGGGGAGGGGTTTAGAGACATGGGAGGGAGAGGGGGTAAAAACACAGTGGGGGAAGGAGACACAAGAGAGGGAGAGGAGGGGGGAGGAGACACAAGGGAGGAAGTAGAGAGGGGGAGAGACTAGCAATGAGCGCCAAAGGCGCTCATTGCTAGGCCCTTGATGAACGCTAAAGGCGCTCATCGTGAGGCCAGTAAAGTAGAGGGGGAGAGACTCCCATTGTGTGGCAAACAGTATTGCCAGGCTTCACTTTTTATTGCCGTCATTTTTGACGGGCAAGCCGCTAGTTAGATGTAATACTTATTAAATTAATGTACGTTAATAATTAATTAGGAGTGAATAATTGTATTAGGAAGTGTGAAGCATTAATGTATTCATAAAGAAACTGCAGTGTAAAATATGCTATTTAGCCTTTTTTAATTTTATATATATAAATATATATATATATTTTTTTTTTCTTATAATAATTAATTAAATAAGTATTTAATAACTTAATATACTTTACCTATCTCTAATTAATATATCCAGCAATAAATATCCTGAAGAGCTAACAATCTCTTTTTAATTTCCTGCAGCATACAATGTACATTTGGACTTTTGCTGCCCTGATGAGAAAGTGTCAGCAATGTGCCAAGTGTGCAGTATAAATAGGCTGCGTGCTCGAGGGCAATTCGTTTGTTTAGTCGGGTATAGCGCCATTTTAGATTCGTAATGTTATTAGTTGCAAGTTAGTGTTGTAAAATGGCGGCGATTGTCTATGTGTTACGCGGCTCGCGAGCATTTTCTGTCCTTTCTAATAGTGTATTTTGTAACTTGTACGTTCCTGGTTTAAAGTAGTATGCGTTTGGCGTTTTTTTGCGCGGTTCGGGGTCGTGTAGCCTCGTTTTAATTTTTCTTGGACTCCATTTTTTTTCTTGCTTAGCCAATTTTCGAGTGCCGAAACTCTCTTAATTCAGCTTAAATTTGCGTGCAACCTCACTCCCAAACGTCCTGGCTGTCACCCCGTGCTGAGTGTGAGGTTGTTTTTTTTTAGCGAGGCTTGCAGGCGATGAGCGCCTTTGGTGCTCATCGCCTAAATGCTCCGAGTTTCAATGCTTCAACTGCTCGCCTTGCTAAGCGAGGCTCGCTGCCGATGAGCGCCTTTGACTCTCATAGGCTAAGTGCTCCGGGCTCGGAAGACTTCTACCCTTCAATGGCTCGCCTCGCTATGGGAGGCTCGCAAGCGTGACGACGAATCGCAGTTTGACAACTATAATATGTGATATATACTGTAACAAATAGTCAGCTGATTGTTTATACAATCTGCATATCATTTCTGTATTTCACTAACCAAATATAGACAGTCTGTTAACGAAACTAAGATTATATAAACTGTTTATAAACTCCTATATTGAACTAACCAAACATAGGTTGTATTAACATATATTGTTAATCCACATTTGATTTTTGTATACACTGCTTATTGATCTCTGTATCGATCTAACCAAATATAAAGTGTTAAGACTAATTGTTATCCAGATAGATTGTATTGTGATCTAACTAAATATCAAAGCTTACATGTGTAAACACTTGTTTATCCTTGATATTTACTGCTATAATAACAAATACTATTTCAGCCCACAGCGTATACTTGTCGATAAAATTGATCTTTTAACTTAATTAATCTATACACTGTAATATTTTAAGAAACGATATTAATCTATACAGTTAATATTCATGTCAAATCAATTGCACTGACATTATCTTTATTGGATGTTATAGTTCATGATTCATTTCTTTCTATTTTGTTAAGGAAATCGAAGATGAACCAGTTAGCAAAGGAGCAGACTATAGATTTAGAACCTATATTAGACGCCTATTGCCCTTATATTTATGTTACTCAATATTTAATAGTATGCCCTGAGGGCAGGGCAGCATTTCCCATATATAAGCATCACAGTCATTTATCTCATTATCAGTTTAATGCAGTTTTTCGTTTTTACATTTTTCCCTTGTTAGACTCGCTACAGTTTGGAACACACTGCTTTAGAATTGGAGCTTCTACCGAGGCTGCTGGGGTTGGGCTGGATGATAATGTTTTTATGCGAATTGGGAGTTGGGAAACTGTTCTATTCAAATAATATATTTGCCCACAATTATTACGTTTAATTTTCTTTTAGGTTCACCTTTTGTTTGTGTATTATTGGCCATTCATTCATCTAGTTGGGTTTTCCACCAGAACAGATTAAAATAATTTTGTTTGCACTTAATGGAGCAGATTTTACAAGATTTGTGTCTTATGCTTTTATTTTTTCCCCCCAGTCTTATTTTTTTTCATGCCGTAGGCAATCATTTGGGATCTATGTCTATGCAGTACCTTATTTGCATGATGTAGAGGGCTGTGTTGTGCTTCTGGGAATTGTATCCAGGCATTTTTATTATCTGGTCTGAGATTACTCCTCTAGGCTTAATTGGCACTTCACTAATAATCTTGTCAAATTGCACAAAGCCAGGCAAAAAGTTAATAAAATGATGTCTTCTTTTTTCAGAGGTTTATGGAGTATAGGAATTAGACACCAGGATTTAGAAACATCTGAAGCTCCTTCCTTCTGTATAAAGGGGTGGAGTTCTTCTAAATGAAATTGGCCTTCAAGTTTTTTATTTTGCCCTGCTTAGCCTTGTTATAGGGCTGTCATGTGTTGAGGATGCTTGCTCAATTTATGGTGGAGCCCATACATGGGGTCCATCAGTAGTTTGTGGCAGGTCCCTGAGGTCTCCTGGGCATGGGGTTCTGGGAGACCTCTGTTGTTAGGCTCCTTTCTTAGGTTGTGCGCAATTTCCTCTGTCTCAATTTTTTGTTTATGGGAGGGTGGCTTTTCATTTATTCATTATCAGGAGTCAATGGGTATGTAAATGCATACCTTGTCAAGTATGAATAGATCATAGCAGCCACTGGGAACAGCATGGAGGAAGGGGCTTTTGACCTGGCTACGAGCTGTGGAGCAATTGGTTTGGTAGAGGGGGAGTAGCTGGAGGTTGGAGCTTATGGGGGGAGGTTTGATAAAACCATTTCCTCCTTAGCTCTGCAGTTAATGACGCAGGAGCACATGAGAAACTACATATTTCCCTCCCTCCTATTGGTATTAGCAGTTCCTCTCCAGTATTTGTCACAGCTGATGTGCGATGGTGATTGTTCACTTTATTATGGGGTCCATTAACAGTTTATGGCTGGTTTCTGAGATCTCCTGGGCACGGAGTTGCAGGAGACCTCTGGTGTTTTGTTTAATTTATTCATTATCAGGAGTTGATGGGTATGTGAATTCGTACTTTATCAAGTATGCATTGGTCAAGCTTCTTGAATAAAAGTGAGATAAAATAAATACATAAATACAAATGGTCTAATTTAAGGCAATGTTTTAGGTAATACTTTCTTTTCCCCCCCCAAACATATTAATACTGATTTGTCAAGGTGAATTTGATAGTATAAAATGTTGGAAAACTGCTTTCAAAGGGGATTTTGAATTTTTATAGTGGAAAATCAGCATTTAACAAAGTCTGTTTATTCTTTGGCTACCAGAGAATGAAGGAAACTACTTCATCTGATAGCATACATTTTAGTTGTTTTTTTTTCCAATTTTTAAGGAAAAGTCTAATTTATGTTGAAGCTCCTAGGACAAAGTATTCCTAATTGGAATGCATTTAAAAAATGGCTGCCGAAAAAACGCACCATAACGAAAATGAGGCTGACTGACGGAAAACTAGCCCGAAGGACATAAAACTAACCAGAAGGACTAAAAAACGAGCCCTAAGCACTAACACTTAACGAAAGCCAGTAACACTTCATCCAAGCCGCTAACATTTAACACAAGGTAGTAACACTTACCCAACCCAGTAACACTAAACCCAAGCACTAGCACAACCAAACACAGTAACACTTAAGCGCAGGGCCTATAAACTACACAGGGGGAGAGGCTTGCAATGAGCACAGAAGGCGCTCATCGTGGGGCTCGCGATGAGCACCAAAGGTGATCATTACAATGCAGGAAAGTTGCAGCTCGAGATGAGTGCCAAAGGTGTGCAGAGGGCCCATAGCCTTGCATTGTGTGGCAAACAGCATTACCAATGTTACAATTGTATTTATTTTTGATGGGCAAGTTGCTAGTAGCTTTATAATATTAATTGGTGTAGCAATCTGATTCAGATTTATCATTACTAATTAAATTAGTTGTGTTTGTTACTTATGTTATTGAAATAGGGGAATGTATTTTATTAATATCTTTGAAGTGACTTGATGAACTTTCATTTTATTTCCAAAATATATTTTTCATTAGATTCTCGATAGTTTTTGTTTGTATAGAAGGAAGAATAACGTTGTTTAAGTCAGGGCTGTATTTAGGTTTTAATTCATATTTGTGCGCTCAACTTGCTCCAGGTTGCATTTTTTATTTCCATTTCTATATCCCATCGGTGGTGTATGTTCAATTAGGCATATGTAAATTGTCATAAAGACAGTTAAATATATACTATAAAGACTGTTTAGAATGTCTGACTTAGGATGATTAAACACTATACTTGCAATACAAAATAAAAGTGTGGCTCAATAAAAACAAAAACAAATTATTTACATTTTATGTGACAACACCAATTAAACATACATAAAGGGAGGGAAACTATAAGAAAAATGGAAAATTCGTCCATAAAATAACCTTGAAATATAAAATGCAATAAATGCTTATGTTTATAAAGACTATATTGCAGTTAACAAATAACACAAGGCAACGTTTCTTTTATTTTTGTTTGGCTGAGGGTTATCTGTCCTCCCGGGGCTCTAGTCTGGTAAATTTGATTTTGCTTGAACCTCAGTTTCCTAGCTAGCATAGGGGATAAATTATTTTCATGAAGGAAAAAAAAAAAGGCTGTGTTTTTCTGATGGCTTTCTCTGTTTTTTCTGACATGATGTTATCCAGCTCAAGACGGATTTTTTCAAGTTTTTGCCTAAGCGAGTTTGAGAAGCTATTTGGATTTTGTCTCTAAAGTATGTGTAATTCTTTTAAGAGTTTAGTCTCTTTAAGGCGATTATTTTTTTTTTATATGTAGATGATATTCTCAGTAGAGTCCCTCTTATGTACGCTTTGTGAGTCAGCCAGAGCCACCCTATTTTTGTTTCTGGTTGGTCATTACATGTGAAGTATAAATCTAGGTCTGCTTCTATTTGCATTTGAAATTCAGGATTTGTTATTAACGTATCATTTAATCTCCAGCTATATTGATATTTGAGGTTCAGACCTAGATCTATGAATTATTATCAAAAAATATATTCATCACAATCAAAAACTAGTAACTTCACTAAAAAACTTTTTAAAAACAAATACGATATCCCATCCATCTTAAATCAAGACCTGGAAAATCTACATGCTAAAACAACTGTAGAAGAAATTTTAGAAACCATAAAATCATTAAAACTAGGCAAATCCCCTGGGCCAGATAGATTCTCCAACATCACATATATAGTTGTGAGCATACGAGTTGTTGCTAACGCTTGCGGGCTCGCATAGCGAGCCGCGCCCCTCGCGAAGCGAGGGCCTCAGTTGCTGGCATGGAGCGCCTTCGGCGCTCCATGCCACTAACGCAAACAACACGACACAGCAACTGCGGCCCTCGCAAACTTTACATCGCAACTCAAACAACATACGAGACACGTTACCACTCATTGCGACCTCGCAAAAATCGTCCGCAACCCGCGGACAGGAAAAAATGAAAAACACAATAAATACACACAACACATACATAACAAGCTTACCTACAGCAAGAGGGAGCATCCAGGACCTCAAAAAATGAAGTTACACCTTAATTTAACTCAAAATAAAAGAGTTTAGACACTCAAAAATTCTCTAAGCGAGAGAAAAAATGGCTGCCGAACATAACGAAAACGAGGCTACAGCACTCTAAACACGCAAAACACCACAAGAAACACACAAAACACCACAAATCACCTACGGATATTCCGATACAGACGCATACCACACATTACCCGCCATTTTAGAACAATGCAGAAGTACACAACTACGCTAACGGTTTGATCTCACGCACGCACACTATTACACTGCACACATTCATCACGCTTACACAGCAGCTCCACACCACTAATGCTGCAGCAACATCAAAACAGATTGCCAGCTCTTCAACACAATGCTTCAAAATAGGTAAAGTATATTCATTTATTAATGTATTATATATTTCATTATTATACACCAAACAGCATTAGCTACCTTACAATTTTATTGCCGTCATTTTTTGATGGGCAATTCTCTAGTTTATTATAAAACTCATGCCAATAAACTTGCTCCATACTTAAATTGATTATATAATAAAAATCCTATGAGGGGAACAAATGCCACTCAATTCAACCAGGCTGACATGGTGTTCTTCCCTAAAACTGGACGAGACCCATTGGAAGTCAAAAACTTCCGTTAAATCTTATTGCTTAATAGGGATATTAAAATACTAGCAAAGTTGATGGCATCTAGATTCTCCAGGTTCTTACCTAGACTGGTTCACAAGGACCAGGTAGGATTTGTACCGTTCAGACAAATCCCCTTATGCACAATAGCCTTAGATTTAGAGAAGGCCTTTGATTAGCTGGAATGGTCATATTTACACAAGGTCCTGGCCAAGGTGGACATTAAGGGTAATTTTATTAATCTACTTAAAAATTACTATAAAAATCCAATAGCACACCTAAAACTACAAGGCTCAAATAGAGACCATATCTCCATACAAATAGGAACTAGACAGGGGTGGCCTCTCTCCCCACTACCCAATGAGTAAAGTGAGTCATGGTTGGACTGCAACAATTTAAGTGCTGCATGTTTGCTGATGATATCTTGTGCACATTGGTAGATCCGGTAAACTCCAAACCAGCCCTGATGGGCATCTTGGATTCCTTTGGAGTGATCTCAGGACTCATGGTAAATGTAGATAAAACGGAAGCGATAGGATGATTGCTCCCCCAACAAGACCTAGACCATCTTAAAAGACAATATCCCTTTTCTTGGCCTAAACACTGCGTAATATACCTGGGATTGAACATAACCTCTAACCTGTCTGGACTATACAATGCAAACTATATATCATTATTTAAGTCCCTTAGAACTGATATTAACAAATGGAGCAAATATCCATTATCATGGACAGGGCGTATAAACGCCATTAAGATGCTCTTTTTACTGACTTATCCTGTGGTGATTCTACCCAACCTCATCAACCATGTAAGTTTAAACAGGCAGTGATACTGGAGTGGGTTGCCAGTTCCTTCTCCAGTGGAACTGACGTGAATTAAAACACAGGTCAATAGTGTGGAAGCACAGAGCCCTAACCCACTGCAGCACCTGCAACACCCCAATTCATATATACAGTGGATATAAAAAGTCTACACACCCCTGTTAAAATGTCAGGTTTCTTTGCTGTAAAAAAATGAGACAAAGATGAATCATTTCAGAACTTTTTCCACCTTTAATGTGACTTATAAACTGTATAACTCAATTGAAAAACAAACTGAAATCTTTTAGGTAGAGGGAAGAAAAAATATAAAAATAAAATAATATGGTTGCATAAGTATGCACACCCTTAAACTAATACTTTGTTGAAGCACCTTTTGATTTTATTACAGCACTCAGTCTTTTTGGGTATGAAGTCTATTAGCATGGCACATTTTGACTTGGCAAGATTTGCCTACTCTTCTTTGCACAAACACTCCAAATCTGTCAGATTGCGAGGGCATCTCCTGTGCACAGCCCTCTTCAGATCACCCCACAGATTTTCAATCGGATTCAGGTCTGGGCTCTGGCTGGGCTATTCCAAAACTTTAATCTTCTTCTGGTGAAGCCATTCCTTTGTTGATCTGGATGTATGCTTTGGGTCGTTGTCATGCTGAAAGATGAAGCTGAACTTTATTTGGAGTTAATCAGAGGCACTTTAAATGATGGCAGGTACATGCTGACTCTTATTTAACACGATTTGGAATGTGATTGCTTAATTCTGAACACAGCTACACCCCTAGTTATAAGAGGGTGTGCAGACTTATGCAACCACATTATTTTTCTTTTTTTTCTTTCTTCCCTCCACCTAAAAGACTTCAGTTTGTTTTTCAATTGAGTCATACAGTTTATAGGTCACATTAAAGGTGGAAAAAGTTCTGAAATGATTTATCTTTGTCTCATTTTTTTACGGCACAGAAACCTGACATTTAACAGGGGTGTGTAGACTTTTTATATCTTGTATATACTTGAGTATAAGCCAAATTTTTCAGCCTTTTTTTAAGGCTATATACTCGGCTTATACTCGAGTCACTCCCCCCCGTGTCTCTCTAACCCCCCCGTGTCTCTTTAACCCCCCGTGTCTCTCTAACCCACCATGTCTCTCTAACCCCGCCCCGTGTCTCTCCACCCCCTGTGTCTCTCTAACCCCCCGTGTCTCTTTCCCTCCCCCATCCTCATCCTCCACCCCCCCTCCTCATTCTAAACCCCCCTCCTCACTTTTTCCCCTCTAAATACCTCACTTACCTGCTTCTTCTCCGGCCTCTGCTCCTTCCGTCTTGACCCGCCGCGCATGTGTATATGCTAATCATGTGACGGGTGCCGGCACCTGGTATATGCTAATGACGTGGTGCGCATGTGAATTCACATGCGCGTTGGGTCAAGACGGAAGGAGCAGAGGCCGGAGAAGAAGCAGGTAAGTGAGGGGAAAGGTAGATGGGGATGTATTTAGCGGGGTTTAGAATGAGGAGGGGGGTAGAGTTTGGGGGATTGAGGAGGGGGGTTGAGGATGGGGTGGTTGAGGAGGGGGTTGAGGATGGGGAGGTTGAGGAGGGGGTTGAGGATAGGGGGGTTGAGGAGGGAGGTTGAGGTTGAGGAGGGGGGGTTGAGGTTGAGGAGGGGGGGGTGGGGGTTGAGGATGGGGGGTTGAGGATGAGGATGGGGGGTTGAGGATGAGGATGGGGGGTTGAGGGGGGATGATGAGTATGGGGGAGTTGAGGAGTGGGGTTGGGGATAGGGGGTTGAGGAGGGGGTTAAGGATGAGGAGGGAGGTTGAGGATGAGGAGGGAGATTGAGGTTATGGAGGTGGGTTGAGGATGAGGGGGTTGAGGATGAGGAGGAAGGTTGAGGATGGGGGGGTTGAGGAGGGAGGATGAGGAGGGAGGTTAAGGAGGGGGTTGAGGATGAGGAGGGAGGTTGAGGAGGGGGTTGAGGATGAGGAGGGAGGTTGAGGATGAGGGGGTTGAAGATGAGGAGGGAGGTTGAGGTTATGGAGGGGGGTTGAGGTTGAGGATGGGGGGGTTGAGGATGAGGGGGTTGAGGAGGGAGGTTGAGGATGAGGAGGGAAGTTGAGAATGAGTAGGGGGGTTGAGGAGGGTGATAAGGGAGGGGGGAAGGGAGAGGGGAGAAGAGACACGGGAGAGAGAGGGGACACACAGAGGGCAGCACATTTCCCACCCTCGACTTATACTCGAGTCACTCATTTGACCCAGTATTTTGTGGTAAAATAGGTGTCTTGGCTTATACTCGGGTCGGCTTATACTCGAGTATATAATGATATATATATATATATATATATAGGTGAATGTCTTATCTGTTTCTGTACTCTGTATGGTGGAGGCTTGTCTTGCTCTTGTTCCTCACCATACACTAAATGGTATCCCTATACACAAAGGGAGGGGAGAGGCTCGCAATGAGCGCCAAAGGCCAGTAAAGTAGAGGAGATAGAGAGGTAGAGGGGAGAGATGTCCCGCTTGATGTAACGTGGGTTTTTAAGATCCGGTTGGGGCCTATATGGTCCAGCTTGGTGTAATGTGGGTTTTTGAGGTCCGGTTGGGCCTTTAGGGTCCCGCTTGGTGTAATGTGGGCTTTTAAGGTCTGCTTTGGGCCTATATAGTCCTGCTTGATATTTTAAGGTTTTAAAGGTCCTGTTGGGGCCTATATTGTCCTGCTTGGTGTAATATGCGTTTTTAAGGTCTGGTTGGGGCCTATATGGCCCACTTGGTGTAATGTGTGTTTTTAAGGCCCAGTTTGGGCCTCTATAGTCCTGCTTGGTGTTTTAGATTTATAAAGGTCCGGTTGGGGCCTATATGGTCCTGCTTGGTGTAATGTGGGTTTTTAAGGTCCGGTTTTGGCCTATATAGTCCTGTTTGGTATTTTAAGGTTTTAAAGGTCTGGTTGCGGCCTATATTGTCCTGTTTGTTGTAATGTGAGGTTTTTTTGTTTCAATAGTTTTTATTGTCACAGAGTTGTAAATCTTATACAGTATTAATGTTTCAGCGATGGCTCGAAGGCCAAATTTATGTTGTAGATTGCTTAACCGTAAACTTATATGATGGTGACATTTTCATTTAGTGACAGTTCCATTACATTTTCCTTTTTCTTAACCTTTCTAAGTACCAATAAACTGGTAGCGTGGTTGTTTGCCTGTTTTTGAGATTTCAGATGGTTTTAGTATGATATGCTACCTCTTGTTATAGTTTTTAACATACAAAATAAAATTAACTGGATATAACAACTTTAACTACAGTGTCATTCGTGTGCTTGTGTCTAATGATTCTTCTTTCCGTCCTTTCATGTTGAGGGACCATGATTGTATGTATACTAGACAGTAGTTTGAAGTAGGTCACTCACCTCTGAGTCTTGCCGTTTGGCGCTGGTCTGCGGAGTCCGGCAAGGGGGGGGGGGGGGGGGGCCCAGTTCACTTTTCTTGAATTGGTTTATCTCCTAGTTTGTCTGCTATCTGTGTTTATGTTTGTTATATTTCTATGGCCTGTGTGGAGGTTGTCCATACCCCCGTATTTCTAGAAATTTGGGGTATGTGTTGTTAGTCGTGTGTGTGAATCTGTCAAACAACATTATGCCATTTAATTTGTGTATTACCTCTTGCATCCTGAGGTCTGGGGTTCGCCATTTTTGAGCTATATGGCTTTTTGCTGATAGCATCAGGTACTGAAACCATTTATTCTGGCTTTTCGAAATATGTGTAATAGGTCCTCCTAGGAGGCATGTGTCAATTGACCAAGGGATTGGTGTATGCAGTGTCTCTGAGGCTAGTTTTAGCACTTTGTTCCAGAGGTTTAGAGCTATGGGGCATTCCCACCATATATGTTCGAATGTCCCCCTATCCTGGCAGTGCCTGAAACATTGTGGGGGGATTTGCGTGTTTATGGTGTGTAGTTTTGCGGGTGTATAATATGCTCTATGGAGGAAGTTTATGGATGTTTCCCTAAGGGAATAGCTCAGGGGGCTCTTCACAAGTTTGAGGCAGATTTTCTCCCAGGCCTTATTGTCTTTTGGGGTTCCTATGTTTTGATCCCACTTCCACTTAAAGGGAGCTGTGTTGTTGTTGTGCTTCTCTCTAATTGCTGCATATAGTGTGCTTATGATGCCTTTTGTGAGTGGGGCTTTTTGGCAGATCACGCTTAGCCAGTTTGGTCTGGGGACTCCCCATTTCCTAATAAGTGATGCTATGTAGTGTTTTATCTTACACAAGTTGAAATGTTCTCTTAATGGGATGTTATGGTTATGTCGGAGCTGGTCAAAGGTAAGGACCTTATCATTTTGTATCCATTTGTCTAGGGTGTCTAGTTTGTGCAAGGACCACCAGTTAATTGAGTCGTTGTCTAATGTATCACATATCGTTGGGATTGTTAAAGTGGGTGTTAAGTTTGATAGGCCTCTTGTTATGTGGTGTGCCTTGTTGGTTTTGTACCAGGTGTGTAATATATGTCTGATGATTGGGTTGCTGTGTTTCTCGCATGCGTGTGGTATGGTGGGCGACCATGTCACATTGTCCCATTTATGTGGGTGCATTTGTATGTTCTCCACAAATACCCAGATTGGCTGGTGCTCCCCGGAGTGGGACTGGGGAAGGAATGCTAGTTGGGCTGATGTATAGTAAGCTTTTAGGTCTGGGCACGCTACGCCCCCGGTGTTATAATTGCTATATAGCAGCTTCTTTGAAGTTCAGGGTTTTTTGTTGCCCCATATGAAGTCTCTTCGTTTTATGGGAATAGGGAGGGTCCTAAACAAGTACAACAGCCTTGGTAATATGTTTAATTTGATGGAGTTTATGTGTCCCGTCCAAGAGAACGGGAATTTACTCCAATTGTTTGTGTCTGCATATAGGGTTTTGAATATACGTGGATAGTTGGCCTCATACAGCCCAGACAGGTCGGGGGTCAGATTTATTCCCAGATAGTTGATTTGGTTTGAGGATTATGTAAAGTTATATTTAGTTTTTAGTCTGGTTAAGGTTTGTTCTGCAATGTTGGAGCCCATCGCCTCAGTTTTATTATAATTAAGTTTTAATCCCGAAATCATTCTAAATTGATCCAGGGTCTCCAGCAGGGTGGGTATAGAGGATTCCGGCTCGGTCACAGTGCATAGAATGTCATCTGCATACATGCAGCATTTGAATTGGTGGGACCCAACCCAAACCCCCCTGATACCCCCCTCCGACCTGATTCTCTGTGCGAGAGGTTCTATCGCCAAAGCAAATAGTAATGGTGACAAGGGGCACCCCTGTCTCGTCCCTCTTTCTATGTCAATGTAATTTATGTTTTCCCCTTCTAGTTTCAGGAATGCTTTGGGTTTATTGTATAGTTTGTTAAAGACGTTGAGAAAATTTCCCCTGATCCCCATTTTGTGTAGCACTCATTTCAGATAGTCCCACTCTAGGGAATCAAAGGCTTTCTCTAGGTCAAAAGCGATGGTGCAGAGTGATTTGTTATTTGCCTTGGCTTCTGATGTTGTCCCCCTCCTGTCTGTGCGGCACGAAACCAACTTGATCTTTGTGTACCAATTTTGGGAGGAATTTTGAGATTCTGCAGGCCATAATTTTTGCAAGTTATTTAAGGTCGCAGTTTAATAGGGAGATGGGTCGATAGTTGTTGGCTTCTATGGGATCGCGGCCTGGCTTGGGGAAGAAAATGAGGCTTGCTTGTGTGAATTCGTGAGCTATCTGTTCCCCTTTGAGTATGGCGTTGAATAATTTGGCTAGGTATGGTGACAGGTGATCAGTGAATGTCTTGTAATAAATATTTGGGTACCCATCTGGTCCTGGCGCCTTTCCTAGTTTCATTCCTTTAATTGTTTCCCTGACTTTATTTAGTGTAATTTCTGTATTAAGGGCTCCTAGATCTGCTGTTGATATTTCTGATAAATCTAGGCTGCTTAGATAGTTTTGGATCTGGTGTGTTGTAGATGTTTTCTCTGATGTGTAGATTTTCTGGTTTTTAAAGGTTTCTTGTATTTTGGATTGGCTTTGGGTTATATGGTCATCGGCTGTTTTTATTTGGAATATTTGATTGTTGTGTTGTTTTGTTTTCAGTTTCCTGGCGAGCATTGGGGAGCATGTGTTTGCCTGCTTCAGGAATGTGTGTTGGGATCTGCGCATTATTCTTTCTGTTTTAATTGTTAGAATGTTATCTAATTCTTGTCTTGTTTTTACTATTTCCGCTGTCCTTGAAGGGGTCAGCTTCATTTGGTTTAAGGTCTCTAGTTTGTGTAATTTTTTAGTTAAGTCTGCCTCCTTTTGATTAAGGGTCTTTTTGTAAGTGGTGGCTATCCTTATAATGGATCCTCGCATATAGGCCTTATGGGCTAGCCAGAGCCAGCCTATTCCTGTGTCTGGTTTTTCATTTTGTTCAAAGTATCGTGTCAGTTCTGATTGTATTTGCATTTTTGTTTTTGGTATGGCAATAAGGGACTCATTTAGTCTCCAGTTAAATTTGGATTTTAACCCCGTGTTCAGGTTCAAAGTGATGGCCACCGCAGAGTGATCGGACCATGGGCAGGGGATTATTTGTGCGTTGCTCGAGTGGTCAAACAACCCAGAGTCCAGAAATATCATATCTATTCGGGAGTACGTTTGATGTGTGGGGGAGAAGAAGGTGTATTCCCTTTCCAGGGGGTGATGTCCCCTCCAAGCATCTATTATGTTATTATTTTGCATTAGCATTTGAATCTTTTGTAGTTGCTTACTAAATCTTATGTCTGATTTATTTCCCGACCTGTCTAGTGTGGCTTGTAGAGTGAGATTGAGGTCTCCCCCCAAAATTATCTTCCCTGTGTCTAGAGGGATTAAGGTATTCAGTAGTTTGATTAGGGATTTGTGTGGCGCCGTGGTGGGTGCGTAGAGGCTTATTAGGGTAATTTTTTTCCCTAGTATCGATCCAATTAAGATAATGAAGTCCCCTTTCTTATCCACGATTTTACGTTCTAATTGAAATGGGAACGATTTATGTATTATTATTGTAGCCCCTGCTCCCTTGGTTTTCTGTGTGGCAGAGTAAAAGGTAGGATATTCCCTGTGAAGGTATTTTGGTAGTTTGTCTTGGGCAAAATGTGTCTCCTGTATGAAGAGCACCGCCGGTTTATACTTTTTGTAAAAGAGGAATGCCTTCCTTCTTTTGAAAGGGGTATTACAACCCTTTACATTATTGGGAATGAGACTAAATGTGACCTCTGCCATGTGTGTGTCGTGGTTTTTGTCTGTGTAGGTTGTTCTCACCTGTCTGTTGTTCCTGGTCCAGGGGCCCTCCCCCTGCAGAGTCCAGTTGACCTTGAGGCTCGTGACCTTGTGTAATTGTGTGGAGCCGCTTGTAATGTAAGCAAATACAAAATGACTTTAGTAACATGCATAACATAAATACATAACATTCGTTTAACGTAAACTTGTAATAAGCAACCATGGTTAACAACAAATTCTCCTGGCACTTTAGTAGAAGTACCCTTAGTTTAGAGAGTAAAGGGGATCTGTTCTCCGCTTTCCCTCTGGGAGAATAACCGTGACCTAGTGCCTATTCTATATTATTTCAGTTCCTTATTGTAGTGTCCTTCTGTTATGAAGGGTTCTCTTCAGTCTGTGTATATCTGGTTAGTAGTGCCTAGCGCACTACTCAGATTTTATGGTTTCCTGTATCTGAACTGATTACAGGAACTCCATGTGTGATTCAGCTTAATCATCCTTTATGTCAAGATTTATTTTGTGTGCGAGCAACTGGGTGTGTTTGTTGCTAATGTCTTTGCTGTTTTCTTGTGTTATTTGTTGCCGTTGTATAGTATCTGGGATGATCTTTATTTTGTTTGTTGTTCATTATTCCTAGAAGTGATTCAACCAGTTTTGTCGTAATGATGAGTTTGTACGGTTATTTTGTTCAGGTGAATCTCTCCTGATTTTTATTTGCTGTGTCTCTTGGAGGTGTGGGCTTTTCTTGCCAGGTTTTCTTTGTGCTTTTACTGTTGGTAGTCTCTGCCCAGGCCCTAATGGGCCTTTGGCTTGCGTCGTTGTTGGTATGTGGTTCTTGTCCAGGCGGTTGTTTTAGTTGTAGTTGTTGTAAAAGTTTTGTCCTTCATCTGGATTATTGACTTTATGAAATGACCCATTCGCCTGAAAGATTAGGGCGAATGGGAATCCCCATCTGTAGGAGATTCTATGTGAAATGAGAGTTTGCAGTATTGGTCTAATTGCTCGCCTTTTTTCCAAAGTTATTGGAGAGAGGTCCATGAAAATTTGCAGGTCACTGCCATCCGGGCCTTTGATAGCTCTTATCTTCTTTGTTGCTGACAGAATGAGATCTCTAGTGCTTTGTTTTAAGTATCTGACAATGACGTCTTTTGGTGTGTTTGTGTTTCTAGCAGGTCCCAGGGCTCTGTGTGCCCTCTCAATCTCATCTTCTTCTATTCCACCCTCTGGTAGTAGTGTGTGGGTTACTGCTGTTATATATTGCTTCAGTTCCGTGACTTGGGAGGAGATGCCTCTGTATCTTAAATTATATCTACGGACCTGTTTTCCAGGTCCTCGTATTTGCTTTCCATTTCTGCTATCTTATCCGTGTTGCTGGTGATGTCTTTTCTGTCTTTGATTTGTGTTTCTATTATTTTATCTGTTATCTCCTCTAGTTGGTGGGTCCGTTGTCTGATATCGTGGATCTCTTTCCTGATGTCCCTCACTGCAGAGTTTATGTAGTCCTTTAATAATTTTTCAAATTTCTCCATTGATTTTTCTGAGACATCCATGTGTGGAGATGGAGGAGTGGCGCCATCTTCTGGTTCCGAGGTTTCCGGTGGATCCATGGCTGTCTGTGTTGTTGTCAGGTTAAAGTGCTGTGTGGGTTTGAAGTGTTCCTCTATACTTTTGCTTGGTACACTTTTCCTGCTTTTCCCCATCTTGTATTTGGGAGGGTGTGGTTTTGTAGAGCTTAGGTAGTCGCTAGGTGTAGTTGCCCTTTGGCTTGTGACCCTTTGCTGTTTAGTTATGTTTTCCTTTGCATCTTGTTGATTTGGCTTTAATCCGTCATTTCTGGTTGTTTATCTGTTTTTGGAGTTCCTGCTGTTTCTCCCCTTTTTTAGCCTTCTTTCATGGTTTCTTTTGTCTTGTTATCTTCCTTGGGGTTGGTGAATGCGTTGGGCTCCTTGTTGATAGTGCCCGTTCTTGCTCATGGGCATTAATGTGACCCCTTGTCTAGTCTGTGAGTATAGTGTTGAGGTTGTTCCGCTTCTGTTTTATCTTCCCACCTTGTTAGGGATATATTATCAGGAGTTTGCCTTTTTCTGTTTTTGGGTTGATAGCCCTCAGTTTAGGTCTCTGTTGTTTCAAGTAGGTTTTGTTGAAGTCTGGATTGTAGATATAGCTTTTGGCCACAAGGTGGCAGTGGAGCCCTTTGGGTTGAATCCCTTTGGTCACTGGCTTAATGGCGCCCCGCTGCTCCACCTTATTTTCTGGTTGTGTTCTGTCCTGTTGGGCCCAGCTGCGCGCCGCTCCGCTTCCCTCTGTTGGGGCTGTGTCGGCCCCTCTCACCGGGGAGGCCTGATGAGGTAGGCCTCAACCTCGCGGTGGGGGTAGTGATACCTTTGTTATAAATTTTGTATTGGTGGGATCGGCTGTGTCCCCTGAGTGTGGGGGTGATGTTTGTTGGCAGTTGTGGGGTCTTTTTGGGGTGGATGCCCCCAGATTTATCTGTGCTTTTTGAGGAGCTAGTGCTGAGCACTTCTTGTCCCCTTTCCAGCTCGATCCCAGCGATTTTGGGTAGCAGCTCTGGAGTTTGTATGAATTTCCAAATTGTAATTTTCTGTTATTAGCTGCAGTGAAAGTGGTAACTCAAAAGGTGGCTTTGAAGTCTCTTTCACCTAAGTCAGTCTCTATACTGCTGCTGCAATAAGTGTGAACGGGCACTAGGTGGCAGTGCTGGGATGGAGTTTAAAGTGATCAGGACAGAGGCAGTTTCAGTTGCAGGTTATGCTGCTGCTGGAGAAAATAAAACGTTTGAGGAAAAGTTCTTTAAGCTCACTTCCAAAGTCCCTTTTATGTGGTACTGGCCCTTTAAAAACGTCTTGCAGGGATATCATGCAAACAGGCTTTTCCCCTTTCCATCTGGAGGTGAGCGGGGTCTTATTATCTCACAGGGGAGGGTGTAGAGTAGTGGGTCTCAGTCCCCTGCAGCCCCTTAGTGTTAGGATGTCCCTCCACACTAATTTACTGTCCTGCTATTCTCTGCCGTACTCACTGTGCTGGCAGAGCCCCAAGATGGCTGCCAGTCAGGTACTGCTCCGGTGTGCAGCCTGCCTCCTCAGCCTCCTGCTCCACGCTTCCGCAGCTCACCCCCCGGCTGGTGAGTCGGAGGATCTTGGTAGGTGAGGGAGAGTTAGTCACCCCCGTGTGTCGGCGCCCAGGGATTGCAGATGGAGTAGAGGGAGCACGTGGCCCACTGTGCCTATGCAGGCACCCGGCCAAATTGGCCCGAAGGGTTCAAAACAATTGTTGTGCTCCAATTCTGGAGCTCTTGCCGCTCCTAATCTTCAAGGGGGTCTTTACTATCCCCATAAAGCTGTTTGGGGTTAATTTAGGCTTAATAGCCCCAGATTGTGGCTCTTTTTCCCCCTAGATGGTGAGGAGCAGTTGCACCATGCGGCCACTCAATGTCAGTCCTGGCAGTTTTTCTGTAATGTGAGTTTTTAAGGTCTGGTTGGGGCCTATATGGTCCTGCTTGGTGTAATGCGTGTTTTTAAGTTCCGTTTGGGGCCTATATGGTCCCGCTTGGTGTAATGTGGGTTTTTAAGCCCTAGTTGGGCCTATATAGTCTCACTTGGTATTTTAAGTTTATAAAGGTACGGTTGGGACCTATATGGTCCTGTTTGTGTAATGTGTGTTTTAAAGGTCCGGTTGGCCTATATGCTCCTGCTTGGTGTAATGTGAGTTTTTAAGATCCGGTTCGGGCCTATATTACCCCACTTGCTATTTTAAGTTTTTTTAGGAACAGTTTTGGACTTTATAGTCCCGCTTGGTATTTTAAGGTTTTAAAGGTCCGGTTTGGGCCTACATGGTCCCGCTTGGTGTAATGTGTGTTTTTAAGGTCCGGTTGGGGCCGATATGGTCCTGCTTGGTGTAATGTGGATTTTTAAGGTTCGGTTTGGACCTATATAGTCCTGATTGGTATTTGAAGGTGTTTTAGGTAAGGTTTTGGGATATATAGTCCAACTTGTTGTAATGTGGGTTTTTAAGGTCTTGTTGGGGCCTATATGGTCCAGCTTGGAATGATGTGGGTTAATAAGGTCCGGTTGGGGTCTATATAGCCATGCTTGGTATTCTAAAGTTTTTTAGGTACGGTTTGGGCTTATATAGTCCCGCATGGTATTTTAAGGTTTTAAACATCCGGTTGGGGCCTAAATCGTCCCGCTTGGTATACTGTGGGTTAATAAGGTCTGGTTTGGGCCTATATAGTCCCACCTGGTAATTTAAGGTTTTTAAGGTCCGGTTGGGGCCTATATGGTCTTGCTTGGTGTAATGTGGGTTAATAAGGCCTGGTTGGGGCCTATATAGTCCTGCTTGGTGTAATGTGTTTTTTTTTAAGGTCTGGGTTGGGCCTATATAATCCCGCTTGGTGTAATGTGGGTTTTTAAGGTCAGGTTGGGACCTATTTAGTCTCATTTGGTGTAATGTTTTTTTTTAGGTACTGTTTGGGTCTATATAGACCAGAATGGTATAATGTGGGTTTTTAGGTACTGTTTGGGCCTGTATAGACTTGCATGGTATATTGTGGGTTTTTAGTTATAATTTGGGCCTATACAGGCCTGCATGGTATAATGTGGGTTTATAGTTACTGTTTGGGCCTATTTAGACATCCATGGTATAATGTTGGTTTTTGTGTACTGTTTGGTCCTAATGTGGGTTTTTAGGGATGGTTTGGGCCTTTATGGACTTCATGGTATAATGTGGGTTTTTAGGTTTGATTTTGTCCTATATAGGCCAGCATGTTATAATGCGGGTTTTTAGGTACTGTTTGGGCCTATAGATACTTGCATGGTATTTTAAGTTTTTTTAGGTACCTGGGGCCCTATATAGATCAGCATGGTATAGTGATGGATATTAGGTACCTATCTAGGTGATAAAGGGGACAGTGGTGATGGAAGGGATGATGCCTTGCACGCTCTGATTTGTTTGCTTGTTTTAGATCACACCCAGGTCCAAGCACTCTGCGGCTGCAGACCTTTTTGGACTGGTTGTTCAATGACTACACTTCAGGAGACCCTAAGAAGGAGAATCAACTGATGGTGAGTGTCATTTTGTTGTTGAAACAGAAGACAGATTTTAATGTTATTATTCGTCAGAGTCCTAAGAATCTTGAATATATCAATGGAAAAAAAAACAGTGGGTGGAGTCTATTTTAATGGATGAAGCCGGTATAAGGTCATTGGGCGGGGCATATAAAGGTCAAAATGATGTCATGGGTGGAGTCAATATAAATGGGTGGGGTCTATGAAGGGGGAGGGGCCAGCTCTCGCTCTGCCGCCCCTCCAACTTGCAAAGTTACCAGCCACCACTTTCCTTACATATACCAATTATTCCCAAAGAGTTAGAGAATTTTCAAAAATATATAACTAGATTTATATGGAATAATCAAAGAGCAAAGATAGCCCATACACACATATTTAGCAATAAAAAAAAACAGGAGGGCTGTTGTGCCCTAACCTAAAATTATATCATAGCGCGGCCAGATCGCATTCATACTCCAAGCACACTCAAGTGAACAACAACCAGTCTGGATATTTCTGGAAAATTACCAAATTAAACCCCAAACATGGGAATCCTTTATCGGTAATCCATCAATCCCTCCACATATACTGAAACATAACAACCCTATGATAAATCGTTTGATAACTAACTGGAAAAAGGATAACTAAAAAAAATCAATTAGCAGCCAGATTAACAGAACTAACCCCTACGCTTACATCTCAACCTATTTGGGACAGCTTGAGAAAGGATTCAAAAAATTGGTGGACAACAGCTAAACTTGACAAATTAGGTAATTGGTTATCAAATGGACAATTCCTTACCTCTGACCAATTGAGGATTAACTTCAACATCCCACTCAAGGAGCATTACAATTATTGTAAATAAAAACATTTAATGACTACATTAAAAGAAAAATGGGGTAAACTGCAAACCAAATGGTTATCCCTTATATGCAGCAAAGCCCCACTAACCAGAAAAGGGCCCCCTCGGCTTATACTCGAGTCACCACCCCCGTGTCTCTCTTTCCCCCCGTGTCTCTCTTTCCCCCCGTGTCTCTCTTTACCCCCGTGTCTCTCTTTACCCCCGTGTCTCTCTTTCCCCCCGTGTCTCTCTTTACCCCCGTGTCTCTCTTTACCCCCCGTGTCTCTCTTTACCCCCCGTGTCTCTCTTTCCCCCCTGTGGCTCTCCTTCCCCCGTGTCTCTCTTTACCCCCCGTGTCTCTCTTTACCCCCCGTGTCTCTCTTTACCCCCCGTGTCTCTCTTTACCCCCTGTGTCTCTCTTTCCCCCCCCCCGTGGCTCTTTCCCTCATTCTCATCCTCAACTCCCCATCCTCATACTAAACCCCCCTCCTCATCCTAAAACCCCTCCTCAACCTAAACTCCCTTCCTCACCCTAAACCCCCCTCCTCATCCTAAACCCCTCTAATTACCTCCCCCTTACCTTCCATCTGCAGCTGCTCCTCCGCTCCTCTGCGCTCCTCCCGTCTGCGTCGGGACCCAGCATATGCTAATGATGTGACGTCACATGCGCGTCACGTCATTAGCATTGGCCGGGTCAAGACGCAGCCGCAAGGAGCGTGGAGGAGCAGAGTAGCAGCTGCAGATGGAAGGTAAGTGAGGTGAAAGGGAGAGGGGGAGGTAATTAGAGGGGTAAAGTGAGGAGGGGTGGTTTAGGATGAGGAGGGGGGGTTTAGGTAGTTGGGTTTAGTAATGGAAACATGCCTTGTAGGGAGATGTTGAAAATGTAGGATAGAGCTGGGATAAGGGTGGCTGAGCGGGGGAGTGGAGGAGTAAATATGCTGGAATTGGATAGTAGATCAAGGGAACAAGTAGTGAGGTAGGACGATGATAGAAGTACAGAGACTTCTGTTATTTAAACTATATTGCTCAAATGGCTTGGTATTGTCTATTAAAATGTAACACAGACGACAAATCTTGCTAAGTAATAGGTTTAAGGTACTAAGTATGTCAGTTATGACCTACCTTTAAGTAATAACATGACTTTAAAGACAGTTATGCAAATATGCTTTAACAAAAGCTAGTTAATTGTGCACTCCAAGTTAAATGCCAAGTAGATTATTCAAAAAATACTCTTATTTAGTAAAGTTAGGAGGGGGGTTTAGGATGAGGAGGGGAGGTTTAGGGTGAGGAGGAGGTTTAGGATGAGGAAGGGGGATGAGGAGGGGGGTTGAGGAGGGAGGTTGAGGATGAGGAGGGGGGCTTGGGGATGAGGATGGGGAGGTTGAGGTTGAGGAGGGGGGTTGAGGAGGGGGGTGGAGGAGGGGGGTGGAGGAGGGGGGTGGAGGAGGGGGGTGGAGGAGGGAGGTTGAGGAGGGGGTTGAGGAGGATGATGAGGAGGGGGGTGGAGGAGGGGGGTGGAGGAGGGGGGTGGAGGAGGGGGGTGGAGGAGGGGGGTGGAGGAGGGAGGTTGAGGAGGGGGTTGAGGAGGATGATAAGGGAGGGGGAGGGAAAGAGACACAGGGAAGGGAGAGGGGGGAAGAGACACAGCGAAGGGAGAGGGGGAAGAGACAGAGGGGAGGGAAAGGAGGGTAGGAGACACAGGGGAGGGAGAGGAGGGGAAGATACACAGGGGAGGGGGAGAGACACAGGGGAGGGAGAGGGGGAAGAGACACAGGGGAGAGAGAGGGGGGACACAAGAAAGGGACACAGAGGGCACAAGAGGGACACAGGGGGCAGCACATTTCCCACCCTCAGCTTATACTTGAGCCACTAAGTTTTCCCAGTATTTTGTGGTAAAATAGGTGCCTCGGCTTATACTCAAGTATATATGGTAACTTTGTGAAACAATGGGAATCAGACATGAGAAAACAATGGGATCCACATAAGTGGGAAACAATCTGCACAAATTTAAGCAAAGGCTCACAAAATTAGTCTACTTGAAACTTCTATAAAAGTGTTGCACAGAGCTTATTTCACACCTGATAGATTACATAAAATGAACACACAGACATCTTCAAGTTGCTATAGACTGTGCCAAACTACAGATACATTTCTCCACACTTGGTGGGAATGCCCGATATTTCAGAACATTTGGACCAAAGTCATGGAATTGGCATCTACCATTTTAAAGACAACAATACACTCTTCGATAGACATTTGCCTATTGGGAGACTATTCTCCTCTACTACAAAAGCAACATAATAAATGGCTACAATTCCTGCTTATGGCCATGAAAAGCCACATTGCAAAAAAATGGAAGACGCCACAACTTCACCTCCAAGAAATAATAAATAAACTAAATTTCCTAATGATTAATGAAAACATTACTATTGTCATATCCAATACTTATCCAATATTTACAGAAATATGGGATGTATGGATCAACTCCCCATACTCAATCACAATCATATAAAAATTACAAATATCACAAAACAAACACTAAAAAATGATATTAAAACTGGTTGAATTGATATTCTCTCGGAGTGGAAAATAGATGCTGGATTCAACAACAACTTTTTTTGACAAAATTGTAATCAGGAGTTCAAACCCATTAGGGATAAAAGAAAGAAACAAAATCAACTAGGACTCACTCAATTGTATTCCCCTCCCCCTCACCTGAATGTTAGGGTTAGTTCAGTTTAATTTAATTTAATATGTTTTAGGTTAATTTAGTTAATATGTTTTACTGAATATACAGCTACAGTCAAAAGGAGAAAAGAAAAAAAGGAAAAAATTGAAGGAAGGTCACAGTTAAAGTTATACAAAGACTTTCAGATTTTATTAAATGCTGTTTACGACATGTGTGTTTAAATTTACAAGTATGAAAAGTGTTATGACATTTGACTGTGAAAAATAAAGATTAATGATAAAAAAAAAATAATAACCCAAGGCTAATACAATGTCAGACCATTGTGTTAGGCCACATTTGACCACCATAATATTATTATTATTAATGTTTATTTGTATCGCGCCAACATATTCCGTAGTGCTTTAAAGGGGAAGAGAATAGAGAAAAATTAAATTTTAACAACTGCAGAAAACAGAGAGTCCTGTTTTGAGCTTAAAATCTTTATCACAGCATATCAAGTGAAGTAGTCAAACAAAAAGTATACCAAAAATGTAAATGGTACAGACCAAATCCCTGGCATCCACAAAGGGTTCCTCCTAACAGTGATAATTGTCTCAGTCCCAAAACTGTTTAGTAAACTCTATTGTGTATATATACTTAACATACATAGCTTGATATGCAAGCAAATAATTTACTGTGTCCAATGGAAGCTATATACTATAAAAAATCTTAATAAGTTTAGATCTTCTAAAATCCATCTATTCAGAGTCTCAAAAGCTGTAACTCTACACCACTCCATAAAAGCATAAGAGACGACTTTTTTAAGCAACCTTATTGCTTAAAAAACAACTGTAATGCATTAAAATGTGTATCTAATATGACTGTCTGTTGGACATAGATTATTAAAACAGTATGCAGTTTAAAATAAATAAAAGTAAACTTTTTTACTTTTCAATTATCTGTTTTCCCTTCAAGCAGATCTCACCTTCCTATGCCTTGTCATGAAGTTTGGCCAGCTCTACCTGGGGGCTGAACCATCATGTATCGTTGAAGCAGGCAGATGTTGTTAGCACTTCTCCATGCTCTAGTTAGCCCCAGTGCCACTGAATACACCGAAGTAACAGCTCTTTTGAAACCTGCTTGCTGCTGCACCTTTGGTCCCACCCAGTGCTCCTTTATTGAGCATTGTCAGTCTGAATCAGAACCTACATGGCCCAGACATTCTTTTTTTAGTCCAGCTTCCAGGAAGAGCTGGCCTCTTCCTCTTGGAGGAAGAGATAAATAGTTCTGATTAAGGGAAAACTGGCACATTTAAAAGTAGGAAAAAATAGTAACTATTATTTATTTTAAACTGTAAAATGTTTTTTATTAGTCTATGTCCAAAAAACAAACATATGAGCTTTATCTGTACATGCATGTAATTAAGCCCCATTAAATTCCAAGCCAGTAGCGGCAACGGTACACCTGCAAAGCATGCAGGCTTGAAATGTTGCTGCGTTACAGAGCTATTAAATTCAACCATGCCACGAGTTACCACCCATAGACGCAAGCCCGTAAACCCTTTCCATGCACGCAAGCTGTTAAGGAGCTGGGCGAGCCACGTTCGGCCTTTACTATGCAATTGCAGTGTAACGTAGTGTGACACAGGCCTCTCAGCCAATTGAAAGCGGTCTAGCCGCAAATACTTGACAGAGGGAGATTATAAATTTGCGTTCCGCCCGCCCATGCATTGACTGTGTTGTATTTTCTGAAGAAGTAGCACGCAGGGCCCTGAGTTGGAGGTTTTTGTGAGAGAGAGTTTTTTTTATTTATCTTATACTATTTACTATTTTACACTTAATCCTTGATTACACATATTTACAGATTGCCCATAATTGCAATACACATAATTTAAACAACACACATAGAGACATACAGGGAGTGCAGAATTATTAGGCAAGTTGTATTTTTGAGGATTAATTTTATTATTGAACAACAACCATGTTCTCAATGAACCCAAAAAACTCATTAATATCAAAGCTGAATATTTTTGGAAGTAGTTTTTAGTTTGTTTTTAGTTTTAGCTATTTTAGGGGGATATCTGTGTGTGCAGGTGACTATTACTGTGCATAATTATTAGGCAACTTAACAAAAAACAAATATATACCCATTTCAATTATTTATTTTTACCAGTGAAACCAATATAACATCTCAACATTCACAAATATACAATTCTGACATTCAAAAAAAACAAAAAAAACAAATCAGTGACCAAAATAGCCACCTTTCTTTGCAAGGACACTCAAAAGCCTGCCATCCATGGATTCTGTCAGTGTTTTGATCTGTTCACCGTCAACATTGCGTGCAGCAGCAACCACAGCCTCCCAGACACTGTTCAGAGAGGTGTACTGTTTTCCGTCCTTGTAAATCTCACATTTGATGATGGACCACAGGTTCTCAATGGGGTTCAGATCAGGTGAACAAGGAGGCCATGTCATTAGATTTTCTTCTTTTATACCCTTTCTTGCCAGCCACGCTGTGGAGTACTTGGACGCGTGTGATGGAGCATTGTCCTGCATGAGAATCATGTTTTTCTTGAAGGATGCAGACTTCTTCCTGTACCACTGCTTGAAGAAGGTGTCTTCCAGGAACTGGCAGTAGGACTGGGAGTTGAGCTTGACTCCATCCTCAACCCGAAAAGGCCCCACAAGCTCATCTTTGATGATACCAGCCCAAACCAGTACTCCACCTCCACCTTGCTGGCGTCTGAGTCGGACTGGAGCTCTCTGCCCTTTACCAATCCAGCCACAGGCCCATCCATCTGGCCCATCAAGACTCACTCTCATTTCATCAGTCCATAAAACCTTAAAAAAATCAGTCTTGAGATATTTCTTGGCCCAGTCTTGACGTTTCAGCTTGTGTGTCTTGTTCAGTGGTGGTCGTCTTTCAGCCTTTCTTACCTTGGCCATGTCTCTGAGTATTGCACACCTTGTGCTTTTGGGCACTCCAGTGATGTTGCAGCTCTGAAATATGGCCAAACTGGTGGCAAGTGGCATCGTGGCAGCTGCACGCTTGACTTTTCTCAGTTCATGGGCAGTTATTTTGCGCCTTGGTTTTTCCACACGCTTCTTGCGACCCTGTTGACTATTTTGAATGAAACGCTTGATTGTTCGATGATCACGCTTCAGAAGCTTTGCAATTTTAAGAGTGCTGCATCCCTCTGCAAGATATCTCACTATTTTTGACTTTTCTGAGCCTGTCAAGTCCTTCTTTTGACCCATTTTGCCAAAGGAAAGGAAGTCGCCTAATAATTATGCACACTTGATATAGGGTGTTGATGTCATTAGACCACACCCCTTCTCATTACAGAGATGCACATCACCTAATATGCTTAATTGGTAGTAGGCTTTCGAGCCTATACAGCTTGGAGTAAGACAACATGCATAAAGAGGATGATGTGGTCAAAATACTCATTTGCCTAATAATTCTGCACTCCCTGTATATAGCTAGGTCACTCCATAAACAATGCCCCATCCCATTCCCCAACAGTTATTAATTACACATAATACACATATTTTTAATTTCCATCATATATTTCCAGTAACACTTATTTTCATTTATCGTTCTATTATTTTTGGGATTGATATGGAGGGAGGAAAGGGGAGAGGAGTGGATAGGTGGGGAGGAGAGAGAGGAGAGAGAAGTGTCCCAGGGGAGGTGTGGTGGAGAGGAGGAGGAGGTGAGGAGTGGTGGAGGAGAGGAGGAGGAGGTTGAGGAGTTGGAGAAGGAGGTGGTGGAGGAGAAGGAGCAGGAGGAGGTAAATGGTGGCAGGGTGGCCCGAGCAGCAGGAACACCTAGGAGAGGGACAGAGGGGAAGGGGCCTGTTCCCAGGAGGGGGGTGGTAGTTTGTGGGAAGGGACAGGCCGCAAGGGACAAGTCAGGGAGGTAAGGATCCCCATCCATAGTCGGGAGGGCAAGAGGCTAAGGGCAAGCACATGGCTCACAATTCCACACACCGGAAGAATGTGATCCTCCTTGGTGCTATCCGTGGCCGCCCCATGATTCTTGCAGGAAGGAGGTAGCATGGATCATTAAATCTATGAAGGTGACAAATCACTGTCATTCCTGGCCACAACAACAGTAATCAACTAATAGTGTGCCCACTGCAGTCAATGCAGTAACAGACTGCAGACAGAATCAAGATAACGTTAGGAGCCAAAAACGATCAAGACCAAGAGCCAAAGAATAGATCACATCTAGCAAATGATAGCTAATCTGAGTTGCAATTAGGAGTATCATCCAGGTTCAAGTCTAGATGTCAGATAGTTAGGAATGCACACAAAACAATATATTATTCATCATATTAATGAAATATACCTTTTTTTTTTCTATCTTTCAGCATCAAGGAGGTCTGGGTCCAGTGGCGAGCCAGAGGCGGTGGCGTCGGCTCCATCGGAGCAGGAAGTGGAGGAGTAAGTCTCCACCCAGCAGGAACTGGCGCAGGGGGAGGAGGAGAGAAGCGGAGCCGAGGGCCCTGGTTCAGAAGAGGAGGATGTAATATGGCTGGTGAGGTCACCATCTGGACCTCCGGCCACACCGCCGGGATTCGACCCCACTATCCCCCTCCCCCAGAGACTGAGGCTATCGCCAGGCCCTCCAACTGGAGTGAGGACACCAGCCAGCCACCACCTCCCCCCCCCAGCAGTGAGCTGGACTGGCCGCAGAAAACCCCCACCAGGCCGAACCACACCACTGCCCATCCTGCAACTCCCTCCAGCTGTGCCCCAGACCGTCCCCACTCACACACAGCCACCTCCTCACCAGGCCTCCATCCCCAACATCAGGCCTGCTGCGCAGGAGGGGATGCTGGACCTTATGCGGCAGCAGTTGGAGTGTCTTCGGGGGATACAGGCCAGCATCTACGCCAATCATGCGGAGGTAATGCGCAGCCTGACAAGGCACAATAAGGAGGAGAGGAGGCACCACCTAATGACTGAGTAGCACCTGGCCGGGCTGCTCAGGACTGGGGCACACCAGAGCGCATTCCAGGGAGTCACCGCAGGAACCACGCAACGTGCTCTACTCCCCAACCCCGCCTCCTCCAACCCTGGAGGCATCTCCCGGCCACCCGCAGCTGGCCCCTCCTCTCCTCCCACCATGACTCCACCACTGCAGGTGCCGATGCCTTCCAGGGGGAAAGAGGGGGAGAGAAAGAAAGAGGGGGAGAGAAGGAGAGAAAGGGGGAGCGAGGGGGAGAGAAGGGGGAAGAGAAGGAGAGGGGGAGAAAGAAAGGGAAAAGTGAGAGGGGGGAAAGGAGGGGAGGGAGAGGGGGAAGAGAAGGAAAGAGGGGAAGAGAAGACGGGGAGAATGAGAGGGGGAGAGAGAAGGAAAGAGGGGGAGAGAAGGAAAGAGGGGAGAGAAGGAAACAGGGGGAGAGAAGGAGAGGGGGAGAAAAATAGCAAAGGGAGAGAGGGGGGAGAGAAGGAAATTGAGAGAGTGTTAAGGGAAGGGAGGGGGGGAGAGAAGGATAGGGGAGGGGGGATTGAGAGAGAAGGAGAGGGGGGAGAGAGAAGGAAAGAGGGGGAGAGAGAAGGGAAGAATGAGAGACAAGGAGAAGGGGAAGTGAAGGAAAGAGAGGAGAGAAGTAGAGAAAGGGGGGGGGTGAAGAAAGAAAGGGAAGGGAGAGAGAAGGAGGGAGAAAAGGAAAGGGGGAGAGAAGAGAGGGTGGAAGAAGAAGAGAGGGGGTGAAAAGGGGATAGGAGAGGCAGGAGAAGGAGAGAGAGATAGGGAAGAGGGAGAGAAGGAGAGAGTGGGTTGAAGGAGAGAGAGGTGGAGAAGGCTGTGAGAAGGAGATGGTGGAGAGAGAAGGGGAGAGGGAAGAGAGAGAGTGAGAGGAGGGAGAGAGGAAGAGAGAGATGGAGGAAAGGTGTGAGTGAGAGGGAGGGAAAAAGAGATGTGAGTTGGGGGGGTCACACACAAAAAAATGTGTGATATATATATATATATATATATATATATATATATATCACATATATAGTCGTGAGCGTACGAGTTGCTGCTAACGCTGCGGGCTCGCATAGCGAGCCCGCGGCCCTCGCGAAGCGAGGGCCGTGGCTCGCGAAGCGAGGGCCGTGGCTCGCGGAGCGAGCCCGCGGCCCTCGCGAAGCGAGGGCACTGTGCCATGTTCTCAGTTGCTGGCATGGAGCGCCGAAGGCGCTCCTTGCCAGCAACTGAGGACCCTCGCAAAGCGAGGGCCTCAGTTGCTGTTTCGCGAGGGTCCTCAGTTGCTGGCTTGGAGCGCCACAGGCGCTCCATGCCAGCACCTGAGGACCTCGCAAAGCGAGGTCTTCAGTTGCAGCAACTGCGACCCTTGCAAAATTCACAACACAAATTCCCAACCCAAAGAACTGCGAATCTCGCAAAGTTCACGTCGCAACACATTACGACACTCGCAAACAACATACGACACACGTTCACACACATTACGGCCTCGCAACACTCGGACGCAACTCGCGAACATTACAAAATTAAAAACACAATACATACACACAGCACATACATAAAAACCTTACCTACACAAACAGGAAGCACCCAGGACCTCAAAAATGCAACTTACAACTTAATTGCACTCAAAATAAAAGAGTTTAGACACTAAATAATTTGTTAAGCGACACAAAAAATGGCCGACGAATAAAACGAAAACGAGGCTACACACGCAAACACCAGACGAGACACGTTACCACACATTACGACCTCGCAAACATCGTACGCAACAAGCCGACATACAAACATTTAAAACTTAAGAAAGACACACAACAAACACATAAAAAGCTTACCTACAGCAAGAGGAACCATCCAGCACCTCAAAAAAACAAGTTACATTTAAATCAAAATAAAACACTTTAGGCACTAATACCATCGCTAAGCGAGAGAAAAAATGGCCGACGAACAAAACGAAAACGAGGCTTCAGACGTAACTACACTACACTTACTCGCAATAATGAAACACATACTATGCGGAACGTAGCACAATCATATTAAACACCATTTTGAACAGTAATACGCAGAAAATGGCGGATGGAACGCAAATTGTAAGCTGGAACGCAAATAGCGCATGCGTATTGCGTTCTAACGGTCTCACTTTCCAGAACTTTCTACAAGTTTATAAATACTGCCTATTTCACACAAAAAAATACATTTCTCCTCAGGTGATGAACGGAGTGACTTCTGAGATAACTGCTGCTTTTACTATTTTACTACTTTGCATTGTGCAAATTACAACTGGGAGGTAAGCTATAATATATTACATTTCATTATCAGGACAGGTCAAACAAATAAAAAAATAAACTAGGATTTATGTAGTGACATATATGGCACATTTAACTAAACAACAAAAAAACATAATTCAATATTAAACAGAGGTTTATGTATAGTGACACGCACATATATGTCTATAATGTATAGTGACATGTGACACGCACATATATGTATAGAATGTATAGTGACATCTGACACGAACATATATGTCTATAATGTATAGTGACATGTGACACGCACATTTATGTGTATTGCCCCTGCATAGTGACATGTGACACGGACATATATGTGTATAATGTATAGTGACATGTGACACGCACATTTATGTGTATTGCCCCTGCATAGTGACATGTGACACTAACATATATGTGTATAATGTATAGTGACACGCACATTTATGTGTATTGCCACTGCAACACAATTAGCTTAAAACAAAATCATTAAACAACTACATTTAAATGACATTATATGTCATGTATACTGATATGTCACAAGCACATATATGTGTAATATCTATAGTTACATCTCACACACAGACATTTATGTGTGTTGGAAAAAAAAAATATAAGGTTAATTTAACCATTTAAATATCAGTCATGTATACTGATATGTCACACGCACACAAAATAATTACATTAAACTATGGAATGTGCTTCATGTATGTGACATATGTGTGTAGCCCCCACCAAAAAATAAGGGCAATTGAAAATAATTACAGAAGTATATTTAAATGACATTAATTTACTGCAATTCAATAGATCATATAAAGCTGAATCTTTCTATTTCTTTTAATATTCAAACAGACTCTGCATCAACAGCGTCACTCAACAATTTGCACTGTGCATTGTGAAGCACAATCCCTTTTAAAGAACACCAACAAAGAAGAAGAGGTAAGATACAACAAGACATTACATGCTCAAAAGGCCATGCTTTGCTAGATGAAAAATTATAAATATACAAATAACTATTTCACTTTCTTTTTCAAACAGACACTACAAGAAGACCGGCGGATTAAGATTGGCAGGAGGGGACCCTCTGTCATTCGACACTTCAATCAAGGTAAAGTATTTAAGTATAAAAAAGAAAGAACCATGAGCCTTATTCAATTGCGACTTGCTCAATTGAATAGGGCTCTATATAAGCACATAACATATTTTTTATACAGAACTTTTTAGTTACTAAAAACTTTGTTCAATAAATATGTTATGTGCTTATATAGAGCCCTTTTCAATTGGCAAAATTGCAATTCAATGAGGACCTACCGTATATATGTTTAATGGTCAAGGGCCTCACTCAAATGTGATTTGCCCATTTCAATAGGGCTCTATATAAGCACAGAGCATATTTTTTAAAGGAACTTTTTATTTAGTGAACACGTTGCTTTTGGATACAAGTTCACTAAATACTAAATTCGGTAAAAAAATATGCTCTGTGGTGATATTGAGCTCTATTCCATTGGTCAAAACACAATTGAATGAGGAGCTGACAATATAACAAATGCAGTAACCAAAGGCCCTCATTCAATTGCTATTTTGGACAATTTAATATGGCTATAAATAAGCACTTTTAGGCCCTTATTCAATTGCCATTTTGCTAATTCTATAGGGATCCAAATAATCACATAGGCCCTCATTCAATTGAGATTTGGCCAATTGAATAGGGGTCTAAATAAGCACATCACATATATTTTTTAAAGAAGTTTTTAGTTAGTAAGCATCTATCCAAAAGCAAGGTTTTCACTAACTAAAAACTTCTTTAAAAAATATATGCTATGTGCTTAATTAGAGCCCTATTCAATTGGCCAAATTGCAATTGAATGAGGCCCATAGGCCCTCATTCAATTGCGATTTGGCCAATTGAATAGGGCTCTAAATAAGCACATAGCATATATTTTTTGAAGAAGTTTTTAGTTAGTAAGCATCTATCCAAAAGCAAGGTTTTCACTAACTAAAAACTTCTTTAAAAAATATATTTTATGTGCTTATTTAGAGCCTTATTCAATTGGCCAAATTGCAATTGAATGAGGGCCATAACATATATTTTTTAAATAACTTTTTGTTAGTGAAAACCTTGCTTTTAGATAGATGCTTAATAAGTAAAAACTTCTTTAACAAATGTATGTGATGTGCTTATTTAGAACTCTATTCAATTTTCAACATTGCAATTCAATGACGGCCTTAGAGTACTATTACATTGTAAAAAATGCAATTGAATGAGGGGCAAACTATGCAACATATGCAACATATGGTACACACAAAGGCCCTCATTCAATTGCAATTTGCACAATTGAATAGGCCTCTAAATAAGAACATAACATTTTTTTTTAAAGAAGTTTTTAGTTACTAAAAATCTATCCAAAAGAAAGTTTTTCACTGACTAAAAACTTCTTTAAAAAAATATGCTATGTGCTTATTTAGGGCACGATTCAATTAGCCAAATCGCAATTGAATGAGACCCAAACTGCTACACACAAAACAGAATTGGAACAAACTCACACAAACACATAGCAAAATACATTAACTTTCTTATTCAATGTTTAACAACCTATAAGCCTTACAAAGAAGCAAAAATAAGAATAACAAAAGTGTTGCGCACCTAATAGCATTGTACAAAAAATCACACAAACACATAGGAAACTACATTAACATTCTTCTTTAATGTTTAACAACCTATAACCAGTACAATCAAGAATAAATAACTTTTGCACAAGTGGTGCGCACAAAACAGGATTGTCAAAAACTAACACAAACACATAGCAAACTACATTAATTATATTATTTCATGTTTCACTAACTATAACCATCCCAATAAAGGTTAAATAAGTATACCACAAGTGGTGCGCACAAAACAGGATTGTACAAAAACTAACATAAACACATAGCAAAATAAATTCATATTCTTATTTAATATATCACAACCCACAAGCCTTACTAAGAACCTTAAATAAGAATAACAAAAGTCGTGGGATTGTACAGAAAGTAAAAAAAAAAAAAATAGAAAAAAATAACCATAACTGATACAATACACCCAAATTCATACATTTTTAACTTATTTAAAAGACATTTCACTCAAATAACATTTTCTATTTTATATTACAACAGATACTGCGTGAAGACAATCGGACGAGGAGTTTCTCCACAGGACCGGACCATCGGACGAGGACTTTCAACACACGACCAGGCCAGCGGACGAGGAATTTCAACACAGGACCAGACCATCGGACGAGGACTTTCACCAAAGGACCACAACATCGGACGAGGGCTACCGTCACAGGACCACAACATCGGACGAGGGCTATCACCACAGGACCACACCATCGGACCAGAACTTTCAACAGAGGACCAGACCATAGGACCGGGATTTTACACACAGGACCACACCATCGGACGAGGACTTCCAACAGAGGACCACACCATTGGACAACGATTTTCAACCGAGGACCAACAAACATTCGGATTTAAATCACACTTCAACCAAGGTACAGTATAATAAGTACTAAAGTATAAAACTAAAGAAACTGCTTTCAGTTGCATCCGTGTCAACAGAAAAATAAAAAAATTAATTTACTATCTCCCTTATTCTATTTAAATTGCTACTATGCAATACATAGCTCAATAATCACATCAATTTTTTTTTTAGCAAAGAAGTTTTGCAGTGGTAAATATCTATCCACAAACAACGTTTTTAATAAATAAAAACATTATTTAAAAAAAATATGTTACATGCTTATTTACAGCAGTATTCCATTGGCCAAATTCTTAGCCAGTGAGGACAGGAATTATAATTTTAACTAAATATAAATGATACATTAATGATTTGACTTTTATTTCACCAATTGTGCACAAGAATCTTTAACAGGAATTACAAATTAAAATATACACAATTACATTTTTTTTTTTTCCTTTACAGATTAATATGGCTGATAACGAGACCAAAGAAGAGAAGAAAAGACGTCAAACTAGAGAAAGACAAGAGAGATGGGCCGCCCAGCAGACACCGGAGGAGAAAGAAATTTGACGAGAAAAAGAACGCAAAAGACTTGCAAATAAAAGAATATCAGCTGCAAAAATGAAAGATACAACCAAAAAAAATAAAAAGATAAAGCATTTACAAACTGTTCCTAAAACATCAGATGACATTTTACAAGATACCAGTCAAGACAGACCAAAAAAAGCAACTACAAAAACAAAGCATTTACAAACTCTTACTAAAAACTTACAGGACATTTCAACAAAACAAGGACAACATATACCAAGAAAAGCCACAAAAAAAACTAAACATTTAGAACCTGTTGTTGAAACATTTCATGACTTTTCATCTGATGAATATGAAAGTCAACATCCGATATGCTTTGCAAATTGTCCTTTACTCAAGTCTTTAGCAGTAGAGGTTCATAGTTGTGGAGACATGAGTACTCAATGTCAATTTTGTGAGGCTTATTATTTTAAACAGGAGAGACCCAGAGATGGACAATTTATTAGTTGTTGTCAAAAAGGAAAGTTCAAACTTCCAGAAAGGAAACAATTTCCAACCTATTTACAAAACATTATGACTGAACCTACTTTTCCAAATTACAAAAATTTTAAGACAAACATAAGATCCTACAATAGTGCCATATCATTTGCATCTATGGGGGCAACATTGTCTGCTAATGTACCAGGACATGGTCCTTACTGTTTTAAAGTCCAAGGACAAATTTATCATCGGACTTCACATTTACATCCAGAGGAAGGAGAGCAAAGAAAATTCGCTCAACTATATGTCCTAGATACAATGGAAGCTGTTGACCAACGTATGCAGATGGAAGAAAATAAAAAATGCTTACCCAGTGTTTTCATAGAGCTAAATAACATTATGGACAACAATCCCTACAGTAAAGCTTACAAAAAATTAGCAGATGTAGAAAATGAACAACTACTTCATGCACAAAGACATCAATTACCCATGCCAAAGGTTAATATGGTGCTTAAAAGAGACAGACATACTGATAAACGTCGTTATAACTTGCCAACATCAAATAAGGTTGCAATGGTCTTTCAGAATGATGAAGGAGAACCACCATTTCAAAGAGACATTAGAGTATATCCCAGAAATGAGGAGCAACCATTTATTAATATTAATATCTTAAGTCCAAATTTAGATCCAATGACATATCCCATCTTTTTCCCACATGGAGAAGCAGGTTGGCAACCAAAATTAACCCTTCCCAGTTACCCAAATGCTAAAGCCAGAATCCGAAATAATGTTTCTATGCTTGAATTTAAAGTAGCTCAAATTGCCATTAGAGATGAATTTAATCCAATTTTATGTGGTGGAAAACTAACACAACAATGGATTATTGATTCATATTTGCAAGTTGAGGCAAATAATTTAAACTTTATAAAATATCAACAAGATAAACTACGTGTAGAACAATATTGTGGACTCATGGACTATGTTGCTGACGTGGCTACAAGCAGAGACATGACAGCTGGCAAAGCCATCATTTTACCATCTTCCTTTCAAGGATCTCCTCGAAATATGAGAGAAAGATACAATGATGCTATGGCTATTGTGACAAAATTTGGAAAACCAGATTTATTTGTGACATTTACATGTAATCCACAATGGCCAGAAATTAATCAAAATCTACTTCTTGGACAAAGTGCTTCAGATCGACCAGATTTAGTAGCCAGAGTTTTTAAGATCAAATTAAATGAATTAATACGTGACTTCACTATAAATCAGTTATTTGGCAAATGTCTTGCTTATGTATATACCATTGAATTTCAAAAAAGAGGCCTTCCACATGCACATCTTCTCATAATACTTCAAGAGAAAGATAAATTAGATACTTCGGACAAAGTGGATGCAGTCATAGTTGCTGAACTACCAGATCCAGAACTATATGGTAGACTATATGAGATTGTTACTCATCGCATGATTCATGGACCCTGTGGAGACCTTAATCCACAATCACCATGTATGGAAAATAATCAATGTTCAAAAGATTTTCCAAAAGATTATAGAGACAAAACATATGCAAATTGTGATGGATATCCACTTTATAAAAGAAGAGAAGGAGATAGTGCCATTATTCGTGGAAAAAAAGTGGACAATAGATATGTAGTACCCTACAATCCACATTTACTCATGAAGTACAACGCCCACATCAACGTAGAAGCCTGCACTTCCATCAAATCCATTAAATATGTCTACAAATATATTTACAAAGGTTACGATGCAGCTACTGTAGTCGTCAAAAGTGCAGACAACCCTGAAAGTAGTGAGTTAGTACATGATGAACTTGCATCTCATGTAGATGCTCGCTATGTCAGTGAGCCAGAAGCTATGTGGCGGCTTTTAAAATTTGAAATGCATGATAGATCACATGCAGTATATAGGTTAGCAGTACATTTGCCACAACGACATTTAGTCTATTTCCATGCTGGAAATGAAATGAATGCATTGGCCCAAAGTGAAGATCGTCACACTACACTAACTGCTTGGTTTGCATTAAATTCCACTGATGCTGAAGCAACACAATACTTATATATTGAAATTCCATATCACTATGTTTTTGTGAATGGATTATGGAGACCAAGAAAAACCAGAGGCAATAAAATAATTCCACGAATTTACACAGTCAGTCCAAGAGATGTTGAACGTTTTTGCTTACGGATATTACTTTTAAATGTTCCAGGAGCACAAAGTTTTGAACAATTAAGAACTGTTAATGACATTGTATATGAATCCTTCCATTTAGCTGCAAGACATAGAAACTTACTCGCTGATGATACAGAGTGGGAAAGATGTTTAGAAGAAGCAGCACAATGTCAAATGCCACGACAGATGAGAGAACAATTTGCTTTTATTTGTATCTTCTCAAATGCTCCAAATGCATTAGCTTTGTGGGAGACTTTTAAAAGTAATATGGCTGAAGACTTTATGCGACGATACAATGAACCCATTGCACACTTAAAAGCGTTAATGGAAATCCAAGAAGTCTTTTTAACTCATGGATTAAGTTGTGCAAGTTTTAATTTGCCTGATCCAGGTCTTATAGATGACATTAACTTTGAAGACTATGACATTCAACTACAAGCAGAAAGAACAGAAGAAAGACTTGCAACTTTAAATACACTACAATTGCAAGCATTTCATGCCATTAAAAATGCTATAGATGATGACATGGTGACAGAGCGTTATTTCTATCTTGATGGACCTGGCGGATCAGGAAAAACATATTTGTACAATTTATTAATGAGTTCAGTACGAGCACAAGGAAAAATAGCAATGGCGTTTGCCACTACTGGAATTGCTGCACTTTTATTAGAAGGTGGAAGAACTGTTCATAGTGGATTTAAACTGCCAGTGCCTATTTTAGAAAATTCTGTCTCAGATATTCGCATGACATCCTTACAAGCAAAGAAATTGAAGAAATGTAAATGAATTATAATAGATGAGGCCACAATGATGTCATGCTATGCCCTCCAATGTATTGACCGTTTGCTTCGTGAAGTCATGGATAATATTTTTCCATTTGGTGGAAAGGTAATGTTGTTGGGTGTCGATTTTAGACAAACATTACCTGTCATTGTACATGGAAATCGAACTGACATTATCGAAACATGTATAAAGTCAAGTACAGTATGGAAACATTTTACCCATCTTCAACTGGAACAAAATATGAGATCAGAAGGCCAAACTGATTTCAATGATTGGCTTATTAAAATTGGAGAAGGCAGAACAGAAAAAATACTACATTTACCTGACGACACTGTAGAGATCCCACATCATATGATTTGTCAACAAGATATTATATCGGCTATATTTGAAGGGAGCATAAATAACGAAGAATATTCCGAGCTTGCCAACCAAGTTATACTGACGTGTAAAAATAAAGATGCATTAATACTCAATAATGAAATCTTTAAAAAAATTAATGCACCACAAAGAAATTATCACAGTGCTGATTCTGTACTTGCTGATGACAATGAAAGTCAGGCAAACTTTTCAACTGAATTCATAAACTCTTTAACTCCTTCTGGAATGCCACCACATATTTTGCAGCTAAAGAAAGGTGCAATTATCATGTTACTGCGAAATATGAACCCCAAAAAAGGCCTATGCAATGGCACAAGATTAATTGTTCAACAATTAAAGGACCATTTTATAGATGCTGAAATTTTAACTGGGACCCATAAAGGAGAGAGAGTTTTCATACCAAGAATAGATTTAGCACCAAGTGAAAGTAGTCTCCCTTTTATACTTCAAAGAAGACAATTTCCCATTATTATGGCATTTGCCATGACCATTAATAAATCACAAGGTCAAACTTTCAAATCTGTGGGTATTTTCTTGGAAGAACCAGTTTTTGCACATGGTCAATTGTACGTTGCGTTGTCACGGTGCAAAAATCCACAGGCTATTAAAGTTTACATTGAAAACAATGAAAGTCAAGGTGATTTATTAGAAGATGGACGTATTTTTACTAAAAACATTGTCTACTATGAAGTACTATAACTTTGCAGGATACAAACTAAAGCCATGCAAACATTTTGGAAAAACATTCAAAAATACAAAACAATTGGTTGTTTAATTCAGTCATAATTAATGGAAGTCATGTTTATGGATAATTCGCCTCACAAAATACTTGCCTTGCATTTCTATGAAAAATTATGTTAAAATGTTAAGTCACTATGTTAATGTTTCTAATGTTACAAGTTTAAAAACAATATTTTCAAGTTATTTCATTCAACATATTACAAAGTTCATGTTAAGAGCTCAAGCACCTTTTAAGTCACAATGTAAATATTCTCTGTTATCTTAAGATTACTACCTACATTAATGTTTATCGCCAGTTTATGTGCTCAGTAATGAATTACTTTAATTACGTACGGTTTAAGGAGAGTTTTTACTGTATGCCTTCCTCTACATTCAATGTATATTAAACTTAACAATTATTCTGATACAAATTGCATGTTAATACTGATTAATTTAAAGTTAAACTGTTTTTACATTCAAATGTTAATACTTTTAATTCAAAATTATGTTACAAAATGTATTTACTATGTTCCTGTTTATAATGTTCAAAATTAGACAAATGTTTTGCAAAACTTCCAAAGTTACATAAAAAATAAAGTTCAATTTTAAAAATATATACTTTTAAGGTTATTGCTTACATATATTTTAAACTTCATGTTAAAATTCGGGACGTTTCAAAAAGTCTTTTTACTTTTTACTTTGCTCTGGATTCTATGTATATTAAAGTGAACAATTCTTCAGATACAAATTTCATGTTAAAAAACCATTACATCAACATTTTACAAAAATACATGTTCATAACACAATACTTACAAGGGTCAAAAATATATTTAAATAACTAAACAACTTCACAAACATATACATCACATTGCCGTCATTTTTTGACGGGCAAGTCGCTAGTACAGTATATAATGTTGTTGTTGGCAGCAGAGTGGGGCCCAGTCTAAAAAATAATAATTTTGCACCGGTGCCCTCCATTCACTAGCTCGGCCACTGCTCACACTGGCATGTTAATGACAGCCAGCATTAATATATGCACTAGTGAAGCATGTGATCCTGACCTCAATATCAGTCTGAGAACACATCCTTGGGTCTGATGTAAGTAACATTAAATCTGGCTGCTGACCTTTGTGTCCTCTCTGTATTAATGGGTATTTTCCCATATTTCTGATTATCCAGAAACCTAGCTAATAGATAGTAATGCTTGCAGATGGAAATCAGGTGGGTTGGTGTATTGTTACAGTTACAGTATTTAGCACTGTACTGTACTTGCATGTTGCTTTTTTTTTTTTTTATCCTCCTCTGCCTTTTTTTAGCTGACCATTTTGTTTCAGATTTTGTTTTTGAAACCAGACTGTATGTATGAAACTGGATTGGATTACACAGTCCAGAGGTTGAATCATCTGTTTCATTGAACAGATCTAGACAAGTTGTAAGTGCTACACACATTAATGGTTTCTTCAATTAAATGGAGGGATTTGTGATGATCCTTTTTTTTCATCAGATTCCGGTTGCAGTAGTGTAGTGACCACATGTGACCCTGGTAGGTGCTATGCATCATGCTTATTCTGGACTATCACATTACCCCCTGTAGGTTTCCATTTTCCCCACAAGCCTCTTGCTCTTCCGGGATCCACCCACATCATACCCATTATATTAATGCACAGTCTTGACCATTTCTGATTGTGCTCTGTCTCTGAAATAAAGCTTTATTATACTGTTGTAACCATGTCAGTGTGTTTTCAATGGTTGGGGTTATGGGACATCCACATGCATCACATTTGTGTCACATTCCTATATATGTAAACTAATGAGCCCTAGTTAGTATGCAATAGATCAATACATATAACAATAATGATTGTCATTATAGCATTAGATATCATATATCAATGCCTGGACGAAACAAGTTACATAGTTACATAGTATTTAAGGTTGAAAAAAGACTTTCAATCCATCATGTTCAACCTTTTAAGATCTCCTCTGATCTGCAATATGCAGATTAACTATTAATTAATTAGTTGTTATCCATGATAACCCTGAATTCCCTTTTTAATTAGAAATAATTCTAGTCCCCTTTTAAAGTTATCTATCAAATCCGCTGTCACCACCTCCTCTGGTAGAGAATTCCACAGATAAACCACCCTTACTGTGAAGAACCATTTTCTTTCTTTAATGTGGAATCTTTTTACTTCTAACCTCAAGGGATGTCATCTTGTCAGTTGAAAACCTCTTGGCACAAAAAGCTCCCTTGACAAATCTTTATACAGACCCTGGATGTATTTATATAAGGCAACCATATCTCCTCTTAGATGCCTTTTTTCTAGAGAAAATAAGTTTAATTTGGTTAGTTTTTCTTCATAACTTAGCCCCTCCATTCCCCTTATTAGTTTTGTTGCCCTCCTCTGTACCTTTTCCAGCTCTAAAATGTCCTTTTTATGAAGTGGTGCCCAAAATTGTACTCCATATTCCAAATGAGGGCATACTAGAGATTTGTATAGTGGCAGAATTATATTTGCTTCCCTGGTTTCTATACCCTTCTTAATACATGCTAATATTGTATTTGCCTTTGCAGCTGCTGCTTGGCTTTGAGCACTGTTACCTAGGTGGTTGTCCACAAGCACTCCCAAATCCCTTTCAATATCTGATGCATTGCTATTTTTCCTTCCCAGATGCATAACTTTACATTTATTCGTATTAAATCTCTTCTGCCATTTATATGTCCATTCCTCAATTTTGTGTAAATCTTTTTGGAGGGAAAGCACATCACTATCTGATTTAATTACCTTGCACAACTTCGTGTCATCAGTGAAAATGGAGACACCACACTCCAATCCTACCTCTAACTCATTAATAAATATGTTAAAAAGGAGAGGACCTAATACTGAACCCTGAGGAACCCCACTTACCACATTAGTCCAATCAGAGTATGTTCCATTTACAACCCTTTGCTTCCTGTCTACTAGCCAGCTCTCAATCCATGAGCAGATATTTACTGCAACTCCTTTATCTCTTAGTTTGCACAATAGTCTCCCATGTGGCACTGTATCAAAAGCCTTTAGAAAATCCAAAAAGACTACATCCACTGAGTTGCCTTGATCCAGGTTCCTACTAACCTCCTCATAGAAACTGATTAGATTTGTTTGACATGACCTATCCCTCATAAATCCATGTTGACTCCTACTTATAATCCTGTTCAAATAAACATATTCTTGTATATTATCCCTTATTAACCCTTCTAAAAGCTTCCCCACCACAGAAGTGAGGCTCACTGGTCTATAATTCCCCCGGATTTGCTCTTGCTCTCTTTTTAAATATAGGTATCACATCAGCTTTTCTCCAGTCCTCTGGTAGAGACCCTGTGTTGAGTGAATCTTCAAAAATTAAATATAATGGTTTGGCTATTACAGAACCCGGGGCTTTATTAACATTTATTTTTTCCAACCTCTTTTGGATTACTTCCTGTGTTAACCAATTATTTGGCAAAGGTAGTGTAGCCCCATTATGTTGCTGTGTCCCAAACACTGCTACCTCCCTTGTGTATACAGAAGAAAAGAACCTATTTAGCTCATCTGCCTTTCCCTGGTCACTAATTATCAGACAGCCTGTGTCACATTGTAATGTTCCTATAGCTTCCTTCCTCGCCTTCTTCCCATTAATATACTTTAGGGTTAGTCTTACTCTCTTTTGCAATTAATTTTTCCTTTTCTATTTTAGCCAGTCTAATCGCGCTTTTGCAAGCCTTGTTGATTTCCTTGTATTCCTGTAAAGCAGTATCTGTCCCCTCTTGTTTGTATAATTTAAATGCCTGATTTTTACTCCGTATCTTGATCTTTAAATCATTGTTAAGCCACATTGGATGGGATTTACTCCTTTTACTTTTATTCCCACACGGTATATGCCAATGTGTATGTATATTTAGTAAGTATTTAAATGTTGTCCATTTATGTTCAGTATTTGTACCTGCCAGTTCTCTGTCCCAATCTATACTTTGTATTGCTGCCCTTAGACCGTTACAATTTCCCATTTTAAAATTAAGAGTTTTCGTTGGCCCCTTAAAATTTTGTTTTTTTAATTCAATCTCAAATGAGACTGTGTTGTGATCACTGTTTGCTAAAGGTTGTCCTATTCCAACATTTGATACTATATCAATACTAGCGAATTGCCCGTCAAAAAATTACGGCAATGAAATTGTAAGTGAGCTAATGCTGTTTGGTGTATAATAATTAAATAAATAATACATTCATAAATTAATATACTTTACCTATTTTGAAGTAATATATGCAGGAAGCATTCTGTTTTTAGAGCTGACGATCTGTTTTGATGTTACTGGAGAATTAGTGGTGTGGAGCTGCTGTGTAAGCGTGATAAATGTGTGCAGTATAATAGTGTGCGTGTGCGAGACCAAACCGTTAGCGTAGCTGTGTACTTCCGCATTACAATGGCGGCAAATGTGTGGTATGCGTCTGTAGCGGAATATCCGTAGGTGTTTTGTGGTGTTTTGCGTGTTTCTTGTGGTGTTTTGCGTGTTTAGAGTGCTGTAGCCTCGTTTTCGTTTTGTTCGGCGGCCATTTTTTCTCTCGCTTAGTCAATTTTTTAGTGTGTAAACTCTTTTATTTTGAGTTAAATGAAGGTGTAACTTCATTTTTTGAGGTCCTGGATGCTCCCTCTTGCTTTAGGTAAGCTTTTTATGTATGTGTTGTGTGTATTTATTGTGCTTTTCATTTTTTCCTGTCCGCGGGTTGCGGGCGATTTTTGCGAAATCTTGAGTTAACGTCTCTCGTATGTTGTTTGTGTTGCGATGTAAAGTTTGCGAGGGACGCAGTTGCTGGCAAGGAGCGCCTGCGGCGCTCCATGCCAGCAACTGCGGCCCTCGCTACGCAAGCCGGGAAGCATGAGCAACGGCTCGAGCAGGCTCGCCTGCTCACAACTATATGTGTGATGGAAGTAGTATTATGAGGGTTTCCATTGTGTAGTTTATGAGGCTCAGTAGTTTGTGTAGTTTATGAGCAAATAAATATATACCAGAACTTGGCTCCCTATGTTGGAAAATCAGTTTAAATCCCAAGTCTCTGGATCAAATCCTGAGAATTTGCATGTCTTATTATTTGGTTCAGGGCTGTCAAATGGGTGACCGTGGGCCGCTTGTGGCCCAACAACTCCTTTCTGTGGCCACTATCTGCCATGGGAAGCTCCTCCTCACAAACCTTACATATATTACATTCTTACGACATCACATATAAATGTATTTATCTTAGCTATTTCACACAAAATCTATGAATACATTAATTATATATAGCTTTTAAAAAATATATTATTTTAAATCCAGCCTACCACCAACAAAAATCTGGCCACTCACATTAAATAAGTTGGCACTGTTTTTTATCATCTGAATTGTGTATTAATTTTCTAATAATGTCTGAAAAAAATACACAATCAGATTTAAATATCAACTTTGATTAAAGTTTGCCCAAATTAAACATGGCTGCGCTCTGTTTTGTCAGACTCCCGCCCTTACTTTAAACCATTTACGTTACCCAAATAAAACATGGCAGGGTGCTGTATTGATAGACTTCCGCCCTTACTAAATGTATTTCCGATTTTGCGAAGTGAAGTTTTGTTTTGCCATGCTGGGTGCCCGGTTTGTGCTTCCTGGCAGGATGGCTAGTGTCAGAGGTCTAGGATTCCGGTTACACACGTATATAGCAGGGAGCCATGATGGGCATGGCAGCTGGAAGCTTGGGGATCACTCATGCACCAGGCTGGAAGCTGGGCGGGTTACCAGTGCAATGTGCAGCCTTCTGTCCCATTACCCTGCAATCACCATACCCCAGTACAGACACTACTGCAGCAAGACTACTGTAGCTTCGCTAGGGCCGCATTTGCTGGCAAGGAGAGCCCGCAAGTATGTAATTATTTGTGATGAGTAAATCTAAGATAGCTTCATTTCTAGTAGGCTCTTGTACAACCTGGGCCAGATAATGATCCCGGAGTGTACTCAAGAACCTGCTCCCCTTAGATGAACTGCTGGTCTCATTTATCCAGTTTATTTCAGGGTAATTAAAATCTTCCATTATTAGAACTTGTCCATGCTTAGCTGCATCTGTAACAATAATTGTATTTCCTCACTTTCAGCTATATTTGGGGGGTTATAGCATACTCCTACTAATATTATTTTGGAATTTGCTGCTCCGCTATTTAACTCTACCCACACACATTCAGCTTTATCATGAGGTCCACCATAAATATCATCTCTGACTATAGGCTTATATTCAGGCGTAACATACAGACAAATCCCTCCTCCAAATTTACCATTGCCTCTATCTTTCCTAAATAGGTTATAAACATCCAGATTAACAGTCCAGTCATGAGATTCATCCCACCACGTTTCAATAATGCCTATTAAATCCCATTTTTCATTAATTGCTAATAATTCTAACTCTCCCATTTTTCCTGGCAAGCTTCTGGCATTAGCAAGCATACCCCTTATGTTATGAGTCTGTAGTTCTGAAGTGCCTGCCACTGTACTTGAATTACTTAGGACAACCTCCCTATTGACTATACTACCCCTCCCCCATCTCCTCCCCTATGAGTTGTTAATTCATCCCTTATACCCTCTACACTTTCTACCCCATTACTTATATCTAGTCCCTCCCCCACCTACTAGTTTAAAAACTCCTCCAGCCTTTCTACCATCCTATCCCCTAGTACAAAAGATTGTACCGAAGTGAGAAGTCAGCCCAGTGCTCTAAAAACCCAAACCCCTCCTTAGTGCACCACATCTTTAGCCATGCAATAACCTCCCTAAGCTCATTCTGCCTCCCTGGGCTAGCACGTAGCACTGGTAGTATCTCAGAAAATACTACCTTGGAGGCCCTTGCCTTCAGCTTATTACCTAGTTCTCTAAATTCATTCTTTAGGACACTCCATCTTCCACTAACTTTGTCATTGGTACCACTATGTACCAAGACCGCCGGTTCATTTCCAGCCCCTCCCAATAATTTGTGTACCCGATCCACAACATGACGAACCCGAGCACCCGGCAGACAGCAAACTGTTCTGGGTGACAAATCACCCTGTCTACCTTCCTAATAATAGAGTCCCCTACAACCAAAACCTGTCTGTTGCTCTGCCTATTCTGCCCTCCCTCTCCTCCAGTAGAGCTGTTCTCCCAGCTGTTAGAGGAAACAGCTCTATCTGGCATTGCCATTCCTGTGTGGTTAAGACCTCCCCACCACAGGTAAGCATAGTAGAACCCTCTGACCTCGAGGGGTACCCCCTATCTCTAGGATACTACCTATGTGGATACCCCATTTCCGGCTAAATAGCCCTACAGATAGATAGAAAAAAAGAGATTTGTGTCCAGACAATATTAAATAGAGAACTCCAACAAATATCAAAAAATAATAGGAATCACCAGTAGTAGTGAACAATACACAAGTAACATTTATTTAAAATAAAAAAGGTTGGAAATGAGCACTATTGTAGCGGAACCCATCACTGTTTTAAACTGTTTTATGATTATTATGGGTAAAATATGATCCTACTATATATATGTTGGTTGGTGTTCTACAGAATATATTGGCTCAGAATATTAGCCAGACTTTTGCAGACCTAGGCTAATAGATAATCCTGTTACAGAGATTCAAGAGATAAGAAAGTTGTAAAGGATCCTTGCATTTTCCAAAGTGTTTTCATTCTCTGATAAGAACAAAGAAGAATGATCTAATTAATGTCTGATTGTATCCAAGTTGCCAGGGAGGTGTGACTCACCTATTGTCCTATATGTGTATTGTATGGGGGATATGTGCAATGTCTGTGTGTTATGTGTAAAAACATACTTTTACTAACTTTTGAACCCCTGGTCTGATTCATGCCATTTTTGTATATGTTGTTCCCCTGGGTGAGAGATATTGAATGGTGCGGGACTTAAAGGTGTACCCCCTGTATTTGGGGTACATCCAGAATGTGGTTAAAATTGTGTCTGTTTTAATTGTGTTACCTGTTATCTGAGGGGAGGAGACGTGGGGGTTGAACCATGTATATAATTGGCTGTTGTGATAATTATGTGGGTGTAGCCCTTCAGAGGGCACCATTGCATAAAAGGAGATTCCCTGTCATTAAAAGTTAGTTCTTCTTGACCCTTCAAAACGTAGCCTTGTCTCGTTATTTGAGGGGATCGCTATCATACTGGGGATTGCTATGCTTCTGCATACTCCCTTGAGCTGTAACTACTGAACGCTTGTTCCTGATGTACTATCCTTGGAGTCTGTGGTGGTTTTGGTGTCCGGTGCGGTGCTTGTAGGCCTCGACGCAAGCTAGGACGCATCCATCAACGGAGGTACCCGGTCGGGTGCCAGTAGATCCGTTACATTGGTGGCAGTGGTGGGATGGCGTCCTAGTAAGAGGAAAAGCAGCACGGAGACACCGGTAACGTTTGGAGTTACAAATTGAGGGCAACGCTAGTATCCGTACAGCGCCCCTGGCTACAGCAGGATGGAACCGGCTAGTTATCAGACAGCGTTTCATGATGAGGAGGAGGAGGCGGCCGCGGACTACAGGGATGCAGACAGAAAGGAACTCTGGTATGATGCCCTGGAAGATGCCCAATGGCGGCGAGGTGAGAGTCTCCCCAGTGATGAGCAGCGGCTACAGAAGCGTGTGGCGATGCGGATGTATCTATTGGGAGAGCAGCCCTTGGATGAGTGGGTGACAAGACTAGAAACCCTGGTATGGCGAGAGCTCTGGCTAGACAACGCATACCAGGCCCTCTGGTGGCATACCGTTCGACTTACCCCCTGGACGTCTGAACACGACTTACCGGAGGGGGATGATTATGATGGCCCGGGTTTATTATGGGATGCCTTGGAGGACGATATTGATCTTGGCAGCACGGAGGGGTCTAGGTTTTGGGACATCTACGACTACCGGATGGGCATGTATGTCTGGGATGACGAAGGCGAGGTGAGCAAAGACATGACCCACCTGGTAACGAGAGAGTGGGAGCTGGAGCAGGACTACCAACACCTGCTCAGCCTTGTGCAGCCCCAACCTACTCGACAAGCAGAACCAGACTTCATTGACTGGTCCTGGGATGACCTCCAGATGGCAGGTAGAGATGGGACCGAGGTCTCTCTACCGGCCCTACAGAGGGCAGAAGGTGTCGTCCTTCCCCTCCAGCGGCAGTGTGAACCCCAGGGGCCAGAAGGTGTCGTCCTTCCCCCCCAGCAGCAGTGTGAACCCCAAGGGGGCAGAAGGTGTCGTCCTTCCACCCCCGGCAGCAGTGTGAACCCCAGGGGGCAGAAGGTGTCGTCCTTCCCTCCCAGCGGCAGTGTGAACCCCAGGGGGCAGAAGGTGTCATCCTTCCCCCCCAGCGGCAGTGTGAACCCCAGGGGGCAGAAGGTGTCGTCCTTCCCCCCCAGCGGCAGTGTGTACCCCAGGGAGCTGAAGGTGTCGTCCTTCCTCCCCAGTGGCAGTGTGTTCCCCAGGGAGCCGAAGGTGTCGTCCTTCCTCCCCAGCGGCAGTGTGTACCCCAGGGAGCTAAAGGTGTCGTCCTTCCTCCCCAGCGACAGTGTGTACCCCAGGGGGCCGAAGGTGTCGTCCTTCCCCCCCAGCGGCAGTGTGTACCCCAGGGAGCAGAAGGGGCCATCCTTCCTCCCCAGCGGCAGTGTGAAACCCAGGGGGCAGAAGGTGTCATCCTTCCCCCTCAGCGGCAGTGTGAACCCCAGGGGGCAGAAGGTGTCGTCCTTCCTTCCCAGCGGCAGTGTGAACCCCAGGGGGCAGAAGGTGTCGTCCTTTCCCCCCAGCGGCAGTGTGAACCCCAGGGGGCAGAAGGTGTCGTCCTTCCCCCTCAGCGGCAGTGTGAACCCCAGGGGGCAGAAGGTGTCGTCCTTCCCCCCAAGCGGCAGTGTGTACCCCATGGAGCAGAAGGTGTTGACCTTCCTCCCCAGCGGCAGTGTGTTCCCCAGGGAGCCGAAGGTGTCGTCCTTCCTCCCCAGCGGCAGTGTGAAACACAGGGGGCAGAAGGTGTCGTCCTTCCCCCCCAGCGACAGTTTACCCTAACCAGGGGAGACACCAATCTCCCAGACAGCGCAGATGGGACCGTGGTCTCTGCGCCCACAGCTTGTCCAGATCCCCAACTACCGTCACTGGGACAACCGGAGGAGGGGGTAAGTACAAATTCCCCTCCCCAGCTAACTTCTAATGTGGCCCCAGGGTTAACAGAGGAAATGTTAACCCCCACTGACCCCCACGTTTCCCTGGCTACTGAGCCGGAATATGTCCCAAGTACCCCAGCAGAAGAGCTGACAGCGGGGCAGGGTGCAGTCGGCCTCTGCCCTCCCTTTGTCCCTTGTACAGAGCAGGATGTCCTGCAGGTTATACCAGCAGAAGAGCTGGCATCAGGGCAGAGTGCCGCTGGCCTCTGCCCCTCAAGTCCCCTCAGCGTGTTGCACCATCACCCCAGCAAAATATCCAGGTACCTGGTTAGACTTCCCCCCAAAGGAGAGATGTGTGACGAAGTGCCCTTCGCCACTTTGGCTTGGAGAGGACTGTTTGCCAGCCTCCTGCCCTGCGACTATGGCCCTGGTACATATTGCCCTTTGGAACCAGTGTTCGGCCATACCAGAGTGTAAGTCACTCATTCTGGCCCTTTACATACAGGGGGGTCATTCTGTACTTGCCCTGTGTGAACCATGATACCCCAGATAACTGTGCCATGAAGCCCATTCATATAATGAAAGACTATGGGAAAGACTTTAGCTACATGGCAATTGAACTGTGTGAAGAGGATCTGAGCGCTATTCGGTGGTTTTGTGTGCTCAGATCCCAGCTATCTGGGGATATGGGAAATGTGAGTCAATGTGAATTGCAGTAATGCTGATGGGTTGTCAAACTAGAGAATTGACCAACAAATACTTTTGTCCGGACATCCCCAGGCCGATCCGTTGGGATCAGACCGTGTATGCCGGCTTATGGTCACGGGGGAGGTGTGTAGCGGAACCCATCACTGTTTTAAACTGTTTTATGATTATTATGGTTAAAATATGATCCTACTATATATATGTTGGTTGATGTTCTACAGAATATATTGGCTCAGAATATTAGCCAGACTTTTGCAGACCTAGGCTAATAGATAATCCTGTTACAGAGATTCAAGAGATAAGAAAGTTGTAAAGGATCCTTGCATTTTCCAAAGTGTTTTCATTCTCTGATAAGAACAAAGAAGAATGATCTAATTAATGTCTGATTGTATCCAAGTTGCCAGGGAGGTGTGACTCACCTATTGTCCTATATGTGTATTGTATGGGGGATATGTGCAATGTCTGTGTGTTATGTGTAAAAACATACTTTTTCTAACTTTTGAACCCCTGGTCTGATTCATCCCATTTTTGTATATGTTGTTCCCCTGGGTGAGAGATATTGAATGGTGCGGGACTTAAAGGTGTACCCCCTGTATTTGGGGTACATCCAGAATGTGGTTAAAATTGTGTCTGTTTTAATTGTGTTACCTGTTATCTGAGGGGAGGAGACGTGGGGGTTGAACCATGTATATAATTGGCTGTTGTGATAATTATGTGGGTGTAGCCCTTCAGAGGGCACCATTGCATAAAAGGAGATTCCCTGTCATTAAAAGTTAGTTCTTCTTGACCCTTCAAAACGTAGCCTTGTCTCGTTATTTGAGGGGATCGCTATCATACTGGGGATTGCTATGCTTCTGCATACTCCCTTGAGCTGTAACTACTGAACGCTTGTTCCTGATGTACTATCCTTGGAGTCTGTGGTGGTTTTGGTGTCCGGTGCGGTGCTTGTAGGCCTCAACGCAAGCTAGGACGCATCCATCAACGGAGGTACCCGGTCGGGGTGCCAGTAGATCCGTTACAACTATAATACCATATTTTAAAATCCAGTGATGTGTTTATATTGTATTTTACAGTGTTGAGAACTTGTCTGTAAACCTTTTGCAGGTCCTGTTTCGAAGGCGTAATATTATTTCCTCCATTTTCGGGTTAAGGGTTTGAACACCAGGGCGTCATTGGGAATTCATAGCAATTTAATAGCGATTTCTGAACGTAACAGTTACTGGCTTGACAGATCAAAGGTTTTGCGGCAATGGAGTTTAGATTTCAACATCCCGTAGGGTTTTTCCTCCTGTAACCCGCAGATCATTTACGGGTAGCTTTAAGAGGCCAATTCAATAGCTGTAAGTCTTGTGGGCTCCGTTACAGGCTACGGTTTTACAAGTTGTGGGAATTCAATGTTGCTGCAAGTGTATCCTTTTGTTTTAAATGTTCCCTTTTTTGCTTTGGCTATCCCTTCCAGGGGCGTAGGAACTGGGGGGACGAGGGGGACAACCCCTCTTGATTTTCTGCTAAAGGGGACAGGGGTCCCTTGCTTCCCTGTTTTTTTTTTCTCTCTGTCTCTCCCTTCCCCTCTTGTCTCCCCCTCCCCTATTCTCTCCTCCTCTCATCTTGTCTTGCCCTCTCCTCTTGTCTCATCCTTTGTCTTCCCCCTCTCCTCTTGTCTCCCCCTTGTTTTTCCCCTCCCCTATGGTCTCCCCCTTCTCCTCTTGTTTTTCCCTTTCCCCCTCATCTTGTCTTCCCCCTCCCCTCTTTGTCTTCCCCCTCTTCTCTTGTCTCCCCCTTCTCCTCTTGTTTTCCCTTTTTCCTCTTGTTTTTCCCTTTCCTCTTGTCTTCCCCCTCATCTCTTGGCTGCCCCTCTTCTCTTGTCTCCCCTCTCATTTTCATCTTCCCCTTCCCTCTTGTCTCCCCCCTCCCCTCTTGCCTTCATCCACATTCCTCCTGTCATTACCTCTCCCCCTATTGTCTTCACCTCTCCAATTTTGCCTTATCCCCCCTCCCTCTTGTCTTCATCTATACCCTCTTTTCTCCCCCCTACCCTCCTGTATTCACCTCTCCCCTTCTTGTCTTCATCTCTCCCCCTCTTGCCTTCCTCCACTTCACTCCTTTCTTTACCTCTCCCCCTCTTGTCTTCACCTCTCCCATTTTGTCTTATCCCCTCCCCTTCTTGTCTTCACCTCTCCCCCTCTTGTCTTCCTCTATACACTCTTTTCTTCCCACTACCCTCCTGTCTTTACCTCTCCCCTTCTTGTCTTCACCTCTCCCCCTCTTGTCTTGCCCCCCTCTTGCCTTTTTATCCCCTGTTGTCATTTTCTCCCCATCTTTCTCTTTTTCTCCTCTTGTTTTTTTGTCTCCATCTGTTTCTTTTTCTCCTCTTGTCTTTTTGTCTCCATCTGTTTATTTTTCTCCTCTTGTATTTTTGGCTCCATCTGTTTATTTTTATCCTCTCTTGTCTCTGTCTCTCCTCTGTTTTCTTTTTTCTGTCTGTCTCCATCCTTCTGCCTGTCTTCCTCTCCCTGTCTCTCACCCTCTCACTCTGCCTATCACTCCCCTCTGTATCTAAACCCATCTGTCTCATTCTCTCTCCATCTCTCTCTCTCTCATATATCTCTTTAAGCTTCTCTTTTTCTCTCCCCATCTGTTTATATCCTTCCACTGTTTCTTTCTCACTTTCAATGTCTGTCTCTACCCTCTCAATCCCTATCTCTCTCTCCTCCCTTATCTCTTTCTCTTACCTCTATATGTCTCCCCATCTTTCTTCCCCCTTTTCTATTTCATACTTCCCCTCTTGTCTTTTTTACCCCTATATCTCTCTCTCTTTTCCTGCTTCTTTCTCTCCCCCACCAAATTCTCTTCTTTGTCACTCCCTTATTATCTATCCTTATCTGTCTTTTCCCCTTTCTGTTTCACTAACTCCCCTTGCTCAATTGCCTCATCTCCTTCCCCTTACTCCTATCCCTCTCCCTATCTCTCTCACCTCCTTGTGTCTCTAAACCCGTCTGTCTCTTTCACTCCTCTCCTCCTTTTGTCAGCTTCTCCTGTCCTGTGTCTCTCTTTGCCTCTACTTGTCCCACCCTGTCTCTCTCTTCTCCCAATCTACACCACCTGTTACTTTCTCTATTCTCTCTCTCCTCCCAATCTCTCTCTCCCTCCTTTCTGTCTCTAACCCATCACATCCTCATCTCTCCCTTACATTTATCTCTCCTCCTCTGCCTCTCCCCATATCTACCTCTGACTGCTCTGTGTATCTCTCCTATTAATACTATTCTCTCTGCCTCTAATCCCCACTGTCTTTCTCGCCCATCCCTTTTTCTTTCCTTCCTTCATCTCTCTCACTCATTTGTCTCTCTTCCTCTGTCTCATTCCTTGTCCCCTTCATCTCTTACATTTGCATCTCTATTCACCTTTCTCCAACTTTCCTGTATCTATCTCTCATATTTGTCTTGTTTTTCTACCCTCTCAGCCCCATTAAATTTGATGCTAGTAGCAGCACCGGCACACCCAAAAAGGCTGCAGGCTTGAAATTCGGCTGCGTTACAGAGCTATTAAATTGAACCATGCCGCGAGTTACAGCCCGGAGACGCAAACATGATCAATTAGTCAAAACCGTAGTTATGGTTTTGACAGAGCCGATAACAAATGAAATCGTCATCATTACGTCACTGAAAAATGGAGGTTAGATTTCAAAGCCTTACAGGTTTCAATTACGAGTTTCGATCAGACCCACATTCCAGAAATAATGCAATATTAATAATTCAGTAAATAGGATATTCTAGTCCATGCAAGTTTCATTATATGTATTAACACATTAGCACTCTGTGCGCTCTCTCTCTCTCTTTGTGCCCTCTCTTTGTGTATACACTCTCTCTCTGTGCCCTCTGTCTCTCTCTGTGCCCTCTCTCTGTGCTGTATGTGCTCTCTGTCTCTCTCCCTTTCCCTCCCTCTCTCTCCTCTCTCTCTCCCTTTCTCTTCTCTCTCTCTCACTCCATCTCTCTCTCTCCATCTCTCTCTTTCTCTCTCTCCATCTCTCCCCCTCCCTCTCTCTTCTCTAGCCCTCCCTTTCTCTTCTCTCTCTCTCCCTTTCTCTTCTCTATCCCTCCCTTTCTCTGTCTCTTTCTACGTATTAACCAATTAGCACTCTGAACGCGCTCTCTCTCTCTTTGTGCCCTCTCTTTGTGTGTACACTCTCTCTCTGTGCCCTCTGTCTCTCTCTGTGCCCTCTCTTTGTGCTGTATGTGCAATCTGTTTCTCTCCCTTCCCCTCCCTCTATCTCCTCTCCCTCTCTCCCTTACTCTTCTCTCTCTCTCTCTCTCTCTCTCTCTCCCTCTCTTTCTCTTCTCTCTCCCTCCCTTTCTCTCTCTCTCTCTCTCTCTCTTTCTCACTCTCACTCTCTCTCACTCTCTCACCCTCCCTCTCCCCCTCCCTCCTCCCTCCTATGTTGGGCACTGCAAAGATCTCTTATTTTAATGTGTATAAAAGTTACACATACTATACTTAATGGCTTTTTAAACAGGAGAAAACTTAATAACTAATGTCTTACAACCCTATTAAATTTGAAGCCCGTAGCAGCATCTGCACACCAACAAAGACTGCAGGCTTGAAATGTGGCGGTGTTACAGAGCTGTTAAATTGGACCACGCTGCTAGTTACGGGCCATAGATGCAAACCCGTTAACCATTCTTGCACAAGTTGGATGTGTGGCTGTGAACATGATCAATTAGTCAAACCCGTAGTTACGGGTTTAGACAGAGCCAATGGCAAAGGAGATCGTCATCATTACGTCACTGAAAAATGGAGGTTAGATTTCAAACCCGTACGGGTTTCAATTACATATTTCGATCAGACCTGCATTCCAGAAATAATGCAATATTCATAAATCAGTAAATATTATATTCTAGTCCATGAGAGTTCCATTATATATATTAACACTTTGATTGCCATGATCGATATAACACAGAAATTAAACAGAAATAAAGTATTTTATATTGCAGATTTGCGAGCTTGAGAATGTTGTGCATTGTAATAGCACAACAAAATAACAGGTGGCTCAAGGTGTAAAGGGAAGTGAGTACAATGGGGTGCTACTAGGGATAAAGGAATTATATGACAATAGAAAAAAGAAGAAGTAAAGGGTATCCCTTTTACATTGTGCAAACCCTAGGGCCTAATTGTAATATAGAGAATAATACATAATAAAACTTAGCGTTTAATAATATGGTTAAAACTCAAAATTAAAATCTTGATACTCAGACGTCACGTAAAAATTGGATAAGGAGTGGAAAGGACTCAATATGCCACTATATATATTGGATAAATAATCCTATAAGACCACTGAAAATGTGATCCAGCTATAAAGTGCTAAGTGCTGTGAACAACTGTGGGACAATTGCTGTGATAAATATTGTACAGAATGGAAAAAAGTGAACAGTGCTAAGTGCAAATAATGATCATGCTAATCACATAATCGTAGATATGATGAATATTAAATATGATGGATATTAAAGTGCTGAATATCCAAAGGATATACCAAAAAAAGAGTGAATATATCAAAGTGCGGAGTGTTAAATAATTGAGGCTTATAGGAAAACAATAAATGCTGGTAGTAAATGCAAAAGGTCCTTGGAATTATATAGGACCACTCCTAAAACTACCATTGCATAGGAGATGTCTATTGTAAGGGACTGGGGCGTCCACATTCCAGAATTAACTAATTGACAATGTTCCTTGTTTAAATACTAATAGTCTTGAGAGAGAAAAGAGGACGTGTGAAGTCAATTAACAGGGCTGTAGGCCCATACAGAAAAGAATCACAGCTCCTAGCTCCACGAACGCTGCCTATGCATCCAGTACTGACATCATAGGTCAGCGTTGCGGCGTCACGTAACGTGAAACCCGACGCACGTTTCTAAACAATTTCAGCAGGGCTACCAACAAGGCCAATGGAAGACTATTTAACCCATTCTGTTACCATGGAGACGTGGAAATTAAAACCAAATAGCTTTATATGTACAATAAAAGTAAATGATAGGTGGGAAATAGAATAAAGGAAAACTAGTATTACAGTATAGAAGTGACACTATAGAAGAAAACCTATAAAGGCTATACACCTATGGATAACAATATAAATGGGTAATAATATAATATTTTATAAAAATATGAGAACAAAATACATATGATCCCATAATATATACAGAAAAATACATAATATTAATGAGATTGATTAGATTATGATTACCATTCTGGATGTAACAATCAATTATTGTTATATGCATACACATATTAAGTATTGCTAAACATGTTAGACCTATAGAGTATTTAACAAATACTTAAACTTAGGAAATAATGCCAAATAGTGCTGGTCAAATAGTATATAACATTATTTTGGACAAAGTTTTGAATATTAAAAGATATATATATATATATATATATATATATATATATATATATATATATAAAATACATCCATAATTTCCATATCCATAAAGAGCCTATTATACAGTCCATATTAAAGTCATATTTTAATCATATAAAGCAAAATGAATTCAATCATATTGGGCACTCTTTTGTTAAATATAATATAATATACTCCTTGTATTATACTCTTATGTGGTACATGTTCATTAACTTACAAACGGTACATATTCACTGCAGTCTTTGCATTGTCCATATTATATACATGGCCTGGATTTGCCTACAATATGAACAAAACTCCATCTTCATATTATTATCATAGTTCATCAATATATTAGACCCCAGATGTTGAAAAGATGGGGGTTATTATAGCTTTTATAGCCTATATCTCCAAGAGGTATCAAATTGACAGGATAGATGTAAAAATGTTCAGGTCAGGGCTAATTGTAGAAGTAAAAATACACAGACCCTAACGTTATTAAATAAATGGTGTGAAGGTGAAACCTTCATTTAATTCCCAAGGTGTTTCAGTTTTCGATGGGTATATCAATTGAGCTTCTTTTTTCAAAAGCTCCTTGTCAATATTACCTCTTCTTATGGTTTGTTGGATATTATCAATGGCTATAAAAGAGATATTATTAAGATCCCTGTTATGTTTTAAACTTACATGGTTAGCTACAGGTGTGTCATATACATGTTCCAGAACCCTGCGTCTGAATTCTCTACAGGTTTTACCTACATACCTCATGCCACATTTGCAAAGCATAAGATATATAACCCCTACTGACTCACACATCAGTAGTTGTTTAATTTTAAAATGTGTGGTTCCATCTCTAGAAGAGAATGTTTTGGTGGTATTTACATATTTACAAGCTTTGCATGAAAGACATTTAAAGCAGCCTTTAGTTTTATTCAGCCAGTTTTTACTTTTGTCAATTTCCAAGTGACTTTTAGATAGCATATCCCTTAGATTAGTGGAGCATCAACTAGTGATCTGTGCCTGGTTACTTAGGAAAGGCCTCAAATCATCGTCATCCAGTAAGATCTTCCAATGATTGTTGAATATTCTTTTAATTTCATGCCACTTTCCATTATAAGTGCCAATGCCCCTTACTACTTATTTTTCTCTATCAATAACAGATCTCTATCAACATCTTTTGCTCTCTGATATGCCTTCTTAAGGGTTTTGTTGTTATATCCCCTTTTTTTAAAAACAGTATTAAAGCTATCTAGCTTATTTTTCAAAGTCAGTTGGACTTGAACAATTTGTTTTTATTCTTAAATATTGTCCCACAGGTATTCCCGAGACTATGGCTTTAGGATGAATGCTATTAGCTTGTAACAGACTATTTGTGGCTGTAGGTTTTCGATAGGTAGTAGTTTGAAGTTTACCATCATCCAGTTTGTTAATTTTCAAATCCAAAAAAGTAATACTAGATTCATTAATCTCTGATGTCAAGTAGCCCCATGTCATTCCTATTTAATACATCAATGAATTCTTCCAGTTCCTTGGAATTACCACTCCAAACTAGTAAAATATTATCGATGAAACAGACCCACAACTCAATTTATTGAGTGTATTTGTCCATCTCATTGATGAATACCATTGTTTCCTCCCACCAGCCTAAATATTAGTTTGCATATGTGGGGGCACATGCTGTGCCCATAGCTGTCCCACATATCTGCTGGTAGAACTTATTGAGGAAAACAAAATCGTTGTTAGAGTTAGTACAATCTCTAAAAGTCTCAACACAAACTCATGATGATTTTTTGCAATGAGTTCCTCTCTTGGATAAGAAATATTTAACTGCATTTATGCCTCTTATGTGTTGTATGTTAGTGTACAATGACTCAACATCTAATGACACCAATAGTTCCTTTTGACTGACCGAGATGTAATTTAATTTTAATAAGACATCTTTTGTGTCCTTGACATAGGATGCTAAAGTAACTACAAAGTCATGCAGAATAAAATCTACATATTTGCTTGGATTTTCAGTTAAGCATTCAATGCCTGACACTATGCCTGGTGTTTTTTTTTTAAATGTATTTTAGGAATGCAATAAAATGTGGCAATTTTGGGACTTGGATTTATCAAAAATTCAAACTCTGATTTATTGATAACCTTTGTTACAAGGCCTCCATTTAAAATACCTCTCAATTCTTCAATTAAGTCATCTGTGGGAACTATTTCTAGTCTTTTGTAACTTTTTTTGTCTTTTAAGAGCCTCTCACACTCCATGGTATAGTCACTTTTATCTAAAATTACTATATTCCCATTTTTGATGACTATATCACTATTGTCTTGTAATTGTCTTAAGGCCCTTTTTTCAGGTTTGGTTAAATTTTGAGACATATTCACAGTGTTTGATAATTTTTCCATGTCCCAAATCACATTGCTTAGAAAAAGTTCACTTAGTGGTGGTGTATATTTACTCTTTGGTTTGAAAGAGGAGAAAGGACCTTTGGATTGGAATTCCACATTTTCAGACAGTAAAATTTCAAGATTGTTGAGAATGTTGTGCTATTAATTGTAATATTCAACATCATTTTCCTTTAATATTAAGTACAGGACTTTAACCCCCTTGCAAGTTCTCTGTAGCACCCGTTGGCTTTTTGGCTCTATTTGCGGGTTACAAGCTTGAACGCCAGTGGATTCATATTCATTTAATTTCGATTTTCGAACATAACAGGTCAAAGAATTTGCGGCCGCGGAGTTCAAATTTCGACGTCCTTTAGGGTTTTTCTTCCTGTAACCCGCAGATCGTTTACACTTTCAGGGAATTTAATAGGACTGTCTGTCTCTCTCATACCCTGTATCTCTTTCTCAGCTCCTCCTCCATTCCTATCTGTCTCCCACTTCTGTCTTTCTCTTGTCTTAGTCTAATTCTCTCTTTGTTTCTTTTCCTCTCTCCTCCTCTTATTCTTCTCCTTTCCTCTAACCATCTTTCTGTCCTCCATAATTTTACCTTTTGTCACCTTCTCCCTCTTCCCTCTCTTTCTTTTCCTCTCATACTGTATTTTGCTTCCGCCCTCTCTTCTTTGATCTCCCTCTGTCCTCCTTTTCTTAATATCTTCCACTCTGTTTCTCACTCATTCTGTTTTTTCTTCTGTCCCAAGATTTCTTATTTCGAACTATACTGTCTCATTCCCTTCTATTCCTCTCTCCCTATCTCTTCCTCTTCCATTTTCTCTCTTTCCCATTTCCCTTTCTTTCCTAATCCCTTTTGGGTCATCTATTTTCTCCATGTATTTTCTTTTACTCCCTTCTCTTCCCCTGTTTCTACTGTTCCCACTGTACTCTTTGGTTCTATTTCCTCTTTTCCTATCCTTTTTCTCCTTTCTCTCCCCCTCTCACTTTTGTCTCTCCTTTTTCTTCTCTGCCTCTTTTTCTACCTTTTTTCCCTGTTATTCATGGTCCTTTCTCTCCCTCCATGTTTTTCTCCCTCTGTTCTCTCCTATTCTCTTATGTTCTCTCAATATATTCTACTAGCGACTTGCCCGTCAAAAATGATGGGGAAATAAAATTGCAAGGCAGGTAATGCTGTTTGCCACAGACATTATTTTTTTTGGTGGTCTGAGATGCTTCGGCGCTCATTGCAAGGCTGTTAGTTGTTGTATTTTTTTTTCTGATAGGCGCTTTTGCTGTTATTGTTTGGTCGGCTCTGATCTGCTGTTTGTGCTTATTGCAAGGCTTTGTGTGCTATGAGCAGCGCGTTGGCGCTCGTTGTGAGGAACGCGGCGAATGGCTTTTATGTTTATTGCGATACTGTTTTTTTAGTTTTTTTTGTGTATATGTATTTGTGTATGCTAATTAAATAATTAATAAATTAATAAATGAATATACTTTACCTATTTGGAAGTAATATATGCAGGAAGCATTGTGCTGAAGAGCTGACAATCTGTTTTTATGTTCCTGCAGCATACAATGTAGGTTTGCACTGTTGTGGAGCTGAGGTGTAAGTGTCAGCAATGTGTGCAGTGTGTAGTGTAAATAGGCTTCATGCTCGAGGGGAAGCCATTAGTGTAGCTGTGTACTTCCGCATTGTGTAAGTTAATGTGGTAAAATGGCAGCGAATGTGTATGTGGTACGCGGGTGTGGATGATTTAGTGTCCTTGGTAAAAGTGTATGCTGTACCTCTTACGGCTTTTTGGAAAAGCTGTATGTGCTTGGTGGTGTTTTGCGGCTTTAGGGTCCTGTAGCCTTGTTTTCATTTTTTAAGCGGCCATTTTTTTCTTGCTTAGGGGATTTTCGTGTGTCTAAACTCAGGATTTTGGACTTAAATTGAGGTGTAACTTCACTTGCAGAGGTCCTAGGTGCCCCCCTTGCTGTTGGTAAGCTTTTTATGTATTTTTGTGTGTATTTATTGTGTTTTTAATGTTTTCAGTTGCGCGCGGTTCGGCCGTTAAGGTTGTATTTTTCAAGTTCGTAATGGGTTCCCGCGGCTCCTATTTTTTAGGCTAAGTCCGTAAATTTTGCGTTCTAAGTCCTGCGGTTCGTATTTTTTTGTGTAAGTCCGTATTTAGTGATTGCGTGTTAGATCTATTTTGTTAAAGTGCCGCTTGTGTGGGTGTTTTTAACCAAGTGTGAGGTCGCCGTAGAGCCTCCACCTCTGCAAATGCGGCCCCGCGCTTCACACGGGTCCGCATTTGCAGCCTGCAATGAGCCTTTGCTCACAAAGCGTGACGACGATTCGTAGTTTGACAACTATTATATGTGACTAGCGTATTGCCCGTCAAAAAATGACGGCAATCAGATGTGTATGTTTTAAAAGTTGTTTAGTTATTAATATACACATGAAACTGTAAGGTAGCTAATGTTTTTTTTTGTGTACTACTGAAATATAGAATTCAAATTAATAAATGAATTTACATATTTTTATGCATTGTGTTGAAGAGCTGGCAATCTGAGTTGATGTTGCAGCAGCATTAGTGGTGTGTAGGTGCTGTGTAAGCGTGATGAACGTGTGCAGTGTAATAGTGTGCGTGCGCGAGCCGAAACCGTTAACGTAGCTGTGTACTTCCGCATTATCCTAAAATGGCGGATAATGTGTTTTATGCGTCTTCCCAGATTATCGGTACGTGTTTTGCGTGGTTATAGTGCTGTAGCCTGGTTTTCGTTTTGTTCGTCCGTCATTTTTTCTGCGTCGCTCATTGCCAAGGTACTACGGTTTAATGGCTCGCCTCGCTGCGCGAGGCTCGCCAAGCAATGATCGCCTGCGGCGCTCATCGCTAAGCCCGCTAAAGTACTACGGTTTAACATTAAATTTGTTTGCCACACAACATAACACTACATTTGTCCCTTTTTTTTTTCTTCAAATAAATACATTTTTTTTTAAATAAAATTAATATTTTTGTAATTTGCAACTTATATTTCATCAAATGCGTTGGTTTAGGCGGGAAATCCGATGTTGCGCGAGACAAAGTCGTTAAATCTGTGTTAATGCGTAAATCTGTCATTTCTGATCGTAAAATGTACTCGCTACTGTCTTTTTACTCATTGCGCGGTTAATCCGCATCCTTTATCTCGTATTTTTTCTAACACCTACGTCTATGGCTGTGTTTTACGCAGTTCGTAGTAGTATAGCCTCGTTTTCATTTTTTTCGGCGGCCATTTTTTTCTCGCTTAGCCGATTTTCAATCTTTGTAACTCAGCAAAATCGCTGTAAATTGGAGTTCCAACTCACTTCCATACGTCCTGCCTGCTTCCCCATGCTGTAAGTGACCTTTATTTATTTTTTTAGTGTGTATTTATTGTTTTTTTTAGTGTTTTGTTTCCGCCGCTTATGACGTAATTTTTTTCAGCTCGTATTTTTTTTTGTAAGTGCTACGAAGTAACGGCTCGCCTCGCTATGCGAGGCTCGCCTGCAATGAGCGCCTGCGGCGCTCATTGCCAAAGTGCTACGAAGTAACGGCTCGCCTCGCTACGCGAGGCTCGCCGAGCGATGAGCGGCTGCGGCGCTCATCGCAAAGTCGTACGCACTGCGCAACGGAGCGTGACGACGTCTCGTAGTTAGACAATTATAATATGTGATTCCATTCTTCTGTTCTCTAACTCTTTCTTCTCACACTTTTCTTCCTGGCTATGTCTTCTTTTCCATGTCTCCCTTTTCTCTTATTTTTCTTTCTTTCCCATCCTTTCTTTTCTTCTATCTCCCCTCTCACTCTTATCTGCTTTACTTATTTTTGCCTCTCCTTTTTTCTTCTTTGTGCTTTGACTTCTGTTTTCTCTATTTCTTTTCTTCGTCTATTTTTCCTATTCTGTGTTCTCCTATATTTCTCTATTCTTTCAAACCTTAGCTTCTCTCACTTCTTCTCCACTCTTTTATCTTTTTTATCTTCTCTTCTCTCTGCTTCTTTCTCTTCTGTTTGCTCTGTCTTGTCTTCTCTGTATATACTATCCTTTTCTCTTCACAGTCCTTCCTCTATTCAAACTCTGAAATCTCAAGAAGTAACTCTTCTTATCTTAATGCACATCACGATACTTATCCCCCCCCCTCTTTCTAATACAATTATAAGTGGGATGGAGTCCAGTCTTGAGCAGTTACAAGGAGTGGTATCAGCATGGGATTACATTTTTAAACCTTAGAAAGCATGTAAACATTTTATATTAGCACAGTTCTGTACAAAGTAGGACTTCAGCAGCCTAGATGATTTATAGAGGGACAGTGTCATTTTTGTGGCAAGCCACTCAGGTCCACATTTCTGTAAACTTTATCCCCACCCCCAGAATTTTTTCGGCTCCTATGCCCCTGATCCTTTCCTTTATGTGTTTTTTTTTATCAGCGTTTTTATGTAAAATCAAATGTAAATAAACCTTTATTGTTTCAAGGATATTGACCCTGGTGCAAAAAAATAATTAGGAGTCCCCCACTGTGCTCGTTTACTCAATGCCACTTGCTTTTTACCACCTTCCAGAGCTGCACGTCTCCCTCCTGCCTGAGCTCCACATTATATCAACATCCTCTCTAGGAGGGAAGGATGGGGGGTTATTTGGATTGGGTGTGGCTGAGGTGCAACAGATATATATATATATATATATATATATATATATATATATATATACAGTATATATATATATATATATATACTGTATATATATGCAGTATATATATATATATATATATATATATATATATATATATATATATATATATATATATATATACACGCATACACCAGCCCTCACTACATAAATGTAGACGTCTTAGGGGGATTCGGGTGAAATACAAAAAGAAAGTGTGGTCTGATCAGGGGTGTAGCTACCATTGGTGCAATGCACAATGGCCCTCCCTCCATCTTTGTTGTGAAATTGCACCTGTTTTCAGAGAAATCATTTCTAATCTAAAGTCACCAAAGTCTTTTCTACGTTTTGCAGTATGTTGTGCTATCAGAATGCCACAACTACTAGTTCAGAATCTTTACATTGTAAAGTTGTAGGGGTCAAATATTTATCTGGTATGGAAAGTGAGAATGACAATTTGTCTTTGGAGAATCAGTTGTATGATAATTGGATATAGTTTCTGTGGATTCTATATGTGATGCTTTATTGTTGACTAAAGGTCTGCTCCTTTTGTTTTTTCCTTATAATTGCAACAAGCGAATGTGTAATATCACTCATGTAATACCACTTATATAATATCACTTATACCAGTAATATATTTGGTGTTTTTTATGACAACAAAAAACAAACAACATAAAGTACATTATTATAAAATTGTCTATAATTTGAATTTGAATTGAATCACAAACTTAAAAACAGGAACTTTATTCTAAACTGGTTAAAAAACGTATATTGTACCCCTCTAAGATGCTCATTACATCCTGGTAGGATCAGGGCAATTCAGTGGATGTAATCTTTTTAGATTTTTCAAAGGCATTTGATACAGTGCCACATGGAAGACTAGTGAGCAAAAAAGGGATACAGGAATTGCAGTAAACATCTGCTCATGGATCGAGAGCTGGCTAAAAGACAGGAAGCAAAGGGTTGTTGTGAATGGAACATACTACGATTGGTTTAATGTGATAAGCGGGGTTCCTCAAGGTTCAGTATTAGGTCCTCTCCTTTTTAACATATTTATTAATGACATTGAAGTTGGACTCGAATGTAGTGTCTCCATTTTCGCTGATGACACTAAGTTGTGCAAGGTACTAAAATCAGATAATGATGTACTTTCCCTACAAAAGGATTTGCATAAATTAGAGAAATGGGCGGCTAAATGGCAGATGAGATTTAATACAAATAAATGTAAGGTTATGCATTTGGGAAGGAACAATAGCCAAGCAATCTATAATCTTAATGGAGCAAATCTAGGGGTATCAAAAATTTAAAGGGATTTGGGAGTACTAGTGGACAACCACCTAGGTAACAGCGCTCAAAGCCAAGCAGCGGCTGCAAAGGCAAATAAAATATTAGGATGTATTAGGAAGGGTATAGAAGCCACGGAAGAAGATATAATTCTGCCACTATACAAATCTCTAGTACGTCCTCATTTGGAATATGGAGTACAATTTTGGGCACCACCTCATAAAAAATAAATGTTAGAGCTGGAAAAAGTACAGAGAAGGGCTACAAAACTAATAAGGGGAATGGAGGGGCTAAGTTATGAAGAAAGGCTAAAACAAAATTAAACTTATTTTCGCTAGAAAAAAGGCGTCTAAGAGGAGATATGATTACGTTATATAAATACATCCAGGGTCAATATAAGGCTTTGTCAAGTGAACTTTTTGTAGCAAGAGATTTTCAACTGACAAGAGGACATCCTTTGAGGTTAGAGGAAAAAAGATTTCACCTTAAACAAAGAAAAGGGTTCTTCACAGTTAGGGTGGTGAAACTGTGGAATTCTCTACCAAAGGAGGTGGTGACAGCGAATTCGATAGACAACTTCAGATATATTTTTGAATAAAGAGGGCATTCAAGGCTATCCTAGATAACTAGCAAAGGAATATTGATCCAGGGAGAAATTTGATCGCCAGTTTCTGGGGTCAGTAAGGAATTTTGCTTTTTTTTCCCCTTATGAGACAATTGGCAAAGTTTCAATGGGTTTTTTTTTTCTGTTTGCCTTCCTCTGGATCAAATAACAATTAACAAATAATAATAAATAGTCCACATTAAAAAGATCAATAGAGATCTAAAAAGGTTGAACTTGATGGACTAACTCTTTATTCATCCTCCAATACTATACTATTAATAATTATTTAATCAATAATTTAATTAATAACTATTCCGCATATTGCAGATCAGAGGAGATCTTAACAGGTTGAACTTGATGGACTGAAAGTCTTTTTTCAACCTTAATTACTATGTAACTATGTAACGATATATCAGTAAACAAATTAAATAAAGGTACACAGTGACCACAAGAAAAAACACCAATCCATACAACACAATCCCTGTGTCTCGTTTCAGAGACCTCCTATCTGAAGGGCTATGGTGTGCCCCAAAAGCTGGATAATTGCCCTGCAATACAGTGAGAAACAAAAGGTATGGACTGAATCAAAGTAGTATCATGCCTGACCAGAGACGCAAAAGTAAGTTAAAAAATGATTCACACCGCTAAAAACAACTTTAGCCTGTTTTAAACCACATTGGGACCAAGTAATACACTACCAATATGATATGGGTATTCCACATGCACCCATAATATAAACACCCAATCGGATTAAGATTATGCTGAGTAATGATCAACTATAATATTGGTAGTTTAGAAAAGCAGCTGCTTTGGCATCTCTGGTCAGGCATGATTCTACTTTGATTCAGTCCATACCTCTTGTCTTTCACCTCTTTGCCAGCTTGTGGGGCACATAGCCTTTTGATAGGAGGTCTCTGAAACGAGACACAGGGATTGTGTTGTATGGAAAACCGTAGCCCCTAGTGTAACCCGCAAGACTTACGGCTATTAAAATGGCCCCATAAAGCAACCCGCCAACGACTTGCGGCTTAAGGGCGACAAAAGGCTACGGGACGTGGAAATTTGAACTGCGCACCTGCAAATCCTTTGTTCGTGTCAAGCCTGTAACCTTACGTTCCAATCACGCTATTAAAAAGCATCAGTGTTTGGAGTTGTTACGAAGAATTTCAAAAAAGCTGTATTGTTGCCCCCCTCCCTTTATGGATGTGGGAGTGAGTTTTGGAGAAGGCAAGAGGCATAACGATTAAGCCCCAGGCGTATCTATTGATAATTTAGTTTGTTGGTTACATCCTTACCTTTTTAGAATATTGCTTATCATTTAAGATTGTGAATGGCCAAGACTATCAACAATTGTGCCCTAGGCAAACAATAGAGGAAGTGGTCAATATGAGTGGTTGGTTTAGTTCTTTTCTTTCACAGCTTTTGGTAAGTTCTGAACTGTTTTCCTATATAGCATTGTTTTGAGCAAATGTGAGTGCCCTTGTTAGGGATGCTATTGCAGTGAAGCTTTATCTTTGATAGTTTATCCCTTTAAGAAAAAGAGGGACAGAATAGCTGTGAATTAAAAATATATTTTTTAGGTTTTATGTCATAGAAACACAGATAAAGATTTGGTGCACCTTCATCATCTTAGCTTAAATTACCTGCAAATCCTTTGTTCTGTCAAGCCCGTAACGTTCCAATCACGCTATTAAGTTGCAACAAATCCACTGGCGTTCAACCCAGTAACACGCAAATGGAGCCAAAAAGCCAATGGGTAACAGAGAGGACCCGCAAGGTGGTGAAAGTCCTATCCGTAGCATTGTAAATGCAAATGTACACACACTATTGTACTCATTATTAAAATGTATCCCCTACCAGAAATTGGGGCATTATTTATAAGACAGGGTAAAAATGGTACTGGGATTGTTAGATCTCAGTTTGATAGTCAGCGCTCTAAAATGATTTGGTCCGGATGGGCAGTTCCCAGGTATTTTGCTACTTAAGTTATAAATCCAGTTTCTATGGTACAGTTGTTTCTGGAACTTTTGAATCTATAATTTAAACTGTATCTTAGGTGGATAATTCAATTCCCATATGGTTGGGCCCTTTCAGTAATGTGCTGCTGTCTCCAAATCAACGCTGTCCACTGGATATGTGGGTATGGAAACAAGAGGGGAGGAGAGATCTTCTTTGGGAGAAAAAGTGAAATGCTGACTGCTGCATGCCTTGAAGGACCATCTATCACATGCAAACAAAATACCTCATAATAACGGAGGTCTCTTAAAGTGAGAGTCTAAACAACTGTCTGTGTAGATTGCTCAGTGTAGATTTAACGGTATGAAGTGACCTGCACCAGGTTCTTGTGCACTATCTCTCTCCCTCCCCTTTTATTTATAAGACAAGTCTTATTTCCTGTCCCATAAATATTCAAAAATCACTGTCACATGCCTCCAGTAATTATATCAGTCTTGCTGAAGTTTACTCAGAAGTCTTTTGGAATGCCCTCATTTTTTAATCTCCATGGATCCCTCCTTCTAGCCCGCTACATTCCATGAACCAGAGGATCTCCCAATTAAAGTATAACCGTGGAGGTCCTTATAGACCCCTATGGTACAAAATATTAACCTGCTATCATAGGGGTCCCAATGGACTCCCATTGTAATCTAAAGTGTATCCATTTGGGGTTCCTAAGGACCCTCATACAACGGGGATCTTCAACTGACTCCATGGCACCTAATGCTAACCCCTAAGGACCCCTAACCCCTATACCATGGGGGTCCTTAATGGACCCTAATGGCACCTAATGATATACCCTGTATTATGGGGCTCCTCCTAAATCCCCATGGCACGCTTCCTACCACCACATGGGTCCATTTTGGACTCTAATGGACCCTGACTCCCATAATCCCTAACACTAAATAGACAAAATAAAAAATACTTCTGAAAAAAAGAATTAGACTTGTAAATGGGCACCAAATACATTATCTATCCTTTCATGCCCACCAGCAATGATCAGTGAAGCCTTTGTCCTTTCTCCAGCCCTGGATAAGTGGACAATTCCATGTTCATTGAAGAATCAGTCCTCTTCTGCCTTGATTGAAGTGTAAATGGGCCTACGCCTAAAATAATCCTTTAAAAAACATAACTAATGGAGCTCCCCAGCTTACACATATTTTAGCCAACAGAAATATGCAAAATTATTATTTAAGACTTTATACTTCAGATTATCAGTGGGTTAATATTTGATGTCATGGAGGTCTATACAAGGTAGTGGGAAATCCCGGGGATGCCCTGGCTCATAGGGGATAGCGCTTATGAAAGGAGAATCCTGAGGGATCCCTGGTCTCATAGGGGGTAGCGGGTCTTTGGAGAAGCGGTCATAAACCCCCTGCATTTGTTTTTATTATTGTTTAAACCCCTGCCTGACATGGGAAGGGGTTTATATAGAACGATAGGGATAAGAGAAGATGTTAGGGCTATTGTACTGTGTTCAAGTTATTAGGTACCAATGCTGTAGTGTTAATGAGATGACTACTGAGATTCAGACTTGTAGTCTCCTGCGAGCAGGCAGCAAGCACACATTAGAGCTAGAGGGCTTTGTACAATGCGTGAGGCAGCCTTTTTCACTTTATTCTTTTTTCCTGTAGGCCATAGTATAGCTCCGGTACTTTTTTTAAAACTCATGTAGTTGTAAGAAAACCTTCCCAGAAGTTTTACGTGGAATGGAGGCAATAGCCCTTTAACAGCACATCCCAGACAAATGTTTTCAGACCTATGATGAAGGCATGTAAGAAATGTGAGATCTAGGAGAGTAGGTTGGGCATACAGTTACAAATCTTTCTGAGCGACACCCAAAGATCCCTGCTTTTCTTGAAATATTGTCCCAAAGCTTTACAGAAGTAAAAACCCCAATTAACTAAATAATGGGTGAGAACTGAGATCTGCTGATCATTGAAGTTCCTAACATAAAAACCTAGGAGAACTGAGTTCTATCATCTTATGCAGGATCTTTTTTTTTATGTAGCAGTGTTGCCTACAGTGGGGAAAAAAATAATGTAATGAAGGCTTTTCTGTCAGAGATTAATGATATTGAAGCTCAGGCACAATGGGTGGGTTTAACATGTCTGAGATGTTGATGAAGTATAATTATCCATTTAAGACTGAAAATTTGGAAAACAAGTGGTTTGCAAAATATATGTTCATCAACTCTAAAATACTGCTTTCATTTTTGTATAATTCCTTTTTCCAAAGGAAGCTGTTCTCGATTTATGGTAAATTTGAAGAAGTGCCATGTATTGTCTTCATTCCCAAAACAAAATACTGGGTACAAGAGTCAATCCCGTATTTAAAAAAATGTTTATTATGTGCCAAACTCTTTAGTGTACTTGAATGAGTGCCAGGGATTTGATTAGGAATGCATTCATTTCACAAAGGCTTTGTGTGTGTGATTTTTTTTATTTGCATTAGTGGGTTAACCTGTATTTTTATCATCTCTGATAAAGAGTTTTTTTGGGGTGTTTTTGATTTGTTACTTCGTTGTTATGATCTACTCTGGTTAAATTGTCTTAGAATTAGTTTATGTAGGTTGACAAATGGTATATGTTAGGGCTGAACTTGAATGTGCATGCAGGTTATCATGCCAAGCCTGCAAACAAAAATTGGACGAACCTAAGACTGGGTAAATCTGATACCTTAGATAAGTCTGCGAGTTTCTATCCTAAGTACTTTGGTATTTCACCATGGACATTGGATTCCTAGCTCAAAGACAGGACCCTCCCTCCTTTGCTAAATGTTAATCTGTATTTATCATTGTCTGAACTTAATTTATGTACAGCGATACAGAATATGTCGGCGCTTTATAAATGAACTATAATAATAATAATAATAATAATAATAATACTGTCCTTCCTATAGTACTAAGTGAAATGTATTCTATATTTTTTCTGAGGGCTACAACAACGCAATATAGAAATGTCGAGTATGGCAATTACTAGACACAACATTATATTACTTTGAAAGGAAAAAAATAATTTTGCGAATATATAAAGCATCCAACCATGGGTGTAGAAGAAGCCACGTGTGTGTGGGTGTAGAAGAAGCCACTGATTCTCAAAATGTGTCCCCCTTGTGCCGTTCCCCCGCCGTTTCTACACCCATGCATCCAACCTAAACAAATAGTTCTGTTATTTTTCAGAACTAGCAAACCATATTGAAAGACAGAGAAATTAGATATGTTTCTTTCCTAAAAAAAAAAAAAAATTAACAATTTGCTGATGAATGCTAGTCTCAATAAATCAGACATCCACCCTTGCTTAAGCCATCTTAAAGGAATTTCCTTATGTTATGTGCTCATTGTGGTGACATAAGGGGTGATTCTTTTCCACCCACAAACTGGACAAGGGTATGAGAATCAGATATTTCTGACATACTTGCTAAAATACACATTAGGGGCCTCATTCTATTACCGGCCGTAAATCGGCCGTAAGGCTGCGATTCCTTGCGGGGGTTCTGTTAACTCGCGATTCTATTATACGGCCCTGCAAGGATCTCCTCTTACGGCCGGCCGCATATCTTGGAACCGGCCGTAAGCTCTGAAATCTAAAAACGCAAAAATAAATTCAAGCCTGCACTGCACTGTACAGCTCTGTAAATGCTAGGGATCATATTGGGGGACATGAGGATTAAAAGTAACCCACTCTCAAGCTTGCACATCAGCCCAAACCCGAGTTCAAATTAACTGTTCATTTTCCGGCTGCGGCGTGGGCGGGTCTGAGGTGCTCCAAGCCCTCTGGACTTTTTACATGGATATTTTACGGATATTAAAAAATATATATTTTACGGATTTGAGTATAGGGTAATTATGTGCTATTTTTGCTAACACCGAATATCACTTTATAGACTCTGCAAAGTGCAGGATGGCTTTATTTGGGGGGTTTTTATGTGCTTAATTGGTGCTAGCGGGACCTGTTTGCTGCAAGTAAGCTGCTGCTCGCTTTTAGCCTTGCAGAGAGGGTTCCCGGAGCAATTGAATTGCAAATAGGAATTTCTTACGTCCGATTTCCTTGCGGCCGTTTATGATCAAAGGATTTCCTCCGGCGCGAGCGGCCGCAAGAGATAGCAAGGCACCGGCCGCAAGCCTGCCGGAATCCCCGGCCGGAGGGGAATAGAATAGCCGAATAGCTTGCGGCCGGTCCTTGCGGCCCCGCAACGGCTGCGGCCGCTAATAGAATGAGGCCCTTGGTCTTTATTTAATGGTTAAGAATTAATGTACTAAATAAATCTGTAGATTAACTCAAATACGGATAACCATTCATTTTTAAAATACATTGTAATTCCTGATAACCTATGCATTGGTTATTATAACATCACTGGCAGGGCTCTCTTCTAAAGTGAATCTAGTTGGACTGAAAGTAGACTAGTGAGCCTGAATGAGTGCAGCAAATACACATACAATACATGCATATTACATTCTTTCTTTATATAGTTGTTCATCTGGTCTTAGATTAAAGGTATACCTAAGTTTCCCTGGTTTTATCTTATTTACCACATGCTGCTTATATCAGAAACAAACATTTCATTGAGTCATTCTATACATATAAAGATTTATTTTATTTAATCACTAGTACTCCCACATTTGGAATATGGAGTACAATTTTGGGCACCACTACATAAAAGGGCATTTTAGAGCTGGAAAAAGTACAGAGAAGGGCAACACAACTAATAAGGGGAATGGAGGGGCTAAGTTATGAAGAAAGACTAACCAAATTAAACGTATTTTCTCTAGTAAAAAAAGGCGTCTAAGAGGAGATATGATTACCGTATATAAATATATCCAGGGTCAATACACAGCTTTGTCAAGTTAACTTTTTGTGCCAAGAGGTTTTTAACTGACAAGAGGGCATCCATTGTGATTGGAAGAAAAGAGATTCCACCTTAAAGAAAGAAAAGGGTTCTTCACCGTAAGGGTGGTTAATCTGTGGAATTCTCTACCAAAGGAGGTGGTGACAGCGGATTCAATAGATAACTTTAAAAGGGATTGGATATATTTTTGAATAAAAAGGGCATTCAGTGTTGTCCTAGATAACTAGAGAAGTAGTATTGATCCAGGGAGGATCCTGATTGCCAGTAGCTTGTGTCAGGAAGGAATTTTATATTTTTTCCACTTTGAGACAATTGGCAATGTTTCAATATGTGTTTTTTTCCATTTGCCTTCTTCTGGATCAAGTATCCACAGAGGAGATGTAAAATGGTTTAACTTAGTGGACTAAAAGTCTTTTTTTAACATCAGTTAGTAATAATGTCACTATATAAAAATAAAACATGTTTTCCACACCCCCAGAGTTGCTTACACAAGCACAGTGTACCTCCCAATAGAAACACTGCATTTGGGTATGGATTTTAACTCTTTACTAACCTTGGAGCCTACAGCAGCACAGTGCAGAGATTTACAGAGCAATGTCTGACTCCTTTCTTCCTTGTGCAGGAGACTACACATTCCATGGTTCCTTGCTACACAAACTGCCATCATGAGTGATACAATGTATTAGCTGTCTGTGATTTGCCAAAACAAATTATAAATTTTATGCTAATTTTAGCAAGGATTTCTAGGTGTGAACTCTGAAAATCAACTGCTTGCAAACTTAAGAGATTTAGCAAACGTTATGGTAAGTGTTATAATGTTTATTTTGGTATTTTTATGTGAAAAAATGTTTTTATACACTACTCATCACATGCATTTGTAATCAATGAAACTTAATTATTCCTTTAATTGTTATGTGTTCGGTAATCTTATATATGGTTCGGTTCTGCTTATCTCTGATATATGGTGAACATTTTTATACTTGCCTAACAGACACCCTTTTTATAACATTTTCACATTTTAATTTTTTATATACTAATATACATACATATACATTTTTTATTTTATAATGTTACTCATTTGAGTGATTTTTTCCTCCAGTTACTTGTGTTTGGCATTATAAAAAAACATTTATACTTTTGTTTTGATGTCTCAAAGCATATGTGATTAAGCTCTATTCCCAACATTTATTCATTGCCTTGTTCTATTTTTATTGTTTATATGTATCCTGTTATTTAAATCTTGCACATCAGATACCATGGGTCACATTTAAATTGGTCTCTGAATTCTAAATAAGCTCCCTTGTGTACAGAAGAGCTGATTTAAATACCCTTCCTGTAGGTTTACATTACTTCTTAAACAGAATTCTCAGTTTAAGGTGAAACAGGCTGACTTGGGACTTGTCCCAAACTAGGTTTAAACAAAGGAGCTGCCAAAGGCAGAACATAGTAGAACAGCCAGAAAATTTAAATCAGAATTTTCCAGCAGTTTATTTTTCCCAGGCTTTTCTTTCTTGCTTTCGTGGTCTCTGTCATTTTACCCAGATACTTATATGACTCTGTACTTAATCCCCTTATAAAGGGCAGCATTCAACAATCTTAGACTGTAAATAGCATTCATTTAATTTTTATTTGAAAGATCAAGAAAATGAGTAAATAAATAAATAAGCTCTTTAAACAAAACTATTTGTATGCTATTTTTGTTTTTAAAGTCTACATTCCCGATCCTTCAAATTTGCATATGTGTTTATTATAGAAAACCCAAAATATTTATTGCATATTTCTCTCGTATTCCTTGGCAGGCTAACTTTTAAGCATAAAAAAAAAACTTACTGCATGAATCATGACTAACTGAACTTTCTCCTGGTAAGTCCCAGCCTGGAAAAGCTTCCCTGAAAATAAAAAACCTGTGGAGCTTTGTGAAAATGTTGCTTTTCCTCTCTTATTTTTGTCCAAAAAAACATACGTACATACATAAATGTATACATGAACATATTAGCCAATTAGACAGTAAGGTCCTCATTTAATTGCGATTTGGCCAATTGAATAGTGCTCTAAATAAGCACATAGCATTTTTTTTTTTAAGAGAAGTTTTTAGTTAGTGAAAACCTTGATTTTGGATAGATGCTTACTAACTAAAAACTTATTTAAAAAAAAATATGTTATGTGCTTATTTAGAGCACTATTGAATTGGCCAAATCGCAATTGAATGAGGGCCTAAGTGTTTTGGTCATCTGAGATCCTTTGGCGCTCTTTGCGAGCCTCGCGCTGAGCGCCTTTGACGCTCATTGAGAGCCTCTCGGTTGGTGTATTTTTTGTTATCAGAGGCGCTTTTGCTGTCATTGTAAGATTGGCGCTGATCTCCTTTTTGCACTTATTGCAAGCCTCTCCCCTGGTGTACTTTGTGTCCTATGAGCACCGTTGGCCTTTGTGGTTTATTGCAATACTGTGGTGTGTTTTTTTCTGTTCTGTATATGTATTTTTTCATGATAATTAACTAATTAATGAAATCATAAATGAATATACTTGACCTATTTGTAAGTAATATATGCAGGAAGCATTGTGCTGAAGAGCTGACAATCTGTTTTGATGTTCCTGCAGCATATCGTCGGTTTGCACTGTTGTTGAGCTGAGGTGTAAGTGTCAGCAATGTGTGCAGTGTGTAGTGTAAATATGCAGCGTGCGCGAGGGGAAGCCGTTAGTGTAGCTGTGTACTTCCGCAATGTGTAAGTTAGTGTTGTAAAATGGCGGCGATTGTGTACGCGGGTGTGGATGATTTTGCTTCCTTGCTAATAGTGTATGTTGTACCTCGTACAGGTTTTTGTAAAAGTCGTATGTGCTTATCCGTGTTTTGCGGCTTTAGGGGTCGTGTAGCCTCGTTTTCTTCCGCGGCCATTTTTTCTCTCACTTAGGGGATTTTCGAGTGTCTAAACTCTGTAAATTGGACTTAAATTGAAGTGTAACCTCACTTCCAGATGTCCTGGGTGTCCCCCCTTGCTGTGTTTAATGTTTTTATTTTATTTTTTATGTGTATTTTGTTTTGTTTTTTATGTTTTCTGCTGTGTGTGATTCGGCCGTTAAGTTCGTATTTTTGCGAGCTTGTAATTTTTTTTCCCAAGTCCCATGGCTCGTATTTTTTTGTGTAAGTCCGTATATAGTCATTGCGTGTTATTGTTTTTTTTCAAAGTCCCGCTTCTGTGGCCGCTTTGTGAGGCGCCGTAGAGCTTCCACCTTCGCAAATGCGGCCCCTTGCCTTCGCGAGGGTCCGCATTTGCGGCCTGCAATGAGCCTTCGGCTTCACAAGCTCGCAAAGCGTGACGACGTTTCATAGTTTGACAACTATTATATGTGATGGCAGGGTATCATTGCAATGACAGGTGTTTGGCAATTTTATGCATGCATGCTTCTAATGCAACATACATACTCCAAGTCTGCTAAGGTCTCTATAGACCCATGTGTGGTATTCATTGTGTAGCATATTGTGCATGAAGACTCAATATTCTAGCTAGGTTTGTATAGAAAATGCATTTTGTATTGGCATAATAATATATGTTATTAATTATATATGTTATTCTGCCACATTTATGCCATCTTTTGAATAACTTGATAAGGGAAAACATTTTTTAGAAAGCCAAAAAAAAACTTTTACATTTAGTTTTTATATGCAATCATTCTTTTCAGTGGGATTGCATTTTCTCAATAGAAACCAAAATGGTAGATTCAACTGAAGCCTTATCACATATTATAATTCTCCAACTACGATTCGTCGTCACCCTGTGTTGCGTGGTGCGTACGACTTAGCGATGAGCGCCGCAGGCGAGGCGAGACGTTAAACCATAGCACTTAGGCAATGAGCGCAGCAGGAGCTCATTGCCGGCGAGCCGTTAAATCATAACACTCAGGCAATGAGGCAATGAGCGTCGCAGGCGCTCATTGCTGGCGAGCCTCGCGTAGCGAGGCGAGCTGTTAAACACGTCACATGCACGACTTAGGGAAAAAAAAACACCTCGGAACCAACCTTAACATAACAAACACCCACACGCACTAAGAATACGATTATAACGGCCGACCCGCGCGCAACTAAAAACAGTGAAAACACCAAATACTCACACAAACTACATAAAAAGCTTACCCATAGCAAGGGGGGGCACCCAGGACCTCTGAAAGTGAAGTTACACCTCCATTTAAGTCCAAATTCCTGAATTCAGGCACACGAAATTCCCCTAAGCGAGAGGAAAAATGGCCGCCGAAAAAAACGAAAACGATGCTCACAGCCCAGCCACGTACAAATTACCCAAGAGGGGATCCAAGATAAGCTCGGAAACCCGCATTAACCCCAGGGGCTCCGAGATAAGCTCGGAGCCCTGCATTAACCCCACATTAACCATCGTAGTGGGGGTCCCGATTGCACGCGATCGGGAACCCCCGCTGCAATCAAAATTCAAAATTCCCGCGTTACAGGTCCTTAAAGGACACGTTGTAAAAGAAAAAATATATACACTGTCACCCTGTCAATCATGGGGGTCAATACAGACTCCCATAAACCCCTCATTAACCCTGTCACTCATGGGGGTCAATATAGACCCCCATAAGCCCTTAATTAACCCTGTCACTCATGGGGGTCAATAAAGACCCCCATAAGCCCTTCATTAACCCTGTCACTCATGGGGGTCAATACAGACCCCCATAATCCCTTCATTAAGCCTGTCACTCATGGGGGTCAATACAGACCCCCATAAGCCCTTCATTAACCCTGTCGCTCATGGGGGTCAATACAGACCCCCATACGCCTCTATTTAACCCCATCAGTCCCATAAGGGTATATTAACACCATTATGGGCCTGTTATAATATTACATGAACCACATAAGTGCCATGATGGTCCTCAAGGACCATCATGACACTAAGTATAAACACTATACTGCACTATACCCCCCAATAAAACATTAAATATCAACTAAACACCCTCTACACTAACCTATTAACACCTACACTACTTACCCCCTATTAACCCCCACCACTCTAATTACAGAAAAGAAAAAAGCCCAAAGTCACACAAAAAAAATCTACATTACATGAAATAAAAAACCTAACTCAGAAAAAAATAAACTACATTACAGAAAAGAAAAAAACTTAAGTCACAAAAAATAAAAAAAGGAACATTACAGAAAAGAAAAAAAACATTACAACCCCCCCTCACTACAGAAAAAAAAATACACACCTGAAAAGGAAATACATATAATACATACAATATAAATACAATACAAATACAATACAATACAAATACATACAATTACAATACAATACAATTACATACAATACAAAACAATAAACCCCTATCTAATATACATCACACAATCTATCTAAATAAATACCATAATCTAATATACATCCTATCTATATAATAATACATCCCCAATCTATCTAAATAAATACCACAATCTATGTACAATACATCCTATGCTATCTATATAAAACACATACCCCTAGCTAACATACAGTAGATGCTATCTATATATAAACTATTCAAACCTACAGCCTCATTACCCCTTCCAATCTCTACCCTTTATCACGCCCAACTACCAGAACCCACAGAAACCTGCAGACACTTAACTCACAACACCTTTACAATTTACTGCAACCCCTTCTCAGTCCTCTCACTACCCTCACTTGCCCTGATATTGCTACCACACAATACAATTTGACTCTAAATTCCACCCTGGACTCTCTAGCCCCCATAACCGCAGGCAGACGCCCCTGCTCTCATCAACAACCATGGCACACTACACAAACTCGCTACATCCAGAAGTGCTCCCGTAGCGCTGAACAACTATGGAGGAAATCTCGCTCCTCATCAGACTTCCTTCATTACAAGTTTATCCTACGCTCCTATCACTATGCCCTCAATCTTGCCAAACAGAGCTACTTCTCATCATTAATATCAAATTTGGCCTCCAACCCCAAACATTTGTTCTCCACTCTTAACACTCTCCTCTGCCCTCCCCCACCTCCCGCCCCTTCCTCTCTTACAGCTGAAGATTTTGCTAGATACTTTAATAGTAAAATTGAAAATATTCATAATGAACTCTCCTCTCAACGCGCCCATATCACACCTTCTCCTCAAAAAACAAACAGCAGTCTGCCTTCACCCTTTCCCAAACCTATAGCCACTATAAACTCCTTTAACCCTGTAACTGAGGATGAAGTTGCTATCCTTCTATCAACCTCTCGTCTCACAACTTGTCCACATGATCCTATTCCATCACAGCTGATCCCCCCCCCCCCCTCTCTACCACACTTATCACTGCTCTCACACATGTATTCAACCTTTCCTTAGACACTGGCAAGTTTCCATCACCTTTGAAACAAGCCACAATTACACCCATTCTTAAGAAACCCACATCTGATCCAGCTTCTCCATCTAATTACCGCCCTATCTCTCTACTTCCCTTGGCTTCTAAACTACTTGAGTGTGTCGTCTACACTCGCCTTACACAATTCATTTCCTCCAACTCCCTCCTTGATCCCTTCCAGTCTGGCTTCCGGCCCCAACACTCTACAGAGACAGCTCTCACAAAAGTTACTAATGACCTGCTCAACGCCAAATCAAAGGGTCATTTCTCTATCCTAATTCTCCTGGATCTCTCTGCTGCCTTTGACACAGTTGATCATCCTCTTCTTATCCAAATTCTCCACTCTCTTGGCATCTGTGACACTGCTCTCTCTTGGTTCACATCTTATCTAGAAAATCGAACATTTAGTGTCTCCTTCTCTGGCACCTCTTCATCTCCTCGCCCTCTAACTGTCGGTGTACCCCAAGGCTCAGTCCTAGGCCCCCTCCTTTTCTCTATCTATACATCCTCCCTTGGTGCCCTTATACAATCTTTTGGATTTCAGTATCATCTATATGCTGATGACACCCAAATCTACTTCTCTGCACCTGAACTATCCCCCTCTCTGCTAGCTCATGTTGCCAATTGCCTCTCGAGCATATCCTCCTGGATGTCTGCCCGTCAACTCAAACTCAACATGTCTAAGACAGAGCTCCTTATCTTTCCACCCTCTACTACAGCTTTCACTCCGCAAATATCTCTCACTGTTGACAATGCCATCATCACTCCCACCTCTCAGGCCCGCTGTCTTGGGGTCCTACTGGACCCTTCCCTCTCTTTCATTCCCCACATCCAATCACTCACAAAATCTTGTCACTTTCACCTAAAAAACATATCCAAAATACGCCACTACCGCACACAAGACACAACTAAAATTCTTATTCACGCTCTCATCATATCTCGCCTCGATTACTGCAACACTCTTCTTGCTGGCCTTCCTATCACCCATCTGTCTCCACTCCAATCCATTTTGAATGCATCCGCTAGACTCATCTACCATACTAAACGATCAGTGTCTGCAGCACCTCTCTGTCAGGCACTCCACTGGCTTCCCATAGCGTCTAGAATACAATTCAAAATCATGACCCTAACATATAAAGCCCTCCACAATAGTGCACCCTCCTACATCTCTGCTCTCATCCCAAAATACACTCCCACCCGCCCTCTTCGCTCTGCTAATGACCTTCTTCTCTTCTCCTCTCTCATCACCTCCTCTCATTCCCGGCTTCAAGACTTTTCACGTGCTGCCCCTATTCTTTGGAACTCTTTACCTCGCACCACCAGACTATCTTCCTGCCTCAGATCCTTCAAAATCTCTTTAAAAACACATCTATTCAAAAAAGCCTATCAGCTTTAGCCTCTTCATTCACTATGCATCTCTCACTCTCCTGTACCTTACCCATACCCTTTAGAATGTAAGTTTGCAAGTTTTAATCTTATGAGGTGCTTTAGGGAAAGCACAGTGTATATCAGATTGAAAGCTCAATAACAGGGTCTTCCATTATTTTCATTGTGGGGCATTGTTTATACATAGTTACATAGTAATTAAGGTTGAAAAAAGACTTTCAGTCCATCAAGTTCAACCTGTTAAGATCTCCTCTGATCTGCAATATGCGGATTAGTTATTAATTAAATTATTGATTAAATAATTATTAATAGTATAGTATTGGAGAATGAATAAAGAGTTAGTCCATCAAGTTCAACCTTTTTAGATCTCTATTGATCTTTTTAATTTGGACTATTTATTATTATTGTTAATTGTTAATTATTGTTAATTGATCCAGAGGAAGGCAAACATAAAAAAAAAAAACCATTGAAACTTTGCCAATTGTCTCATAAGGGGAAAAAAAAGCAAAATTCCTTCCTGACCCCAGAAACTGGCGATCAAATTTCTCCCTGGATCAATATTCCTTGCTAGTTATCTAGGATAGCCTTGAATGCCCTCTTTATTCAGAAATATATCTAACCCCTTTTTGAAGTTGTCTATCGAATTCGCTGTCACCACCTCCTTTGGTAGAGAATTCCACAGTTTAACCACCCTAACTGTGAAGAACCCTTTTCTTTGTTTAAGGTGAAATCTTTTTTCCTCTAACCTCAACGGATGTCCTCTTGTCAGTTGAAAATCTCTTGCTACAAAAAGTTCACTTGACAAAGCCTTATATTGACCCTGGATGTATTTAAATAACGTAATCATATCTCCTCTTAGACGCCTTTTTTCTAGCGAAAATAAGTTTAATTTTGCTAGTCTTTCTTCATAACTTAGCCCCTCCATTCCCCTTATTAGTTTTGTAGCCCTTCTCTGTACTTTTTCCAGCTCTAAAATGTCTTTTTTGTGAGGTGGTGCCCAAAATTGTACTCCATATTCCAAATGAGGGCGTACTAGAGATTTGTATAGTGGCAGAATTATATCTTCTTCCCTGGCTTCTATACCCTTCCTAATACATGCTAATATTTTATTTGCCTTTGCAGCCGCTGCTTGGCTTTGAGCGCTGTTACCTAGGTGGTTGTCCACTAGGACTCCCAAATCCCTTTCAATATCTGATACCCCTAGATTTGCTCCATTAAGATTATAGATTGCTTGGCTATTGTTCCTTCCCAAATGCATAACCTTACATTTATTTGTATTAAATCTCATCTGCCATTTAGCCGCCCATTTCTCTAATTTATGCAAATCCTTTTGTAGGGAAAGTACATCATTATCTGATTTTATTACCTTGCACAACTTAGTGTCATCAGCAAAAATGGAGACACTACATTCGAGTCCTACTTCAATGTCATTAATAAATATGTTAAAAAGGAGAGGACCCAATACTGAGCCCTGAGGAACCCCACTTATCACATTAGACCAATCGGAGTATGTTCCATTTACAACAACCCTTTGCTTCCTGTCTTTTAGCCAGCTCTCGATCCATGAGCAGATATTTACTGCAATTCCTGTATCCCTTAGTTTGCTCACTAGTCTTCCATGTGGCACTGTATCAAATGCCTTTGAAAAATCTAAAAAGACTACATCCACTGAGTTGCCCTGATCCAAGTTCCTACTAACCTCCTCATAAAAACTAATTAGATTGGTCTGACACGACCTTTCCTTCATAAATCCATGTTGACTGCTACCTATGATCCTGTTCAAATAGACATATTCTTGTATTCTGTCCCTTATTAACCCTTCTAAAAGCTTCCCAACTACAGAAGTGAGGCTCACTGGTCTATAATTCCCCGGATATGCTCTAGATCCCTTCTTAAATATAGGTATCACCTCTGCTTTTCTCCAGTCATCTGGTAGAGACCCTGTAGTGAGCGAGTCTTTAAAGATTAGATATAATGGTTTGGCTATTGCAGAACCCAGCTCCCTCAGTACCCTTGGATGTATTCCATCAGGACCTGGGGCTTTATTCACATTTATTTTCTCCAACCTCTTTTGTATTTCTTCCTGCGTTAACCAATTATTTAGTGAAGGTAGTGTAGCCCCATTATGTTGCAGTGTCCCAACCACTGGTACCTCCCTTGTGTAAACCGACGAAAAGAACCTATTTAGCTCATCTGCCTTTTCCTGGTCACTAATTATCAGATGGCCTGTGTCACATTGTAATGGTCCTATCGATTCCTTCCTGGCCTTCTTCCCATTAATATATTTATAAAATATTTTAGGGTTAGTCTTACTTTCCATTGCAACTGACTTCTCATTTTCTATTTTAGCCAGTCTAATAGCCCTTTTGCAAGCCTTGTTGATTTCCTTATAGTCACATAAAGATGCCTCTGTTCCCTCCTGCTTGTATAATTTAAATGCATATTTCTTTTTCCTCATCATGATCTTTAAGTCATTGTTAAGCCACATGGGATGTGATTTACTCCTATTTATTTTATTTCCACATGGTACATGCTGATGAGTATGTTTATTTAGTAAGGATTTGAATGTTGTCCATTTATTTTCAGTATTCTTCCCTGTAAGTTCTTTGTCCCAGTCTATATGTTGTATTGCTGCCCGTAGCCCATTAAAGTTAGCCCTTTTAAAATTTAGAGTTTTTGTTGGCCCCTTACAACTCTGTTTTTTGTATTCAATCTCAAATGAGACTGTGTTGTGATCACTGTTCCCCAAGGGTTCCCCTATTTTTACATTTGATATTATATCAATATTACTTGTGATGACTAAATCCAAGATGGCCCCATTTCTAGTAGGTTCTTGTATTACCTGGGCTAGATAATGATCCCTGAGTGTACTCAAGAACCTGCTCCCCTTAGCTGAGCTGCTGGTCTCGTTTATCCAGTTTATATCAGGGTAATTAAAGTCTCCCATTATTAGAACTTGCCCATGCTTAGCTGCATTTCCAATCTGTAACAATAATTGTATTTCCTCACTTTCAGCTATATTTGGGGGTTTATAGCATACTCCCACCAATATGCATTTAGAATTAGCTCCTCCACTATTTAGCTCAACCCACAAGGATTCAATGATGCCGTTAGTGCCAGCATAAATATCTTCTCTAACTATAGGCTTAAATTCAGGCTTAACATAAAGACAGATCCCTCCTCCTCTTTTACCATTTCCCCTATCTTTCCTAAATAGGTTATAACCATCCAGATTAACAGTCCAGTCATGAGATTCATCCCACCATGTTTCCGTAATGCCTATTAAGCCCCATTTTTCTTGTACTGCTAATATTTCTAGCTCATCCATTTTCCCAGGCAAACTTCTTGCGTTTGCAATCATACACTTTATGTTGCTATGGCTCTGCTGATGTGAAGTGCCTGCCACTGTATTTGAGGCCCCTATTAATATCTCCCTACTTTCTATTGTAACCCTCCCCCCTTCTCCTCCCTCATGGGTAAATAATTCATCCCTTTCCCTCTCTACCCTATTTACCCCAATACTTCTATATAGTCCCTCCCCCCCACCTACAAGTTTAAAAACTCCCCCAGCCGTTCTACCATCCTATTCCCTAGCACAAAAGCGCCCTCATCATTAAGGTGCAATCCATCCCTGCTATAGAGATTGTACCCAAGTGAGAAGTCAGCCCAGTGCTCTAAAAACCCAAAACCCTCTGCACTGCACCACTTTTTTAGCCACGCATTAACCTCCCTAAGCTCCTTCTGCCTCCCTGGGCTAGCACGTGGCACTGGTAGTATCTCAGAAAATACTACCTTGGAGGTCCTTGCTTTAAGCTTATTCCCTAATTCTCTAAAATCATTCTTTAGGACGCTCCATCTTCCACTAACTTTGACATTGGTACCAATGTGTACCAAGACCGCCGGTTCATTACCAGCCCCTCCCAATAATTTATCCACCCGATCCACAACATGCCGAACCCGAGCACCCGGGAGACAGCAAACTGTTCGATTGCTGGGATCTGGGTGACAAATTACCCTGTCTACCTTCCTAATAATAGAGTCCCCTACCACCAAAACATGTCTGTTGCTCTGCCTATTCTGCCCTCCCTCTTCTCCAGTAGAGCTGTTCGCCCGGCTGTTAGAGGGAACAGCTCTATCTGGCATTGCCATTCCTGAATGGACATCGCCAACAGTTTCACTCAATCTGGCAAATCTGTTGTTGTTTGCCAACTCAGAACTGGCCTGCCTCCTCCTGTACCCTCTGATTCCCCTTCTAACTGTAACCCAGCTACCTCCCTGGCCATCCTCACTAGCCCCAGCTCCTCCCTCCATACTAGGCCCAGCAAAACTGTGCTCCGTGAGCACCAACTCCCTTTCCAGTGGAGCAATATCACTAAGTGCTGCAATTCTCCTCTCCAGATCTTCAATTGAGCTTCCAAAGAGGCAACATGCTCACACCTGTCACAGAGGTATGGACCCTGGATCATCTGTTCCAGTAGTGCATACATTTGACAGGATGTACACTGAATAAGGTTGCCACTGGACTGACTCATAATTATTATTATTGTCTACGAAATTTCAGTGGGAAAAATAAAGAATATAATATATTTATATAAAGTTTTCCTCCTTTGCACTATAAATCTGCCCCCCTTTTCTTTGAAGGCCCTTCTTTTATTTAAACTCCTAGGCTTTTACTAGAATTGCACTTGATACTGAAAATGTTCGCAAGCTCACAAGTTCCCCTTCTCCGGTTTCTATAAACTTCTGCCTTCTCGTCTGGGCACAATTAGTGCACTCTGCAATTTATCAGCCTTTACTTGTAAGGTAAATCCACTTGTAAACAGGCCCCAAACCAGCTCACAAATCCTTTATCCTAGTTTAACAGTCAAGCCACACCCCTCTCCCCTGGGCACACTTAGTGCACTCTGCAGTTTATCAGCCTTTACTTGTAAGGTAAATCCACTTGTAAACAGGCCCCAAACCAGCTCACAAACCTTTTACACAAGTTTAACAGTCAAGCCACACCCCTCTCACCTGGGCACAATTAGTGCACTCTGCAGTTTATTCGCCTTTACTTTTTAAGGTGAATCCACTTGTAAACAGACCCCAAACCAGCTCACAAACCTTTTATCCAAGTTTAACAGTCAAGCCACACCCCTCTCACCTGGGCACAATTAGTGCACTCTGCAGTTTATTAGCCTTTACTTTTTAAGGTAAATCCACTTGTAAACTGACCCCAAACCAGCTCACAAACCTTTTATACAAGTTTAACAGTCAAGCCACACCCCTCTCACCTGGGCACAATTAGTGCACTCTGCAGTTTCTTAGCCTTTACTTTTTAAGGTAAATCCACTTGTAAACAGACCCCAAACCAGCTCCCAAACCTTTTATACAAGTTTAACAGTCAAGCCACACCCCTCTCACCTGGGCACAATTAGTGCACTCTGCAGTTTATTAGCCTTTACTTTTTAAGGTGAATCCACTTGTAAACAGAACCCAAACCAGCTCACAAACCTTTTATCCAAGTTTAACAGTCAAGCCACACCCCTCTCACCTGGGCACAATTAGTGCACTCTGCAGTTTATTAGCCTTTACTTTTTAAGGTAAATCCACTTGTACCTAACCCCTGTATTGCGCTGTGGAATATGTTGGCGCGTTATAAATAAAGGATAATAATAATAATAATAATAATCTAAGTCTAAGCTAAAATAAAAATAATTAAGACCACTTACCTTTGCAGATGTCCATTGAGATCAGCCACCTACGAAATTTAAAAAAAAAAAAATTAGTGCAACACGTCTAAAATAAACATTCTATACATTCTAAATATTCTACTCACCTTTCCGGCATGTCCCGTCCTTATTCTTTTAATCCTTCTCCGGCGCGGAACCTGTTAAAAAAAACACAACATTAATACACATACATCAAAATAAAATAAACATAATCTACATTCTACTTACCTCCCCGCGATGTCTCTGGCCTCCTCCGGATCCTCTTCTGCCACACCCTGTATAAAAAAATATATATATATACTTACATCCGCACTCCCGGACATCCCCGACGTTAATGAGGCTCCAGGAGACTTTTACGAAAGAAAATAAGCAATGGCGCCTTCTGATTGGTTGAAAACGCTGTCTATCAAATTCATCCAATCAGGAGGCGCCAATGTGTGAACTAATCACAAAGGGATACACCCTAAAATCCCACTCTGATTGGATAATGCACCTGTCAATCTTTATTTAAACCAATCACAAGGCGCAGATGCCTTCAGCCAATCACAATGGAATACACCCCCACAGGCTGATTGGTTGGAGCCTCTGAGCATTCTGATTGGTTGCACTGACAATAGCCAATCACAATGGAATACACCCTCACGTACTGATTGGTGAAGGATTTGCGCATTCTCATTGGCTATTGTTAATATCAATCAATATTACAGCCAATGGGAAGGCGCAGATGTCTTCACCAATCAGTACGTGGGGGTATATTCCATTGTGATTGGCTGATGGAAATAAAGCCTTAGGATTGGTTCAAATAAAGATTGACAGGTGTGTTATCCAATCAGCGATGTATTTTGGGGTGTATACTTTTTTCATTGATTCACAATTGGGGTCTTCTCATTGGCTGAATTTGATAGACAGCCTTTTCAGCCAATCAGAAGCCCCCATTGACAATTTTATTCTGCCAGGGCGGATGTGTGTCGCTTTTTTTTTCTTTTTTTTATTGCGCGGATGCTTCCAAAGAATACGAGGAGGCCGGAGACATCGCGGAAAGGTAAGTATAAGGTAGATTGTGTTTATTTCACTTTGGTTTATGTTTACTAATGTAATGTTTTTTATTACAGGAGCAGCGCCGCAGAGGCAATCATGGAGGACGTGACATGCTGGGACGTGACATGCTGGGACGTGACATGCTGGGTCGGGACATGCTGGAAAGGTGAGTATAATATTTAGAATATTTAGAATGTTTAGAATGTTTAGTTATTTCATGTAAACGTGTTGTATTATTTTTTTAAATCTTTTTTACCGTAGGTTGCTGATCTGAAGAAGGTAAGTGGTCTTAATTATTTTATTGTAGCTTAGAATTTGGGTAGCTATATATATAGATAGCATGTACTGTATATTAGATAGATAGATAGGGGGATGCATTATTAGATAGTATTGTATATTAGATAGTGGCATGTATATTAGATAGTGGCATGTATATTTTATAGAGGTGTATTGTATTTAATTGTATTGTATTTAATTGTATTGTATTTAATTGTATTTTATTTAATTGTATTGTATTGTATTTTATTTAATTGTATTGTATGTATTATATGTATTTCATTTTCAGGTGTGTAATTAAAAAAAATTGTAGTGGGGGGTTGTAATGTATTTTTTTATTTTCTGTAATGTTCCTCTTTTTTTTTGTGACTTAGGTTTTTTTTTTTGTTCTGTAATGTACATTTTTTATTTTTGGTGATTTTACTTTTTCTTATTTTATGTAATGTAGATTTCTGCTTTTTGATGAATTTAGTTACTTGAGGCACACAGTACACTCACATTGTGGGACAAACAGCATTTCAACACTTTCTTTTATTGACCGTCATTTTTTGACGGGCAAGTCGCTAGTTACCATATAATATGATAAATGAATGGCTGTATTTTTTAAAATCTAAAAATGTTGCTTATTTCCTTAATGCTGCTTATAGTTCTAAAAAAGAATATGTTGTAAATACAGAACTACAGTGGCCCTTTAAATATTGTTAAAATTGGTTTAAAATGTGTTGCGCAAGAGCAGATTATTAAATGTGAAATCAAATTTATGGATAGGATTGTAGATCTACAAAAGTTAAAGTGTATTTAATTGACTTGATATGAGACCATTAGGACACTGAAGTGAGGTTTTTCAGAAAGATACCAATAAAATAAGTTCTCATTGTATAAGTTTGTTTCTAAGCATTATTTAGGGCTATAGAGATTGTTTGATATATGTGTTCAGTGAATTGTTTCAAAGTATCTGTGGATGTCTGTGTAACTTTATCACATATATAGTTGTGGATCTCACTATTGTCCGTAACACTGAAATGTTGATCGCGCTGTGGCTCATGCGCAGTGAGTGCCAAAGGCGCACTTTGCGCGTGCCCCCTTCCTCCTCCCCACGGCTTAACCTCCTCCCCAAGGCTCCTCACCCCGACGGGGGCTGCAATGAGCACCGAAGGCTCACCACTACCAGGGCTCGCATCACCCCCAGCTGCAGGCCCACTGTGTCTTCTCCCTCCTTCCCCTCATCCTCCTCTTCCCTCCTTATCCTCTATTTTCCGCTCTCCAATTTCCCCACACATCTTCCTCCAATTACCTCCATTTACCCTCTCTTAGTTTAATTAGATGAGCTCCTGCTGCTTCTCTCCTCTGCAGAGTGGCTTCTGGCTGTGTCGGAACTGGCACATGCTAATGACGTGACGTCACATGCTCGTCACGTTATTACGTTATTAGCATATGCCGGTTACGGACACAGCCACAAGACGCTTCAGGGCGGAGAGAGCAGCAGGAGCTCATCTGATTAATGCAAGAGAGGGAAAATTGAGGTAATTGGAGGGAGAGGAGGGGGTAATTGGAAGAGAGGAATAGGATAAGGAGGAAATGAGACACAAAGTAGGGAGAGGGGAAGGAGACACAAGGGAGGGAGAGAAGGGGGAAAAGGAGACACAAGGGAGGAAGTAGACAAGGGGAGAGACTCGCTATGAGCGCCAAAGGTGCTCACATTGGGTGACAACCAGCATTGCCAGGCTTAAAAGTTTATTCCCGTCATTGTTGACGGGCAAGTAGCTAGTTGTATATAAATTATATTAAATTGCATGTGGTTCGTGTTGATTGGTAATAAAGGGCTAGGAATGTAGTAAAGGAGAGACAGATTGAGATGGCGAATGAGACAGTGACTCAGAGGAGAAGAGAGACTGTTGGCAAGGCAGAGCAATTAGGATACAATTTTAGAACAACTACAATCTGTTTCCTATCAACTTCCCTCCCAAATCTTGTTTGCTGTTCTCCTAGAAACTAAATGTGCTGAGCTGCTGACTGGAGGGATGAGGACCTGCCCAAGGTAGAGTGCAAGTCATGCTCTTATTGGTTTACAAAGTCCAGAGTGTGACGTGCTCTATTGCCTTCTAACATTTTCTTATTGAACCTAAAACACACAGAAATGCTTGTGCCAAAAAATGCCATTGATATCTACCCACATTAAAACATAAAATAGTTGTCATAATTGCTAGTTTGTCGGTAACGCAATGTTAAAAGTTACGGGTTGCACATGCGCAATGAGCGCCGAGGTCCGAAAGTTACAGGTTTGACCCGATCCGCAATGAGCCACGAAAGCGCCCATTGCCGCTCTCACGATGAGCACCGAAGGCGCTCATTGCAAGGCCCGTAAAGTAGAGGAGGGGAAGAGGTTTGCAATGAGCGACAAAGGCCTGCAACTAAGATGGGGGGGAGCACTGAAGGCGTTCATTGCGATGCCCACGATGAGCGCAGAAGGCCATAGGCCTTTGCAGCTCATCGCAAGACCCATAATGAGTGGGGCAAAAAGACACAGGGGAGGGAGAGAGGGGGGAAAGAAACACAGGGAGGGAGAGTGGAGACACAGGGGTGGCCCGCAACGACTGGCAAAGTTATGGGCTTGCGCCTGCGTGCAGCACATGCTGCTGACTGAGGCTTGCAGTGAGCGCTGATGGTGCTCATCACGAGGCTGGCGATGAGTGCCAAAGTTGCGGCCTTGCGCACGTGCACAGCGCATGACGCTGTCTGAAATGAACGGGGAAGCCGGAGGCGTTCATTGTGAGGACCGTAACATAGAGAAACAGCATTGCGTGGCTTTACATTTTATTGTCATTTTTGACGGGCAAGTCGCTAGTTGAGTAATATTGTGTGTGTTTGTAGAATTTTAAAGGATCACTGTGGTCAAAAATTTTACATATCTTATTTTGAAGAACTACAGTTGAAAACAGGCAAATGATGTTTGAATGTAGAACAAATATCATAGCCTAATTTATTACTTTTATTTGCAATTAAGTTGCTGTGGAATCTACCATATAGTTTCCGGTGATTTACTCATTAATGTAGGAGACTTTGACAATTATCAAGTTTATTCAAAAGGCCATATAAACAAAATAGACCACAGTGGTCATTTAAATATATGTATTACTGTATATTTCTTGGTATATTTGAATCTTTTACAGATGCTTGCTTTTATTGCATTTTAGTATTTACTGTACTAATTAATATACTGTAGTATTATCCCACATTATATTATGGTAACTGGGATGGTATTTTAATGAGATTGATGATATAACATGCAACACATACTTAGATATTCCTGAGTGCTATAGCAAACTGTATCTTCTTAATGGTGTCCTTCTTAACATTAGTTCTTAAAATATAATCTGTATAATGAGTAATTAAAACATTAAGGAATTCCCAGTTCATACGTTTTAAATTGTACTTTATTAAAACATCATCTCGTTGAGCCTTTTAGTTGCAGCATTGGCTGTCTAGTTCTGTGATATAATAACATTATATTACAGCAGTGTGGTCAATCTCATTGTGCTTGACACCCTGTTCTCCACCCAACTCTGAAACTCCAGGGCTGCTGTTAACGCCCAATTAATTAAAACACTGTGGTTCAGTTGGGTGTGGAACCTTTTTTTGAATTTCACCCAGTACTAGTAAGCAGTTTATTTTTCCTCAGCTCAAATCTTGTATAGGAAGCCATTTGTATTAGTGTATTCATTGTTGTCATATAATTTAGTTGTAAACTAAACAAAGAAGAAAACAATCTTTAAATATATATATAAATTTGTATTTTTTTTTTTTTTTATCACAAGAGCACCATATACCATCCAGTTACCCAACTAGTGAACAAACGTCCCCTCCCTAACAACACACACTTAACCAATAATAACCCTTAACTCAATGATGACTGGTAGAAGGCCCTTTGTTATCAGGAGTAAAATGATGGTTGGCACAACAAGCCCTTTTTGCCTCTTGATTTAGCCATGCACATTAGGGACCATTGATTTGGTCACTGCAGGGACAGACAAGCAGACTGTCACTTAAATTCAACATGAATCATACTGGACTTCTCAGGAATGATCAACTTTAGAAAAATGGCTTATATCCACTACAGCCAGTGGGCTTCCTATTGATATGGAGGATGAAGTACTGTATCACTGAGGACATTTTTGTTGTCTCATGCATGCCATGCAGGTTATATCACCCCCCCCCCCCCCCCCCCCCCCAGATTTTTTTGGGCTCCTACACCCATGGTTTGGAGAGATTTTGCCATTTTGATTCTGACTAATAAGGCTGTGTGTATATGAACTTTGATGTTTGAATATCCATTCAAATATACTAAGTAATGCTATTCATGTGGGTGTGGGAATCAATCCATGTGGATATGCCTTTACTTGGAGACTACTACCTTGATAGGTTTCTCCTCAGTACATTTAAGAACATCATACCTATTGCTATCCAGTAGGTTTTTTCAGGTTATTCTTAAAGAAACATATTTTTTACATTTAATTAAAAATAATCAATTTTATACTTTTTATAAAGTTTTAAGTGAAATATATTAAATATTTTGGGCTTGCATGCTTTATTTTGTCACTTGCATTGCTCAAAATAGTGGCAGCCATTTCCCCCATTAAATTGAAGCACATAGTTCCCCCTACATATTATGTAGCTGAAGCATTCAACAAAAAATACAAATATGATGTAAATGTTGGCGGTGGGACCATGTACACAGCTGGGAAGGGTCCACTAACGACATAACAAGGGGAGTCTTCAGTCAGCTGTTAGTGTGATTCATCCCCCTAGCAGATACATAACTATAGTGTTATACATATTATTGTACAGCACACACAACTCTACCATGCATAAAAACTAATACTTACATAATGTATATGTATACATATAAATAATAGTTAAACATAGTATATGTATCCCATATTATAATTGTCTAACTGCGATTCGTCGTCACGCTTCAGACGAATCGCAGTTTGACAATTATTAAGTGCTGCGCATTGCGCAGAGCGCGTCGCGAGCCGCGCGTGCGCGCAGCGCGGCCCGACACAAGAGTGAAGAAGAGGGGGAGTAGAGGCACAGAGGGAGAGTGGGGAAGAGGGGAGGGAGAGTGGGGGAGAGTGGGGAAGAGAGGCACAGAGGGAGAGTGGGAAAGAGGGGGGGGGAGAGGCACAGAGGGAGAGTGGGGAAGAGGGAGAGTGGGGAAGAGGGGGGGGGGAGAGGCACGGCACAGAGGGAGAGTGGGGAAGAGGCACAGAGGGAGAGTGGGGAAGAGACAAAGAGGGAGGGGGAAGAGACACAGAGGGAGGGGGGAGAGACACAGAGGGATAGGTGGGAAAGAGACACAGGGGAGGTAGAGGAGGGGGAAAAGACACACGGGAGGGAGAACAGGGGGAAGATACACATGGGAGGGAAATTGGGGGGGGAAGAGGGGAACAGACACAGGGGGAAGGGGGAAAGAGACACCGGCCAGGGGGGAACAGGCACAGAGGGAGAGGGGGGAAGAGGCACAGAGGGAGAGGGGGGAAGAGACACAGGGGGGAGAGATGCAGAGGGTGAGGGAGGAAGAGACACAGAGGGAAGGGGGGGAAGAGGTACAGAGAGAGGGGGAAAGAGGCACAGAGGGGGGGACAGAGGAAGGGGTGAAGAGACATAGTGGCGAGACACACAGAGAGAGGCGGGGGAAGAGGCACAGAGGGAGAGGGTGGAAGACACAGAGGGTGAGGGGGAAGAGACAGGGAGGAAGAGGCACAGAAAGAGGAGGGGGAAGAGACACAGGGGAGTGAGAGGAGGGGGAAGAGACACAGGGGAGAGAGTGCAGGGGGGAAGATACACAAGGAAGGGAAATGGAGACACGAGGAAGGCCGGAACAGACACAGGGGGAGGGGGAAAGAGACACAGGCCAGGGGGGAACAGACACAGGGGAGGGTTGGGGGAGACACAGGGGGGGGAAGAGATGCATGGGAGGGAGAAGGGGGAAAGAGACACAGGGGAGGAGTTTAGAGACACGGGAGGGAGAGGGAGGTAAAAACACAGGGGGGCAGGAGATACAAAGGAGGTAGATGAGGTGGAAGGAGACACAAGGGAGGGAGAGGAGGGGGGAAATAAGACACGAGGGAGGAAGTAGACAGAGGGAGAGACTCGCAATGAGCTCCAAAGGGGCTCATTGCAAGGCCTGTGATGAGCGCCAAAGGCGCTCATCACAAGGCCAGTAAAGTAGAGGGGGAGAGCCTTACATTGTGTGGCAAACAGCATTGCCAGGCTTCAGTTTTTATTGCCGTCATTTTTGACGGGCAAGTCGCTAGTATATATATATATATATATATATATATATATATATATATGTGTGTGTGTTTGTATTTATTATAGTTTTGAACCCAATATTTTTATTTATTTGAATGATGTAAGTATAATTAGTTTTTATTCATGGAAGAGTGTTGTGTGCTGTATAATAATATGTATTATACATTGTTTGTTTGCTCCTTTCCTGTTGGGGAATTGAATCACATTAGCTGACTGCAAGCTCCCCATGTCATGTTGTAAGTGGACCCAGCCCAGCTGTGTGGACGGCTGTGCCCCAAAAGTGACATCATCTTTGCATATTCTAATACAAGCAACAGCTAAACAAGATGGAGGGGCATCTTTGTGAGGGAGGTTGTGAGGATGACAATTGCAGCCCCTATACTGATCAATATGAGTGGCAAAATAAAGCATGTACAGTGTGCATTAAAGAGCATGAAAACTGTCTGTAGTGGATATTTTGCATTTTTCTAAAGGAGTGTGAGGTGCATATTAGCATACTGAGCCACACTTTAGCTCAGAATCAATGCTATTCAGTACTGAGTCACTGATTTTTTTAAAAAAGAAGGTTCCTACAATGTATAGTTTATCAAGCTCTTTAAGATGAAATCAACAGTCTGAGTGGCTCTGCTGCACTTTTCCACTGAAATATGTTTATTATATATTGATTGGCTATATATCTTTGTACATTAATAATAAGCAATATCCCCCCCCCATAATATCTGTGTGTTTATATATATACTAGAGACTTGCCCGTCAAAAAATGACGGTCAATAAAAGAAAGTGTTGAAATGCTGTTTGTCACACAATGTGAGTGTACTGTGTGCCTCAACTAACTAAATTCATTAAAAAGCAGAAATCTACATTACATAAAATAAAAAAAACTAAAATCACCAAAAATAAAAAATAGACATTACAGAACAAAAAAAAACCTAAGTCACAAAAAATAAAAAAGGAACATTCGTGAAAATAAAAAAAACATTACAACCCCCCCCCCCCCCACTACATTTAAAAAAAAAAATGACACACCTGAAAAGGAAATACATATAATACAATACAATACAATTAAATAAAATACAATACAATACAATTAAATACAATACAATTAAATACAATACAATACACCACTATGTAATATACATCCCACTATGTAATATACATCCCACTATGTAATATACATCCCACTATGTAATGTAATATACATCCCACTATCTAATATACAATACTATCTAATAATACATCCCCCTATCTATCTAATATACAATACATGCTATCTATATATAGCTACCCTAATTCTAAGCTACAATAAAATAATTAAGACCACTTACCTTTGAGATGTTTCTTGAGATCACCAACCAACGGTAAAAAAGATTAAAAAAATTAATAAAACACGTTTACATGAAATAACTAAACATTGTAAACTTTCTAAATATTCTAAATATTATACTCACCTTTCCAGCATGTCCCATTCCAGCATGTCACGTCCCAGCATGTCACGTCCTCCATGTTCCGTCCTTCATCTTTGCGTCTTCTCGGGCGCTGCTCCTGTTAAAAAAAAACATTACATTAGTAAACATACATAAACCTAAAACAAAGTGAAATAAACACAATCTACATTATACTTACCTCCCCGCGATGTCTCCGGCCTCCTGGTGTTCTCCTCCGGAAGCATCCGCGCGTAAACCCCCCCCCAAAAAAAACGACTGTCTCCGATGCTAATGAGCTTCCTACGGAGTGTTCCAGAATAGAATTGGCAATGGCGGCTTCTGATTGGCTGAAAAGGCTGTCTATCAAATTCAGCCAATGAGAAGACCCCAATTGTGAACCAATGAAAAAAGTATACACACCAAAATACCACGCTGATTGGATAACACACCTGTCAATCTTTATTTGAACCAATCCTAAGACTTTATTGCCATCAGCCAATCACAATGGAATATACCCCCACATACTGATTGGTTAAGACATCTGCGCCTTCCCATTGGCTGTAATATTGATTGATATTAACAATAGCCAATGAGAATGCGCAAATCCTTCACCAATCAGTAAGTGGGGGTGTACTCCATTGTGATTGGCTATTGTCAGTGCAACCAATCAGAATGCGCAGATGCTCCAACCAATCACCCTGTGGGGGTGTATTCCATTGTGATTGGCTGAAGGCATCTGCGCCTTGTGATTGGTTTAAATAAAGATTGACAGGTGCATTATCCAATCCGAGAGGGATTTTAGGGTGTATCCCTTTCTGATTGGTTCACACAATGGCGCCTCCTGATTGGGTGAATTTGATAGACAGCGTTTTCAACCAATCAGAAGGCGCCATTGCCTATTTTCTTCCGGAAAAGTCTCCGGGAGCCTCATTAGCGTCGGGGATGTCCGTGAGTGCGGATGTAAGTATATATATTTTTTTTATACAGGGCGTGGCAGAAGAGGATCCGGAGGAGGCCGGAGACATCGCGGGGAGGTAAGTACAATGTAGATTATGTTTTTTTTGTGTTTATGTATGTGTATTAATGTTGTGTTTATTTTAACAGGTGCCGCTCCGGAGAAGGGTAAAAGCATAAGGACGGGACATGCCGGAAAGGTGAGTAGAATATTTAGAATGTATAGAATGTTTATTTATGTAGTGTAAACGTGTTGCACTAATTTTTTTTTTCCCCGTAGGTGGCTGATCTGAATGGACATCTGCAAAGGTTGAGATTGGGGATGTATTATTATATAGATAGGATGTATATTAGATTATGGTATTTATTTAGATAGATTGTGTGATGTATATTAGATAGGGGTGTATTGTATTGTATTGTATTTAATTGTATGTATTTGTATTGTATTGTATTTGTATTGTATTGTATTTGTATTGTATGCATTATATGTATTTCCTTTTCAGGTGTGTAATTTGTTTTTCTGTAGTGAGAGGGAGGGGTTATAATGTTTTTTTTTTTTTTCTGTAATGTTCCTTTTTTTATTTTTTGTGACTTAGTTTTTTTTATTTTCTGTAATATAGATTTTTTTTTTTGTGACTTAGGTTTTTTATTTTATGTAATGTAGATTTTTTTTTTTTGACTGTAGGCTTTTTTATTTCCTGTAATTAGAGTGGTGGGGGTTATTAGGGGGTAGGTAGGTAGTGTAGTTGTTAATAGGTTAGTGTAGAGGGTGTTTAGTTGATACTTAATGTTTTATTGGGGGGGTTTAGTGCAGTGTAGTGTTTATACTTAGTGTCATGATGGTCATGATGGTCCTTGTGGTTAATGTAGTGTTGTAACAGGCCCTTAATGGTCTTAATATACCCTTATGGGACTAATGGGGTTAAATAGAGGCTTATGAGGGTCTGTATGGACCCCCATGAGTGAGGGGGTTAATGAAGTGCTTATGGGGGTCTGTATAGACCCCCATGAGTGACAGGCTTAATGAAGGGCTTATGGGGGTCTGTATTGACCCCCATGAGTGACAGGGTTAATGAAGGGCTTATGGGGGTCTGTATTGACCCCCATGAGTGACAGGGTTATTGATGGGCTTATGGGGGTCTATATTGACCCCCATGAGTGACAGGGTTAATGAGGGGTTTATGGGGGTCTGTATTGACCCCCATGAGTGACAGGGTTAATGAAAGGCTTATGGGGGTCTATGTTGACCCCCATGAGTGACAGGGTTAATGAGGGGCTTATGGGAATATATATTGACCCCCATGAGTGACAGGGTTAATGATGGGTTTATGGGAATCTGTATTGACCCCCATGATTGACAGGGTGATAGTGTATATTTGTTTTCTTTTACAACGGGTCCTTTAAGGACCTGTAACGCAGGAATTTTTAATTTTCATTGCAGAGGGGGTCCCCGATCACGTGCAATCGGACCCCCACTGCGATGGTTAATGTGGGGTTAATGCAGGGCTCCGAGCTTATCTCAGATCCTGTGGGTTTAATGCGGGTTTCCGAGCTTATCTCGGATCCCTTCTTGGGTAAGTTGTACGTGGCTGGGCTGTGAGCCTCGTTTTCGTTTTTTTGGGCGGCCATTTTCTCTCTCGCTTAGGGGATTTTCGTGTGCCTGAATTCAGGAATTTGGACTTAAATGGAGGTGTAACTTCACTTTCAGAGGTCCTGGGTGCCCCCCCCCCCTTGCTATGGGTAAGCTTTTTATGTAGTTTTTGTGATTATTTGGTGTGTTTTCACTGTTTTTAGTTGCGCGCAGGTTGGCCATTATAGTCGTATTTTTAGTGCGTGTGGGTGTTTGTTACGTTAAGGTTGGTTCCGAGGTGTTTTTATTTCTAAGTTGTGCATATGACGTGTTTAACGGCTCATTGCCTAAGTGCTACGATTTAATGGCTCGCCTCGCCGGCAACGAGCGCCTTCGGCGCTCATAGCCTAAGTGCTACGGTTTAACGGCGATGAGCGCCTGCGGCGCTCATCGCTAAGTCGTACGTACTACGCAAACAGCGTGACGACGAATCGTAGTTGGACAATTTTAATATGTGATTACAAACACTAGAATTCAAGTTGTGGTTTTGGAAATTCTATCCACAGCAAGAGTCCTATGATTTTATGATAAAGTGACTTTGTATACTGAATATAATGCAGTGTTTACTGCCTTTCTCTACTACCTAGAACATATTTATTTACTGCGATACAGGTATGGCGTGTTCTTAAAGAGACAAAACTGTTTCTAAATTACTTGAAAAAGTATTTTCGCTAAAATGTCAACCTCTTTCAATCAAGCTGCACTCTGTTATCCATGTTTTCTTATTTTCTTTCCTCTAAATTGATGTCTATAGACATGGGTGTAGGAGCCCAAGAAAATTTGGGGGGATACCGCATATAATATAAAAAATACCTCACAACTAGAGATGTCGCGGACAGTTCGCCCACTGACTATTCGCGGTGATTTTGGCATGTTCGCGTTCACATCAGACGTGCTTTTCGGTTCTCCCCCTATACTTTATCATTGAGGAAACTTTGACCCTGCACCTCACAGTCAGCAGACACATTCCAGCCAATCAGCAGCATACACTCCCTTCCAGAGCCTTCCATCGGAAGGACAGCATACATTTTAGAATCATTCTGAAGCTGCATTCGTTGTGAGAGGACAGATAGTGTAGCTGCTGGAGATTTAATAGGGAAATAGATAGCCAGGCTGTGTATTTAGCTTCCATTACAGACCTGAAGGACTCATCTGATATCTGCTGCAAGGACAGCAACCCAAAAAGCCCTTTTTAGGGCTAGAACATCATTTATTTTATTTTATATTTTTTTTCTGTGTAATCTAATTGCATATGTCTGCCTGCCAGCGTGTGTGTGTGACAGGCTAACACGTAACAGCTTATATTGTGCTTATTTTCACTACTCATACCTGGTGGTGTACCATACATTGAAAACAACCATTTTTTTCCTGTAATCTAATTTCAGTTGCCTGCCTGTGTCAGGCTCACAGCTTATATTGTGCTGAGTGAAATAAAACAACACTTTTTTGACTGTAATCGATTGAATATCAGTTGCCTGCCTACAGGCGTGTGTGTGAGGCCTACAGCGCCTACTCTGCCAACTTTTGCCAGTGCACAGTGACACTTATATATGGTGGCACCTTAGATTGCACGCGCAGTGCACCAAATTTGAAGTGGGAGGACCGTCCAAGCATCTTTTTCCATCTCCCGCTTCCAAAAATCCATGCCATATACACGTCCCCTGATAGGTGACGTAACAGGTATCAAACTGATAGGAATAAATAGTACAACTTAATACACCACTCCTATTTGGTGGCACATTACATTGCACGTGCAGTGCCCCAAATTCGAAGTAGGAGGTCCGACCAAGCATCTTTTTCCATCTCCCTGTTCCAAAAATCAATGCCATATACACGTCCCCTAATAGTGGACGTAACAGGGATTAAACCGATAGGAATAGTACTACTTAACAGTACACACCTTATAATAACGCAGACAGAGGCAACGCAGAGAAAGGAGTCTGAAGAAGAGGAGTCAGAGGAGGAAGGTGGCTTTGAGGAGGTGGAAGATCAAACACAGCAGGCGTCCCAGGAGGCTTGTTGTCACCTTTCGGGGACCCTTGGTGGCTGGGTGGAGGAAGAGACCTTCAATGACATCAGTGAGGACAAGGAACGGGACATGGCTAGCTTGGTATCCAACCTTGTGCAAATGGGGAGTTTGCGGTTGTGCAAAGAGACTGTTTGCGGTTGTTTGCGGTGCATTAAACGGGGAGATTGGTCTGTTACTGTGAAGCGGGTGTAACCCTTACACTACCTAATCGATACAACATCATACCTGAGGTTTTAAAGCATGTTATTCCAAACAATTTAGGAATGTTAAGTGATTTATGCCCTTTATTGGCTTAAAACCAGACTCTGCATCAACTATGTAAATTTCCGTGGGAGTTTTGCCATGGATCCCCCTCCGGCATGCCACAGTCCAGGTGTTAGTCCCCTTGAAACAACTTTCCCATCACTATTGTGGCCAGAAAGCGTCCCTGTGGGTTCTGAAATTCGCCTGCCCATTGAAGTCTATCCCGTTTTCCCGGGTTCGCCCGTTCGCGAACATTTGTTGGAAATTTGTGTCCGCTGTTCGCGAACCGAAAATTTGATGTTCGCGACATCACTACTCACAACTGCTTCTCTACACATAAACACATACATTGAAAAATCTGGGTAGGATTTGTCCCTCTCTTCCCTCCCATTTCCTACACTCATGTCTAAAGATACTGGATTATTCATTAAAGTATTTGAGAGAAGAGGACTCATAGTGAATTATAAATATTTCTCCAATGAGAGATCTATCCAGCTCCCTGTTTAATGCCACAGAATCTCTTTCTCAAGTTGGCAAGTTCTTTGTAAGATTTGTTACATTTTAAACCGTTTATCTGTAGGATAGCATGGAAGTTTAAAAAGCCCATACATGAATGCATTTTTGGTATTGGCTAGTATGAGGTACCTAGCTAGGCACCTCTGGGGTGTAAATTGTCTTTTCTGGGGGAGTGAATTGTGTCTCTTCTGTCTCTCTGTGTGCTCTCTGTGCGTTCTCTCTCTCTGTGCCCTCTCTTTGTGTGCTCTCTCTCTATCTGTGCCCTCTGCCTCTCTCTGTGCTGTATGTGCTCTCTGTCTTGCTCCCTTGCCCGCCCTCTCTCTCCTCTCTCTCTCCCTCCCTTTCTCTTTTCTCTCCCTCCCTCTCTTTCTCTCTCTCTCTCCCTCCATCTCTCCCCCCTCCCTCTCTTTCTGCCTATATCCTTCTCTCTCTCACTCCCTCTCTCTATGCCTCCCTCTCTCCCCCTTCCCCTCTCTCTCCAATCTCTCTCCCCTCTCTCTCTTTCTCTCTCCTTTCCTCCCTCCTTCCCTCTTTCTCTCACTCCCCCCCCCTCTCTCTCTCCCTCTTTCTGCCTCCTCTCTGTCTGCCTCCTCCTTCTCTCTTTCCCCCTCTCTCTCCCTCCCTCCATCTCTCCCCCTCCCTCTCTCTCTGCCTATATCCTTCTCTCTCTCACTCCCTCCCTCTATGCCTCCCTCTCTCCCCCTTCCCCTCTCTCTCCCCATCTCTCTCCCCTCTCTCTCTTCCTCTCCCCTTCCCTCCCTCCTTCCCTCTTTCTCTCCTCCTCCCTCTCTCTCTGCCTCTCCCTGCCTCCTATCTGTCTGCCTACTCCTTCTCACTTTCTCCCTCTCTCTCTCTCTCTCTCTCTCTCTCTCTCTCTCTTTCTCTCTGCCTCCTCCCTCCCACCCTCCCTCTGTTGGGCTCTGCAAACATTTCTTATTTTAATGTGTATAAAAGTTAAACATGCTATACTTAGGGGCTTTATAAAACAGCAGAAACCGTAATAACACATTTCTTACAAACCTATTAAATTTGAAGCCCGTAGCAACATCGGCACACCAGCAAAGACTGTGTGCTTGAAATGTGGCTGCGTTACAGAGCTGTTAAATTGAACCATGCTGCTAGTTACGGCCCGGGGATGCAAACCAGTAAACCATTCTTGTTGCGGCTGTGAACATGATCAATTAGTCAAACCTGTAGTTACTGGTTTAGACGGAGCCAATGGCAAATGAGATCGTCATCATTATGTCACTGAAAAATGGAGGTTAGATTTCAAAGCCTTACGGGTTTCAATTCCGAGTTACGATCAGACCCGCATTCCAGAAATAATGCAATATTGATAAATCAGTAAAGATGATATTAAAGTTCACACGAGTTCCATTATTTGTATTAACACATTGATTGCCGGGTTCTGCATTTACAGTGCTACGGATAGGAATTTAACCCTTTTGCCGGTCCTCTCTAGTATTCGTTGGCTTTTTGGCTCCATTTGCGGGTTACGCGGTTGAACGCCATTGGATTTGTAACAATTAATTAGCGATTTCCGAACATAACAGTTACTGGCTTGACAGATCAAAAGATTTGCAGCCCCGGAGCTCAGATTTTGACATCCCGTAGTGTTTTTTTGCCCTTAACCCACCGTTAAGTCATTAGCGGGTTGCTTTACGGGGCCATTTTAAGAGCCGTAAGTCTTGCGGGCTACGTTACGGCTGCGGTTTTAATAGGGCTGATAGTCATACAAATTTTCTTTAACTACTTTTATGTGGGTGCTTAAAGCTATCCATGATTTACTGTGGTCTCTTTCCAAAACAAGAGTAGTGTAATAAACCTATTACCATATGCAATTGTAATACTATATTATGGCTAGAGATACTAATGCTTTTGTTCCCACATATTTCCCATTACAGAGAAATAAATGCATGTTTGAGTCCATTTTGTCTGGAGATTAGAAGGACAGAGAGGATGACTATAAGGATTGTTCTCCGTGGAAAGGATAATAACAGAAGTCCACAGTAGTGGTCATGTAGTAGGTTTTCATTTGTTTATTTGGTAACTGTTTAGCAATAAAATCAGAATTCAGAGAAAAAAATAAACTGAACTTGCATTTGGACTTTAGTGTTGCAGTCTGCAGCAAAGCTGCTTCTCTACTTCAATTCTGTGTCCATGGGATATATATATACCGTATATACTCGAGTATAAGCCGAGTTTTTAAGCCCTTTTAAGCAAGGGTCCGCATTTGCAGAGGTGGAGGCTCTCACGTCGACTGCAAAATTTACGGACTTAGCATGCACAAATACGAGCCGCAGGATTTTACGACCTTAGCGCCCAAACCCCACGCACATGAAATCATTAAAAACACAATAAATACACACAATAAACATAAAAAGCATAATTTATCAGCATAAAAAGCTTACACACAGCGAGGGGGCACCCTGGACCTCTGCAAGTGAAGTTACACCTCAATTTAAGTCCAAATTCAAGAGTTTAGACACACGTAAATTCCCTAAGTGTGAGAAAAAATGGCTGCCGAAAAAAATGAAAACAAGGCTACAGGATCCTAAACACGCAAAACACCACGAAACACATACAGATTTTTCGAAAAAGCCGTACAAGGTCCAAAACACACTATTAACAAGGACGCAAAAATACGACCTTAACGCCCGACCTGCACGCTCATGACAACAATAGAAACACAATAAATACACACACCAAATACTTAAAAACCTTACCCACACCAAGGGGGAGGGGGGCACCCAGGACCTCTGCAACTGAAGTTACACCTCAATTTAAGTCCAAATTCAAGAGTTTAGACACACGAAAATCCCCTGGCCGAGAGAAAAAATGGCTGCTGAAAAAAACAAAACAAGGCTACAGCACCCTAAGCACGCAAAACACCACCAAGCACATACAGATTTTCCGAAAAAGCCGCACAAGGTCCAAGCTACACTATTAACAAGCACGCTAAATCATCTACAGCCACGTACCACATACACATTAGCCGGCATTTTACAACACTAACTTACACAATGCTGAAGTACACAGCTATCCTAACGGATTTTCCTTGCGCACGCGCACTATTTACACTACACACTGCACACATTGCTGACACTCACAGAGCAGCTCCACAACACTGAAAACCGACATTGTATGCTGCAGCAACGTCAAAACAGATTGTCAGCTCTTCAACACAATGCTTCCTGCATATATTACTTCAACATAGGTAAAGTATATTCATTTATTAATGTATTAATTATTTCATTAGCATACAAAAAACGTCTGCCAACGCTGCTCATAGCACACAAACAACCAATAGCCTCGCAATGAGCGCCGAAGGATCTCGGAACACCAACAAAATTAATGTCTCCACCAAACACCATTACCTGCCTTACAATCTTATTGCCGTAATTTTTTGATGGTCAAGTCGCTAGTATATATATATCAGCAAGGCCATTGAGCTTTTGAACTTGCATTGAAGTGACACAGAAGAGCAGCTAAAATAATTAGTTGAGATTATAAAAGGAGTGAAGAGGAGCAGTAGGTGGATATGTATCTGGCAGCATAAAGTACAAATTAAACATAATTAAATTTTGATTGCCATTTCTAGTTTTTCAAATATAAATTACCTTTACAAAAAAATGTTAAATAAAAAATAAAGGCAACGTTTACAATGGTCCAGTATACCAGTCTTCAGTGCCCTGTTGGAGAGAAATAATATTTTCTACATTTGTTCTGAAAGCTAAAGGGTTATGTATTGGTAATCATTACTAGCAACTTGGTCTAGGAAAGATAACTAAAAAGTGATACAAGAATCATCCATTTAAAACTACTGTGTGTTGTGACAGAGTTGTCCAAGAGTTTTATGTGCACCTCAGACCCTGCAAAGCTCTCAGTAGGACTGAAGGGATTAACTTTCCTGCTCGTTTAAGCTATTTGACGCTTTTTGTTTTGCTCCACCGAGGTTTAGCTGGATAAGAGCTGGTTAGTGAGGAAAACTGTTTATTGGTTAAGGTTGTGCTTTTTGTGGCACCTAGGCCTATTATTTTCAATGATTTGATTTGTTAGATTTGTATAACTGGCTACATTTTTGTAAACTTGGAAAAAAATACAGCTTCTTGTCTTCCATCATTAAAACACTTGAAACACAGGCACAACCCCAGAGAAAACTGATATCTCGTCACAGTATGTAGATAAGTACATATGGATGTGTATACATGCATCTTTTAAAATAATATATAATTTATACATATACTTGTGTGTGCATGTAAGTATTCACACAGCTATTTTATATATTAACTAGGGACTTGCTCGTTAAAAATTATGGGGTAATAAAATTTGAAGCCATGGCAATGATGTTTGCCACCCAATGTAAAGCATTTGCTCCTCTAAGGACCTTCGGCGCTCATTGCGAGCCTCGCGCTGAGCACCTTAGGCGCTCATCGCGTGGCTTGCCTCTCCTCTTGTGTACTTTTGCTCCTCTGAGCACCTTGGATGCTTATTGGGAGCCGCTCCCCTCGTGTCCTTCAAACAGGTAAAATATGCTATTTAGTGTGTTTTTTGTTTTAATATATATATATATTTTTAATAATAATTAATTAATTATTTAATAAATTAATATACTTTACCGATTTCTAATTAATATATCCAGCAATTAACATCCTGAAGAGCTAACAATCTCTTTTTATTTCCCTGCAGCATACAATGGTAGTGTTGTAAAATGGCGACGGTTGTCTATGTGTTACATGGCTTACAAGCATTTTCCGTCCTTTCTAATAGTGTATTTTGTACCTTGTACTTTCCTGGGTAAAAGTGGTACACGACTGGTGGTGTTTTGCTCGATTCGGGTCATGTAGCCTCGTTTAATTTTTTTCGGCCTCCGAAACTCAGCAAATTCGGCTTAAATGTGCATGCAATCTCACTCCCAGACGTACTGCCTATCCCCTCGTGCTTTGTGTGAGTTTTGTTTTTTGTGTTTTTTGTGCTTTTTGATTTGCGCGGCCGTTAACTTTAAGTTCCGCGCCTAGCAATTTTTTTTCTTAGTACCTGGTTCCTCAACTGCTTGCAGCCTAAGGCAATACCGCGTTTTCTAACTGCTTGAAGGCTAAGTCCCGCGTACTTCAATGCCTGAATTGCTCACCTCACATTACTGCCCAAGTCCCGTGTTTTTCAATGTCTCAACTGCTCACCTTGCTTCGCGAGCCTCGCAGGAGCGCCTTCGGCGTTTATTTCTGCCTAAGTCCTGCGTGTTTCAATGCCTCAACTGCTCAACTAGTTGGCGCTCATCGCCTAAGTGCTCAGAGTTTCAATGCCTCAACTGCTCGCCTCACCTCACAGCCGATGAGTGCTCCAAGCTCGGAAGACTTCTGTGCTTCAGCGGCTCGCTTCTCAATGCGAGCCTCACAAGCGTGACAATGAATCGCAGTTTGACAACAATTAAATGTGATAAATACTTACGACCAGATGATAAATCAAGGCTTCTAGGCTCTCTACAGCTTTTATACTCCTCTTAAGAACGGAATAATGAAAACATTAATTGCAGTCTGTAAAACCTTGCTCTAGTGTTCTTTTTTGCTGCTTACTTACTGCACAGCTTTAATGGCAAAGTATGAGCAGTTTAATGTACATTTTCTAAAAATAGATCAACTCTTTTTTTTTTTAAATGACTTGTCATCTGCAGATTTGAACTTGAATTTTCAATCTAAACGACATTTCTTCTCTGTTGTTATCCTGGATTATTTGATTTTGCTTTTTTATGCTTTCTTGGTACTAGCTGGGATTGGAGGAGCATCAGGAATTTTAGCTGTGAATTCAATTTTAATCTAGTTAATAAAAAAATAAAAAAATCTTAATTTATGCCCAACCCTAATATATATATATATATATATATATATATATATATATATATATATATATACAGTATCTCACTAAAGTGAGTACACCACTCACAGTTTTGCAAATATTTTATTATTATTTATTAATAATTATTTATTATTATTTATCTTTTCATGTTATAACACTAAATAAATGACACTCTGCTACAATGTAAAGTAGTAAGTGTACAGCCTGTATAACAGTGTAAATGTGCTGTCCCCTCAAAACAACTAAATCGTTGGCAACAAAAATGAGTACACCCCTACGTGGAAATGTCCAAATTGTGCCCAATTAGCCATTTTCCCTCCCCGGTGTTATCGCTCTCACGCTCTCATACTGGTCACTGGAAGTTCAACATGGCACCTCATGGCAAAGAACTCTCTGAGGATCTGAATAAAAGAATTGTTGCTCTACCTAAAGATGGCCTAGGCTATAAGAAGATTGCCAAGACCCTGAAACTGAGCACGGTGGTCAAGACCATACAGCTGCTTCACAGGATAGGTTCCACTCAGAACAGGCCTCGCCATGGTCGACCAAAGAAATTGAGTGCACATGCTCAGCGTCTTATCCAGAGGTTGTCTTTAGGAAATAGACGTATGAGTGCTGCAGAGGTTGTCAGTGCTCAGACCATAAACCACGCACTGCATCAATTTGGTCTGCATGGCGTCCCAGAAGGAAGCCTCTTCTAAAGATGATGCACAAGAAAGCCTGGAAACATTTTGCTGAAGACAAGCAGACTAAGGACATTGATTACTGGAACCATGTCCTGTGGTCTGATGAGACCAAGATAAACTTCTTTGGTTCAGATGGTGTCAAGCATGTGTGGCGGCAACCAGGTGAGGAGTACAAAGACAAGTGTGTCTTGCCAACAGTCAAGCAGGGTGGTGGCAGTGTCATGGTCTAAGCCTGCATGAGTGCTACTGGCACTGCAGAGCTACAGTTCATTGAGGGAACCATGAATGCCAACAAGTACTGTGACATACTGAAGCAGAGCATTATCCCCTCCCTTTGGAGACTGGCCCGCAGGCCAGTATTCCAACATGATAACGACCCCAAACACACCTCCAAGTTGACCACTGCCTTGTTAAAGAAGCTGAAGGTAAAGGTGATGGACTGGCCAAGCATGTCTCCAGAACTAAACCCTATTGAGCATCTGTGGGGCATCCTCAAACGGAAGGTGGGGGAGTGTACAGTCTCTAACATCCACCAGCTTCGTGATGTCATGAGTGGAAGAGGACTGCAGTGGCAACCTGAAGCTCTGGTGAACTCCATGCCCATGAGGGTTAAGGCAGTGCTGGAAAATAATGGTGGCCACACAAAATATTGACACCTTGGGCCCAATTTGGACATTCCTACTTAGGTGTACTCACTTTTGCTACCAACGGTTTAGACATTAATGGCTGTGGGTGTTGAGTTATTTTGACGGGACAGCACCTTTACACTGCTATACAGGCTGTACACTTATTACTTTACATTGAAGCAGAGTGTCATTTCTTCAGTGTTGTCACATGAAAAGATATAATAAAATATTTACAAAAATGGGAGGGGTATACTCACTTTTGTGAGATACTGTATATATATATATATATATATATATATATATATATATATATATATATATATGTACACAATATAAATTCGGCCCAGCTTGTACAATAGAGGTTCTTGCATAATAGGTAACATCTTATAATCATAATCATGTATAACTTAAGTTAGATTTTTAGATAAGAACTTTTTTCTTTTTAGAATAAGCATTGTGCAAGACTAACAATTGCCATATGTGTTTTTTTTTTTACACTTCAGATAGGTTTGTTTATTTCCTAGATCCACAATCATCATTAAGTCAAGCTGTCTTTTCTCATTGCTAAGAAATTTCCCACGCCTTAGCATCTGGATCACTGGCTAACCTTGTACTTGGCAATCACTAGCTATAGCATGAAGCGCCAAAATCTGTTCAAATGTATGGACTTAATACTTTCCTGGAATGAAAGTGATAAAACTGGGAAGGGTATTCTTTCAATCACCAACTTGGGATAAATTACTATACAGTGTTTACTATAGTAACAGATTGATTAACCACCTTTACAGTGGTACAGTTGATTGATTAACCACCTTTACAGTGGTAGAGTTGTTAGTAATTTTGCTGGGCAATAAGGTTCACCTTTTCCAGCAATAGGATGGTTACTGTTTTTTTCTTTTTTACAAATTGTTTGCTTATGCCCCTGCTTCTGTCCAACAATTGTCCTTTCTGCCACTGCAAGTTTCCACTTATGTGAAATTACTGAAATGGTTGCCCTTTCCATTTTATGTTGTGGATTTCAAATTAGATTGACAGGCACGTTTGTTTAAATGCTTTTTCTTGTTTCTGACTGTTCCAATGTTCTCTGTTGTGACAACCTGAACTAGAACTTTACACAATGCTGTTTTTTCATAACGGCTATACAAGCAGTGATACACAATGCTAAATACTCACAACTCATTTCACATACAGTGGGGGGTGGGAAGGGGGGAGTATTTGATCCCCTGCTGATTTTGAACGTTTGTCCTCTGAAAAAGAAATAATCAGTTTATCATTTTAATGGTAGGTGTATTTTAACAGTGAGAGACAGAATAACAACAACAAAAAAATAACAAGAAAAACACATGTCAAAAAAGTTATAAATTGATTTGCAGGTCAGTGAGGGAAATAAGTATTTGAACCCCTATCAATCAGCAAGATTTCTGACAACCAGGTTTCTTTTATACGGGTAACAAGCTGAGATTAAGAGCACTCTCTTAAAGGGAGTGTTACTAATCTCAGCTCATTACCTGCATAAAAGACACCTTTCCACAAAAGCAATCAATCAATCAGATTCCAAACTCTCCACCATGGCCAAGACCAAGAGCTCTCCACAAGGCTGGAATGGACTACAAGACCATCACCAAGCAGCTTGGTGAGAAGGTGACAACAGTTGGTGTGATTATTTCCCTCACTGTATTCACAACTACATATATTCATACAGTGTGGGTATTTCAATCGGCTTCACATATTTGGAACATGCATCCAGTGCATGGCCGTGAAATGTGATCATGCCGAGCGATGACTTTTAAATTTTATTTTATAAATGCTTAAAAATTATTACCTACTACTGAATAGCAAGAGGGCTACCTCATGGCAGTTCATGATTTATTTTTATTATTTACCTTTATTCAGGTTGAACTAGTTAAAACTTTTGGTTAAAAGGCAGTGTATCCCCTTGATCCCTGGTTATTTTTTTATTTGCCAATACAAATCTCATTCTGTTGATTCAACTAAGGTACAACAAAATAAACTAACAATTTGTCTTTTACAAACAGCTCTATGGATTACATGAAAAACATTAAAAACTAACAGTGATGTTTTAATATCAGATCTAGATGTTAAAGAAGAATCTAGCATCAGTTCCACACCTTCACTTTCAGAAAAGCACAATGTATGAAAATGCAGTAGAAAGTACTGTATATCTCTACCATACATAACTATTTAATTTATTAGGCAGCAACAGATAAGTTATCATACAAAATAGCTTGGGAAAAGGAGTTGGATAAAACTCTAGATGAGGTATAGTGGGCAAAAATCCTTAAAAATGCAGCAAACTCCTCCTTGATTTTAAGCATAAGAGAATGCTTATAAAACCATATATCCCACACTGGAAAGATTACAAAGGTCAAAGCCGTCCATGATAGGCAACTGTTTCAGAGGCTGGAATGAACTTGGTACATTAAGACATGCACTGTGGTACTGCCCCAAATAAGCTCATCTCTAGGACGAAATGTACATACATTAGAGAGACTTTTGGGTTCACTAGTCCCTAGAAAACCAGAGGAAGCAATCTTGGGTCTTCTCATTCCGTACTTTCCTAAGGTTTTAGAATTTTTATCCAACCAAGTTTTCTTAGCCTCTTGAATCATAATTGCCAAAAATGGGAAGGATGGTGTGCCCACGTTCAAGGAAGTCAGGAGGAAAATCCAACACACCTATAGAGCGGAATTAGATGAAAATTACATAATATGGGTGGCTTGTTGGGATCTGTGGACATTCAGTGGACTGGAACTGAAAAATAGTACTGTAAAAACTAGTACAGGGGAGAATATTTCTAAAAACTCCAGTATCCCTCCTCCCCCTTTTTCCTCATATCACCCCCACCCGTTTTTTTTGTTGATGTTTGTCTAGGCACAAAACAAACTTTTGATATTAAGGAATACTGTAAGTTACGTTTAATGTTAAGTTTACTCTGATTATACAAGAAATTGTATGTTAATGTGTGATAATAAAAAATATTGAAACAAAAATGCTTTAAATTAATATGGGGAGAAAATACAGTAGACTCTCGGTTATGCAGCACCCATGGAGATTGGAAGATGCCGGTATGTTCAGCTGGAGGGTGCAGTGCTGAACCCGGGGAATGTAACGCCAACACTGCACTGGCTCAGTCACTCATGCCTTTCTGCCTTCAGGTTAAACTGAATTGTAGGGATGTACAGTGGATGAAATCTAGGTGCCTGTAAGCATTTTGTGACATGACTCTCTGGCATTTGTTGAGCCCTGTAAATTTCATTATTATTTAAAGTACAGTATTCATTTTTTTCTGGTTGCTTGAGTTCTGGATAACTGAGAATCTACTATATTGAAAAAGATGGAAAGAAACATGTGGAAGTTGCTTATTGTAATGTACTCTAACATGCTTATAAGATATAACTAGACATTTTCTTTCTCTATGTCTTAATAAAGAGAATTAAAAAAAATGTAGTAGCAAGTAAAATTGCTTATTATGAGATTTTGCCAGTATTCAAACTTCAGTGACATATGTTAAGTTTACTATTTTTGAATAATCAAGTTAAAATTTCTATGATTTTATATGAGTTTTTACTCTATATGCAAGATTCTAAGCTCAAAGTTACTCTATACGCAAGATTCTAAGCTCAAAGTTATTTTTACCTTGCGTTCAAACTATGTAGGGCGCCCCCGGGAAAATGCTGGTGCATTAGAAATATAAGATAATAATAATAATAAGTGAATCAATTCATCATTAGTAACAGCATTTAGAGATCATGTTATACCTTTGATTTCTTGTATTCCTGAGACATAGTATATTGGGTTCACTATGTATACACTTAAAATCGATTTTTGTGAACACTAGAAGAGTGATTAAAAGAAACTCCTTAAAGAATATTTTTAATGTTTTTCCGCTTAATAGTAAAACTTGTAGGATATAAGTATGTGAACTTATATGTGAACCCTTTGGAATGATATGGATTTCTGCACAAATTGGTCATAAAATGTGATCTGATCTTCATCTAAGTCACAAAAATAGACAATCACACTCTGCTTAAACTAATAACACACAAATAATTAAATGTTACCATGTTGTTATTGAACACACCATGTAAACATTCACAGTGCAGGTGGAAAACGTATGTGAACCCCTAGACTAATGACATCTCCAAAAGCTAATTGGAGTGAGGTGTCAGCCAACTGGAGTCCAATCAATGAGATGAGATTGGAGGTGTTGGTTACAGCTGCCCTGTCCTATAAAAAACACACACCAGTTCTGGGTTTGCTTTTCACAAGAAGCATTGCCTGATGTAAATGATGCCTCACACAAAAGAGCTCTCAGAAGACCTACGATTAAGAATAGTTGACTTGCATAAAGCTGGAAAGGGTTAATGTAAAACACTAAACAAGAATGGATTTCATGGGAGGATACCATAGAGGAAACCACTGCTATCCAAGCAAAACATTGCTGCACGTTTACAATTTGCACAAGAGCACCTGGATGTTCCACAGCAGTACTGGCAAAATATTCTGTGGACAGATGAAACTAAAGTTGAGTTGTTTGGAAGAAACACACAACACTATGTGTGGAGAAAAAGAGGCACAGCACACCAACATCAAAACCTCATCCCAACTGTGAAGTACGGTGGTGGGGGCATCATGGTTTGGGGCTGCTTTGCTGCGTCAGGGCCTGGACGGATTGCTATCATCGAAGGAAAAATAAATTCCCAAGTTTATGAAGACATTTTGCAGGAGAACTTAAGGCCATCTGTCCACCAGCTGAAGCTCAACGGAAGATGGGTGTTACAACAGGACAACGACCCAAAGCATAGAAGTAAATCAACAACAGAATCGGTTAAGCAGAAGAAAATACACCTTCTGAAGTGACCCAGTCAGAGTCCTGACCTCAACCCGATTGAGATGTTGTGGCATGACCTCAAGAAAGCGATTCACACCAGACATCCCAAGAATATTGCTGAACTGAAACAGTTCTGTAAAGAGAAATGGTCAAGAATTACTCCTGACCGTTGTGCACATCTGATCTGCAACTACAGGAAACGTTTGGTTGTAGTTATTGCTGCCAAAGGAGGTTCAACCAGTTATTAAATCCAAGGGTTCACATACTTTTTCCACCTGCACTGTGAATGTTTACATGGTGTGTTGAATAAAAACATGGCAACATTTAATACTTTGTGTGTTATTTGTTTAAGCAGACTGTGATTGTCTATTGTTGTGACTTAGATGAAGATCAGATCAAATTTGTTGACCAATTTTTGCAGAAATCCATATCATTCCAAAGGGTTCACATACTTTTGCTTGCAACTGTATATATATATATATATGTATGTATATATATATATATATATATATATATATACCGGTATATATATATATATATATATAAATATATATTGTTTTCTGGTTTTCTGTCAGTGTTCATCATTTTGTACATGGAATTCCACGTAATGTGTGTATTACCCCTGACTTATTGGGATTAATGTTTGCGGCAGATAGCATTTCTTAACTGTCACTATCTGCTTCTTCAAGGACACTTCCTCCTCCTCTGCTGCAGACAACTCTTCATAAGCTGCCACCCTTCTGTGTTTTCTACAGAGATCCCACCAATGCCAGCCAATGTCACGATCTGCTTCTTCAAGGGGGCTTGATATGAACCTAATTCAAACCTACACCAGCATAATCATGTAGTTCCTGTTCTCTGTGGCACAAAAGATGGCTTCTGAAGAGGTACAGGCAGAGAATAATGCATAGAGGTTACAAGTGGCCCATGGCAAGACCACTCCACAAGTCAGGATACAACACACAAAAATAGTCTCATACCTTGTATATGTAAAAACGATCTCTCAACCTTTATTTAATGATCAAAACAACATATTTATATTCTCCAATACCACACCCTTGTGTACATTTGTGTATGTGTGATGTCAGCCCATCTGGCTTGCAACCTTGGTCTATCAAAGCTCCAGATATCTATAGATGACTAGTGAAAAAACCTTTATGTTAAACTCAAGTGTTTGCTTAGGACTCCTTGAAGTACATACATCTGTCTTGACCCAAGGTCTGTATGTGTGAGTGTACAATGACCTGCAGCTAACTTCTATGCAGAGCATTATATTATAACTAGTATACATCATAATCATGTACAGGCAACATATAACCACACAATAACACACAATCCCAATGCAACAATGTCATGCACCCCTGGCCACATTCATAAACCACTGGCAATATGAGTCCTTAAACAATTAAATCATGACAATTTCTCCCCCTTTCCTTTCTTGTATAGCATGGGAAGTTTATCCTGTCGGATAACTTCCCATCTATACAGGTAGTTACCGGTCCTCTTGATGTGACAGTCCATCCATGTGATTGCCTCAGTAGCTCTCTGGGTACCCTGCCTCCCCCTGTCCAGGGCGAATACTCACTTCTTCCCACTGGCCTAGTGACCTTCCCATGGGGAGACTTATAAGACAACGGCCATGGAGGACCCTACAAGGTAGTCCAGGGGAAACAGTACATTCCAGCTAGTAAATCCAGCCTAAACTTGGGATGATCCTTACCCAGCAAATCCTTCTCCTTCCAGGCTAGGGAGACATCCTGTCCTGCTGATTCTGGATCAGTTCTCAGGCCCATGGGTAAAAGTGAAGAGTACAAGGTTCCCTTTGTCAGGCCTGAGCTTTCTCCTGAATAAACTGGGATGCTGGAATTGCAACATGGGCTAGTGACATTTTCTGGTGTCATCCATGCTGGATTAATGGGCAGTTCTGACACAAGCCGTTGTGGTTCAGTAGCCAACTTCTCTCCCAACAAGCCTGGTCAGTGGCCCCTTCTTTTCAGGGTTACAGGTACACAACCAGTGTCTTTGGGCAACTGCAGGGGAGTCAATGTAGGGAGACCAGGAGACAAACCACAATCTGGGGTACCCTCTGGCTCGTTGGTCTCTGGATCCTCAGGTGGAACCTCCTGACTCTCTCCTTCTGAGACTGCCTGGTGTGTAGTTACAGGCCGCCCTAGAGAAGCAGCTGCTACTGCCTCTTGTTCAGGCTGAAGAGCAGGGTTACTTTCTGTTTCAGCTCCAGGGTCCGTGGCTGGGTCCTGGACAATTGTCATCCAAGGAACCTCTCCATTATTTTCACAGTCAATTGGTAGGTCCCAGTGCTCATTAGGTTCTTCTCTTACTATAGGAGCAGGGTAGCTTTTCCCCAGTTCCTCCCCTGGGCCTGGCACTGCTTTGATTTGGCCCTGTCCCCATGCCTCTAACTGGGTGAGACTCAGCCCCCTAAAGATAGGGACCAGTTCTTCCTCTTCCCAGTCAACCCCATGGATGAAGGCATCTTTGTTATTTTGAGAATCGCTAATATTAGAATTCTCCCCACAGTCCATACCTTTATCTTCTGACCCAGCCTTGGCAACTTTTAGCTGGGTCTGTTTAGTACCTGTTAGGTGGTTCTGTTCCATGCCTGACTGGCATGAGCCCTCCCAGCTGGGTGGCCAAAACCCATCCAGGGATGCTTCATCCAGCAAGTCTATATAATCGACCTCCAGCTGTAGCTCCTGCTGGATCAAAGGCCAAAGTAGGTTAGCTGTCTGAGAGGCTGTCTCCAGTTCCAGCATGTGACAGCATTTGGCAAACAGACACAGCTGTCTTTTCTCTTTCCCCAAGCCACAATCTGGATCCCCATGTACAATGTCCCAAAGTGCCTCTTCCAGCCCCAATGAAAAATGATGAGGTATCCCAACAGCTCCCACCCAATAAGCATATTGCTCTTCCAGGGCGATCTCCTCACATACTAATTAACTCGTGACCTGGCCATAGTCCTAAGAACGCCATCCATTTATTTAGAAGGCCCATTCCTCTACAGTCCGTTCCGGTCACCAGAACATTTTCTGACTCTTCTGGGGATAAGCATTTCCCCTCCACAGGAGACGAGACAGGGCCATTGCTTACCCTTCTCCACTTCTCCTGTGTGATCTGTATCCAGAGTTCCCTCTGCTGATCCATGGTTGCACCTGCAGGTAATATCTCCATCCATCTTTGGTACCATCTGGACACTTCCTCCTCCTCTGCTGCAGACAACTCTTCATAAGCTGCCATCCTACTGTTTTTTCTACAGAGATCTCACCACTGCCAGCCAATGTCACGATCTGCTTCTTCAAGGGGGCTTGATATGAACCTAGTTCAAACCTACCACAGCAGAATCATGTAGTTCCTGATCTCTGTGGCACAAAACATAGCTTCTGAAGAGGGCAAGGCCCAAAAGGTACAGGCAGAGAATACTGCATACAGGTTACTAGTGGCCCATGGCAAGGCCACTCCCCAAGTCAGGATACAACACACATAAATAGTCTTACACCTTGTATATGTGAAAACTATCTCTCAACCTTTCTTGAATGATCAAAACAAACATATTTATATTCTCCAATACCACAGCCTTGTGTACATTTTTGTATGTGTGTGATGTCAGCCCATCTGGCTTGCAACCTTGTGCTATCAAAGCTCTTGAGATCAAATGTGTTTGCTTAGGACTACTTGAAGTACATAATCTGTCTTGACCCAAGGTCTGTATGTGTTAGTGTGCAATGATCTGCAGCTAACTTCCACATATGTTCTATATAACATTTCCCATCTTATAACATATTATAACTAGGATACATCATAATCATGTACAGGCAACCTATAACCACACAATAACACACAATCCCAATACAACAATGTCATGCTCCCCTGGCCATATTCATAAACCACTGGCAATATGAGTCCTTAAACAATTAAATCATGACATTAACATATCCTTTTCGGCGCAGCAGTTTAACTCAATTTGTTGGACCTCTCTGTTATTTTCTTTCTATGTAAATTGGTTTTGTCATTGTTTTTATTCTGGTACACTTTTTTTAGTTACAGTTATATATTGGACCTTTTAAGAGTGGTAATCCCCTATTGGGAGTCCACATAAATATCTGTGTGCAACAAAGGAGGTCTACCAAAACAATTTGCCTGTTGATCCTGCGAACAGGACTGCTATGAAACCATTGCCTTTGAGAAATTAATTTATTTGTGTTTACTTTTCATTAAAAAACTCCGGTGTATCCCTTGAATTGAATGCTTTCCTGCACTTTTTCCTTCTTTTTGCTGTAGACCAAGAGCAAAAACGGTCTATATTTTGTAAAAACTTAGAAAGATGAGGGACCATAATGGTTAACCCAAGGCTTTATTGATCTTGATACAGGTTTATGATGCAAAATCCAGATATCCAAACACTGTAGATTGGTACATAAACAAGCATATGCCTATTTGATATTTAAAAAAAAAAATACAAATATGCATATACATAAATGGGTTTAGCTGTATAACAGCAATCATACCAAATGTATATTTTAGTATAGCCAAAATGTTTAATATTAAGAATTTGTAGTGATTTTATTTTTAGGGAATGTACATTTTTCTAAATGAATGACTCAGCATATCAACATTTTACCTAGAAGGCTAACTATGCAGAACTCTAAGGTACTTAATGAAGGCCACAGACGGTATGCTTCATTTCAAGAAAACCTTTAATGGACTGTGTTTTCCCCAAAATTGTCATAACTGAGAATTTAGTGGGATTAGTATGTTCGTTCTTAAAGTGTGGAATGTACTGTTACATTACTTCCAAATGAGTAACAATTGTTGGCAAAACAACATTCTCCATCTGCTTAGCAGCTCATTTAACATGTTCACTGCTTTATATAAGTACGCAATGTTTAATTTTAATGTCTCCCACAACAAATATCAATATTTTACCCTCCAACTCTACATAATTAGCAATTATGCTACATGTTAGGTTATTTTATTTAAGTAATGATAAATTACATGACAGATTAATGATTCACATGTGCTGAAAAAAATTCAGTTAGACCCCATTTTTGAATGTTGAAAAACATTTTTAGTACCTTGTCCCATTTTTGCATGTTTTATTTGACTTAGGGAACCCTAGTGAAACATGCCTTTTTAAAAGATCTTTATTTGCTTATACCACACTCAGAGCTTCACCTATTATATTTTAGGAAGTCAAATATCAAAATATGTCACACAATTTAAAATTATTCTGTATTTGAGTGAAAAGAAAAATGTGAAAAGCACCCAACCGGCAACAAAGCTTGTTTTACGGCTGCTGTAGTTATTTGGCGAAACTTGGACCCAAACAACACTGCCAGGCCTTCTTTTCCAGACATCCATTTCATTATTAAATATATCATTTACATCACGTGAAGCTGCAAAACCCTTAAATATGCCATTAGTTAAATTGTGTCTTTTTCCAAAGTCTCTTTCACTATCAAAACGTCTGAATACCATTAAATTAATTGTATTGTATTAAATGTATTTATTTGTATATCATAAGAATATACATTTTTCAGAAACATTCTAATGCTGATGAATTTTAGAAAACCATAAATGATTACCCCTGTTATATTTGAAGGGGCAGTACTCATGCATGTTTAGCTATTTTTGCAAGATAGATAAAGCTTGTTTGATAAGAGGGTATCATCCCACAAAACAAGGTGTCAAAGGAAAACCTACAGTTATAAGATATGTAGCTCCACAAACACATGGGTATATAAAAGTTCTGGTATACTACATTTCTCATACCATTTGTATGGTTAAAGGACCACTGTGGTTAGGTTTGTATCATCACCTCTTAAGAGTCAACCCATTAATAACAGTTTTTTTTCTTCGTTAGTACCGAATACAAAAAGATGTGTATAAGAAAAAATATATATTTTTGCAGTAAGGGCAATTCACAATAATAGATTTGTGTATTGTTCCTTTTAAACACAAAAAGTGTTGAATATTTTTTTTTTTTTCATTGCTAGAGTGGCTCCCAAGCACTAAATTTGAAATTGTTTTAATGCATCATGTTTCCTCGATATGTCTCAAGCACACATCAATAAGTAGAGAAGACACATTAGGTATCCATAATGTTAAGATAATGTTCTGCTCCCAATCCTCTCATGAGCCAAAAGAGCACTTTGTCTTGTGCCGCAAGCTAATGTTCACTTTGCAGCTGTCAATGTTGCTATGGTCCCCCGCAACACCACTGCTCTTCACTTCAGACTTCTCCCCATTCAAGCTGTTGCCACAATCACTTCCCCCATCCAGTCACCAGGTGATCCAAAACCCCAAATGGGTAGTGGGCAACTGGAGATCTGAAGTGTCCAATTGCCTGGAGAGACCATAAGTGTTCTGATGAGCTCTTCCCTGCCTGTACTGGATAGTGAAGTTATGAGTCTGCAGCACTAGGCTCCATCTCAACAGGTGACCATTGTCCCTGGCTATACTATAATGCCACCACAATGGGTTGTGGTCTGTGATAACCATGAACTCTTACCCAAAATGGTAGGGCTATAGTTTCTTTAGGGCCAATGTAACTGCCAGGCACTCCTTCTGAATGCTTTCTGACCTATCAATGTGGAATTTAATGCTCTGGGCCACTGCTCTATCAAGGCTACCTCTGGCTGGTTCTGGCTGAAACTTCCTACTCCCTTCTCTGTGCACTAGGTTGAGTACATCACCACTGGCAAACTGGCACTTGTCAGGGTTAATGGTAAACCCTGCTTGTTGGATGTGACCCAGGACTGTAGATAGGTGGTCCACATGTTCCTGCAAAGTATGGCAATGCCATCCAAAATGGTAGGGCTATAGTTTATTTAGGGCCAATGTAACTGCCAGGCACTCCTTCTGAATGCTTTCTGACCTATCAATGTGGAATTTAATGCTCTGGGCCACTGCTCTATCAAGGCTACCTATGGCTGGTTCTGGCTGAAACTTCCTACTCCATACTCTGTGCACTAGGTATGGTACATCACCACTGGCAAACTGGCACTTGTCAGGGTTAATGGTCAACCCTGCTTGTTGGATGTGACCCAGGACTGTAGATAGGTGGTCCACATGTTCCTGCAAAGTATGGCAATGCCATCCAGATGTGCATAGCACCTATGTAGTATGTGGTCAACAAGCCGACATTCTTCATCCCAAAAGGCTTAACTGTAAACTGATATATGCCAAATGGGTTGGTGAATTCCAATTTCTCTCAAGCTGTTTCAGCAAGAGTTATCTAATAGTAGCCCTTAGACAAGTCCAGAGTATTCACGTAGGTTGCCCATTCAAGACCATCTAGCAGTTCTTCTACTCTAGGCATAGGGTAAGTATTAGAAGTCATCTTGTGATTTAGTCACGTATAGTCCACACAAAACCAGGTGGTCCCATCCTTCTTAGGGACTGACACCACTGGTGATGCCCAAGCACTAGAGGATGGCTCGATGACCCCAGCTCACTTCTTATATTCCTCTTCACAGTCTTAAGGTCTGCTTCAGTGGGAAAATGTCAGGGGTAAGGACCTTCTGGAGTCGAGAACAAGCCCAGGTGGTGACTCATCACCCCCTCAAGCTGCTGTCACTGGTCAGGGGACAAGTCGGTCAGGATAATGGAAACAGGATAGTTCAGCAGGGGCAATCATGTCTAATAGTACTGTCGGGATTAATACAACATATTATTTTCTAAATAATATAGAATAATGAATTTTGAGTTCAGAATCAATTTATAGACACATATTCCTTTTTATAAAATAACATTTATTGACAATAACAAAATCAACTAGTCTAATGATAAAAATGTAATGTATCAAATCAAATGCAAATAAAACAAAATATAACCAGCCAGATATTAAAAGAAAATTAATCCATCATATTGTATAACTTATTATTTTATGACATCTTCTATACAATCCTTAAATCTCAATATAAAAGTTTATCTCAATCACATGTACAATAAAACCTGGAATAGCAACCCAAAGAATAAAATCAGATAAATCAATTAATAAAAATTCACCCAAAATAACGTTTAACATGTACTAATAATGTCTAATTATAGTATAATATAACTATATAGGAATGTATTAAATATAAAACAATTATGGTAAAGTATTTTATAATATAATTGATAAGTTAGCTAAGTAAAATTTATTTATCTGTATTGGTCAAAAAGAAAAATGAGATATCAAATTGTGTATTAAAATTTATATCCCGATTTATAAATTTCAATGACAAAATGAAATCTAAATAACTTTTTGGTAAGAAATAAACCAAACAGAGAAATTATGGTAATGGTTTTCAATTATATCATAAAATAAAATAATTAAATTTATACATTACCAACTATGACAAGATTCCACTGGTCAATTCCAAAATTGTCTGGCCTTTTCCACGGGATCAAAGTTTTCCTCTAGCTCTACTTTCTTTTCTCTCCAGTCCCCTCTCTTCTCAGATGCTGTTTCTATCCATAATTATACCTCTCACTTAATCAGAATCCCAAATCAGTTAAAATATCTAGTAACCAATAGAATCTCTCATGATGTCATCACATATTTAAATTTTATGGTGAATATTTTTTTCTATAGAGATATTTATTCCTTGAACCATAAGATGGTGCTCTTAGACCTTTGAATATTCATACCTTTAATTAACTAATGACCCCTTTGACCCACAACCTATAAACAAGATAGGGTCATAAGAATGGTTATTAGTTAGATACCCCTTAACAGATTTATTATTTTGGGAAAGAGACTTAATGTCTAGGAACACATTCTTCACATGTGAAATTTTGGGGAGGATTCCATTATTTCTAAGAAACATAACCTTTATAGACCTTTATCCATTAGTTTAGGAATTCACTCAATTATTTGTCTCGACAGAACCAAAAACTATTTAAACATGGATAACTCACTTGTGAGAAGCTGTGAAAACACATCTTTTACATAGATATATTCAAATAATGGAATTGCATGCATATATATATATATAAATATATAAATATATAAAGTATATAAAATATTAATACATTGGATATAAAATAGTGGTTAATAATTGGAATATCATATTATACTATAATATCCATATAAGATAGAACTTTATTCATATAAAAGTACTGACATAACCCCCTCACTGAAATAATATCGCTCTTTATAAAGTAGGTGATATTATTACAGTTGTAAATATGACATTGTTTTTTTTTTGTTTTTTTTTATACAGTTGATTGATCAGTATTAATTTGGATAATGAGAGGGACAGTATTTCTCATTTTTGTGTTCATACATACCAAATATGTAATAACACTCATCCAAACTATGACAAACACAATAACTGAAATAAGGACAAACGTAATTATACCTATCCAGTCTCGGTTGGCTATGGTCTCCATATCTTTAGAAGAAAGATTTTGATTATCTATGGTAATATTATTCTTCCTGATAACCATATCAAAGAGGAATTTTAGATCGGTATCAATAGGGATATCCTGATTTTGAAAAGCATCTATGATTTCTACTTCCCCCTCTTGGATACTTGTATCAATGTAAAATAAAGTCACTTCACCTATAGTAATAACAGTATCTCTTGGAACCTTAATGAATGATACTCTATATGCCAGAGGCATCACAGTAAATGTGCCATGAGCAGGGTAAGAAATACTCATGCTAGTTAATGACGTACTAATTAACCATTTATTTTGCACCCTCATAGCCTTAGTAGAAATCAGATCCTCAGATTTACTCATAACTACCTGACACTTTTCAAATTCATGCATCATCTAATTTACTCCACACAAAGCATGCGTGGCGTCGTGAACAAATGGTTTTCCTGGGCACAAATAGTAATAAAAGTAACTGGTTCCCGTAAAAACAGAGACTCAACCCTTGATATGCTGTACTTCCTATGCAAGTCAATTGAATGGGAAAGAAGCTTGGAATGTAAATTTGTAGTAACAATAGTCTCATTCACTACAGTTATTATGTCATTTAGATTCTGTTTTTGGAGCTCCAATTCTCTCTGCACCATCTTCAAGGAATCCCGAAGTTCCCTAGATTCCTTATTTAATGTTTCAATAGATACAGAGTTTGCTACTGACATAGTGGTACCTATAACAGCTCCAAGTATAGTCATTATCGCAGCCCCAATAAGGAAACCGATAAATCGTTTCGGACGTCGGCTGTTGGAATTGTAAGACTCAGGAATAAAAGTTTTCCTTAATTGTTCCAACATCTCCTTCACAGTAGCTTGTGATCGATCAATGTGTTCATGATACCATACTTTGGTTTCCTCCATCTGTATGTTAGATATGTAAATTGCCTTTCAATCACTGTTTGTGGTTTCACACTCACGAAAATCTTTTGCGATGTCAATTTCCTTCCGGTGAGAATAAACCCTGGAGCCTCTTGGATAAGTATTCCTGAAGAAGGGCCTGGTTCCACAATAGGTTCCATTCGGACCTCTTGGCATAGGATCAGCATCACCCATATCAGAGCTGTTTTTTTTCTTTCATTATCACTAATTCTTGTATTTTTTTTTGTTTTGTTTTTTAACTAGGAAATAAAAACAAAAAGTTTTAATAATGTATTCTATACAATGTAAAAATAGAATAATCTTATTAGACAGGGTATTCAAAATCACATTATTCATCAGGAATATCGTTAATGATTCTTAATTGAGATCTTGGGTGACAACTTTTTATTTGATTAATATGAACCCATCTTTCAACCATTTCACCATTTTTTGGAATTTGTATTTTGAATACAACAGGTGAAATGTTGTCAACAATAGTATAAGGTCCTTTCCATGAAGGCAAACACTTTTTCTCTTTCACTTGGTTTCGTTGAAAGCTGTACAAATATATCTGATCTGTGATCTCATACTCCTTTTTGGATGTCTTTAGATCATAATAAGTTTTAGTACTTACAGCAGATTTCTCTAAATTTCTTTGCGCAAAAGCAAATGCCTGCTGTAAGTGTTTCCTCAGATCCTCTATATATTGATGGGTTGTAGCAGCATTCACTAAATTATGGTCTTGGGTTCTATAAATAAGGTGTTGTGGGAGTACCATACGTCTCCCCGTCATTAATTCAAATGGCGACATTTTTGTTGCAGTACTAGGTGTAGATCTTATAGCCATTAATACTAAAGGTAATTTTATATCCCAGTCTTTACCTGATTCTTTCACAAATTTATTTAAAATACTAATAATGGATTGGTTGTACCGTTCCACATTACCACTAGAAGCAGCACGATAAGAAATATGTAATTTTCTCTTAACCCCTAGGATTTTCCACATACGGCTCATTACTTCACTGGTAAAGTGAGATCCACGATCGGACTCAATTCATTGTGAAAAACCAAAACAGGAAAAGACATGGTTAATTAATAACATTGCAGCAGTTTCAGTTTTATAATTTGTGGCTGGAAGGCACTCTACCCATTTAATAAATAGACATGTAACCGTTAGCATATATTTATTACCCCTAGATGATGTTGTTACTGGACCAATAAAGTCTATTTGGATATCTGACCAGGGCATAGACATCCCTCTTTTCTGAAGAGGAGCTCTATGGGTAGGTGTATTAGGTTGATATTGGGGACATACCAAACATCCCTGACAATATGTCTGGATATCTTTCAACATGTGTGGCCAGTACGCAAATTCTCGCAGTATTTCATAGGTGATTTTATCCCCTCTGTGACCTGATGTCGGGGCATCATGGGCATGTTGTAACATCAGACCTCTATATAAAGTAGGAACCACCCACTGCTGTATTCTATTCTTAGATGTTCAAATAAGCAATCCATCTAAGATGCTAAATTGGGTTTTTGACTTCATTAAAACTCTCAGGTCTTCTTTACCTACAACATCTATCTCACTCAGAGGATATTTAGCTGGATCTTGTATATGATTATAAAATATACATATGATTGGATCCTCTTTCTGACTACTGATTAAATCAGAATTGGGAGTATCCTGTAACCATTGAGCTGTAGACAATTCTGTACTCTTTTGGATTTGTTGTCTTGTTATAGCCTGAATTTGAAATGGACCCAAAAGATGATCCACATCAACAAGCTCCCCCTTTAGGGCACCTTGTTTTGCCAACTTATCAGCCAAATCATTTCCTTCTTTATCCTGTCCCATTACCTTTGAGTGGCCCTTTGTCTTCTTCCAATATATAGTCATTCCATTAGAGATTACCATCTCATCAATAGCATGTATTAACTTACCATGTTTCACTGGTTTCTTCCGGGCACTTGTCATTTCATTATGTTTCCATACCTGTAAGTATTCTACGAAACTATTACGGACATATTCCGAATCAGTGATGATCACTAATTCCTTAAGATCATGCTCTATTGCGGTTTGGACAGTGTTATATACGGCTACCAATTCTGATATTTGACTAGTCTTAGATCCTATTTTATAACTCTCAGGTGAAATTGGGATATTGTCTTTCCATACATTACCGATTCCTGCAACCAATTTGTTATCTGCCCCCTCCTTAATATGATATGCACATCCATCCACGTAAACTGTGGGTAAAGTATTACATAATACCTCTTCATATACCTTATGGGGAGATAATTTGTATTCCCTCATAAGGTCCATTTTGGACCAATTTTCTCTAAGAGGATCCTTGGCGGTACAATCATGTAATTCAGCTAACCCTTGTGCCACTGGATTCCTCTTATTCTGTGCATATCTAATTTCCAAAGGCCATCCTTGTAAGGATAAAGTCCATGCGGTTATACGGCTATTTGACAAATTACCGGCTCTAATTTTATCACTCTGAATGTATTGTAGTGGTTGATGAGCGGTTTCTACTATAATTTTCTCACCTTGGATAAAATTTCGGAAATTCTGTAGGGCCCATACTGTAGCAAACAGAGCTTTCTCACAGTCATTAAACTTTACCTCTACAGGTGATAATGTCTTACTTGCATACGCAATAACTTTACTATGCTGGTCATATTTCTGATATAGAACGGCACTCAAACAAAAATCAGTATATCCAGTTTCTAAAAAGAATGGTTTACCCATTTTAGGATAAACTAGGCAAGGAGCCTGGCTGAGTTTTTGTTTTCATTTGTTTACTGCTTGATTTTGAATTTCCCCCCATTGCCATGGCTCTCCTTTCTTTAATATTCGAATGAGAGGCCTAGTTACCTCTGCATAGTTATCAATAAACTTACGAGAATAATTGGTGATACCTAAAATCGATCTTAATTCTTTTAAATTTGTAGGGGTTCTGGTTTTAAGAAGAGCTTCCACTTTCTTTTTCTGTGGATTTATACCTTCAGGAGTTATTTCATGGCCTAAAAAATTAACTTTAGTGCGGCACCATTGTAGAGTTTAACTCCTGTATGCTTCAATTGATCTAGAATATATCTGATTTCAAAAATATGTTTATCAAAATCGTTATTTTTAATCAAGATATCATCTACATATGTTAATGTCCCTCGCTCTTGAGCGTCAGGCATTGCCTTATGTAAAAATATAGCAAACTCATGCCCTGAATTTATAAAACCAAATGGGGTTCTAGTCCATGTATATTGCTGTTTCCCAAAGGTGAAGGCCAGTTTATATTGGTCCTCTTCACTTACTTTAATGGTCTAATAACCTTGGGCACAATCAAGCGTAGTAAATAATTTAGATCCCTGTATTTGTGCTAAACATTGATCGATATATGGAACGGGCCATGCAGACATGTACACCCGTTTATTTAATTGTCTCAAATCAGTGCATAAACGCCAGGTTCCATTTGGTTTCAAGACACCTAGAATAGGGTTATTAAAAGAACTGTGCACCGGTCTAATAATCCCCCTAGACTTTAGGTTCTTGATAATATCTGCCAATGATTCATAAGAGGCAAGAGGGAGTCGATATTGTTTCACAAATACAGGTGGCATATTTGGGTCAGTTTTAATTTTAGTGACATGTAAATTTGTCAAACCACAATCATATGAATCCTTAGAGAACATATCTTGGTAATCAATTAATACTTGTCTTAGTGTTTGGCGCTCAATGTCATTAGAACATCCGCTAGCTAAGGCTATCTGTTCCTCAACTCTTTCTCTAAACCCAGGGAATACCTCAGGCTGACTAATCTCATAAGTCTCCTCCAATTGTGTAGACAAATCAGTAGTGATCATACTTACCTGCGTCTCAGTGTTCTGATATTACTCATACTCTTGTTCATCAATGTTTTGGTTACAAATAAGTTATTTATCCATAATATCACAGTTACCTTCAGTGAAACTAAAAGGATAAATAGACTGAACAGTAAATAATCCCTCAGGTTGTCTGTCAAAACGCTGATCCATAATCTGGTCATCATTTACATAATTCTCTGGTATCAAACCAATAACAAAATTCCTAAACTCAGAAGTAAAATACTCAGAATCTATAGCCATACCTATTAGGGATCCTTTCTCCAAATGTATTGGATGGGATGCTGTGTTATTTACCAGAATAATGAAAGATATCTGTGTTATAGTAATTAGAGGTGTATGAGTGAGGGTGAGGCCTTTTCTGATGATTAAGATTTACAAAGGTATCAATATCTTTAATCTTTTGACCCCTTTTTACCTGTAAAGGGAGAGGAAATTGTGCCACCCCCTCTGGTATAGTAACACTTTGTTCCATTTGCACGGTTACTGCATAAGGCATTTGTTGTGCAGATTTCAATGCTTCTGAGTCATTTAGGAATTCTAAGGGCTTATCCTGTAGTCTAGACCAAATAACATTATTGATCAAATCAATTTGGGATGCAAAGCGATGTAATAAATCATTTCCAATATAGATTGGATATTGGGAACCCTCAATAACTAAGAATAGGTGCATAACCCTTTCACTCCCAATGAAAAGAGGTAATAAACATTTTGCCATAATAGCATGAGTTGAAGTTTCATGATCTATCTTATATACAAATTGATCATCGGGTTGTGTATTTCGGATTAAATTAGTATTCTTTATTTGTTTTAATAAGCTTTCATTAACATAGCTATGCTCATGTTTTAGAGCTAGTTTTGCTTGTTGAGAATTTCTCATACCTGGAATATCAACAGGAATAAATAAACCTTCATCATTGGTTTCTATTTCCACTAGAAATCTAGAGTGTTTACTTATATTTAAAGGCTTAGAATCGTTCTTATTTAAAGAGATAGTTAATACATTTCCCTCTATTTAATTATTTTTAATATGCGCCTGATCAATTTGGATCACATTTTCATTATTTACTTGTTCTCCATTAATGTCTTTACATTTAAGTACTGTCATCTCAGGCATTTGATTATTTTGGAAGTGAATCTCTACTGATTCCTTTGCATATGAGGTTGTTTAACCTGATCATAATTGATGGGAAATTTAACTTGTGACCATATCACCCCATCAATAAAATCAATTACTGGACTAAATCTTCTAAGTAAATCAGTCCCAATTATAATTTTGTAACTAGGAATATCCACTATAATAACTGGATGTTTCATTTGTTTATTTCCTATTCTGATATCTAACCAAACATAGCCTACAGTATTAACTTTAATACCATCAACATTTCGAACAATTCCAAAGAATGGTTTCAGAATAGCTTTCTTTTTGGCTCTACTCTCAATTTCCTCATATGTATCTTTGGAAATTACTGTGACTTGAGAACCTGTATCAATTAATGCTTTATGATTTAAGGTTTCAACATTCTGTATACCAACAGAAACCTAATATCGGTTCTGTATTTCTTCCATTTCACATAAGAAATGTGTATGTCTTAACATCTCTAACTTCTTCCATTGTTTACTTTTATTTAAGAAGTCAGATTGCGGAGTATGATCTATCCAATTTATAACTATTTCTGTAGGACTATCAGCAATTTCCTGATTAACATTTGTTTAATTTTCAATAAACTGAACAGGTAATACATCATCTGTCATGACATTGCATTCTCCTACTTCAGCTATTAACCCTTTACCGGTAAACTCTGGTTCAATCTGTGTTACCTCATGTGAACTTAAAGGGTCAACAGTTATATTTTCTGTGTCATCTTCCTTGGTTTTGCAAACACCCCTTCCCTGCTGAATAGGAATTTCTGAAGAGAAAGGATACTCAGGGAGAAGAAATAAATCATTAACATTCTTTTAAGAACATATTTTTATATTTTTATTTGAATCAAGAGATTCACAGGTATCACTTCTGTTTGTGTTATTGACCGCTAATCTATTTTCACAATTAGTATTCAGTCATTGACTTTGGCTTTGGGAATTTTGACCATCTTGGGTTGGATTATTTCTCACTGACTGAGTATTAAATCCTGCCATAAATGCAGCCATTTGTTGTGTCAAAATTTTAACCTGCTCTTCTAAATTTGATGATGGTTTAGAATTTCGATTTTGGTTATATCTTTTAACCCTTTGACTCTCTGAATAATTTGAAGTATTGGGCATTGGAGGGGTTAATCTTCCTTCTGCACTAGGAGATTTTGGCCTCCAGACATAATTTTTTATAGGATTGTTTCCCATGTAATTTGGACTAACATAAAAAGAATCACTATTTGCATTTTGAGATTTTTCACTTCCAATTTTTACTGGCCTAAATGATGACTGTGCTTGACTTGATTTGTTTGAACCTTTAACCACATCTGCGTAAGATTTTGTACCTGTCTCATACTGTAGATTAGGTTTAATAGAAATTTCTGCCACATTTTGACTATTAAATTTCTCCCTTCGCTTATAATAATTCCCATCATCAAGCTGAATCTCATATATTTTAGTATATTCATTTACCAACCAACTTAAAGGCTTGGCGTCATCAAACTCACGCGCCATATTTCTCTGAACATACAAAGGTAGTGCATGGAAGTAAATTCTCTTAAATTCAGGAGATTCTGGGTCTGTCTTTTTTGCAGTCTGTCTATAGGCGTGTTTTAATGTGATTAAAAATTATTTTGGACTTTCGTCAGGCTTACATCTGAGATTATGAACTGCTTTCATAGCAGCCTGTGGGTTTCTATACTGAGAAAAGTATTTTCTCACCTCAGATTTATATATCTCCCAATCATTTATATCACTATCATGGAGAGAGGTGAAAAATGAGGTATAAGAGCTATCAAATAACCAAGGGAGGTATGATACTTTATCACTAGCCCCCCTTATTCCTAGTTCAACCATTACCCTTTCTAATGAATCAAGGTGGTCTTCTATGGACAATTTTGAATTTTTGGTGTAGGGTTCGATTAATTTTCTTATAGCCTGGGCTTTCTCATGGAAAGAGAGTCTTTTAATTGATCGTACATCTTCTATCTACACTATTAGTTTCATTTTTAGAGCTATGTAAAGTTTTTATGGGTGATCGTTTATGTTTATTCCTTGAAGGTACTACTTCTAATTCTTCCTCAGAATCACTAAAGTCCTTTATCACAATTTTGCTTGAGGCATAATCTTGAGCCCTATTTAAATCAATTTTTAGATTTTCAACATCCTGTTGGTATTGTTTTATCTCTTTCTTAGCTACAGTCAGTTGTTTTTGGATCTTTATTCTCTACAAATATCTCAGCCTCATGAATTTTCTTATTAGTTATTTCTTGAGTTAAGAATTCAATCTTTTGTTGCAATTTCTTCAGTTCTATTTTTAAGTCCTGACAAGCCTGAACATACTTTTGCTCTAATTTATCAGCATGTTCAGCTTTCTCATTTAAGTATTCACATTTCTCAGACAATTCCTCAAATTGAACTGATTTTTCACTTTCCTCACCTGTATCTTTTGCACGCTCAGCTACCAATTAATCTATTATTGCCTGTAATTCATCACATTTCTCTGAATATTTAGCATTTAAATCTTGAGCTGCGTTAAATGTCTCTATCGTTTCTACAACTTTCTTCTTTAATTCTTTAATTTTGATAAACTGCTGATCTGCTAGCTGTGTTTTTTCTCCATGTAAATCTCTCAAGGTTTGACAGGTTATAGAAACCTCCTGGATTTGATTATTTACATTTTTTATGGTAATTTCTTTTTGGGAATTTTGATATTTCCAGCTTCTGGCTAATTCCATCCAAACATTAGATAACCTAGCTAAATGCTTCTTTCTTTCTGATTTAATTTGAATTGAATTTATAGTACTCATCACAGTTGTCAACAAATTCTTATCATGTAACCAATTATCAATTGTATCACCATCAATTTCAGGATGTATTTTATCCAAACATTGTGACAACTGTTCCCTGTACTCACAAACAGGATATACATTTGAAATTAAGGTTTTAATTAATAACTCCATTTCCTGTTTACCATGACCAATTATTTCATCTAAAGATAATGCCCCTACTGTTTCAAAACCAAAAACACCTTCAGCCATATATTTTTTTTTTTCAACAAGTGTTATTCAATAAAAAGTTTTAAATCAATTAAATAATTGACCACGTGTCTATAAAAATATTTAAATCTCGCTGGGGCCTCCAAATATGTCGGGATTAATACGACATATTATTTTCTAAATAATATAGAATAATGAATTTCGAGTTCAGAATCAATTTATAGACACATATTCCTTTTTATAAAATAACATTTATTGACAATAACAAAATCAACTAGTCTAATGATAAAAATGTAATGTATCAAATGCAAATAAAACAAAATATAACCAGCCAGATATTAAAAGAAAATTAATCCATCATATTGTATAACTTATTATTTTATGACATCTTCTATACAATCCTTAAATCTCAATATAAAAGTTTATCTCAATCACATGTACAATAAAACCTGGAATAGCAACCCAAAGAATAAAATCAGATAAATCAATTAATAAAAATTCACCCAAAATAACGTTTAACATGTACTAATAATGTCTAATTATAGTATAATATAACTATATAGGAATGTATTAAATATAAAACAATTATGGTAAAGTATTTTAAAATATAATTGATAAGTTAGCTAAGTAAAATTTATTTATCTGTATTGGTCAAAAAGAAAAATGAGATATCAAATTGTGTATTAAAATTTTAAATCCGGATTTATAAATTTCAATGACAAAATGAAGTCTAAATAACTTTTTGGTAAGAAATAAACCAAACAGAGAAATTATGGTAATGGTTTTCAATTATATCATAAAATAAAATAATTAAATTTATACATTACCAATTATGACAAGATTCCACTGGTCAATTCCAAAATTGTCTGGCCTTTTCCACGGGATCAATGTTTTCCTCTAGCTCTACTTTCTTTTCTCTCCAGTCCCCTCTCTTCTCAGATCCTGTTTCTATCCATAATTATACCTCTCACTTAATTTGCCAGAATCCCAAATCAGTTAAAATATCTGGTAACCAATAGAATCTCTTATGATGTCATCACATATTTAAATTTTATGGTGAATATTTTTTTCTATAGAGATATTTATTCCTTGAACCATAAGATGGCGCTCTCGGACCTTTGAATATTCATACCTTTAATTAACTAATGACCCCTTTGACCCACAGCCTATAAACAAGATAGACCCCTTAACAGATTTATTATTCTGGGAAAGAGACTTAATGTCTAGGAACACATTCTTCACATGTGAAATTTTGGGGAGGATTCCATTATTTCTAAGAAACATAACCTTTATAGACCTTTATCCATTAGTTTAGGAATTCACTCAAATATTTGTCTCTACAGAACAAAGAACTATTTAAACATGGATAACTCACTTGTGAGAAGCTGTGAAAACACATATTTTACATTTACATAGATATATTCAAATAATGGAATTGCATGTATATATATATATATATATATATATATATATATATATATATAAATATATAAAGCATATAAAATATTAATACATTGGATATAAAATAGTGGTTAATAATTGGAATATCATATTATACTATAATATCCATATAAGATAGAACTTTATTCATACAAAAGTTCTGACAGTACCCTGTCATCAGAATCTCCCCCTTCTGCTAGGCATATAGCAATTACTTGGGTATTCCTGAATTTGGTATAGCTTCACCATACTCATGTGGATCTCCTTTTGAATCTGCTGCTCATCCAGAACTACCCAAATCGCCTAGCGCTTGTTCTGGGGATTGGGTACCAACATTAATAGCAGCTGAACTATAGGGAATTCCCTAGCCCTGGGTTTCTGATCATGCCAGCACTGATTGCCTTGGACTGCAAGTAAAGCTCCTTGGCTAGCCCAGTCTGTTTCTCCAGCCTATCGCTAAGCCACAGCACATATAGGTTCTCTTTCCAAAACTCCCATAACAGGTCCAATGGCCTCCTCAATCACCGCCTCTACACAAGTTCAAAGGGGGAGATACCTGTGGATTCTTGGGCGACCTCTCTGTAAACAAAGAGAAGGTAGGGAAACAACTATTCCTGGTCTTGGTCCACAAATAATCTAATCACAGTCTTCAGGGTGTTGCCATGTATTGCTCTCCATAAATCAGCTAGATGTTCCATAAGAATGTAATTTTACAGTTTATGTAGGGAAGGATGAACCGTGTTGTTTAATGTGTCTTTTGATCAGTTTAGTGGTACATTAAGATCTCTCTTCACTATCCTGCCATTTTTAAATTCTAAAATAGGGGCATATAAGGTTGCTAGAGTCAGGTTCTGCCCCTATCATTTCTTTTTCACAAACTGGAATTTGCCTTCTTTATGGTGTTTGGTGGCCTCAAGGATGAAGGGAACATGTTTTATTAGTAAGAATTGCTATGCCATTTTTTTACAGGGAACAGAACTAAAATACCCTGTGTTATAATTTTTTTTTTCCATTCAAGGCTCAGAACCACATTTAAAGGTAGTTTCTTGGATCATCATAATGTCGTTTGTAAGCAGTAAAATTCAGTTAGAGTGTCTGGGATCTTTGTTGAAGGATGTTCAAATCCTTAGCATTCTATGGGTACTACTAGGTTTGGCTCACTGGCTTTTGCCATTGTGAGAACAGTGATCTAAGGTGTCATATGTCTAGTGAAAGATGTCTTGGAGACTCTACAAGAAGCCCACCTGTAAGTATCAATAAAAAAGAAACAGGAAATAATATAAACAATTGTACTTTGTCAGTTACATTTAACATCTAATTTTACAAACAAAGGCAAATGTCCATCTGAGTATAGGGGGAGACAATCACACACTTGTGTGATGGAATTCAGTGCCCATGGAGGATATGGGAAAACCGGGTTCAGATAAGGAGGAATAGGTTCTTAGGTCACTTATTCAAAAGCTTGTCTATATCTCACAGGGATCTCCAGAATCCTCCTGATAGCATAAGTTTATTTGATCCATATGTTACCATACATTAGTACCGTTTCAAGATATATTGTCAATATAGTGAAGTTCTTCAGTCTCTTTTCTCTTTCACAGAAATTATCTTCCTTTGTGTTGTATAGTAAGAAGAGAGCATCTAGTCATGTTCATGATCTGCCTCTGCTTGGTGGACTTTGCTCTTTTGCTGTTCTTGGCCACTTTGGAGAGTCCTGGATTTCTTCTGCATTCCTAGGGCTATCTCTCCTAATTTGATGCTGGGATGATGTTGATAAGCTAGGATTTTTTTTTTAATGTATTGGGGTTTTATTTTCCAATACTGAGCAGGAATTTTGCACATCTTGTACCTCACAGTTGTCCCCTAGCATAATGAAGTGATGGATTGGGATTAAATTCCAAGGTTCCAAATATGATCTGAGAGTATTTTGTGTTCTTACCGTCATTGGAGTGTATGAAAGGAGAAATCTTGAAAGACTGTGGTAGTCTGTATGTAGGGAAAATGGGGAGACAGCTCTGTTGCAGGATCCTGGAGCATACCTATAGCATCACCAACAATATGGATTCTCCAGTATCAAGATATATCAAAATCTTTCATCAAAACAGTCAGGTGATTGATCATGCCAATCATAATCCAAGAGAAGGAGATAGAAAGCTCAGATTGCTCCAGTTGGAGAGCAAATTGATTTATATCCTCGGAGCTCAATCACTCTCTGGCTTAAATGAGGGCTTCTCCTTCTCGCCATTCAAAAAAACTGCTCACTTATCAATATCATTATTATAAACCTTGAATGTTCTGTAAATATTGTATATAGATGATCAAAACTTCATACCCCAAACATCTAAACAAGATCCTCCTCATGCCCTTTATCATAAAGATCACAATTGTCTATTGATAACGCAAATATTTTGGAAGAACTAAGACCATCACAAAAATGAGCATTTACAGTAACATTATCCCCCCTCCCACCCTCTTTTCACAGATGACTCTAACAACAGTCTCTACTTATAAAGTCTTCGTTTAATTAACTAACTGGTTCCATAGCAGAGAGAGTTCTTAAACAAGGTACTATTATATTTATATTTACAATGTGGTTGAACATGAGTACTCTGTTCTCTGTAGAGACCTAAGTCCCTAAACAAATACAAGTTCAATCATACTTAGGTGTAAAACATCAGCAAAAAAGATAACATATTTTTACTGTCTTCTATATATAGATAGTTCTCATGTTTACCACCCTTCCTAAGATGTACCTCTGTAATTGTACTTGTCCAGGTTTCAATACTTTAATATTTTACTTTGAGACATTGAGTCATTCATAATGTTTATTTAATTATTATGTATATTTCCACTTCACTCCTTTATGGTACTGAAAGATCCTATCACACGCATAGAGACACATGGGACTTGCATGTGACATCACCGTCATGTGGTTCTAGTTTTATCCAATAGCATTAATGTACAGGGCTTTAAGAAAGCCTGCAAATCTCCATCACAAAAAACAGCCATTTCATGTAGTGCCTTTGAGAAAGCACATCTGCGAAACCGGCCCGGTCAGGCACGCATAACCAATATTATGCAATTCTTTGACTAGATCAGGAGCATCAGCACTCCTGTATATGATCTAATATGCCCACCACTACCAACTTACATTTAACCCCTCCGTCACACATGTCCTTCCCTGCCCTGCCTTCCAATACCTCTTTATTTCTCTCTCTCACACTCCTCTCTCACACATCCTATCTGCCCCTCACTCCATGTTCCCATATTGTTTTCCTTTCAGTCTCACATTGATCTGCACCAACCTCACTGCTACTCTGGCGAAATCCTGTAAGTACCAGCCACCCACCCCAATTTAGATTTAATTTATAGAGGCATGAAAGTCACCTGACCTCCTATTTTCTGACTATTATGACACCACTAGGGGTCATTCAAAATTACACAAGAACCTTTCACCTTTCTATCTATCTCACACTTCCTTCCTGACCCTTGTAATTCCTTATCCTTATTCATCTCCCGGGCCTCTTCCTCTTTTCATTCCCTTTAGATTGTAAGTAGCGAGCTTGCAATCTTGAAGGGTGCTTTGGAAAAAAGCACTTTCTATAACGATTCTAAGATCAAAACAGGAATTTTCACTTTCTGAAGTTTAATATTGTATTTTTCCTGTTCTTATCCCCTGTACAGCGATATGGAATATGTTGGCGCGATACAAATAACATTTTATAATAATAATAATAGTATTCACAGCCATTTATTCAGATAGAGGATAAACCTTATACACCTAAGTTTTTCCAGTTCTCTCTGAAATAATTATACCACTTTACACATTTACCATTTGCTATCACTAATTATATTTGCATTGTCATCAAACTTAGCAGAGTCTTTTTTACTAGATACAGCACTAGTCACTTTTTTAGGTGATTTGAGAGATCATCAGCTCCCCCTTTTGTCAAGTGATATCACACATTGCATACATTTTTAATTTTTCTTCTAAAACGGCATCTTTGGTGGCTTTGTGGATAGGACCCACACCCTCCTCTAAACCTGGTGGTACCCTAGCAGGCCACTGAGAGCCAGGGTGGTGGTCATCCTTTTCCACCTATTTCCCCAGTTGCTGCTTATCTATTTGCTTCTCTGTTAAGCAAGCACTCTGCACTTTCACTTTGCACTTTTACCATCCTTTCCTTGCTTCACCAATTTATTATATAGATATATATTGTCCCATGCTCTTTTAATATACGGCATATCTCTTACTTTTAAATACATAAACATTAAAACTATATTTAGTATCTTTCTTTCCTTGATTATATTATCATTTGGTGTTAAGCACTAGGAAACCTTGCCAAGGTTTTACCTTTCCATTTTTGTTTAAGATTTGAATGTGGAAAGCTGTTTTTCTAATTACATATTGCAGTTAGTAGCCATCTCAGCTGTCAGTCAGCTCTACCCCCTCTATCCTCATCTTTTTAACAATATTATTAAGATTTAAAAGTAAGACTGGAGAATAATATCTTCAAAAATGTTGATGACATTCTTTTGTGCAAGATAATTAAATCAGAAAATGATATAATTTTACTGCAAATAGACTAAATGGTAGTTGAAATGTAACACAAATAAATGTAAAGCTATGTATTTGAGAAGGGAAAATAAGCATATGATTTATAATATAAAGGGAATAAACCTAAGGGCTATCAAAGATAGAAAAGAACAATCACAATCAGAAAAGTGCACAATGTCACACAGCTGCTGCAAGGGCAAGTAAAATATTATTATTATATTTTCCTTCTAGTGCACCGGTATATTCCATAGCTCTACATGCATTAAGACAGGTCAAGAAGCAAATATAATTCTGCCACTGTTTAACAGCCTCATTAAATTCGGGCTATGTGTCAGAACGTAGCCTGTAATGTTAAAAGTAGGACTTACGGCTATTAAATTGACGCAATAAACGTGCCCGCAGGACGGACGAAAAATGCCTACGGGACGTGAACGTTGAACTTCACAGCCCACAAATCCTTTGATCAGTCAAGCCCGTAACCATCACAATTCCAATCATGCTATTAAATTATAACGAAGTCCCCCGCAAGCTAGCCCGTAACACGCAAATGGAGATCACTAGACCCATTCTGGAGAGGACTCACAAGGGGGGGTAAAGACCAATACGTAGTCCCGTAAATGCAAATAAAAACACACAACTGTACTTTTATTAAAATGGAAAGTGATGTCAGGTCTTAGAATTAATAGCACAACATTCTCAAGCTCGCAAATCAGCCTTAAAAAATAATTTATTTCATGTTTCATTTCCATGTTATATTGATCCCAGCAATCAATGTGTTAATACATATACTGTAACTCACAAGTAATAGAATATCATATTTATGGCTTTTTTAATATTGCATTATTGGGGAATGTGGGTCTGATCGCAACTTGTAATTGAAGCCCTTAGGACTTTGAAATCTACCATCCCCTTATTTAGTGACATAACGCTAACGATCTCTTTTTCCACTGGCTCCATCTAAACCTGTAACTACGGTCTACACTAATTGATCATCCTCAAATCCAACGTTCTAAGTACCAGCTACAATTTGCGTCTCAAGCCCGTAGCTCACATCCCATTCTAATTTCAAAGCAACGTAACTCGGCCAAATTTCAAGCCTACAGCTGCTGCGAGCTTCACTTTGGACTTACAGTTGAATTTTATAGGGCTGTTAATCCCTAGTACGCCCTGATTTAGAAAATATTGTACAGTTTTGGGCACCACTTCAAAAAAGGACATTCTAGAGTTGGAAAGGTACAGAGAAGTACTGCAAAAAAGGGATTATGTACTGCCCGGTAACATTTTCACCAGAAAAAAAGGTGACTAACAGGGGATGTGATTATGATAAATACATTCAAGGTCATTGAATTGCTTTGTCCGGTAAACTGTCCGGTAAACTGTGTTCACCTGGAGGTTTTTCAGTTGAGGGCAACCCTTAATATAAGAAGAAAAAAAGCTTTCCCCTTAAAGAACGAAAGGTTTTCTTGACAGTGTGTGTATATAATTCATATATCCTAATGCAGTACCCCTATAATTTGAGTATTTCATATATTGAAATATAGTATACAAGTGACAATCTTATTATTGGACACTTCTGGTATTACTACTACGCTATTATATATGAAATCTATATGTTTATATATAAAAAAAATATATAATAATAATTAAATTAAATGCACTGTAAAATATGATTTTCTCTTCAGCATATTGTCATCAATGTGTAGTTGAACATTGTACGCTGTAAGAAATATGTCTGCAACTTTACTATTTGAGAATATAAAGGTCACCTCTGAGCTCAGTGACCTGTGGCCTCATTTGATCATGAAACTTTTCTGTGACTTGGAATATTTTTCTTATGTACAGTTGGGGTTGCATTATTTCATATATATAATTGCATACCCTTCTCAAATATTAATTATTTAAAGCACAGCATGGTAGTTACCATATGTGTTACAGTAACATGCAGATAGACATTTGCAATTTGACTGTGTGCCATGGTGCTATTTGTTATGTTGGATACATTTTTTTTGTCACAACTTTAAAACATTATGGAACACTCCCTATAAGGAACATCTGTTGACTGCTGCAAAAGTTCACTGTCCGAGGGAATTCATTGTATCAGGGGAGAAAAGTTTCCTCCCTAATTTTTTTTTAAATCATATATTCTAAAATATATACACACCCTTATAACTGCATCACATATCTTTTTTTTATGATACAATTCTGTAAACAAGGGTGGAATAGAGGATAAAAGTTTAAATTAAGTTTTTCAATATTTGAGGTCAGTTTGGGACTGTTGCAGATAATTTATCATTTGTATCAAAACCACCCTATTATATGAAATAATATACTTCTTAAAATAAATAAATGTCTACTTATTTAAGTAAAAAGGCAAAAGATAATGATGCATAAATTAAGCTACCGGCTCATATTCTTTTTATTGACTGGTAGTTTGTGGGAGGTCGTAAAAACAGATCTTATTTTTTTTAGTGAATCTTATTTTTTTTTGTGAACATTTACATCACATTATATTTTCTTCAAAGCCATACAATATCAAAGTTTGTTAGGATGTAAGATGAACACATGGAGCCTTATTCAACTCGGGGCTCGCAACTCCATCGCAGACTGCCAAATACCTACGATCGAGTTGTGGGCTCCATTTGGTCTGCTCTTGTGATGCTATTCAATTGGCCGGGCCCGCACGCTAGGGGCCTATAGCGAAATATCGGAAACCATTGCCGTTGGACGTAGCATTTGCACTTAACTGAACGTAACTGCTGATGCAGAAACAGCCAATGGAAACAGAGATCGTCATCATGACAACCTCCAAGCCTGTAACTCACAAGTGAAGGCCGTAGGACTTTGAAATACAACCTCCATTTCTTCCAAGTCCTATGGGCATCAACCTCCAAGAAGAAAAGGAGGTTGGATTTCAAAGAACTATGGGCTTGGAGGTTGAAGCCCATAGGACTTCACATTGATTGCTGTGATCGATATAACACTAGAATTAAACATGAAATAAAGTATTGGAGAATGTTGTGCTATTAATTCTAGGACCCAACATCACTTTTACTCATAATAAAAGTACATTATTGTTTTTTTATTTGCTGTTAAAGTGCTCCGATTTGTCATTAAGCCCGTTGCAAAACCTCCTTGGTACCAGTAACCTGTGGTTCGATTTTTGCCATTTGCGGGCTTGACAGAGTGGTTAGCGGGGGTTATCGGAGCAATTGAATAGCGATTTGCGATTTTACCGATTAAAACTCTTGCGGCTGTGAAATATTAAAGGCTTGGAGGGAAGTAACTTGCGATTTAACATATTGCAATGGATCGCAATAAATCACAGCTCGGAGCCCATAACTTGATCCGAGCCTGCAAACGGAAGGCAATTGAATAGCAAAATAACTTGCAACCTCCACTTGTGAGCCCGGATCTCTCATTTGGGAATTGAATGAGGCTCATGATGTGTCTACCTGAGCTTCATGGAGGATGGAAGACATCCCAGAACTTATGTAATAGATATTTTATACGACTAACCCTTCCCAAAAATGACAAACTGACCTGCCCTTGAAAGTATATCAGGTATATCATATTGTATATATTATGCACTTGTGTTAAGGAACCGAACAGGTGGGGCTAAAGACATTATGTTAAGGCACATGGCAGAGAGTAAAATAGTTGGGCTCACAAAACAGGGTCAGAACAGGAGATGGCAGACAAAATTGACAAAGATTCAGAACGGAAGAATCCAGAATCATATCTGACCCTAGAAAGAAACTTGCTCAGACAGGAAGTGTCTAGTCTGGTGCTTCTTTATAGGCCAAAGGATTTAGCGCCATTATTGATGCAAGTCGCATCGACTGTGGAAGTGAAGTCTTCAGTCAGGTGATTTACCCTCTTCACAAATGTAGTGCATCACTCTAGGATGATACAGTGCATATATAAGTTGCTCAGAGATGAAAGAACATATAGAATAGGATGGGACACATTTTTTTTTGTGCATATATTTAAAATAGGTTTTCTAAACAGTACAAAAAGTTTTCTGTAACAAAATAATAGGTAAGATGTGTTAAACTTCTTTGGAACTAACAGGAAATGCCCCTCTGCACCAAAGTTTTTGTCTCATTGGCCGGCAAGTATGATTTATACAGCTGTATAACCTTTCATTGTCTGACCAACTACAAATGCCCAAGGGCAATTATACTTTGGAATCAGTTTATTATGTGCTGGGTAACATTGTGAAAGTGTCCAATTTCAGATGAAATAAACAAAACTATTTTTCATGGTCCTATAAAAGAGGGTCAGCCTAAATTGATTGTACATCTTTGTTCAAAACTCTACACACTTTGTCATCCTAATATATTTCCTATATGTCTAATACAGTCGATATGCCTAATACAGTCACCTGGAATGTAGTGGAAATACATCTACCTGCAAAAGAATATGTACTATTTACCAGCAGAAAGCAGATATAGTTTAGAAACTCCCTTAACACAACCTGAACACAATATTGATCTTAGAGATCATTATTAATTAAATATTCTAAAAATATTCTAATTGACAATAACAATAACAATTACTAATTATAAACAATACATTTCACAAAACAAACATAACCTAATATGAATGTATAATGAAAGTGGGATGACTGAAAATAAAGTCACTATCCCACCTTTCAGGTGAAGAAATACACATAACCTGATTTCCATTTTAACATTGTATACAATGAAAACAGATATGCAGCAAACATTGCTAGAGTAGTTTTACTTGTGACAGCTAAACAACAAAATAAACTAGATTTACAGTAACATTCAGTACTGATTATCTCTCAAAAAATAATGCTCCAATCCTATTGAAGTCCAGAAGATATACAAATCAATTGTTGTTGTTTAGTCGCTCAGTCGCATCTGACTCTCTGTGACTCTATGGACCACAGCACGCCAGGTACATATCTCAGTCACTAGCCCTCAGAGCTCCATCAAGTTTATTTTCATTGCTCCAGTAACCTCATCTATCCAAACGCCTTTTAATTTCATGACTACAGCCACCATCTGATGATCCCAGGAAAATAAAACCTGACACTGTCTCCACTTCCTCCCTGTCTCTTTGCCAGGAACTGAGATTTCCATTTGCCATGATCTTTGTCTTTAACATTGAGCAGTAGGCCAACTTTTGCACTCTTTTCTTTTACGCTCATCAATAGTTCATCCTCACTTTCAGCCACCAAAGTATTGTTATCGGCGTATCTGTGGTTGTTGATATTTCTTCCAGCAATATTGATTCCGGCTTTGGATTCATCCAGTGCAGCCTTACACATGATGTACTCTGCATATAAGTTGAATAAATAAGATGACAATATACAACCTTGTCGCACTCCTTTTCCGATCTTGAATCATTCTGTTCACTAATTCCCAGGATATCAATGTTTAACCTTGTCATCTCATTCTTGACAACCTCCAGTTTGCCTTGGTTCATAGTTCTGACATTCCAGGTTCCAATGCTGAATTGTTCTTTGCAGCAGTGGACTTTCCTTTCCCCTCCAGACACATCTCAGCTGGGTGTCCTTTCGGCTTTGGCCCAACCACTTCATTAGATCTGGTGCTTCTTGTACATACCCTCTGCTATTCCTCAGTAATGTGGCATTATGTCTCTGGTTGTGTCTGTCCATAAAGTTTTCTTAGCAAAGTAACTGGAGTGGGTTGAAGTTTCCTTTTCCAGTGGCCCTCAATTTGTCTGACCTCTCTGCCATTACCTGCCCTTCTTGGCTGATCCTACATGGTATAGCTCACAGCTTCATTGAAGTACACAAGGTACTTTCACCTCGACAAGTTAGAGATCCAGAAGGGTTCAGTATCAATATATCAATAGTCAGTATATCAAATATCAGTATATCAATAGTCAGAATCAAATACATATCTCTCTATGGTTACATATTCTAAATGTATCATCCTTCAGAATATGAAATCTTACTTATTCTAATTCCTGAAACCTTAACAAGTTTTGGTTAAAAAGACTATTAGAGCTCTTTGGACATAGGTTACCTACACAGGTTACCTACAAATCACAGGTGTCCATGAGGTAGAAGGGGCAAAGAGGCAATTGTCCCTCTCTCCAGCCTGGACATTTTATTATAGCATCCTCTACACTCATGGTTTCATCAAAATTTCCTCGGGTTCCACAAGAAACGTGTTACCTGCCTCCAATTTTCTCCTGTATTTTGGAGAACTGATGTAAGTATGCAGAGAACCACTCCTCTGCCAAAAGAAACATTTCTGCAAAGGTTCCTCTAGGCTGGAAGTAGTATGAATTAGCTTTTCACTCCCAAAGGAAAATTCTCCTTGATTTGCTGCACTAAGATGAAATCATCTGGCTCATGGGAGATAGAAGGGTGAGGAAGTGTAAAATGGGGGCAATGCAGAGATGGGGAGTAAATTACTGCATGCTTTTATCTCATTTCCAGTTATACATCATAATCATATTGTTTTTGATAGAATGCTGTGAATAATATATGTAATATTTCATCTATTGAAAACAGAGGCATTCAGTTGGTTTGCACCACCGACACCTTTTACTGGATTATATCTTTTCTCAATACAAAACATAACATTTCATGAGATATTATGTTATCTTCCTATGTAATTAAGGCATTAAAACTAGAGACATATTATTTTCCTATCTTTTCATGAAATACTTTTTATTTTATTAATAAACTATGTCAGTACTTTATCATGTATATAAAGACCTTCACTGTCCCTTTAACTATGGTTTAACTACCTCTTTAACATCCACTTTATGGCATTTTTTCACTATTACCTTTACAAATTAAAACATACACTGAAATGCAAATTGATTGCATTTATCTGTCTACCTACCTACTATTTGAGTGTATTTTATTATGAATAATATCTTATTACAACCAATTAATCTGTCCTAAATACTACTTTATATGTTCACAGCATTGGAGCAGAACAGATATTTGTACGTGACAAACAATAAAGGAGACAGATTAGCCATAAGTATGGCAAGAGAAACTCGGAAGACAGATACACAAGAGAAGGAACACATAGGCCCCAATTCCATGGCTCACTTAATGCTGACTCTCAGCTACATGAGTTTTGAAATGCATATTTACAAAGCTATTTTATGGCTCCCAAAAAAGAAGAATTCCATACAACTTACTGAATTGGACCCAGGGTTTTTGCCAGGAGCAATCCAGCTCTAACAAGTATTCACAGCTTCCTAACCACCAACCACCAACTTAGTAGTTAGTTTCCAACACTGTGGAATGGTATCCACTAATGTGAACCCACTACACTAGCCCTAACATCCTCCCTTATTCTTTTATTTTTAAACCCCTTCCCTAAGGACTCCCATGGAGGGGGCGGGGTGGGGGGTGTTAGCATAGTCAATAGGTAGGTCTTGCTATGTAACCCAAACACTTAAAGTATATGCTTACTAATGCAAAAAGCTTGCCAGGAAAAATGGGCGAGCTAGAATTATTAACAGTAAATGAGAAATGTGATGATCCTCAAAACTGGACTGTTAGAAGAGGAGGGGTATTTGTCTGTATGTTAAGCCGGATTTAATGCCTATACTAAATAGTGGAGGAACAAATCCTAAAAATAATATTGGTAAGAATATTCTATATGCCCAAAAAATATAATTGAATGTGTGGAATTGGAATTACTGCTACATATTGGAAATGCAGCTAAGCATGGTCAACTTTTAATAATGGGAAAATATAACTACATTGAAATTAACAGAATTAATGAGACCATGGGAGAAATAAGAAACTTGCGTTCCACCCGCCCATGCGCTGACTGTGCTGTATTTTCTTTCGAAGTAGCACGCAGGTCCCAGAGTTGGTGGTTTTTGAGAGTGAGAGAGAGAGAGAGAGCAGGAGTTATTTCAGAGCCGTAATTTGCGGTTTTGTTCTTTTATCTTCTACTACTTAATATGTTTCACTTAATCCTTGATTACACATATTTACAGATTACACTTAATTGCAATACACATAATTTAAAGAACACACATAGAGACATACAGAGCTAGGTCACTCCATACATCCCCCACACCCCATCCCCCAACAGTTATTAATTACACATAATACACACAGTTTTTCCATCATATATTAACAGTTACACTTATGGTTCTATTATTTTTGGGATTAATATGGAGGGAGGAGAGATACAGTTAGAGGAGTGGGGAGGAGGAGAAGAGGAGAGGCGAGGAGGAGAGAGAGAGTTGCCCATTCGGAGTAGTGTTGGGGAGGAGGAGAGGAGTGGTGGGGAAGAGAGGAGAGGAGGAGGAGAGAGTGGTGGGGAGGAGGAGTAGGGGGGAGGAGGAGGAGGTGGAGAGGAGTGGTGGAGAGGAGGGGCAGGAGGAGGAAGAGCAGGAGGAGGGGTGGAGGGGAGTGTAGAGGAGGAGGTGGGGGTGTCAGGGTGGCCCGAGCAGCAGGCACACATAGGAGAGGGACAGAGGGGAAAGGGCCTGATATCAGGGGGGTGGTAGCTCGGGGAGGGACAGGCCTCAGAGACAGGTCAGGGAGACAAGGATCCCCGTCCACAGTCGGGAGGGCAAGAGGCTAAGGGCAAGCACAGTGCCCACAATTACTTGCACCAGGAGAATGTGATCCTCCTCGGTGCTATCCGTGGCCACCCCGTGATTCTTGCAGTGGGGAGGGAAGTTAGGCCAGGGCCTAGGACTCAGGCATGGAAGGGGGTAGTGGCTGAGTGCAAGAGGATTGCCAGGGACCTTCTGAGACAGGTCAGCTCCATGGAATGAACAAGGGATAAAGAGATCCGTCATTAAATCCATGAAGCTGACAAATCCCTGTCATTCCTGGGCACAACAACAGTAATCAACCAATAAATAGTCCATGCATTGGTGTGCGCGCTTCAGCCTATGCAGCCGGAATCAAGATAGCGTTAGGAGACAAGACAAAAGTATCATCCAGGTTCAAGTCTAAATGTCATCATACTAATGACATACACTATACCTCTCTTTTCTATCTTTCAGCATCCCGGAAGTCCGGGATCAGTGGCGAGCCAGAGGCGGGGGCGTCGGCTCCATCGGAGCAGCAAGTGGAGGAGCAAGCCCCCGCCCAGCAGGAATCAGGGCAGGGGGAGAAGGAAAGAAGAGGACCCAAGGGCCCTGGCTCAGAGGAGGAGGATGTCATATGGCTAGTGGGGTCACCATTAGGACCACCAGCAACACCACCGGGATTCGACCCCACTATCCCCCTACTTCAAAGACTCATATCACCAGGGCCCTCCCACTGGAGCAATGATGACAGCAGCCAGGATGACAGGATTGCCTCCCCCTGACCCCCCCCCCCCCACCCCACCCCCACCAGCAGGGAGACGGCGTGACGGCCACTGGGAATTGGGGCCTTGTGCATAGGCGGAGGAGGACATAGCGGCTGTGCATAAATTTGTGCCTTCTGAACAGCACTCCTCGGTGACCATCTATTGCTCACAATGTTAACCTATTCTAACCTCTCTTTTCTCTCTTTCAGCATCCCGGAAGTCTGGGATCAGTGGCGAGCCAGAGGCGGGGGCATCGGCTCCATCGGAGCAGCTAGTGGAGGAGCAAGCTCCCGCCCAGCAGGAATCAGGGCAGGGGGAGAAGGAAAGAAGAGGACCCAAGGGCCCTGGCTCAGAGGAGGAGGATGTCATATGGCTAGTGGGGTCACCATTAGGACCACCAGCAACACCGCCGGGATTCGACCCCACTATCCCCCTACTTCAAAGACTCATATCACCAGGGCCCTCCCACTGGAGCAATGATGACAGCAGCCAGGATGACAGGATTGCCTTCCCCTGCCCCCCCCCCCCCTCCACCCCCACCAGCAGGGAGACGGCGCGACGGCCACTGGGATTTGGGGCCTTGTGCATAGGCGGAGGAGGACATAGCAGCTGTGTATAAATTTGTGCCTTCTCAACAGCACTCCTCGGTGACCATCTATTGCTCACAATGTTAACCTAATCTCCTAATCTAGCCTGGCTACAGAGTCTTGGATCTTGACCTATGTGAGGGTGATATGGTCCATGATCCTCTTCTCTGTTGACACGTAGGGTTCTGATTGTCACTGAGGAATGCTGTTGAGAAGAGATGCTGCAGTCCCTATGATTTTTAAGGCCTTATTTTGTAAGTTTTATCTTTTTTTTTCTTTTTTTAAATCTTAAATACAATTTAGGACCATGAAGGCATCTCCTGCATCTGCAAGTATTGTGCAGGAATTTTATGAGGTGTAAGGTTTTCCCAGTGCCTTTCAGCTAGACATTCCTTAAATTACAGTCCCCCCCCCTAACATGTAGCTCCCACAATCTTAAAGCTATCATATAGCCTGAATTCTAAGACATGATTATTGTTAGCTGAAATGTAGACTAATACCGCTATGGCAGTGGATTGCAAAGTCTCACAATGGCATGTTGATGACAGCCAGCATTGATATATGCACTAGTGAAGCATGTGACCTTACCTCAATATCGGTCTGAAAACAGACCATAGGGTCTGATGTACGTAACATTGAATCTGGCTCCTGACCTTTGTGTCCTCTCCATATTAATGGGTATATTCCCATATTGCTGATTATCTAGAGGCCTAGCTAATGGTTAGTAATGCTTGCAGATAGGAATCAGGTGAGTTGGTATATTGTTACAGTTACAGTATTTAGCACTGTACTGTACATGCTCCTCCGCCTTTTTTTAGTCTACCACTGTTTTAAGATTTTTGTTTTTTTCACCATATTGAATGTGTGAAACTGGATTGGATTACACAGTCCAGAGGTTGAATCATCTGTTTCATTGAGCAGATCTAGACAACGTGTAAGTGCTATGCACATTAATGGTATCTTCAATTGAATGGAGTGATTTCTGATGATCCTTTTGTTCATCAGATTCCTCTTGCAGTGGTGTAGTGACCACATGCGACCCTGGTAGGTGCTATGCATCATGCTTATTCTAAATAAAGCTTTGTACCGTTCTAACAGTATCAGTGTGTTTTCAATGGTTGGGGTTATGGTACATCCACATACACCACATATGTGTCACATTCTTATATATGTAAACTAACGAGCCCTAGTTATCATGCAATAGATAAATACATATAACAATAATAATAGTCATAATAGCATTAGATGTCATTTAATAATATATCATATAAAATCAAAATAAAGGGTTAATACACATGCAAATGTCCAATTAGTGATGCTGTGGAGTATCAACATTCCTACATGCCTGATAGGAATATGACAGGTGATACTGGAGAGGGTTGCCAGTTCCTTCTCGAGTGGACTGTGATTTGTCTGACCTCTCTGCTATGACGTGCCCACCTACAGTGGCCCTACATGGTATAGCTCACAGCTTAATTCAGATACACAAGCCCCTTCACCACCACCACTTAGCAATCCAGAAGGGGACAAGGGGAACATACTAATGTAAACACACTAATGTAAACTGATGAATAGCAAAACATAATGGGAGGTCACCAAATTGCCACCAACAATGGTGTGGGACTTTCCAGGATGGTTATAGCGGAGATTACCCCTGATCGAGGTGAGTTGGTTGTGATCCATGTGCCTCTGCACAGCCTCCATGTGTTTTTGCGGCCCTTAGTGATGTGCTAGAGTAGATTAGTGTGTTGTATGTTCCTCTGGTCGCCTTGGGTATTGCTAAGTGGTGGTGGTGAAGGGGCTTGTGAACCTGAATGAAGCTATGAGCTATACCATGTAGGGCCACTGTAGGTGGGTAGGTCATAGCAGATAGGTCAGACAAATCACAGTCCACTCCAGTATCTTTGGCATGCAAACCTTGTGGAACAGAACAGACAGAGACCTAGCTAAATGTGCTGCAGTCCATAGGATCACAAAGAGTCAGACACAACTGAAGGACTGAACAACAAATACTAAAATGTCCCCCTGGTACTTGATATATGTTATGTGGAGGTGTAATTTGGCCACTATTTGTTTTCCCAATGTAGATGTGATGAGCGAGATGTATATGCAATCATATATATATTCCAGGGTACACATTAGAGGCTCTGTGAGTGAGAAAGGGTTAATATGGCATCAGTTTCATGTTTTTGTGTTGCTATTGAATCAGGTAGTGTATCTTGAATTATTTTATGCATGTTGCAGCATGGCTTATCATATTGGCATATGCATGACCATTCCAACATAAATAAAAGGAAATAAAATATTTTTTTAATGCCTTTTTTTGGGGGGGGGGGGGGGGAATCATTGTGCAAGTAATTGTAATGCCTTTCCATGCTTTCCCCATATCTTAAAGTCCATTAGTGTGTTTATATTGTCTTTTACAGTGCTGAGAAGTTGTGTGTAAACTTTTTGCTGGTCCTATTTGGGGGCCGTAATATTTTTGCCTCTATTTGCGAGTTATGGGCTTGAACGCCAGGGCGTCTTTGGGAATCTGTTGCAATTTAATAGCGTTATTGGATTGTAACAGTTACGGGCTTAACAGAGCAAAGGATTTGCGGCAATGGAGGTCAGATTTTGGCATCCTGTAGGGTTTTTACGCCTGTAACCCACAGGTCGTTTGAGGGTAGCTTTCAGAGGCCAATTTAATTAGCGTACAGTACGTCTTGCGGGCTATGTTACAGGCTACGATTTTACACGTTGGGGGAATTTAATGGGGCTGAAAATGCTGCAAAGGACTGTTAAGTATACATATTGCAATTAATAAAAGAATAATTCTGATACAAATAAAACACACCCATTGCTAATAGAATAAGATGAATTTAGATAGCTGGGTTGTGAACTAATGTTGAAAGTTACATGGTTATAGAGTGGTTGTTGTTTAGTCATTAAAACAATATTTCTCTCTCTACACTAAAAGAAACACAGAGAAGCTCCTATAGTTGATTTGAACCAATGCAACTGTCTCTTTTGATTTCCCTTCTTGGGCATTCCCACTGGAAGCTGTAAGTGGCCTTTGCCCACATATAAAAGTGACACAACTAACAAAATGTAAAATATTAAAGGAGTGAAATAAAGAAATATAGATTGGATGACATCCATTTCCTTTTGCAACACTATCTGTTTCAACTTCACACTTGCATTAAACCTGAAAGGGAAATGCTGTATGCGATCAGAGGCATGAAAATGGGGGAAAGTTGTATTGCTTTTTTTTTTTTTTATTGATTGAGAATTGACATTGTTCTTTATTCTTTTGCCCAATTTGTTAAATGTATACACACTTAAAACTGCTCTTAATATTGCCACATATTCTCTTAGCTACTTGCAATACGCACAATCACTACAGGCCAGCCAAACCTGCAAAACCGGCCTTAGAACTCCATTGGTTTTCGCACAGCTAGAATATTACGAGCTCTAAATAATTAAAGTTACACAGAATTAAAATAATTTATTAGACCTGTAGCTCTAGCTCACAAATAAATGTTATTTCTGGGTAATATCAATCCTGGGATAAAAGGGGTCAATACATGAAACCCACATGAACTAATTAATCTAATGCATTTTATAAAGTGCTAGAGTGCCTGATTGTGAGCCCGATCGGCAAATATTACTTATTGGCACTAATTAATTCTTAGTCTCCGATTGCAGATTACATATAACTTCCACATTTTACTGATGTCATAATGACAGCCTCATTTACTATTGGCTGTGTCTAAGAAGTAAAATACGGGCTTGCTTAAATATTGACAGATCATATGATCACCACCTGAAATCAGACTTAAAAAAGAATGGTTTACAAGTTCAGTTTTGAGGTCGAAATTTGCGATCCAGAGTCAATAGAATACACCTGAAGCAAAATTTGTGAGTTTAAAGCATTTGCAAGGAACTAATAGTATATGACCCATTGTTATTATTTGCTTGCATAGTTCTTGGCACCTTCCTATCAGTAGCTATGCAAGTAGTGAGTCAAACTGATTATAATTTAGCTTGATTGGGATTTATACTTATTCTTAATCTGGTAGAGAAATAGTTCTGAGTTTAGTGTAATTACAATATTTCTGATATAAGATGCTGTGTTCCAGTTACTCCCCTTATTTCTAGGAGATCCAGGAGACATCATAGTGTTATGATTCAGTGAATACAACTTTCTATATACATTAGAAGGCAGATCACACAAGACAGCATGTTGTACATACTGGTACAGTAAGAGATGAGGACCCTGCTCTAATGAGAGCTCACAATCTAAGTGGTAATTGGTGGATACAAAAGTCTAGTGAGGGGACTGCTAGATGGATCAATGCTATAGTTTGAGGTAGGAAGGAGAACCAGAAAGCATAGAGGTAGATTGGAGTAATGTGGGAATAACCAGTAACTCTGTCTTGGAGATATACATTTTTAGATGGTCATCCAGGAGAAGATTATGAGAAAGGCATGCTGAGAAATGGATTAGTATGAACAGGGAGGGGTCTGGAAAGGGGAAGTAGACCTAGGAGGTGCCACATTAGGAAACAATTAAGTGTTGTTAGAGAGATAAAACTCAAACCATGAGAGGGTTGTACTACAGATGCCCAGTAAGTGGAGTTTGCAGGAGGAGTGTGTAGTGTCAAAAGCAGAAGTTTGTCTAGGTGTATCAGTAAGGAGAAGTGTCTCTTTGATTTAGCAATGATCAGATTGTTTGTTACCATGGTGAGTGCCATTTGAGTAGAGTGTTGGATCAAGAAAGGGCATCTTTAGAAAGGATGTGATGAAAGCCTGCTTGAAGGAAGCTGGAAACAGGAGGCAAAGTGCTTAAGAAAATGTGAGGATAGCCCAGGATGGTGATAGGTAACAGCAACATGTAGAGAGAGGGGTGAACAGAGCCTGATGGTGTGGACATCACAGGAAAGGAAGGATATAGATATGACAGGAGGAATGGTCTGGCAAATACATTTGGGGACAGAAGAATTTCCCCATTATCTTCCTCTTGGGGTGTGGCTAATTCCCATGTGTCACCAGAGGAGAGAGTAGCATGGGAGGCAGAGTTAGATGCCAAAAGCCAAGTTTGTATGATGGCTAGTAGGCTGAAAGAGATGAAGAGGTCATGGATGACAGTAGCTTTATTGCATACAGAGTATGTGTTCCAAAGGGCAAAAGAGCATGTGAAACATATGAGATAGTTATGGTATGAAATTACTATAGTTCATATCTTTATTAGGGTTATAGAGTAGCCGTGGAAGGTCGGAATGGGAGAGGGTGCAGGGTTGATAGAGATGGCCCCAGCAGATATATCAGTTGATACACATTGTAGATGAGTTTTGGGTGAGGTTGATGAATCTGTAAGAGGCATTCACAATAGATTAGAGTGAATATAGGTGGGTGGGTGGAAAGCCAGTTAGGATTGAATTGCAATAGTCCAGCCAGGATATGATGATAGTGTGGATTAATGTCCTTGTGGTAATCTTGTATTTGGAAGGAACAAATGTTGATAATATTTTGGACGCGGAGAGGCATAGAATGTGGGGATGAAGGAGAATTAAGAGATGTAAGGATGACAGATTGTCTTTTATAGAAAGAGAAATTTCAGTAGAGGTATAAAGTGACAGCTCTGTCTTGGAGATATTACATTTTAGCCGCGGGGAGGCCATCCAGTATTATGAGTTAATAGAGTTGGGGATAGATCTGGGGAGGATAGCTTATTTTGGTATTGTCAGAATAGAGATGTTAATGAAATCCATAAGAGCTGAGTAATTATTGTTGAAGAAAAACACTTTCTCTGGCTTTGTCACCTTCACAATCAGATAGAACACGAAGCACAGACATCTCTGTATATTAAATTTATTCCAAGCTTGTGGAGGACATTACAGAGTTACAAGTAAGTTCTGCAGTTGTCTGGTGAACACTTCCACATGCTACCTTTTTATATCTTTTTTTACAAGTTTCTACAAACAATATTGGTTAATTAGTAAACTCTTGTTGTAGGACAATTACCAGAGTTTTCTTACAAACAAAACTGGTTAATCAGTAAACTCTTTCTGGTAGGAGAATCACAAGAGTTTTCTCACAAGGTCTTCTTCACCTTGACCCATTACGCAAACTGTTTTATCTCTACTCAAATATACATAGTAGTTACATAGTTACATAGTAATTAAGGTTGAAAAAAGACTTTCAGTCCATCAAGTTCAACCTGTTAAGATCTCCTCTGATCTGAAATATGCGGATTAGTTATTATTTAAATTATTGATTAAATAATTATTAATAGTATAGTATTGGAGGATGAATAGAGTTAGTCCATCAAGTTCAACCTTTTTAGATCTCTATTGATCTTTTTAATGTGGACTATTTATTATTAATTGTATATTGTTATTTGATCCAGAGGAAGGCAAACAGAAAAAAAAAAAAACATTGAAACTTTGCCAATTGTCTCAGAAGGGAAAAAAAACGCAAGCTTCCCTTCTGACCCCAGATACTGGTGATCAAATTTCTCCCTGGATCAATATTCCTTTGCTAGTTATCTAGGATAGCCTTGAATGCCCTCTTTATTCAAAAATATATCTAACCCCTTTTTGAAGTTGTCTATCGAATTTGCTGTCACCACCTTCTTTGGTAGAGAATTCCACAGTTTAACCACTCTAACTGTGAAGAACCCTTTTCTTTGTTTAAGGTGAAATCTTTTTACCTCTAACCTCAAAGGATGTCCTCTTGTCAGTTGAAAATCTCTTGCTACAAAAAGTTCACTTGACAAAGCCTTATATTGACCCTGTATGTATTTATATAAGGTAATCATATCCCTTCGTAAACGCCTTTTTTCTAGCGAAAATAAGTTTAATTTTTTTAGTCTTTCTTCATAACTTAGCCCCTCCATTCCCCTTATTAGTTTTGTAGCCCTTCTCTGTACTTTTTCCAGCTCTAAAATGTCTTTTTTACGAGGTGGTGCCCAAAATGTTACTCCATATTCCAAATGAGGGGAGGGCGTACTAGGGCTTTGTATAGTGGCAGAATTATATTTGCTTCCCTTGCTTCTATACCCTTCCTAATACATGCTAATATTGTATTTGCCTTTGCAGCCGCTGCTTGGCTTTGAGCGCTGTTACCTAGGTGGTTGTCCAGTAGTACTCCCAAATCCCTTTCAATATCTGATACCCCAGGATTTGCTCCATTAAGATTATAGATTGCATGGCTATTGTTCCTTCCCAAATGCATAACCTTGCATTTATTTGTATTAAATCTCATCTGCCATTTAGCCGCCCATTTCTCTAATTTATGCAAATCCTTTTGTAGGGAAAGTACATCATTATCTGATTTTATTACCTTGCACAACTTAGTGTCATCAGCAAAAATGGAAACACTACTTTCGAGTCCTACTTCAATGTCATTAATAAATATGTTAAAAAGGAGAGGACCTAATACTGAACCTTGAGGAACTTATCACATTAGACCAATCGGAGTATGTTCCATTCACAACAACCCTTTGTTTCCTGTCTTTTAGCCAGCTCTCAATCCATGAGCAGATATTTACTGCAATTCCTGTATCCCTTAGTTTGCTCACTAGTCTTCCATGTGGCACTGTATCAAATGCCTTTGAAAAATCTAAAAAGACTACATCCACTGAGTTGCCCTGATCCAAGTTCCTACTAACCTCCTCATAAAAACTAATGAGATTGGTCTGACACGACCTATCCTTCATAAATCCATGTTGACTGCTACCTATGATCCTGTTCAAATAGACATATTCTTGTATTCTGTTCCTTATTAACCCTTCTAAAAGCTTCCCCACTACAGAAGTGAGGCTCACTGGTCTATAATTCCCCGGATTTGCTCTAGATCCCTTATTAAATATAGGTATCACCTCTGCTTTACTCCAGTCATCCGGTAGAGACCCTGTAGTGAGTGAGTCTTGAAAGATTAGATATAATGGTTTGGCTATTACAGAACCCAGCTCCCTCAGTACCCTTGGATGTATTCCATCAGGACCTGGGGCTTTATTAACATTTATTTTCTCCAACCTCTTTTGGATTTCTTCCTGCGTTAACCAATTATTTAGTGAAGGTAATGTAGCCCCATTATGTTGCAGTGTCCCAACCACTGGTACCTCCCTTGTGTAAACCGACGAAAAGAACCAATTTAGCTCATCTGCCTTTTCCTGGTCACTAATTATCAGATGGCCTGTGTCACATTGTAATGGTCCTATCGATTCCTTCCTGGCCTTCTTCCCATTATTATATTTAAAAGATATTTTAGGGTTAGTCTTACTTTCTATTGCAACTGACTTCTCATTTTCTATTTTAGCCAGTCTAATAGCCCTTTTGCAAGACTGGTTGATTTCCTTATCGTCACATAAAGCTGCTTCAGTTCCCTCCTTCTTGTATAATTTAAATGCATATTTATTTTTCCTCATCATGATCGTTAAGTCATTGTTAAGCCATATGGGATGTGATTTACTCCTATTCATTTTATTTCCACATGGCACATGCTGATGAGTATGTTTATTTAGTAAGGATTTGAATGTTGTCTATTTATTTTCAGTATTTTTCCCTGTAAGTTCTTTGTCCCAGTCTATATGTTGTATTGCTGCCCGTAGCCCATTAAAGTTAGCCCTTTTAAAATTTAGAGTTTTTGTTGGCCCCTTACAACTGTTTTTTGTATTCAATCTCAAATGATACTGTGTTGTGATCCCCATTCCCCAAGGGTTCCCCTATTTTTACATTTGATATTATATCAATATTACTTGTGATGACTAAATCCAAGATGGCCCCATTTCTAGTAGGTTCTTGTATTACCTGGGCCAGATAATGATCCCTGAGTGTACTCAAGAACCTGCTCCCCTTAGTTGACCTGCTGGTCTCATTTATCCAGTTTATTTCAGGGTAATTAAAGTCTCCCATTATTAGAACTTGCCCGTGCTTAGCTGCATTTCCAATCTGTAACAATAATTGTATTTCCTCACTTTCAGCTATATTTGGGGGTTTATAGCATACTCCCACCAATATGCGTTTAGAATTAGCTCCTCCACTATTTAGCTCAACCCACAAAGATTCAATGATGCCGTTAGTGCCAGCATAAATATCTTCTCTGACTATAGGTTTAAATTCAGGCTTAACATACAGACAGATCCCTCCTCCCCTTTTACCATTTCCCCTATCTTTCCTAAATAGGCTATAACCATCCAGATTAACAGTCCAGTCATGAGATTCATCCCACCATGTTTCCGTAATGTCTATTAAGCCCCATTTTTCTTGTACTGCTAATATTTCTAGCTCATCCATTTTCCCAGGCAAACTTCTTGCGTTAGCAATCATACACTTTATGTTGCTATGGCTCTGCCGTTGTGAAGTGCCTGCCACTGTATTTGAGGTCCCTATTAATACCTCTCTACTTTCTATTGTAACCCTCCCCCCTTCTCCTCCCCCATGGGTAACTAATTCATCCCTTTCCCTCTCTACCCTATTTACCCCAATACTTCTATATAGTCCCTCCCCCCCACCTACAAGTTTATAAACTCCCCCACATTCTATTAATTGCATTCTTGTTTCTTCTAAGAATCAACTTTGAAAACAACCTTGGAGATACATTTTATTATGACTTAGTACAAGCACTGAAACTAATTATTTTTTCCAAATGATCTCCTTCCTATGTTTACAAATACTAAGGTTTAGCAGACACTATTTGCTAGATAATATATTCTTATATGTACTTATAATGCATAGATGTTTAACTCTTACATGACCCCCTTTGTTAGAAAATCTAAACAAAAAGAGTAGAGGTGCTCATCTGAGAACGAGAAATACCTTAGTAGTTTTGCTCTATAGGTCTGGTTACCTACGCAGAGAGCAGCCTCTTTTAGCTCACCTCATGAGGTGTCAAGCGGGCTACCCTATGTACTGAATTCCTCATACTCAATAGGGCTAAAAGTAGGGGTTGTACCCCACTCAGGCCACTCTCATGTGAAATCTTGGCTAACTTGGGGCCACATTCAATTACAAGCCCGGAACTCACTCGCCGACGGCCACATGTCTGCGATTGAGTTGCGGGCTCACGTTGCGTTTCCGATGCTATCCAATACCCCAGGGGCAAATGTTGCTGCCCGAGATCCCTTGTTTCCAAAGTAAGCAGAGCCGGTCATGCGAATGCAAGCCCATAGCTAATGCTTACAATGAGCCAATAGGAAATGAGACCATCATCATGGCGGCAATGAAACCTGTGGGTGCTCCCGTAGGGTCCCTATCTGAAACCCTGCTGTAGGGGTCCTGATCGGGACCCCCACAGGGTCTTCACATTAAAGCCTTGCTGTGGGGGTCCCAATCGGGACCCCCTCAGGGTTCCCACATGACCCCCATGATGCAGGGGTCGCGATTGGGACCCCCGCAGCATTTAAAAATGTTAAATTACCCACCGTGGGTCCATAAAGGGCCCGCGGCACACAAATTATTAACCCCATGCTGCAGGTGTACTGTAAGTACCCCCGCGGAAACTAACTTTAACCCCCCCATGCTGTGGGGTCCCCATCGGGTCCCCCAGAGGGTCCCCACATTAACCCTTACTGCGGGGGCCCCGATTGGATCCCCAGCAGCATTTTAAAATTTCAAATTTCCTGCATTGCTGGAGGGGCATTTTGGAAAGGTAAGTGGTCTAATGTACCCTTTTCTATTTTTATTAAGGATTTTTTTTTTTTTTTGTTATCTAGGTTTTTTTAATTTGATGTAATGTAGGTTTTTTATTTTCAGTAATGTAGGTTTTTTATTTTATGTAGTCTAGCTTTTTTATTTTATGTAATGTAGGCTTTTTTTATTTTGTGTAATTTGTGTTTGTTTTTTTTGTAACTAGTGGGGTGCTAGGGATTTTATTAGGAGGTTGGGTAGAGGGGGGTTAAGAGGATAGGGTAGAGAGGGGTTAAATAGATAGGGTAGAGAGGGGTTAATAGGATAGGGTAGAGAGGAGTTAATAGGATAGGATAGAGGGGGTTAATAAGATAGGGTAGAGGGGGATTAATAGGATAGGGGTTTACTGGGTACAGTTAGGGTTTAACTAACTCCAGTCAGCATTAGTTAGGGTTATTTAGCTTAGTTTAGCAGTAATACCAATAAGTACAGCAGTTTTCCACATGAATTTCAACCTTCTTTTAATAATGCTTAGCAAGAACATATAATTAAAAAAACATAATTCTGTAATTCTCCCCCACCTCCCTCCTTGTCATAGACACTATTGTCTATATGTAAACACAGTCAGCATAGATTGCTGATAACCAGATTACGAGATTACCTTGAGCATGTTCTGTAGGAGATGTTGGCTATGCAATTCCATAACTCTACCTGTAATCTGGCAAGCATAATTAATGCTATTTATGCTAACTATGAGCCCTATGTAAATTAGGTGCTCAAAGTTAGAGCACTTTAGTAAATCGGCCTCTGGAGCTGTTTCCCCCTAAGTTCTACACTAATATAAATCTTTCACTCCCCCGGATTAGAGCACTCAGTGCACATCCGTAAATTCTGCCTTAGACGCAACAGATTTCTGTGTAGGGAGTCGCCAAACTAAGCTTCACGGATGAGATTGGGCCCTAGGAACCAAGAGGAAATGCAAACGTCATAAATCTTATAATGAGTGGGAAAAGCCATAACAACTGCTCGTAACTTCAGCTTCAAGGGAACAGATATATATATGTATATATATATATATATATATATATATATATATATATATATATATACAGTTGCAAGCAAAAGTATGTGAACCCTTTGGAATGATATGGATTTCTGCACAAATTGGTCAAAAAATGTGATCTGATCTTCATCTAAGTCACAACAATAGACAATCACAGTATGCTTAAACAAATAACACACAAAGTATTAAATGTTGCCATGTTTTTATTCAACACACCATGTAAACATTCACAGTGCAGGTGGAAAAATTATGTGAACCCTTGGATTTAATAACTGGTTGAACCTCCTTTGGCAGCAAAAACTACAACCAAACATTTCCTGTAGTTGCAGATCAGACGTGCACAACGGTCAGTAGTAATTCTTGACCATTTCTCTTTACAGAACTGTTTCAGTTCAGCAATATTCTTGGGATGTCTGGTGTGAATTGCTTTCTTGAGGTCATGCCACAACATCTCAATCGTGTTGAGGTCAGGACTCTGACTGGGCCACTTCAGAAGGCGTATTTTCTTCTGTTTAACCCATTCTGTTGTTGATTTACTTCTATTCTTTGGGTCGTTGTCCTGTTGTAACACCCATCTTCTGCTTCAGCTGGTGGACAGATGGCCTTAAGTTCTCCTGCAAAATGTCTTCATTAACTTGGGAATTCATTTTTCCTTCGATGATAGCAATCCATCCAGGCCCTGACGCAGCAAAGCAGCCCCAAACCATGATGCCCCCACCACCGTACTTCACAGTTGGGATGAGGGTTTGATGTTGGTGTGCTGTGCCTCTTTTTCTCCACACATAGTGTTGTGTGTTTCTTCCAAACAACTCAACTTTAGTTTCATCTGTCCACAGAATATTTTGCCAGTACTGCTGTGGAACATCCAGGTGCTCTTGTGCAAACTGTAAACGTGCAGCAATGTTTTGCTTGGATAGCAGTGGCTTCCTCTGTGGTATCCTCCCATGAAATCCATTCTTGTTTAGTGTTTTACATATCATAGATTCGCTAACAGGGATGTTAGCATATGCCAGAGACTTTTGTAAGTCTTTAGCTGACACTCTAGGATTCTTCTTCACCTCATTGAGCAGTCTGCGCTGTGCTCTTGCAGTCATCTTTACAGGACGGCCACTCCTAGGGAGAGTAGCAGCAGTGCTGAAATTTCTCCATTTATAGACAATTTGTCTGACCGTGGACTGATGAACAGCAAGGCTTTTGGAGATACTTTTATAACCCTTTCCAGCTTTATGCAAGTCAACAATTCTTAATTGTAGGACTTCTGAGAGCTCTTTTGTGTGAGGCATCATTTACATCAGGCAATGCTTCTTGTGAAAAGCAAACCCAGAACTGGTGTGTGTTTTTTATAGGACAGGGCAGCTGTAACCAACACCTCCAATCTCATCTCATTGATTGGACTCCAGTTGGCTGACACCTCACCTCACTCCAATTAGCTTTTGGAGATGTCATTAGTCTAGGGGTTCACATACTTTTTCCACCTGCACTGTGAATGTTTACATGGTGTGTTCAATAACAACATGGTAACATTTAATTATTTGTGTGTTATTAGCACTTGTTCCTAGGCAACTTGGTATTTTAACCCCTTGAGTACTAGGTCATGTGTTACCCTGGATTTTATATCATAAAACAAGCTTCATATTAACATATCATATTTTTTAATTACACATATGTTGATATCGTATTCGTAAGTGTCAAATAATGTAGATCATTTTATAATGCTTCTTGTGCTATATTGTCACTTTAAATGCTTCTGGGGGACTCAGACAGGGTCACCCAGACGCATTTACTTTCCAGTGGTCTTTGGTTCTCATAAATCTTTCTTTTGTTTTTTTTAGCATTTTCGGCAGTGCCCTGATTCGTGAGTGGTCCGTAAATTCTTATTAGCATAGGGTTTTGGTATCAAAGTCTAACGGAGTAACTTGTAATTTATTTTCAGTGCATAAATTGCTTTCGGCTGTGTACTGAAGTTCACTCGGAGCAGTGACCCTAGGAATTCTCTCACAATGTTCAGGGATTATAATATGACCCTATGTTTGTCATCTGGACAGTAGCGTGCAAGACATGGGGGAGGTGGAGAAGTAGTACAGCAGCAGCCATATGGTGAGCAATGTTTTTAAAAGCTATTTTATTGTTAAAGCCTTTCTTTGCTACTGTTTTCACATATATTTTTAATGTTAATAAATTAAAATTGAATTAAACATAAATACACTTACCATGGCCCTTTAAATTATCATTAGACATATGTCTTGGGATTGATTGCAAACATTTTACTGGTTAAATCATTTTATGCAAAAGAGAATAAATAGAGTAATTCATGAGGAACAAAATAAAAACAGCAAATATAAATCAGATAGTCTACTAAACTGAACACTTTGGGCCATATTCTATTGGCTGCTTTCAAATGCCTCAAACTCACAAATTTGGCTGCAGGTGTTTGGATGTATTCTATTGATTCCAGCTTGCAAATTCCAGAATGATTGGTATGCAAACTTCCAAAATGCATTCTCATGTCATGTTTTACTGGTGACTACTAGGAAAATGTATAAGGGAACCCAATGTGATAGCTTTGTAAATAACTACAAGTAAGAAATCAATAATGTTTATGTTTCTGGAGAAGTAATATTCGCTAATGCTAAGACAGAGCATTCAAAAACAGAAAGAAAAAAAAAAGAACAAATAGCAGCAAAGAAGTATGTCAATGTATAAATGATGTTGTGTGCTTATTCCATCATATTTACAGAATTATATTGTGAGAATAGTCAATCTTAAAAATTACTAGTTACAACAGATGCTCAAATTAAACCAAATGTGTAGACAATTTAACAATGACTGAAAAGTAAAGAAAATGTTAAACATTTGTAAGCTTCAACCTTTTAAAATAAGTAAACCCAGAAGTGTATAACCTTGCTTACCTTTCTCTGCATGAAACACTGTTTATTTAAATGTAAAACTATAGTCTGTTTCTTGTATTATGACATCAGGTTCTGTAGATGATTGATATTTAGGTGTGCCCCTCAGCTGTGTTTTATGATTTTTAGGAAAGAGGTCAACTTGGTTAAGTCTTTGTAATGAGACCTCACCCTTTGTGATATATATTTGCATAAAGTAATCCTTTAATGCTTAATATAAAAAAAAGTGACATATGGACTTACATTTACATTAAAATATGTTGGTCATACATTTTATCACTGATTTATTTTAATTCCCCAAACAGTATTTTTCATTTTAAGTCCATGTGAGAACAATGTGAAGCTTAGAGATTAAATGAATCACACTTGATGTTATCATTTGTCTGCTAAAATGCTTTGCCATGTATATTGCCTTGAGGAAAGGTCATATAAATTTTTTGATGTAAAATAAATAGACGCCTTCATCTTTCCTTGACCTTCTGCATTATGAATATCTTGTTTTTTTGCCAATCCCTGTGTGAAATTGCATGCAAGGCAGATCTTTTACACAAATCTGCTGTACAGTGATACTGCTTATGGATCTGATTTCATGTTCTGGATAGTGAAATGTTATAATCCCAGATGGCTGGGTGAAGTGGAATTTGATGATACTCCCATATCAAATGAAAAATGTCTGATTTTATGGTCTAATTTTTTTGTCTTAGTATTCATAACTCCAAATAGCTTCTATAGCATTCACTCTTAAAGGTGTAGTTTAATGGACAACTGCTGCTATTAAAATACATTATGATTTAATGCAAACATACAAACCAAGAACATTTTCTAAACTATTTAGTTTTATGCTGTTTCATGTATCTGCTTACAGTTATAATTCTGAGGACCCGCATGTGAATTGCTTGCCAATCACTGAATATCTTTATTTCCTAGATATTATGTTATTTGGGGTCTATATATGAAATAAAGCTAAATCAGAGGGCTTCAACATATAACTGGAATCCTAGAACTAGACAGGGATAAAAGAAAAAGAGACAAATCTGCAGAGCCTCTGTGGGTGAGTACTTGTCACCAGAAATCACCCTTAGGTGCCACCAGAAGCAGTGAGTGTCCTGCATCCATATTACATTATGTGAACACATGTAACATTTTATATCATCTGTCCCAGTTTAAGAGCTATATATAATCACACATGTTTTTAAAAGATGTATAGGTTTCAAGATTGGTTCCTATTGTATCTCATATGTAGCTGGCGAGCATCACCCAGATTTGTTAGGGACTGAAGATACAATTACATTCCTTTAAATTATTATAGTCCTATAATCTTGTTCAGCTAATTATCTGTAATGTTATGAGTTTTTCCTACATGAAAGAAATGTAAAACGGGGTATGGGGGAAAAGAAACGCGCCACCACCTCCTAGTGCAAATCAATTATATTTATTGGAATATCCATACACATACATAGAAATAAAATCAAACTCACACTCAAAAATACAGTATCTCACATAAGTGAGTAGACCCCTCACATTTATTATATCTTTTCATGTGACAACACTGAAGAAATGACACACTGCTACAATATAAAGTAGTAAGTGTACAGACTGAATACCAGTGTAAATTTGCTGTCCCCTCAAAATAACTCAACATACAGCCATTAATGTCTAAACCGTTGCCAACAAAAGTGAGTACACCCCTAAGTGGAAATATCCAAATTGGGCCCAAAGTGTCAATATTTTGTGTGGTCACCATTATTTTCCAGCACTGCTTTAACCCTCATGGGCATGGAGTTCACCAGAGCTTCACAGGTTGCCATTGGAGTCCTCTTCCACTCCTCCATAATGACATCACGGAGCTGGTGGATGTTAGAGACCTTGCACTCCCCCACCTTCTGTTTGAGGATGCCCCACAGATGCTCAATATGGTTTATGTCTGGATACATGATTGGCCAGTCCATCACCTTTACCTTCAACTTCTTTAGCAAGGCATTGGTCGTCTTGGAGGTGTGTTTGGGGTCGTTATCATGTTGGAATACTGCCCGCGGCCCAGTCTCCGAAGGGAGGGGATCATGCTCTGCTTCAGTATCTCACAGTACATTTTGGTTCTCTCAATGAACTGTAGCTCCCCAGTGCCGGCAGCACTCATGCAGGAACAGACCATGACACTGCGACCACCATACTTGACTGTAGGCACACTTATCTTTGTACTCAATTGGTTGCCACTGCACACACTTGATGCCATCTGAACCAAATAAGTTTATGTTGGTCTCATCGGACCACAGGACATGGTTCCAGGAATCCATGTCCTTAGTCTGCTTGTCTTTAGCAAGCTGTTTGCAGGCTTTCTTGTGCATCATCTTTAGAAGAGGCTTCCTTCTGGGATGACAGCCATGCAGTCCAATTTGATGCAATGTGCAGTGCATGGTCTGAGCACTGACAGGCTGTCTCCTCACCCCTTCAACCTCTGCAGCAATGCTGGCAGCACTCATACGTCTATTCCCAAAGACAACCTCTGTATATGACAATAAGCACATGCACTCAACTTCTTTCGTCGACCAAGGCGAACCCTGTTCTTAATGGAACCTGTCCTGTGAAACCGTTGCATGGTCTTGCCCACCATGATGCAGCTCAGTTTCAGGCAATCTTCTTATAGCCTAGGCCATCTTTATGTAGAGCAACAATTCTTTTTTTCAGATCCTCAGAGAGTTATTTGCCATGAGGTGACCAGTATGAGAGAGTGTGAGATCGATAACATCAAATTTAACACACCTGCTCCCCATTCACACCTGAGAACTTGTAACACTAACGAGTCACATGACACCGGGGAGGGAAAATGGTTAATTGGGCCCAATTTGGACATTTCCACTTAGGGGTGTACTCACTTTTGTTGGCAATGGTTTAGACATTAATTAGTCTGTTGAGTTATTTTGAGGGGACAGCAAATATACACTGAGTGTCATTTCTTCAGTGTTGTCAAAAGATATAATAAAATATTTACAAAAATGTGAGGGGTGTACTCACTTTTGTGTGATACTGTACATGCCTCACAGTATGAGATATATGGACATCATGTAGATATGGGATTATAATGAGTGCCAGTGTAATCCAAAAGTGAATTCTAAAACTTTACTTTATAGCACCAGGAGCATTTTAAGGTGCCCTTTTTTCCATGTACACACTAAAACCTTTTTTTTATGCTCAAGTATTGTGTTGTTGGGAACAGGGTAGTAAAATCATAAGGTATATAATAAAAGTTCTCCTTTATGCATAATATAAGATCAATACACTGGTCCATCAATACTCAATGTTAATCTGTTCCAGATGGCAGGATGAGTACCCACAACGATGAGTACCAAACAAGCTTTTCCCGTAAGGATCAATGTAAACTGAAATAATCCTATCTGAACCCCATAAATGTCACATTATAGCTTGAAATGATGGTGTTGTTTTTTTCTATACAAAACCTTAAAACTAAAGAGACATAAATAAACAGATATAATTAGATAAAATAAATTAGACTTTATCTTCACTTTACTGTACTGAGAGGATGTAATGATGTTAATGCAAAATAGGAGAAGGAGGAGTGAGGTTATTGATTGGAAGGATAATTATCTTCCATTAAAACATCAAGCACATGCACAGGAGATCTTTCTTTTTTCTGTCTATTAACACCACTGAACCCTGCTGGAGAATCTGATGTAGGGAGCTTCACTAAAAACCTATCAAGAGAAACTTGCATTTTCCTACATTTCACAATGTTTCTGAAGTGAGGAGGAGAATAAAGTGAGACATTATTTGATCATTAAACAGGTCCAAATTTCAGCTTGCTTGAGATTTGTCAGGGTGATACCTTTCAAAAAATGTTGTGATTCAACCCATTTAGCACACATTTATTTGATGATTGCAGTAGGTGACTCCTCCCTTCCAGCCTCTTCACCTAAAGACATTTCCACAGCTACTATCTTTGCTTCTCCCTTTGAAGTTCCAGAAGCTCCTCACTGCTGAGCTTTTTTCTGTGCTCCTCCACTAACTCTTCAATGTCTTCATTACTTATCTCCAGGCCCATGGACCCTCCCAAAGACACAATGTCTTTCACTATTTGGCTAGATTTAGCCTCCAAGTTCCTCAGAGTTACAGCTTCTGGGCACAATTTCCTCCAGACACAGTGGAGGTTATTGAAATGGTCCATCCAGAGCTCTCTCAGTGTCAACTCAGTATCCAATGTCACCTTAAAGCACCTCTGGAAGAGGGTCTTGGTATACACTTTCTTATAGTTTGAGATGACCTGCTGTTCCAAGAGCTGGATCAGAGGATTTGTGTTAGGTGACAAGAACTTAACCGTTGTCCTACAAGCCTGGAGGGTGAGCAGGAGCATTGTGAGTTATTAAGAGAGCCTTCAAAGGTAGTTCTTTTTCCTGCCAATATTTTTACAGTGGGATTAAACACTTTGTTTATCCGTTCGATGAAGAACTGCCTGGTTACCCAGGGTTTGCTGTTGGCCTTTCCCCACTGCACTTAACTTTTTATCACATTTTCTCTTTTATGTCAAGATTCCCCTGACCACACTTTGGGCTCATTATTTGTATAGTATGTTTTTTATTATGTAATATGTTTTGTTATGTTGATTACCCTGTGTTTGTTAATTAAACGATGATATGTTGCATGTTTGGTTCATGTACAGTTAACTAATTTAGAATGTTGTAATGTCAGTCAGTAACTGCCAGATAGATTCAGTAATGTAATCAGTCAGTTGGTATCCTGCTGTGTGGAAGAATCTGCTCTGAATGAAGATATAAGTATGTGTATGCTCCAAAAGAAAAGGGAGGTAACATATCTAGAAGATATATAAAGTATGTGTATGCTCCTAAAGAAAAGGGAAGTAACATATCTAGAAGATATATAAAGTATGTGTATGCTCCTAAAGAAAAGGGAAGTAACATATCTAGGAGACATATAAAGTATGTTTATACTCCTAAAGTAAAGGGAAGTAACATATCTAGGTGTATAAAGTATGTGTATGCTCCTAAAGAAAAGGGAAGTAGCATATCTAGAAGACATATAAAGTATGTGTATGCTCCTAAAGAAAAGGGAAGTAACAAATCTAGAAGATATATAAAGTATGCGTCAGCATTCCTGGAGAAGATACTACTGAAGTGGATGTTAAGAAGTTATGCTTCTGAATAGGAGAATATGCATATGGAACAATATATCTAGTGGAAAATATATTTATATATATATATATATATATATATATATATATGTGTGTGTGTGTGTGTGTGTATTAAGATCCTTAAAGAAGATAAGACCTATCACTGTCTGGACGGATTGGATGTTATGATGCCTTGCATATGAAACATTGTTAATGACTGTAATAGCAATGTATACAAAACCCAGAAGTCTCACAGACTGTTACAGAATGTTATTAGTTCAAGTTTAAACATTCGCTCATTGAACCTGTTATGAAGTTTCCACAGCAATAAAAGCAGTTCCTGATTTTTTTTTTATAATCCTGAGCCTGCGTTCATATTACTAAATACTGCATCTGAGTAAGGGCATTTTAGAGACATCAGCTGTCTTAGTGAAGGGATCAAAAGAACCTGAAAGGTCTGGTGGATAGGTTTGGCCACAACTGCATTATCAAGCCCGACTGAAGAAAGCAGATCTTCACAGCTTAATTTTGTAAACCCCACTAGCATTCCCACACACTGACAGAGTTAGCCTGTCCTTCATTGTTTTGTGCCCTGGCAATGTCTTCTTTTCTTGAGTGGTGTAGGTTCTGTTAGGCATTTTCTTCCAAAATAAACCAGTCTCGTCAAAGTTGAAGACTTTTTGGGGACTTAAAGCCTCAGTCTCTACATAGTCTATAAACTCCCTAACAAAGGTTCAGCAGCTTCTCTGTTGGCACTGGCTTCCCTCTCCATGCCTCACCACATTGTGAATGCCAGTTCTCTTTTTAAAATGTTCAGGATTTAAATACTTCACTGCTCTCACCACTTGTTGAAGGCCGATCTTTTACCAGATCGGTATACAATTGTTTGCTTTTTCACAAATTATTGCCTGGGAAAAACTATCACCCGCCAACTTTTTTTCGCTAATCCAAATGTACCACAATTTCTCAACTTCCTCCAATGTCTGTGACCTTTGCTAAGTCCCAGCCTTCACACCTCTAACCACATCGGCTCTTTTAATAGCTTACTTATTTTTCACTATCGTATAGAATGTTGTTCTAGGCATTTTGTACTCCGCAGAGAGATCAGACATGCGGCTACCAAGCTCATACTTGGCTATTATCTCTTTTTTTCTTTGTTCTATTGCGGTTCTCACTATTTTCCATTTCTGCTGCGTGATATCACTAGCCTTCTTTGAATGATGATGTAAGCACTGGCTGCACTTTGTTTCTTATAGGCACATGCTGCACTTTGGTTCTTGTAGGCAAAGGCTGCACTTGGCTCTTGTAAGCACAAGCTACACTACACCACAGTACTTTATTAAACTTCCTGGAGAAACAGGATGCGGGGTGGTGCAAAGCATTTTTTTCTAATCAAGACGCCTCAAATACTGAACTCAATGAGTGTTGAGGTAGAAGAGTACCGAGGGACCACTGTACTTTGTAATAACAAACGTAGAATGCAATAAATCAAATCAAGGATAAAATGATTTCATCCACTATAATGCAGCTTTCTTAATTATATAATAAAACAATAAAAAGATTATAGCATACATGAACGAACAGAACTGCTCAGCATTATATGATGTCCATGGCATCATCCCACATGTATTAGCATGCATTGCATCATGCAAACAATCCCCTAGCATTTCCATTAGGATATATATAGGATATACAACATAACAAAGTCAGAGGTGCTCATCAGAGAACAAATTAACCTTAATAGGTTAGTTCTATAGCCATGATAAGCTACTCTTAGAGCAAACTCTTTTAGCTCACTTGTGCCCTTCACAGGGAGAAATATCCTGTAGTATATCAGTCTGGTCCCACTCAAAAGAGTGACCCAGCCCCGAAATACCAGGCAATTCTACCCTGAACAGGAGAAACAGCAAACCTTCAGACGTGTTTCGGCCTTTATGGGCCTCGTCAGTGAGGTACAGCGGAACTCCCTAAGGCACAGTGAGCAAGGGGTCCACGTCTGGAGTCCCCTATTACCTTTAGGGAGACTAAACCCTAAAGGTAATTTGCATATACAACATAACAAAGTCAGAGGTGCTCATCAGAGAACAAATTAACCTTAATAGGTTAGTTCTATAGCCATGATAAGCAACCTCTTTTAGCTCACTTGTGCCCTTCAGCTGCACCTCACTGACGAGGCCCATAAAGGCCGAAACTCGTCTGGGGTTTGCTGTTTGCAGAGTAGCTTATCATGGCTATAGAACTAACCTATTAAGGTTGGTTCGTTCTCTGATGAGCACCTCTGACTTTGTTGTTTTCAATATGCAAATTACCTTTAGGGTTTATTCTCCCTAAGGGTAATAGGGGACTCCAGACGTGGACCCCTTGCTCACTGTGCCTTAGGGAGTTCAGCTGCACCTCACTGACGAGGCCCATAAAGGCCGAAACGCACCTGGAGTTTGCTGTTTCTCCTGTTCAGGGTAGAATTGCCTGGTATTTCGGGGCTGGTTCACTCTTTTGAGTTGTACTAGACTGATATACTACAGGATATTTCTCCCTGTGAGGGGCACAAGTGAGCTAAAAGAGGTTGCTCTCAGAGTAGCTTATCATGGCCATAGAACTAACCTATTAAGGTTTGTTTGTTCTCTGATGAGCACCTCTGACTTTGTTGTTTTCTATATATAGGATATATATCTATATCTGTTGTAACTGAGCGCCACCTAGAGGCCAATCTGGAGGTAAAATGGCATTTATTCCAGCAGGGAGTGAGTTAACTCCTACTATAAAAGGCTCCCTTGGAGACATGGGTGTGGTCCCTGCCAGAAGCCTGTCTGTGAGACAGTGTGTGGAGCCGCAGGCTTTGAGCTGCCTGGGAGACACAGGCCCAAGTGAGGAAAGGCCTGAGCTGGAGTTGGTGAGCAGAGGCAGATGCTCCAAGCATGAGAGTCTCAAAAGCGTGCAGTCCAGAAGGAAACCCCTGAAGAGGGTGAAAGTATTTAAAGACACAGAGAGGCCTATGATTACAGGCAAGTGAAAGTCCCTGAAGAAGGTAATACTGAAAGAGTGAAGCCGGTATCAAGTATTGGGACTGTGTATAGTGAGAGCTGCAAGGAAGCTACATTTCTTTTCTGTTTATGTTATTTTCATGTGCTGGCTGTGTCAAAATAGAAAACCTGGAGTGGAATAAAAAGCCTCCTGTGCCTTCCTCCATTAAGATTAATAGTTGATTAAAACAGGGCACTGATCCTGCAAGTGGTAGTGACCCTGTTACACTGTATATACTATGTACAGCCACAGAGTAATATTCGTATACCTTATACTGTGAGGTATGAGTATGTGAGTGTTTTTTTTATATATATGTGAATCTATATATATATATATATATATATATATATATATATATATATATTATACTGTATATCTATATTTATATAATTTGTATTATTTTATATTTCGAGGGGCCCCAGAGGTGCACCCTGGCACTCACCCCAACCCCTTAAGGCCACCAACCTGGGCCCCTCATGGCCTCCACTACCCGAGCCCTCCTGCTCCCCCAGTCCCTGCATGCACCCTGAGACTCACCAGTACCTCTATCCTCCACAGACACTGCACATTGTCTCTGGGACAGGGAATCCCAAATGACATCATGTGTGTGTGACGTCATTCAGGATTCCTTGAACTGCAGAGCAGGACCCCAGGTGCACCAGCGGTAGATTCACCTTTGGCTCCCAGGGGACCACACATACGTAACTTTTCCACGAAGGGAGCTACATTGCTATTAAAACCCACCTGTAGGAAATCAGTATAGGGAAGCCCTTATGGGTGTTCACTACATATTGTATTGTGACTGTTGCTTCAGGAGATTTGTTCTAAAGTGCACTTCCCATAAAAGTGAATTAATATCCTATGTGTTGACTCTTCTTCTACTGGAGATTTTATGGAAAATGCACTTACAAAGCTCCTCTAAGAGTTACTGAACATGCTATTGTGCACTTTAAAGGCTCTGCAACAGCTTTCATAGATAAATCCTTACGTGTAAATTCAGACTTCTGCAAGAGCAGAGAAACACCTTTACATTACACTTAGAAGGCTACAAGTGTCTCAGTAGAGGTAAAATAAAATAGCTCAAAGAAGCATGTTCACAACTCTAAATTTTTTTATTTCCAAGTCTAAACAACCTGAAGAACAAAATAAGTATTTTAAAATGTTAATATAGCCCTATCAAAGAATACAAATTAACCATATATGTCGCACAATTAAACACTGACAGCCAACTATGCTAAATCATATCAGTCACCCCCTCATATGTGTATCCCCTGCCATGTAATACCATGTAATATATTCAAAATTAACGTATAATATGAAGTGACTGAACAGCAATGTTCATTTTCAAGAATAAGAAACCACATAAATGTGTTGATGATTGAGAGGGAAACTAATAGCTACACAGATACAATATCGCAATGTTTATTGATTTATTTACTGAAATTATTGTGTTTCTGGGCTCTGACTGACAACTTTACACTTGCATCTGCTTAAAGGCATATCTAAATTTCCTGGATTATGAATGTATCTGAGGAAATCAGTAGTGTTTGCAAAATTTTGGGGATGAAAAAATACCAAAATAAACATTAACAATTTCACCCGCAGTTTGCTAAATATCTTGAGTTTGCAAACCGTAGCTTTTGTGAGTAAACACCACTAGACATCCCTGCTAAAATTAGCATAACATTCATAATTTGTTTTGACCAATCACAGGCAGGTAATACACATAAATACAATGTAACAATCAATGATGGCAGTTTGTACAGGAAGGAATCATGGGATATGTAGTTCCCCTGCAGAAGGAAGTAGGAGGAGTCAGACACTGATTGATATATCTCTGCTTTGAGCTGCTAATGGATTGAAGATTAGTAAAGGGTTAAAATCCATATGTGAATGCAGTGTTTCTGTTGAGGTATCAGGTGCCTATGTAGGCAGCTCTGGAGTGTGAGAAATATGTTTTATTTTTAAATAAAATAACTCTGTATGTGTATAGAATGACGCAATGTAATGTGTGTTTCTGATATAAGCTGCAGGTGTTAGATTAGAGAAAGGGTAAAACAGAGAAACTTAGATATGCCTTTAAGTATCACATAAGGACCTCTGAAAGCACTCATTAGCTATTTTGTTTATGTACGTATCTGTAAACGCCACATAAGTACACATAAGGACCGAAAGTACTTGTAAGCCATTCTCTTTATGCCAAAATCCCCTTAGTTGCATATCAGTAAAATCTTATGTGATCCAGCCTAATGAAGCCATGTAATAGCTACTTATATTCTCCTGTTTCAACTCCCACAGCTAATTTTCAGCCTTATCGCGGTTTCTACAAAAGCCATATAATCGAGCCCTATAAAAAGCACATGCAATATTTACAAATTACTTTTGATTTTGATTCAACACTAGAATGTAGTTTAGGTCTTCTAAATAGAAACATCAAATATACTATATTCGATATAGACAGTGAACCCATTAATGCTGCATAACCATAATTAACCTATATTGCAATGTGCAAATAGTAGAATATATGAGTGTCTTTGTCCACCTAGAGCCATTTAATATAATTAGAACAAAAATAAATTAGCGTGCAATGTGTGCAAAGGGTTTTTAATCTGCTGTCCATCTTGATTAATTAACACACACGATTAATTCAAGTCAGATTGAATTTCTGGATCTATTCATTTCAAAAACGGAAACTAATGCTGTTATTACAAAGATACATTGTAAAGAAACAGCAACGAACAGTTTATTGCTAGCAACTAGTCATCATCCTCAACATCTAATACGAAGTATACCATTTGGTCAATATCTGAGGATACGTCGAAACTGCACAACAGAAACTGATTTCGAAGCTCAAGCCAAGGACCTATACAACCGTTTTAAACAACGGGGATACTCTCACAATGTGCTGAAGAAAGCATATGCAAGAGCTAGACAACGCTCACAGGCAGATCTGTTATATAACCACACAACACCATCGCTTACCGATACTCAACCAATCCGAGTAATTGGTACCTATAATAGATTTGGAGACAAGATCCGTTCCATATTGCAACAACATTGGCATATTCTACTTACAGATAATGATTTAAGATCAAGGCGTAATGATGAAGCATCAATCACGTTGCGCAGAGCACCGAGTCTAAAGGATAAATTGGTCCATAGCCATTTTGTGGCACAAAAGAATTTGGGTTGCCAATGGCTTCAAAATAGAGCAGCAGGATCAAAACCCTGTGGTAATTGCAAAGCCTGTCTACACATGTATGCCACAACAAAGTTCAGCAGCTTTACCGTCAAAAAGAATTTACGATCCGAGATCATATTATTTGCAGAACGTCTGTTATTTATCTTATATCATGCAGATGTGGCCTACAATATGTAGGGAAAACCACGCGACAGCTACGTCGCTGTACTCTGGAACACATAAATTCTATAATTAACAAACAGGATGTATCGTTGCAAGACATATAAATTCTGTACATTTTATGGGTATTGAAAAAGTGAAAACTTCAGCTAGGAGAGGTAATATGGAAATTAAACTACTACAACGTGAAGCGTGGTGGATTTTCCATATCAAAACATTGACACCATATGGTCTAAATGAAGGTTTCACCTTTACTCCGTTTATTTGATTTAACATTTTATCCTAAGAAGAATTACTAACAGTCCACATAATAGGTTCAGTACAACATTTCCTTGTCTTCTCATCAATTGAATAGATAGGTATATAATAGCACTTATAGGAACCTACACTATTTAATATTGAATATTTATTATTCCGTAGTTCATTTAGATGGTCACTAGGAAAGGATAAAGGGGTTTTATCACTCTCTTTTTTTAGTTCATGAGCAGCTATCATATAGTCTTAAAGTATATAGATATTATATGATCACATATCATTTTTGCCACCTTTTTTTTTTTTTTTTTTCTTTTTCTTTTTCCTATATCCCTAGGTTAATTTAGTTTTAACTTCAACAGAATCTTCTTCTCTTTTCCTCCTCTCTCCCTCAAAGGTTTAACCTTGGGGTCTGTGTGTTTGTGTACACCCCTCCTTCATTATACCTCAGCAGAAATTAAAAGGATAAGTAATTTGTTGCCATAAGATTGGGCTGAGTTGCTTTTATTTAAATAAAAATCACATCACTACTAAACTATAGCTCATTGTATATTTTGCTTACTTTAAAGCAGATTAATTAGGTGATAAACAACAGCTGTTCTTGGGGGTATTTATCTTTGGTAGGTTGAACGTGATTATCTAGTTCCAGGTATTAGCTGGAGGAGCTTCAAAGTAAGAAATCAAACGATTCCCGCGAGTTGGCTGATTTCTGCGATTATCTTGCGAGATACGAGATTACACAGTGCGCAATGACGTTGCAGCGTTGACGCTGACCCCGTGTCGTCATCCCATCTCGCGCCCGCGGGAGCTACAAAAGAACCCGCGTTTGCTATCTAGAGCAGTCCCCTGATGAATCAGAATTAAACACTACGGGGAAACGCGCATCGGGAGGTTAAGCAGGCTGCAGGGGTAAACTTTCCCACTCTATCTATATGCTTTTTATGGAAAGACTGATTATTCTATTCTATTACATGTGGGATATTAAGACTTTGATTACTCTGATTTGCCTTGTCCCAATAATAGGGATTTTTGAGAACAGTATTGTATATTGCTGTTTTATCAAAACAATAGTTTTTTTCGATTTTGGAATCTCTATGTATTGATCCAGTGGAGATATAAAAATTATGAACAAATAATAATGTGAGTACTGATCAATCTCCCATAATTTGGATCAAACAGAGATCCATCCATTAAGCATTATAAGCAACATTAAACAGATATCAGTCTCATCAACTAGACTGATGCTATTTTAATATATTATATAGTAACATTTAGAGATATACATATTATATTCCTGGAGGGGTCACATATAATAGCTTACATTCCCTGCATAGCCTGCTTTATTAGACATGTTACACTCCTTATCTTTTTAAGTCACTTGTTATATAATTTTTTTAATTAATAAAGGTTTTTTCTTTTTCTTTAGTTTGTTACTACACAATTTAAAATAGTCTTGGATTTCTCTCTAGTGTACTGGTGAGCGCCATTTGGGATACTGTGCACAGTGAATTCCATTATTTCCATCTTGACTAGCAACCTTTATAACTAGTGCCATGCGAACGAGTTAACATACAATAACAACTCAGCTTTACACTGTAATTTCTGTTGTGCTGGCATCCATCACCTGAAGGAGGATGATGTTAATGCATTGAAGTAGGGGCAACAGGCAATTCTGTATGTCCTACCTGCAATCAGTGGAAATCAGATAGCACAGCAACAAGCACTGATATGCCAATAGGTAAAGCTCCCTAGTTATTATGTAAAACTCCCCCTGATGCAATTTTCACTAACCATTTCAGTGATATTAACAGACTAATTCCCAAGCTGATCCAGCTAGACCAGCAGCCCAATTAAATTCCCCCAACCAACGTGTAAACCCGTAGCTGGTAATGGAGCCCACTAGACTTACGGCGAGTTACAGATGGAAGTAAAAGTGAAGATATCAGGTTCTTGACCCAATTCAACTCAGCATCTAAAGAAATAGAGAAATGCATGAGGAAACACTGGTCCATATTGTTAAATGACGAATATCTAAGTAGATGCTTGAAGGAATACCCTACGATAACGTATAGCCGGAACAACAGTTTGAAAACCATCTTAGCCCCGAGTGAATTGAAAAAAGAAAAACGGAGATGATTCTGGCTCCAACCATTGGCTTAAACCAAGTGTGGGGTGCATAGGGTGCAATGTCAAGGGGTGCACCACGTGCCCATTACTAAAGAAAAAACATAAGGAAAAAATTACTTCCACAAGTAAACAGGCATCGTTTGATATAAGGCAACTGACTAACTGTCGATCGGATTTCGTGGTATATGTTGTCACTTGCCAATGCCACAAACAGTATGTAGGACGAACTAAAAGATCATTGAAAGCTAGGATATGGGAAAACTTGTATAATGTGAGAAGAAGATACCTCCACAATGGATTCTCATTCTCATAGAAGAACATCAAGAGTCTGTAGAGGGTATTGTAATTCAGATTGCAGAGAAAATATATAATTCACATAGGGTGGTGATAAGGTTATGAGACTCAGGAAGTGTGAAACAAAGTGGATACATAGGCTTGGCACTTTAAATCCGAGAGGCCTTAACCTGGATATAGACTTAGATGGTAAAATCTCAAGTGGAGATAAATTCTGCTGTTTAGAACTATCACTCTACCAGGATATAGTTATACTAAATTTTGATCCCACTTTCTGGGCCATGTTTTTTATTATTGCATGTTGATTTATGTGCCCCCCACCCTCTTTCCCTGCTCTGCTGGCCATGTATTGACCTTGTGAACTCCCTCACCCTTTGTTTCATACTTTCATGGACTGACATGGGTAGTAGTATAATTGTTTTTTAAATATATCTTCACTACATTCATGGACTTAAGGATTGTGACCCATAATGACATAACTTTTAAACATGTATCTTTTTATAGATGTATTTTTCACCTTATTACTTTTATTATCAATCTCTCCACTCATTTTTAACTTCATTATTTTATGTATGAGTCAGACATTTATATCGCTAAGAGTCCCCCTTTTTCTTTATATTCTAATACCTGACATGTTTCATGTATGTTTTAAAGGACAGCTTGACACTAATGTTTTCAGACATCTAGTTGTGAGCCTCTATACATTTTCCTACCATAGCAACCTGTTTTGGCTATGGATGTGTGGAGATTTACTGTGGTGTAGACATTATATACTTATTATACTATGGAAAGGTTCATTTATTACTATGTGGAAGAACTATCCCTTTGGGGCAAGATATAATTAGTAAGGATTTTAAGTAGTATCTCTTATTAGTTGTAAATGCAATAGACCTAGAAATATACTCTATTTTATATTTTATCTTTTACTATATATCTTTTGAGAGTCCATATTGTGGGCATAGTAGGAATATACCATCCTATTATGCACTATATTAGACTATATATTATTATAATTATTATTATTATTATCTTATTTTATGTATGTTTTTTATTACAGTGTGTTTGACATATGTTTAATAGTTGCTATATACAGTATTTATAGCATATGTTTTTTGACCTACTTGTCTTCAAATGTTGATGGTATACATATGTAACAGCATATACTATTATAATTTATTTGGGTTTTATATGTCTGTGCATCTCCCATATTTATTTATTTATTTTCTGTCCACTTCCTGTGCAATGCATGCTGGGAGTGACGTCACTTCCTGTTCCTTTGTTTTGTCACCCCACTTCCGGTGCAATGCATGCTGGGAGTGATGTCCCTTCCTGGTCCCATTTATTTTATTTTTTTTCACCTCCGGTGCAATGCATGCTAGGAGTGACGTCACTTCCTGTTTCCGGGAGTGATGGATGATGGGAATTTGGCCCAATAAGGTGGGGAAAGGGCACTGAGGAGGATGTATAAAGACAGCCCAAATATCAGGGGAACATTTTTATTCAAGATCACCATTGAGAAAGGCCAAGACTTGGCCGAAACGCGTCTGGTAGGATCTAATTTGATCTTTGTATCTTTGATTATAATTACATTATCTATTTATTTAATTGTTGCTGCTATTTTACCTATTTTCACCATATTGGTCCTATTTTTTCCTGATGTGAGAGGCTCCATAGATGGGTCTCTATTAGATCCACCATTATAGGATTAGAGCAAACATTATATGAATTGTCATTTTTGCTGACCCTAAACTCACTGATATTGGAGCATCTTAAGTGAGGCTTACTAACCTCAACAATAGATGTCTCAGTCTGTGGAGTGAGGTCTGGATCTGTGTGTGTACACTGAAGCATTAAGACAGTTTCTATTTGTTTTTTATCTCTAATTGTAAAAGTATCACTGTAACAATTGATATATTGGATATTGGACTATTGAGACACTAAAAATTGGGCCGTCTGGATTAAAAACACCAAGCAACATAAGGACGACAGGACAATATCTGTGACATCTTGTATATCACGTGAATTGATATCATATTGAATGTGAGTGTAATGGTTTTAATTATTTGCTATAATAAACATTGATGTACATATTTCACGATTGGTTTGGCATTGCGCTTGTCCCTCCCACCCCTCTTCTTGTTTTTTTACAGATGGAAACACCCTACGTTATGTCGAAATCAGAACTCTGTTGGCACAAAGCCTTTGATCTGTCAAGCCTGTAACGAACCTTTGCAAGTTCACTGCCATAGCGGTATTAGTCTACATTTCGGCTAATAACAATAATTTCTTAGATATCTGGCTATATGATATCTGGCTTGTCTACCTGAGAGGCACTGGAAAAACCTTACACCTCATACATTTCCTTCACAATGCCTGAATTGTACCTAAAACTAAACAAAAAAAAAAGAAAAAAGAAAAATCACCTACAAAATAAGGGATTAAAAAAATAGGGACTGCAGCATCTCTTCTCAACAGCATTCCTCAGTGACCATCAATTGGTGACATGTTTAATAGAACCCTACATGTCCACAGAGTAGAGGATCATGGATTATGTGATGGGAGGAAGCCATCTGCATACAAAATATCACCATCACATAGGCCAAGACCCAAGACTCTGTAGCCAGACTAGATTAGGTTAACATTGTGACCAATACATTCTCAATGTGGAGTGCTGTTGAGAAGGCACAAACATCTGCAAGGCGCCTAAGTCCTTCTCTGCCTAGGCACAGGGCCCAAATCCCCGTCTCCTGCCGTCTCCCTGGTGGTGGGGGTGGGGGGCAGGGGGAGGCAACGCCCCAGGAGGTTGCGGTACCTGCAGTGGTGGAGGCAAGGTGGAAGCAGAGGAGGGGCCGGGCCGCAGATGGCCAGGGGAAGCCTCCAGGGTGGAGGAGGCGGGGCTGGGAACAAGAGCGTGTTGCATGGCTTGTGCTGTGACCCCCTGGAATGTGCTCTGGTCCGCCCCCAATCCTGAGCAGCCCGGCCAGGTAGGATCAGTCATCAGGTGGTGCTTTCTTACCCTCCCTTTTGCCCCTTGCCAGGCTGCAAATGACCTCCTCATGATTGGCAGAGATGCCTGCGCAGCCAGGACTGATGTTGGGGATTGAGGCCCCTGGGTTGTGGCCTGGTGAGGAGGTGGCAGTGGTGGTGGCCCAGTCGGGAGGGTCTGGGGCCCGGCTGGAACCTGGTGCAGAACAGGCGCTGGTGTTGATGGGCCCGGTGGTGGTGTCGGACAGTCCAGCGCACTGCTGTGGGGGGAGGAGGTGGTGGCTGGCTGCTTTTTCACTCTAGTGAAGGTCCCTGTCTATAGCATCAGTCTCTGGAGGAGGGGGATAGTGGGGTTGAATCCCGGCGGTGTGGCCGGTGATCTTGCTGCCCAATAGCCAGATTATATCCTCCTCCTCCAAACCAGGGTCTCAGGTCCTCTTGTTTCCTCCTCCCCCTGCATTGGTTCCTGCTGGGCAGGGGCTTGCTCCGCCCCTTCCTGCTCCGATGGAGCCGTCACCCATGCCTCTGGCTCGCCACTGGACCCAGACCTCCTTGATGCTGGAAGATAGAAAATAAAGGTAAATGTCATTACTATGATGAATAATATATTGTTTTGTGTGCATTCCTAACTATCTGACTATCTGACATCTAGGCTTGAACCTAGATGATTCTCCTAAATGAAACTCAGATTAGCTATCATATGCTAGATATGATCTATTCTTTGGTTCTTGGTCTTGATCGTTCTTGGCTTCTATTGCTATCTTGATTCCGACTGCATTCTGTAACTGTATAGGCTGCAGTGGGCACCCCAATATGTGGACTCTCTATTGCTTGATTACTGTTGTGCCCAAGATTAACAGAGATTTGTCAGCTTCATGGATTTGATGCATCCATCGATCCCTTGTTAATTCCGTGGAGCTTACATATCAGTGTCCTTGTTGGTCATCATGTACATGTGTAGTGTGTGTGTGATGCACATGTGGTGGCATGTTGGTGTATGTGATATTTACCTGACATGGAGGCTGGGTCCTGCTGGGCCACCAGGCCTGAAGCTCCAGCAGCGGGCACCTGGCTCAGAAGGTCCTTGGCGACCTTCTCCCACTCATTATCCCACACAATCACATCCCTTTGTGCTGTGCCCAATGCTGTAACCTCTGCCGCTATCTACTTACATACCTGAGCCCTAGGCCCTCCCCACTGCAAGGATCACGGGGAGGCCACGGATAGCACCAAGGAGGACCACGTTCTCCCGGTGCGTGTAATTGTGGGCCCTGTGCTTGCCCTTAGCCTCTTGCCCTCCCGACTATGGAAGGGGATCCTTACCTCCCTGACCTGTCCATGAGGCCTGTACCTCCCCCGAACTACCAACCCCCTAGGATCAGGCCCCTCTCCCTCTGTCCCTCTTTATGTGTGCATGGTGCCACCACCCACCTCCTCCTCTACACTCTCCTGCTCCTCCGCCACTCCCAACCTCTTCCTCCTCCTCCTCTCTACCACTCCTCTCCTCCACTCCATCACTACTCCCCAGGGCCACCTCTCTCTCTCTCCTCCTCGCCCCTCCTCTTCTCCTCCTCCCCATCTCTCCACTCCTCTCCCCTCCTCTCTCCTCCCTCCATTTCAATCCCAAAAAGAATATAACAATAAATGAAAATAAGTGTAACTGTAAATATATGATGGAAAAAAAACGTGTGTATTTAAAAACTATTGGGGGATGGGGTGTGGGGATTGGGAGGGGGGTGTATGGAGTGACCTAGCTCTATTTGTCTCTATTTGTGTTCTTTAAATTATGTGTATTGCAATTATGTGTCATCTGTAAATATGTGTAATCGAGGGTTTTAATCACATATATAGTTGTCGTAATTGCGAGTTTGTTGGTAACACAATGTTAAAATTGCGGGGCTCTCGCAGCGAGCCCTGCAACTGCTCACCTCGCATAGCGAGCCATTACGGGCCATAACCGCGAGGCCCGCAGGACTTTGGCTGTGCTCATTGCAGGCCTCGCGAGGAGCGCCACAGGGGCTTATCGCCAGCTGCGCCGCAGGACTTAGCTGCAATTAGCGCCAAAGATGCTCGTTGCAGGAGAGGAAATGAGTGCCGCGGGAATTAACTGCAATGAGCGAAATGGGCTCTCATCGCAAGGCCCCTAGACTTAGCAACTGCTAGAAAATTACTTCGGAAACGAAGCACGTAGATGGACTGTGGGGCTTGCAAAAATACGACTTTAACGGCCGAACCAACGAACTGGAAAGACCTGCAAAAACACACAAGTATGCCTCAAATTAACTTCCAGACACACACCATAGGGGGAGAGCAAGGGAGCCTGTGAGTGAGGTTGCAAGTTAATTTGAGGCATATTTTGCCTTCTTTTGTTACGATCGAAAATCGCAGAATCAAGAAACAAAATGGTTGCTGAAAAAACGGAAACAAGACAAAAACAAGGCTGAAGGACGTAAATACGACCCTTAAACACTACGACTTAACGCAAAACAGTAACACTTAATACAAGGCAATAGAACCTAGAGTTCCCTACCTTAGGGAACCTGGTTAATACTATTGCGCCGAAAAATACAGAGATAAAAAGGCGCCTACTAAAAAAAGGCACTCTTAAATCTAAAACAAACCCAACCTATAAAATTAATAAATATAAAATAAAAATAATTAAACAAATACTTAAGTGAGTCCAAAAAGAGGAAAGAAATGTTCTTATATTTTCATTAGAAGTCTTGAAATCCTTCTCTTGTTGATCCTTTCTCTCAGAGGGTGTAGGGAAATGAAGACGCACTTGATAGAGTGATGAAGAAGACACACTTGATTGGTCTGATTTCTTGGGTTGTGGGGCAGCTATTTCCAATTGCTCTGGTCACCACAGAGTCATACTGTAGAAAATGGAAAAAGGAAAGGGAAAGCGCACACTTCCTAGTGCAAATCAATAAAGTTTATTTCCAAATATTCAGACGTAACAAATGGACACTCACATGTATTACCCTCTGTATCAGAGGTATCTTATATGCACATAGGATTGTACTTAGATCTTCCAAAATCACTTTGAATGTTGTTCCCACAAAACAATCCTAATGAGTACGGTGGTCGATATAATCCCAAATAGGCATACATCTTATAGATATCTGATATATATCTGATACTGGATGTTAACCAACAAACTCTATCAGAGAATAGAGGTCCACCTTTTGATATCTACAAAATATCAACTCTGATTTCATTCACAAAGGGGTACAAGGCCCAAAGAGAGTGAAGGATCAGAGTAGGTGGCCAAAGCCTCTACTGAGAGCTTAAAAATTAGAAATGGACACTAATTACCAGATCAAGTTAGCAAGGTGATATGACCAAATAACAAAAAAAAATGCATACTGTATATACTTGAGTATAAGCTGAGTTTTTCAGCCCTTTTTTAAGGCTAAAAAGGGCCCGCTCAGCTTATACTAGAGTCACTCCCCCTAGTGTCTCTCTAACCCCCCGTGTCTCTTTCCCTCCCCCTCCTCATACTCAACCCCCCTCCTCCTCATCAACCCCCCTCCTCACTTTCTCCCCTCTAAATACCTCCCCCTCACTTACCTGCTTCTTCTCCGGCCTCTGCTCCGTCTTGACCCGGCGCGCAGCATTAGCATATACTGGGTGCCAGCAGGAGGGGGTTGATGGTGAGGAGGGGGTTGAGGATGAGGATGGGGGGTTGAGGGGGGAGCATGAGGATGGGGGTTGAGGGGGGAGCATGAGGATGGGGGGTTGAGGAGTGAGGTTGAGGGGGGTTGGAGGGGGGTTGAGGATGATGAGGGGGGTTGAGGATGATGAGGGGGGTTGAGGATGAGGAGGGGGGTTGAGGATGAGGAGGGGGGTTGAGGATGAGGAGGGGGGTTGAGATTATGGAGGGAGGTTGAGGATGGGGGGGTGAGGTTTGAGAATGAGGAGGGTGATAAAGGGGGGGGGGGAGAGATACAGGGAAGGGAGAGGGGAGAAGAGACACAGGAGAGAGAGGGGGGACACAGGGGGCAGCACATTTCCCACCCTCGGCTTATACTCGAGTCACTCATTTTACCCAGTATTTTGTGGTAAAATAGGTGCCTCGGCTTATACTCGGGTCGGCTTATACTCGAGTATATACGGTAAATAAAACAATATGAAAGAAAAATAAGACACCAAAGTGTCTTTACTGTAATAACAGATGCGTTTCGCCCATCTATTGATCTTTATCAATGGTAATTGGAAATCTAGAATATATATATATATATATATATATATATATATATATATATATATATATATATATATATATATATATATATATATATAATATCGTATAGTAAGGTCACTTAATACAATGCAGTAACATATAACTCAAGCCAGTAACACTTAACCAAAGGTAGTAGGCCCCAAAACACAGGCCTATAAAGTACGCAGGGGGAGAGGCTCGCAGTGAGAGCCGAAGTTGCTCATTATCATTTTTGATGGGCAAGTCGCTAGTAGTATAATATAAATGATCAAAACAGCAAATTATTGCTTTCAAAACTCTCCTACTCTCTCTCTAACTAGAACCAACCTCCAACGGGACCTGCATGCTACTTTGTTAGAAAATACAATACAGCCAACACATGGGAGGGTGGAACGCAAATTTATACTCTCCCTCTGTCAATCATTTGCGGCTAGGCCAGACCCATAACAGATTGCGGGTGTGGCAAGGGTTTACAGGCTTGCGTCTACGGCCCATTGGTCGTGGCATGGTTGAATGTAATAGCTCTGTAACTACACAGAATTTCATCCCGCAGGCTTTGACGGTCTGCAGACGCCTCTACTGGCTTAGAATTAAATATGGCCCCAGGTTTAATCTCCAACGTTGCTAAAATTTGTACTGCACAATAGGGTACTCTCCAATTTCCACTCTCTTCACTGTTATTTGTTCTCAAAATGCTACATAATTTAAAGAATCAATCACAGATACACACTGCACAGTAAATATATGATATAGTAACGGACGCATATAGAACTATATTATATGTTTTTATTTTTCAATTTTTTTATTTTTTTATTTTATATAACAATACATATAGACATTATTCAGTGTAGCATGTTTTTATCAAATATATCAATTTACAACATAGTTGAATATATATATAATGTACTGTTTATTCCAACCCACAGACTTTTTAGACTATATAAAGATATTCATTAATTAACCAAAAACAGTTTGTTTGTTGTGCAATGTTAATTATTAAATAAATTAAGTATTTGTATTAACATATATACAGGTATATTATATTAACTAATATTGTTTAGAACAAAAGGTATGCTCCAATAACTTCAATGTTGACATATCATTTTTCTGCATTACATATTATTTAAATTACGTTTTTATTTTGGTAGACAATCCATCCTTTCCATGCATCTACATATGTGTTATGTGTATTGTGAAGTTCTCCATTTGTGTTACAAATTACATTTTTTGTCCAAGCATTGCCACAGCTGGTACTTGTCTTGAACGTCTTGTAGCATTGTTGAATTGGCTTACAGAAATATTTGTGCTATTGCTAACCCTCCTTTGCACTTATTCCAATAAGCAAACACATTGCATTAAAAATAGATGACCTGCATCTCTTGCACTTACTTTTTCAAGCCTTAGTCATTCTAATAACTAATGCTAACATTATTAAACTTAAATTCTTTACTGATTTATTTCAAACAATTAAAGGTCCAAGTCTTCAAGAATGTTTTTCACTTGCAATAAAAAGCATATAGACTTTGTTACAGAGCCATTAAATTAGAAAAGCCTGCATCTACATGGCAGAAAGCCAAAACTGTAAACCATGCTTTCATATGTAGCATTTCAGGGCATGATCAAATCTGCAAGCTCGTAACTACCGATGTAGAAACAGTCAATTGTAAATAAGACCGTCATCATTACGTCAGTAAAACATGGAGGTTAAACGTCAATCAATTAGCGTTTCAAAATTCGATATGCGATCAGACTCGTAATCCAGCAATGTGAACATCAATAAATATGAATGAAGAAACAGGTCTAGTTCATTTGGGTGGCCTGATATGTATTAACCCATTGATTCCCAAAATTGATATAACATGAAAATAAAATGTAAAAAAATTGGCGAGCTTGAGACTTTTGTGCAATTAATTCTAATGTCTTTAATCGCTTTCCCGTCTTAAAGTGCATTATTGATTTTTTTTATTTGCATTTACAGTGCTATGAACAGGTGTTTAACCCTGTTGCGAGTCCTCTCTAGTACCCGTAGGATTTTTGGCTACATTTGCCATTTACGGGTGTGACAATAATTGCAGGCTTGAGGAATTGTAGCAATTTAATAGCGATTTGCAATTGTAACAGGCTTTAAAGTTCAAAGGCTTAGCTGTGTCGAGTTACGATTTTGGCAACCGCAGTTGTTTTCCATGCTGTAGCCCGCAGATTGTTTGCGGGTAGCTAAATTAGGCCAATTTAATAGCTGTAACTTTTGCAGGCTCCTTTATGGGCCTCAGTAACTACAATTTGGCAAATTTAATAGGGCCCTTGGACTCCCAGTTATACTGAGGTATTGCACAGCTGCTGAACTTAGGGAAATACAGGCATCTTACAAATCGAAGCTGTGATTGTATACACACTTTCAAACAGTGTCATGTCCTTGGTAACTAGCATATGGATATCTCTGAACAACAAGACCGGCTTTCATTTGGATTGCCCCTTTACTATTAAATAATAGAATTTGTGGATTAATTTCTGTTTATATCAAAAAGTGCAGTAGATGCCCATGCCTCACATTGCACTGTTGCAGAGCATTGGAATAAATCTGCCATTTTTACTCAGTAAACCATTAAAATTAAAATATAGTGTCACCGCGAAATGTGCCTGCAATGGAGCATAACACTAAGACCCAAAGGACGACCTATTTAGTCTTTCTAAAAATATATACTTAAAGGCATATCTAAGTTTCCTGGATTATGAGTGCGTCTGATAGAGGAGAATCAATAGTGTATGCAAAAAATTTTTTTTGCATGAAAAAATACACCAAAAAATAATTTAAAAAAGTACTTTGACGTTAGCAAAATGTATTGTAATTTCTGACCGTTGAAAATTTGAGTAAACACCCCCTCCAAACTCAGACTAAATTAGTATAAAATTCATAATTAATTTTGCACAATCAGAAGGAAGTTCAGGCAGCTGAATTATTTGTATCAAACTCTGTGGTTGCTCTTTGTGCTGTAAAGCAGCCTGGCATATGTAGTGAGGCACCATGTTAGAAGGTGCTATGAGTGCAGCACATTCACACTTGATTAACACCCCTGTTTTTTTTGTTTTTTTTTCTTCCTCTCTATGCTTGGCAGAACGAAGGGGCAGCTAAGCCTGCTTTTGTTATTACCACCCCTGCAGATTGTCCATTACCTATATCAACTACTGCGGTTGGTGTTTTTTTCATTGCTCTATCTCTCGCTCTCTCACACACACACACAACAGCTCTGTCCGTGCTGATCTCTGATGAGGGGCAGGGCTGGCAGCACTGCAGAAAGAAGCAGGCAGGTGGGTCACATCTCAGCAGTGACTTCAGAGCTGACAACAGTTCTCTCTTATTGGCTGAGGAAGACACAGCAGGTGAATAATGGGTTAAAATTGGTCCCCTAATGCTCCATGCTAATTGGAGGAGGGCATCAGGTTCTTATATAAAAATCACTGGGGGCGTCAACATGATCATTAGAGGGATTTTTAGAATAAAATGATTTAGGAAATGTGTTGCATATATAAAGGATGCTCTTTGCCTAAGGATTGCAGAAATGTATTAATCCAGGAAACTTACATATGTCTTTAATTAATCCCCACAATTACATTATGCTTATCCTAAGAATTTAAACATTACCCCAAAATTTTCCATCTTTAAATTTCAAATCATAAAATCATACTTTTGAATTCTTCTCTTTATATAAAAGATACTTCCTTCCTGAAAATCATTAAATCCTCTCATATATTTGAAGGTTTATATCATGGCATCCCCTTTCCATTCTTAGAACATAATGTCATTGTCCTAATGTCATTGTCTTTCCTTATGTTTTATCTTTTATACCATACACCATTTTAGTTGCTCTACTTTGAATAATTTTTAATGCATTTGGGCATTGTACCCTAAAGGTGACTTGTGACTCTCTATCCTGAATTAATAAATATATATTTTAACTTTTTACAAAGTGTTTTTTTAATGTTTTTTTACAGGCAAATGTTTCAACAACTATAACTTCTTGTTTATCTGTGACAAGTGCTAAATTTTAGGAAAGAATATGCTAAACAAAAATTGACACAGTGCTAACTTATATACTATAAACAGTATTTACACTGACATCTCAAATCCAAGTTATCCTGTACATTGCTCAATTTGAATCTCAATTTGTATTTTTTTACAAATGATGATCTTCTCCTAATATTGTCCTCCCCCTGAGTGATATGTTGGTTGTACATTAAAAGGGGGGTCTTATTAATGAATGCCTGCTATTGTGTGGATTAAACAAGTTTTATATTTTTAGGTAGACAATAGACAATTTATGTATTTATATTAATATTAACACATTGCAAAAGAAAGGAGGGTTCTACCTTTGAGTTTAAAATCTAGCGTACATAGTACTTTTTCACAAAGCACTTTACAAGATTGAAAACTCACAAACATACAGTGCCTTGCAAAAGTATTCACCCCCCTTGACTTTTTACCTATTGTGTTACATTACATAAAAACCAATATATATACAGCGCTAAAAAAGTATCTAAAAATATATTTAGTGTATAAATGTCTTTCTTATAAAAGTATATATACTTATACTTATATTAAACGAAAATAGGGCACTAAAATGCATTCATGTCCATGGAATGTCCACTCCAATTTCAATCCTAGGCTGCCTCTTCTTCAAAATTGACGTTCACATAGACAACTCTTGGTAAAAAACGAGAAGAAAGGGTGGGGGTAGAGAAGCGCCAAAGATACTATATGGTGTAGTATGTTAATAACAGTTTATTTAAAATGTAAAACAACATAAATTGCACTCACATTTAGTACAAAAAATAACATGAGAGATCGCACCAATTGCAGATCCAGTTTTGTTGTATACGCTATTACTTGTAAATGCAGCAAACAGTATATAGGTAGGACAAAAAGGGCTCTGAAGACGCGCTTTAATGAACATCTCTATAATGTGAGATGTGAATATGTGAATAATGGGTTCTCTAAACATGTGGTAGAGGAACACAACAAAAATATAGAGGGCATTACCATTCAAGCAATTGAAAGGGTTTGTGAAAATCACAGAGGTGGGGACAGAGTCCTACAATTAAGAAAGGCTGAAACCCACTGGATCCACAAATTGGGTACGTTGGGCCCAGATGGCCTAAATGTGGATATTGATTTGGCAGTTTTTATTGTAATCTCTTTTTATAACAATAATATATTTTCTTTTATACAACCCCTCATCATTCTGAGTGATATAGACTCTGAAATAAGCAGAAGTCATCACTAGGGACCTTCTTTGCATTTTCAATTTTTATGACGTATCCATATTTTAATACCGCATTGGATCATATTTTATTAGTGTAATATCTAGTAATCACCAGCTACCCAGATAGCATATATTTTACATATTATATTGCATTATCATTAATAATGACTAGATATTCATTTATGGAACTTATATCAACAGGATGTGGTTTTATATATATTCTTTTATTGATTTGTGTGTTTTAATCATGTAGACATATTGAAACAACAATTTTTATAAGATTTATATATTGTTGTAGACATATACTATATGGATATGTATTGTGATTGTAAGACATGTTTTTTTTTTTTGGTTTTTTTCAGAAATGTTGTTGTAATTATTCTTACTTTATTCTTTGGAAGACGCAAGTGCAATTTGTTTTATTGTATCTCACATGCTAAGGGTCTGGGTTAATGTGGAAACACAGAGCCAGTGTTTTAAAAAAAAAAGCCTCTATCTTGAGATTGGCACTCAAATAACTACGGAATACAGCCAATCCAGCGAGATTAGTGTGATCTGGTGCTTATAGATGCCATTTTAGGTGCGGGCAAACATACGAAAATTTGTTTTTGGACCAAAGGAAATAGTGGACGCCATTTTGGTGGTGGGCAACCAAACGACTAATGTGATCTGGTGCTTATAGACGCCATTTTAGGTGTGGGCAAACATAAGAAATTTGTTTTTTTGGGGCGCCATTTTGGACCATAGGAGATAGTGTACCACCATATAAATAGAGGGTGAGTTAGAGGATGGTCACTTATTTGTATATGCCATTGAGAAAGACTGTAAAGTCAAAACGCTTCTGGATTTGAAGTAGGTTTGTTAATTTTTGGTGTATTGTGTCCTTGTCATTGTGGATACGCTGCAGGTTTTATTATTTATTACAGTGACTATTTATTTGTGGCCCATATATCTCATTAGTGCTGGTTTGAGTGTGGTGTGGTGGGGGTGGGGGGGTCAAAAAGCCCTGTCCCATATTCCATCATACACCCGACCTGGATGAGACTGAAGTGGATCATAATATAAGCCCTGTATTAATATACCAAAAGGAATCTACATTGGGAGTGCTACTAAAAACATAGCATTCCATTGAGGAAGACAACGGACCGATATTGAAGATCCGGGTATGAAAGACATCTGTTTTCCACTTGGGTATTTTTTTTAATAAATGTGAGTTCAATTTATGTTTTACATTTTAAATAAACTGTTATTAACATACTACACCATATAGTATCTTCTCTACCCCCACCCTTTCTTCTCGTGTGTTACATTACAGCCTTAAGTTCAGTGTTTTGTTAATCTGAATTTTATGGATCAGAACACAATAGTGTAAGTTGGTAAGGTGAAATGAGAAAAATATATACATAAAACTATTTTTTAGAAATAGAAAACAGAAAATTGGCATGTGCATATGTATTCACCCCCTTTGTTATGAAGCCCATAAAAAGCTCTGGTGCAACCAATTACCATCAGAAGTCACATAATTAGTGATATGATGTCCACCTGTATGCAATCTAAGTGTCACATGATCTGTCATTACATATACAAACCTAAAGGCCCCAGAGGCTGCAACACCTAAGCAAGAGGCACCACTAACCAAACACTGCCATGAAGACCAAGAAACTCTCAAATCAAGTAAGGGATAATGTTGTTGAGAAGTACAAGTCAGGATTAGGTTATAAAAAAATATCCAAATCTTTGATGATCCCCAGGAGCACCATCAAATCTATCATAACCAAATGGAAAGAACATGGCACAACAGCCAAACTTCCAAGAGACGGCCGCCCACAAAACTCAAGGACCGGGCAAGGAGGGCATTAATCAGAGAGGCAGCACAGAGACCTAAGGTAACCCTGGAGGAGCTGCAGAGTTCCACAGCAGAGACTGGAGTATCTGTACATAGGACGACAATAAGCCGTACACTCCATAGAGTTGGGCTTTATGTCAGAGTGGCCAGAAGAAAGCCATTACTTTCAGCAAAAAACAAAATGGCACATTTTAAATTTGCAAAAAGGTATGTGGGAGACTCCCAAAATGTATGGAGGAAGATGCTCTGGTCTGATGAGACTAAAATTTAACTTTTCTGCCATCAAAGAAAACGCTATGTCTGGCACAAACCAAAAACATCACATCACCCAAAGAACACCATCCCAGCATCATGCTGTGGGTATGTTTTTCAGCAGCCGGGACTGGGAAACTGGTCAGAGTTGAGGGAAAGATGGATGGTGCTAAATACAGGGATATTCTTCAGCAAAACCTGTACCCCTATGTGCGTGATTTGAGGCTAGGACGGAAGTTCACATTCCAGCAGGACAATGACCCCAAACACACTCCTACAGCAACACTTGAGTGGTTTAAGAGGAAACATGTAAATGTGTTGGAATGGCCTAGTCAAAGCCCAGACCTCAATCCAATAGAAAATCTGAGGTCAGACTTAAAGATTGCTGTTCACAAGTGCAAACCATCCAACTTGAAGGAGCTGAAGGAGTTTTGCAAGGAGGAATGGGCAAAATTCCCAGTGATAAGATGTGGCAAGCTCATAGAGACTTATCCAAAGCGACTTGGAGCTGTGATTGCCGCAAAAGGTGGCTCTACAAAGTATTGACTTTATGGGGGTGAATAGTTATGCAGATTGACTATTATTTTGGCCTATTTGTTGTTTGAAGATGTTTTTTTTTTATTGTGAAGCAAAGTTGTGGGCATGTTCTGTAAATCCTCAAACAATCCATGTTAATTCCAGGTTGTGAGGCAACAAAACACAAAAAATGCCAAGGGGGGGGGGGGGGGTGGAGGTTTGAGTATGATACAGGAGGGTGATAAATGCAAGATGGCAGTGTAAGGCAACAGGCTCAAGCAAGCGAGATGGCTGTGTGTTACACTGTAGATTGTGGGTGTGAGTGATATTGTGCTGTATAATATGCAGTTGTGCATATTAAGACTGAAAGTGATAAGCTTCTTTAAACGGATGCATTTGTATTGAGTTTTCAAAGGTTTTGAGGCAGGAAGATAGTCTAGTGGAGAGTTCCGTAGGGGCAGCATGAGAAAAGTCCTAAAGGCAGAAGTGAAACAGGTGATAAGAGAGGAGGAAAGAAGAAGTTAATTAGCAGATCGAAGAGGGCAGTTAGGGGGTAAATGAGACAGGGCAGAGATATAAGTGGGTGCACTGTTGTTGAGGACTTTATACATTAGGGTCATGAATTTTAATTTTATTCTGATAGCTATGGGAAGCCAGTGGAGTGACTGATAGAGAGGTGCTGCAGACAATGAGCATTGAGTATGCTAGAAGAGTCAAGAGACATGTGATGGTTAGTCTAGCAAGGAACAAGTTGCAGAAGTCAAGGCGAGATATGATGAACGAATGGAATCAAATTTTAGTTGTGTCTTGTAACATATTTGAAATGTTTTAGGTGAATATAGAAATATATTTTTATTGATTGAATGTGAGGAATGAAAGAGAGGGCAGGATCCAGTAGAATCCAAAGACCTTTCGGCCTGGGAGGTGGGAGAGGTGATGGCATTGTCAACAGTGATAGATGTTTGAGGAGTGGAAGCTGTAGAGTGTGGAAAGATTAGGAGCTCACTCTTTGACATGTTGAGCTTCAGTTGACGGGCAGACATCCAGAAGGACATGCTAGAGAAGCAGTTCGCAACTCGTTCTAGAGAGGTGGATAGATCTGGTGCTGAGAGGTAGATTTGAGTGTCCTCTGCATATAGATAACACTAAAATCCAAAATATTAAATTAAGGTACCAAGGTAGGATGTATAGATGGAGAAGAGAAGGAGTACTAGGGCTGAAACTTTGGTATGCTAAAAGTCAGAGGGCTAGGCTAGGAAGAGCAAAAGACACTAAGGGCCCTATTATATTCCAGCCTCGTAAATAAGAGGCTTCTACTTAAGCCCTACGTACTGCAAAGTTTCTCTAAGTTCCAATGCTATTACAATCGCCCTGCTGCGAGCAACGTATGATCTACGCAGCAGGGCCGTACGTATCAACACTGCGTAAATGTACATGAGAAGTGACAGCCTGCGATATGATATTGCAGGCTCCTGCACCTCAACAAGTAGTGCAGGGGTCCTAAACGGGACCTCCGCGGCAGTCCCCCACATAAGCCCTGCCATGGGGGGTACTACAACTACCCCCCCGGCACCTAAAATTAACCCCCTCTATGCGGGGGTCCCCATCGGGACCCCCGACGTGTCCTCTCATTAACACCTTGCTGCAGGGGTCCATAGGGACCCCCGCAGCCCCCACCCAGTAACACCTTGCAGCGGGGGTCCCCGATCGGCACCGATCAGGCCCCCGCTGCATTTAATACTTTTAAATTCCCCGCCGCAGCTCCTTAAAGGGCCTGCGGCACACTATTACGCAATCCCGGCCGTGGCACCTACAATTAACCCCCCTTTATGCTGGGGGTCCCCATCGGGACCCCCCAAGTGTCCCCACATTAAGCCCTTGCTGCAGGGATCCATAGGGACACCCGCAGCCCCCCCACGTTAACCCCCTGCAGCAGGAGTCCCCAATCTGTACCGATCGTGACCCTGCTGCATTTAAATTTTTACATTTCCCGCCTCACAGGTCCTTAAAGGACCGTAAAGGTCCTGAAAGGACTTGCACTAAAAAACAATTAACCCCAGGCAACTATAATTAACCCTATAATTCATGGGGGTCAATACAGACCCCCATAAGGCCTTAATTAACCCTGTCACTCATGGGGGTCAATACAGACCCCCATAAGGCCTTAATTAACCCTATAACTCATTGTGGTCAATACAGACCCCCATAAGACCTTAATTACCTCGTCACTCATGAAGGTCAATACAGACCCCCATAAGCACTTAATTAACCCCGTCACTCATGAACGTCAATACAGACCCCCATAAGCACTTAATTAACACCGTCACTCATGAAGGTCAATACAGTCCCCCATAAGGCCTTAATTAACCCTATAACTCATGAAGGTCAATACAGACCCCCATAAGCACTTAATTAACCCCGTCACTCATGAAGGTCAATACAGACCCCCATAAGGCCTTAATTAACCCTATAACTCATGGTGGTCAATACAGACCCCCATAAGACCTTAATTAACCCTATAATTTATGAAGGTCAATACAGACCCCCATAAGCACTTAATTAACCCTGTCACTCATGAAGGTCAATACAGACCCCCATAAGGCCTTAATTAACCCCGTCACTCATGGTGGTCAATACAGACCCCCATAAGGCCTTAATTAACCCCGTCACTCATGGAGGTCAAAACAGACCCCCATAAGGCCTTAATTAACCCTATAACTCATGGTGGTCAATACAGACCCCCATAAGACCTTAATTAACCCTATAATTTATGAAGGTCAATACAGACCCCCATAAGCACTTAATTAACCCTGTCACTCATGAAGGTCAATACAGACCCCCATAAGGCCTTAATTAACCCCGTCACTCATGGTGGTCAATACAGACCCCCATAAGGCCTTAATTAACCCCGTCACTCATGGAGGTCAAAACAGACCCCCATAAGGCCTTAATTAACCCTATAACTCATGGTGGCCAATACAGACCCCCATAAGGCCTTAATTAACCCTATAACTCATGGTGGTCAATACAGACCCCCATAAGGACTTAATTAACCCTATAACTCATGGTGATCAATACAGACCCCCATAAGACCTTAATTAACCCTATAACTCATGAAGGTCAATACAGACCCCCATAAGCACTTAATTAACCCCGTCACTCATGAAGGTCAATACAGACCCCCATAAGCACTTAATTAACCCCGTCACTCATGGTGGTCAATACAGAACCCCATAAGGACTTAATTAACCCTATACCTCATGGTGGTCAATACAGACCCCCATAAGGCCTTAATTAACCCCGTCACTCATGGTGGTCAATACAGACCCCCCATAAGGCCTTAATTAACCCAGTCACTCATGGTGGTCAATACAGACCCCCATAAGGCCTTAATTAACCCTATAACTCATGAAGGTCAATACAGACCCCCATAAGGCCTTAATTAACCCCGTCACTCATGGTGGTCAATACAGACCCCCAAAAGGCCTTAATTAACCCTATAACTCATGGTGGTCAATACAGACCCCCAAAAGGCCTTAATTAACCCTATAACTCATGGTGGTCAATACAGACCCCCATAAGACCTTAATTAACCCTATAACTCATGAAGGTCAATACAGACCCCCATAAGCACTTAATTAAACCTATAACTCATGAAGGTCAATACAGACCCCCATAAGCACTTAATTAACCCTATAACTCATGGTGGTCAATACAGATCCCCATAAGGCCTTAATTAACCCCGTCACTCATGGTGGTCAATACAGAACCCCATAAGGACTTAATTAACCCTTTAACTCATGGTGGTCAATACAGACCCCCATAAGGCCTTAATTAACCCTGTCACTCATGGTGGTCAATACAGACCCCCATAAGGCCTTAATTAACCCTATAACTCATGGTGATCAATACAGACCCCCATAAGACCTTAATTAACCCTATAACTCATGAAGGTCAATACAGACCCCCATAAGCACTTAATTAACCCCGTTACTCATGAAGGTCAATACAGACCCCCATAAGCACTTAATTAACCCCGTCACTCATGAAGGTTAATACAGACCCGCATAAGGCCTTAATTAACCCTATAACTCATGGTGGTCAATACAGACCCCAATAAGCACTTAATTAACCCCGTCACTCATGAAGGTCAATACAGACCCCCATAAGGCCTTAATTAAACCCGTCACTCATGGTGGTCAATACAGACCCCCATAAGGCCTTAATTAACCCCGTCACTCATGGTGGTCAATACAGACCCCCATAAGGCCTTAATTAACCCTATAACTCAGGGTGGTCAATACAGATCCCCATAAGGCCTTAATTAACCCCGCCACTCATGGTGGTCAATACAGACCCACATAAGGCCTTAATTAACCCTATAACTCAGGGTGGTCAATACAGACCCCCATAAGGCCTTAATTAACCCCGCCACTCATGGTGGTCAATACAGATCCCCATAAGGCCTTAATTAACCCTATAACTCATGGTGGTCAAAACAGATCCCCATAAGACCTTAATTAACCTTATAACTCCTGAAGGTCAATACAGACCCCCATAAGCACTTAATTAACCCTGTTACTCCTGAAGGTCAATACAGACCCCCTTAAGCACTTAATTAACCCTGTAACTCATGAAGGTCAATACAGACCCCCATAAGCACTTTATTAACCCCGTCACTCATGAAGGTCAATACAGACCCCCATAAGGCCTTAATTAACCCTATAACTCATGGTGGTCAATACAGACCCCCTAGGCACTTAATTAACCCCGTCACTCATGAAGGTCAATACAGACCCCCATAAGCACTTAATTAACCCCATCACTCATGAAGGTCAATACAGACCCCCATAAGGCCTTAATTAACCCTATAACTCATGGTGGTCAATACAGACCCCCATAAGCACTTAATTAACCCTGTCACTCATGAAGGTCAATACAGACCCCCATAGGGCCTTAATTAACACTGTCACTCATGGTGGTCAATACAGACCCCCATAAGGACTTAATTAACCCTATAACTCATGAAGGTCAATAAAGACCCCCATAAGCACTTAATAAACCCTATAACTCATGAAGGTCAATACAGACCCCCATAAGCCTCTATTTAACCCCATCAGTCCCACAAGGGTATATTATAACCATTATGGGCATGTTACAACCCAACATTAACCACATAAGTGCCATGACAGTCCTCAAGGACCATCATGACATTAACTAAAAAACACTACACTATAACCCCCAATAAACCATTTAATCTAAACTAACCCCCCTCTACACTAATCTATTAACATGTACACTACCTACATACACTACCTACCCCCTAATAAACCTCCCCACCAATCTAATTACAAAAATAAAAAAAAATACCTTACAAAAAATAAAAAAACTTACCTTACAGAAAATAAAAAAACCTAAGTCACCAAAAATAAAGAAACCTACAGTACAGAAAAAAAAAACTACAGTACAGACAAAAAACAAATACATTACAACCCCCCCCCCCCCCCACTACAGAAAATAAAAAAATTACACACCTGAAAAGGAAAGACAGACATACACAATACAATACATACATACATATAATACATTACATTACATATAATATATTACATATAATATATTACATATAATATATTACATATATTACATTACATATATTACATATATTACATATAATACATTACATACAATACATTACATTACATATATTACATTACATATATTACATATATTACATATAATACATTACATACAATACAATACGTTACATGCAATACATTACATACAATACAAATCAAATACCCCCTATCTATCTAACATACAATCTATTTAATATGAAATAAATCCTAACTATATCAAATACATCCCCCTATCTATCTAATATACAATAAATCCTAACTACATACACAGACCCTAATTCTAAGCTAAAATAAAATAATTACACGCCTAAGTACACAGACCCTAATTCTAAGCTAAAATAAAATAATTAAGACCACTTACCTTTAAGATGTCCCTTCAGATCACTAACCTAGGGGTAAAACAAAACAAAATAATTAGTACAAAACATTAACATGAAATAAATAAACATTATATTATATTAAAAAAACACAATACATTAATACAATATACAAACAAGAAATAAAATAAACATATAAACATATAAATATACATTTAACTTACCTCCCCGCGATGTCCCCGGCCTCCTCCCCTTCAGCCCCGGAACCATCCGCGCTCTAAAAAAACAAAAACAAAAACGGAGATCTGCACTCGCACACCTCCCCGACGCTAATGAGCCTCCCGGAATCTTTTCCGGGAGGAAATTGGCAATGGCGGCTTGTGATAGCTCAAAAAGCTGTCTATCAATTTCAGCCAATCAGAAGTCGTCAATGTGTGAGCCAATCAGGATTCGCAGATGTCTTCTACCAATCACTACGTGGGGGTGTATCCCATAGTGATAGGCGGAAGGCATCTGAGCCTTGTGATTGGCTAAAGCACCTGTCAATCTTTATTGGAACCAATAAGGGTGGGATATTGGGGTGTATCCCATCCTGATTGGCTCACACATTGACGACTTCTGATTGGCTGAAATTGATAGACAGCTTTTTCAGCCAATCACAAGCCGCCATTGCCAATTTCCTCCCGGAAAAGAGGAAATTGCGTCGGGGAGGTCTGCGAGTGCAGATCTCCGTTTTTTGTTTTTTTTTAGAGCGCGGATGGTTCCGGGGCCCAGTCGGGGCTGAAGAGGAGGAGGCAGGGGACATCGCAGGGAGGTAAGTTAAATGTATATTTAGATGTTTATACAGTCAGGTCCATAAATATTGGGACATCGACACAATTCTAATCTTTTTGGCTCTATACACCACCACAATGGATTTAAAATTAAGCGAACAAGATGTGCTTTAACTGCAGACTTTCAGCTTTAATTTGAGGGTATTTACATCCAACTCAGGTGAACGGTGTAGGAATTACAACAGTTTGTATATGTGCCTCCCACTTTTTAAGGGACCAAAAGTAATGGGACAGATTAACAGTCATAAATCAAACTTTCACTTTTTAATACTTGGTTGCAAATCCTTTGCAGTCAATTACAGCCTGAAGTCTGGAACGCATAGACATCACTAGACGCTGGGTTTCATCCCTGGTGATGCTCTGCCAGGCCTCTACTGCAACTGTCTTCAGTTCCTGCTTGTTCTTGGGGCATTTTCTCTTCAGTTTTTTCTTCAGCAAGTGAAATGCATGCTCAATCGGATTCAGGTCAGGTGATTGACTTGGCCATTGCATAACATTCCACTTCTTTCCCTTAAAAAACTCTTTGGTTGCTTTTGCAGTATGCTTCGGGTCATTGTCCATCTGCACTGTGAAGCACCGTCCAATGAGTTCTGAAGCATTTGGCTGAATATGAGCAGATATTATTGCCCGAAACACTTCAGAATTCATCCTGCTGCTTTTGTCATCAGTCACATCATCAATAAATAATAGAGAACCAGTTCTATTGGCAGCCATACATGCCCACGCCATGACACTACCACCACCATGCTTCACCGATGAGGTGGTATGCTTTGGATCATGAACAGTTCCTTTCCTTCTCCATACTCTTCTCTTCCCATCACTCTGGTAAAAGTTGATCTTGGTCTCATCTGTCCATTGGATGTTGTACCAGAACTGTAAAGGCTTTTTTAGATGTTGTTTGGCAAACTCTAATCTGGCCTTCCTGTTTTTGAGGCTCACCAATGGTTTACATCTTGTGGTGAGCCCTCTGTATTCACTCTGGTGAAGTCTTCTCTTGATTGTTGACTTTGACACACATGCACCTTCCTCCTGGGGAGTGTTCTTGATCTGGCCAACTGTTGTGAAGGGTGTTTTCTTCACCAGGGAAAGAATTATTCGGTCATCCACCACAGTTGTTTTCCGTGGTCTTCCGGGTCTTTTGGTGTTGCTGAGCTCCTTGGTGCATTCTTTCTTTTTATGGATGTTCCAAACAGTTGATTTGGTCACATCTAATGTTTTTGCTCTCTCTCTGATGTGTTTATTTGTTTTTTTCAGCCTAATGATGGCTTGCTTCACTGATAGTGACAGCTCTTTGGATCTCATATTGAGGGTTGACAGCAACAGATTCTAAATGCAAATAGCACACTTGAAATTAACTCTGGAGCTTGTATCAGCTCTTTGTAAATGGGATAATGAGGGAATAACACACACCTGGCCATGGAACAGCTGAGCATACAATTGTCCCATTACTTTTGGTCCCTTAAAACGTGGGAGGCACATATACAAACTGTTGTAATTCCTACACCGTTCACCTGATTTGGATGTAAATACCCTCAAATTAAAGCTGAAAGTCTGCAGTTAAAGCTCATCTTGTTTGTTTCATTTCAAATCTATTGTGGTGGTGTATAGAGCCAAAAAGGTTAGAATTGTGTCCATGTCCCAATATTTATGGACCTGACTGTATGTTTATTTTATTTCTTGTTTGTATATTGTATTAATGTATTGTGTTTTTTTAACAGGGCCGGAAGAGCTGAACAATGACGGGACATGCTGGAAAGGTGAGTAGAATATTTAGAATGTATATAATGTTTATTTATTTTATTTATGTTAATGTTTTGTACTAATTATTTTGTTTTGTTTTACCCCTAGGTTAGTGATCTGAAGGGACATCTTAAAGCTAAGTGGTCTTAATTATTTTATTTTAGCTTAGAATTAGGGTCTGTGTAGTTAGAACTGTAATTATTTCATTTTAGCTTAGAATTAGGGTCTGTGTATGTAGTTAGGACTGTAATTATTTTATTTTAGCTTAGAATTAGGGTCTGTGTATGTAGTTAGGATGTATTGTATATTAGATAGATAGGGGGATGTATTTGATATTGTTAGGATTTATTTTATATTAAATAGATTGTAAGTTAGATAGATAGGGTGTATTTGATTTGTATTGCATGCAATGTATTGCATGTAATGTATTGTATTGTATGTAATGTATTATATGTAATATATTATATGTAATATATTATATGTAATGTATGTAATGTGAGTATAAGCCGAGGCACCTATTTTACCACAAAATACTGGGTAAAATGAGTGACTCGAGTATAAGCCGAGGGTGGGAAATGTGCTGCCCCCTAGGTCCCTTTTGTGCCTTCTGTGTCCCCCTCTCTCTCCCGTGTCTCTTCTCCCCTCTCACTTCCCTGTGTCTCTTCCCCCCTCTCCCTTCCCTGTGTCTCTTCCCCCCTCTCCCTTCCCTGTGTCTCCCCCCCTCATTCTCAACCTCCCTCATTAACGCCACTCCTCATCCTCAACCTCCCTCCTCATCATCCCCCCTCATCCTCAACCTCCCTCCTCAACCTCCTCCTCCTCAACCCCCCATCCTCAACCCCCTCCTCAACCTCAACCCCCCTCCTCATCCTCAACCCCCCTCCTCATCCTCAACCCCCTCCCTTCCCTGTGTCTCCCCCCCTCATTCTCAACCTCCCTCATTAACGCCACTCCTCATCCTCAACCTCCCTTCTCATCATCCCCCCTCATCCTCAACCTCCCTCCTCAACCCCCTCATCCTCAACCCCCTCATCCTCAACCCCCCTCCTCAACCTCCCTCCTCATCCTCAACCCCCCTCCTCATCCTCAACCCCCTCCTCAACCTCCCTCCTCAACCCCCCTCCTCAACCCCCCTCCTCATCCTCAACCCCCTCCTCAACCTCCCTCCTCATCCTCAACCTCCCTCCTCATTCTCAACCCCCTCCTCAACCTCAACCCCCCCATCCTCAACCTCCCTCCTCAACCTCCCTCCTCAACCTCAACCCCCATCCTCAACCCCCTCCTCAACCTCACCCCCCCTCCTCATCCTCCCTCCTCAACCCCCCTCCTCATCCTCAACCCCCCTCCTCATCCTCAACCTCCCTCCTCATCCTCAGCCCCCTCCTCATCCTCAACCCCCTCCTCAACCTCCCTCCTCAACCTCAACCCCCCATCCTCAACCCCCTTCTCAACCTCCCTCCTCAACCTCAACCCCCCTCCTCATCCTCAACCCCCTCCTCAACCTCCCTCCTCAACCCCCCTCCTCATCCTCAACCCCCTCCTCAACCTCCCTCCTCATCCTCAACCTCCCTCCTCATTCTCAACCCCCTCCTCAACCTCAACCCCCCCATCCTCAACCTCCCTCCTCAACCTCAACCCCCATCCTCAACCCCCTCCTCAACCTCAACCCCCCTCCTCAACCCCCCTCCTCATCCTCCCTCCTCATCCTCCCTCCTCATCCTCAACCTCAACTTCCCTCCTCAACCTCCCTCCTCAACCCCCCTCCTCCACCCCCCTCCTCATCCTCAACCTCCCTCCGCATCCTCAGGCCCCCTCCTCATCCTCAGCCTCCCTCCTCATCCTCAACCCCCTCCTCAACCTCAACCCCCCATCCTCAACCCCCTTCTCAACCTCCCTCCTCAACCTCAACCCCCCTCCTCAACCTCCCTCCTCAACCTCCTCTTAAACCTCCCTCCTCAACCTCCCTCCTCATCCTCAACCCCCCTCATTCTAACACCCCAACCTCCTCATGCTTACCCCCCCCCCTCATACTGCCCCTCTAAATAGCCCCCCCTCCCCTCACTTACCTGCTCCGGCCTCCGCTCCTTCCGAGTCTTGATGTGGCGCGCATGTGACGTCACATGCGTGCCACGTCATTAGCATATACCGGGTGCTGGCACATGCGCTCCAAATCAAGACCCGGAAGGAGCAGAGGCCGGAGCAGGTAAGTGAGGGGAGAGGGGGGGGGGAAGAGACACGGGGGGTTACAGAGACACGGGTATAAGCCGAGGGGGCCCTTTTTAGCCTTAAGAAAAGGGCTGAAAAACTCGGCTTAAACTTGAGTATATACGGTACCTTGAGAGCCAAGATTTGAGGAAACTAATAATTAGAGGAGATTTCAATTTAGCCTTTAATCAAGACCTGGATAGATGCAGAAACGTAACACTTAAAAACCACTTTTAGACCTAGTCTGGAGGGGCCATCATCCAAATAAGAAAGAATTCCCCTAATATTCCTTGTCCCATGGCACATACTCTCGTTTTGACACTATTCTCATGAGCTCCTCCCTCTTTGATAGCTCGGACAGGGCAAACATCCTTCCTTGTCCATGGTATGATCATGTAGCAGGCTCTATAGATCTGAATTTGGGTCCCAATCTTAAATGACCCTATTCTTGGAAGCTAAATGAGCTATTCTTATTGAACCTCTTAATCGTAGATCAACTAACTAAAGGCTTGTAATTATTTTTTGTATCCAATTTTACACAAGATACAAAGCCAGGGTTGATTTGGGTGGCTCATAAAGCCTTCATTAGAGACACGTTCATCAAATTGGCAGCTACCCACACAAAAAAATACTCAACAAAAAGAACTAGACCTAACTAAAGAATTTGAGATACTAGAGAAACAGAACCAGCAGAAGCCCTCAACCCCTATTCGCCATTGAATAGAAAAAGTTAGGCTTGAGCTAGATGGCATTTTTTCAGATAGGATGGCGAACTAGACATTTGTTTTACTTCAAGGCAAATAAGGCAGATACAGTGTTAGCTAATAGATTCAAATCTAAATATTCACAAACAAGGATTTCCCAAATAAAAACACCCTCAGGTTTGACTACAATTAGCCAAAACGAAATTCACACCTCTCACACTCACATAAACAAACTAGCTTTACAATCTTACTTAAATACATATTACCTTCCTTCCCTATCAGACCAAGACAATGAAAACCTTAATAAGGATATTACATATGAGGAAATTCATGACACCATTAAACACCTTACACCAGGCAAATACCCAGGACCAGATGGATATACAAACTCATATTATAAGAAGTTCCTTGACCTTCTCACCCCACATCTCTGTAATTTATTTAATTAAATCCGAAAAGGTGATTCAATGCCCCCGGAACTTAATCAGGCCGACCTAGTTCTATTCCCCAAAGAAGGCAGGGACTCCATGGAAGCTAAAAACTACCGTCCAACTACACTTATGAATGGAGATGTAAAGATCCTAGCCACAATTATCGCCAAAAGAATTTCCAATTTTCTACCAGACCTTATCCATAAGGACCAAGCAGGTTTTATACCGCATAGACAGGCTGGTGACAATGTACGGAGAACCTTGGACATTCTGCACTTGGCCCAAAGCTCTAAAACCCAGATGTGCATTCTTGGACTTGATATTGAAAAAGCCTTCGACTCGAATGGCCTTATCTTTATGCGACTTTTGGCAAGTTCGGGTTCAAGGGAGGTTTTATCAATCTACTAAAAACTTACGATAAATCCCCTATTGCTAATTTGAAACTGCCTGGTTCTAGCAAAGCAAACATTAATTTCCAGAGTGGAACCAGGAAAGGCTGTCCCCAATCTCCATTCTTAATTGCTCTAGCTATTGAACCCCTGGCTCAGGCCATTCGGTCTAAAACAGAAATACCAAGTCTTAAAGTAGGTCTTCAGCATTTTAAATGTTAAATATTCGCTGATGATCTCTTATGCTCTCTCACAGACCCAGAGTCCTCCATAGCCGCTCTGATGTCCATTATCAAAGAATTTAGTAACCTCTCAGGCCTCAAACTTAACTTCAAAAAAAGAGAAGTTGAATGCCACTTATAAATTCGTATGGCCTCAGGCACATATAAAATATCTGGGGGTCAATATTACTAGCAAAATATCTGAGCTCTATAAGGCAAATTATTCCCCCCTATTCTGAAAATTAATTGTAGAAATTAATAACTGGTCCTGAACTGGTCGTATCACTTCAGTTAAAATGAATGTCCTCCCGAGAGTCCTTTACCTGTTTTGAACTTTACCTATGCAAATCAATGATAAGGAACTAAATAGATTTCGATACCAGATATTACGATTTATCTGGCGAAATAGACCACCTAGAATTACAGAAAAAACTATGTTTAGATATAGAACTAGAGGAGGCCTCTCCTGCCCCACTTTAGGGCTCTACTTTTGCCCAACTAGCGTTTATCCCAATCGCCCACTCAAGTGAACATTAGCCAATATGGATATTTATAGAAAATTTTCAAATGAAACCCCAAACCGGGGACACAATTGTCATACCTGAAGCATACAAGCTGTGCAATACCTTACAGACTGATGCCCTCAGCCCTATAGGATAGGCGTATTGTGCCAGGGGAAAGGGGCCCACTGAGATAGGGGTTAACATTGGGGACATTGTGATTTGTGTGTCATACCTTATTATGCCTGTTAGAATCATAGGATAGTGGAAATAGCCTGTGTACCACTAAGCCCATACTATGGTACCCATGTTTATAGTTGGGGTGTGCGTAAGAACATTATAGGGGTACTGGAATGTATGCCTATATTGTGCTTTGTGGGGGGCTAGCAATTACAAGGGAAATATTGTATATGACAGCTCTCAGTAAAGTCACTAATGACTTGCTCTCCACCAAGTCAAAAGGTCACTTTTCCATTCTATTTCTTCCAGATCTCTCTGCTGCCTTTAACACAGTTGACCATCCACTTCTACTCCATATCCTCTCCTCCCTTGGTATTCAAGATACTGCTCTCTCTTGGTTCTCATCATACCTACAAAATCAATCATTCAGTGTCTCCTTCTCTGACACCTTTTCTTCTACCTACCCCCTGTCTGTTGGCATACCCCAAGGTTCAGTCCTTGGCCCCCTCCTCTTCTCCATCTACACATCCTAACTTTGTACCCTAATAAACTCTTTTGGGCTTTAGAATCATCTCTATGCAGATGACACTCACATCTACCTCTCATCACTAGATCTATCCCCCTCTCTTCTAACACACATCTCCAACTGCCTTTCTAGTATATCCTCTTGGATGTCCACCCACCATCTCAAACTCAACATGTTTAAGACTGAACTCCTAATCTTCCATCCCTCTACCACAGCATCAATTCCTTACATCTCTCCCACTGTCAACAACGATATAATCACTCCCACCTCCCATACCCGTTGTCTTGGGGTTCTAATGAACCCCGCCCTGTCTTTCATCCCTCACATACAGTCACTAACAACATCTTGCCTTCTCCATCTAAAAACATCTCCAGAATTTGCCACTATCTCACACAAGACACAACTAAAATCCTAATACATTCTCTCATCATCACTCGACTTGACTACTCGCTTCTTGCTGGCCTACCCACCACCTGACTACTCCCACTTCAGTAGAACTGCCGCAGAGGTCCCGATCGAGACCTCCGAGGCAAGTGATGATGTGGGGAGCCTGCAAGATCATATCACAGGCTTTCACTTGCATTGCTGCGTGTTTGACTAATTGAACTTAGCAGGGCCGTGCATGCAACGTAGGAGAGACTGGGCTACGAGTTGGCTTGTCTCACACATTGCTTGCAGCCCTTCTAATTTAATAGCATTGTAACTTTGTCAAATTTTAAGACCTTGGGCTTAAGAACAAACATTTTATGTATGAGGCTGTAATTTAATAGTGCTATTAATCTGGCTTCTGTAGCACCTGAGACTCAGACCCTTCTTGTCTCTTATTTTCTTAGGAAAAAATGTAAGATTGGTCCCTAGGCACTTTCCACAAAATTCCTTTACATGCAATTGAATGTGTTATCTTATTTTGTGAAATGCTATAATCCCCAAAGGGGATCAATTTTCAGAAAATTTGATGGTGCTCAATCTTGGGAAAGTTGGCTTAAATCGATACATGGAACATATAGGTGCGGACGTTTTTGATCTTCAGATTAATTTTTTAAACTTAAGATTATCTATTTCTATAAGCACTTCATGAACTAGGGCTCCTTTAGTTTAGAAAAGCCACTGTTGAAAGGACCTCTAAATGATTAGAGCCTGATTAAAAGAAAAAAATAAAAAAATATTGACTGTGCTTTTAAACAATTGCTATTCTTAAAACAATGGATTTCATATATCCTACAGCAGGGGAAATATTCAAAACCAAAGCTTTCCCAAACTATAGCTCAGTGGGAGTTATATATGTGAACAAGTGTACCTGCAATAAATTATATGTAGGTAAGACTATACATCAATTTTGAATACAAATTTTAAACCACATTTATTCCATTATTAACAATTATGACACTACCATTTTAAGACATATAAAAAAAATTGTAATAAAGATTCTAGTGTTTTGAACTTTTGTGCTATTTACCAAAATAAACTAACCCCTGCCTAATGGTGGTTTAGATAAGCTCCTTAAGGAAGGAAAGCCAGTGGATTTATATGCTGCAAACACAGTCACCAGTAGTACTTAATTAAGGCTTTTCTTTTGGGGCATTTTTATCAATCCATTAAAATTTAGGGAACATAAAGCTATCATAAACCTGGTTCGCCGTTTTTTCTCTTCATTAAATTTCCCACTTCAAAAGATTTAATCACAATCTTTAAGTTTATTGTACATTATCATTCATATTGACATGTACTGTTCACACACTTTTTAAAGCTTATTAGTTTGTACATATCCATGTACCTTAATTTCTTTACACTTTTCTTTATCCTTTTTTAGGTTTATTTATATTATAAAACATTTCTAATTTTTCATATTTATTCACTTTTCTAACTGTTTATTTGTCAAATTGTATTATTATATACTCTCTTTACCACCCTTTTTATCATTTATTTATATTTTCATTATATTATTGTTGTCATCACTGTTATACTCACAGTTTTTTCGTATATTCAAATTTGTTTTCATTTCTTTATTTATTTCTCCATTTACTTTATTCATTATTATTTATTAATTGTATCATATTATTTTTATTATTTTTTTATTTTAGGTAATTTCATTATCATCATTTTTGTTATTAATTTTACCCATCATTATTATCATAATTTATTGTTGTTTTTTTTTGTTACTTTATTTTTTGCAGATTTTTTTTTTTCATTTTTATGATGATTATTATTATTTTATTATTAGTAGTATTATTACAATGTTAATTTCATATTTATTCAGTAATTTACATTTTTATCGTGCTTTCTTTCTATTTTTTTTTCTATTATTTTTATGCTACTTTGGTCCTTTGCATCAGTTTTCATTATCCCTGAATGCTGTTCAGTATTAAATTAAATTTATATTCATTCCAAGTATATTAATGTAATTATGGTAAGTACTTATATTTGATTATTTATTGGTTAATTAAGTTGATATCATGGCCATATCTGCAGTTGAAGACCTTGAAAAAGCCTCATCTTACACCAGATCAGCTCGGGTACACTTTTAACCAGTGTACCCGAGCTGATCTGGTGTAAGATTTGATTGAAAATGCACACAAACTCCTATTGGAACATAAGTAATGGTATGAAGATCTGCTTTCTTCAATTCGGCTTGATAAGGCTGTTGTGGCCAAACTGCTTTTATTGCTGTGGAAACTTCATTACAGGTTAAATGGGTAAATGTTTAAACTTGAACTGATAACATTCTGTACCAGTCTGTGAGCCTTCTGGGTTTTGTATAAATTGCTAATGCAGTCATTAACAATGTTTCATATGCAAGGCTCATAACATCCAATTCAGTCAGACAGTAGTAATAGCTTGTATCTTCTTTAAGTATCTTAATACACACACACACACACATATATACAGTCAGGTCCATAAATATTGGGACATCGACACAATACTAATATTTTTGGCTCTATACACCACCACAATGGATTTGAAATGAAACAAACAAGATGTGCTTTACCTGCAGACTTTCAGCTTTAATTTGAGGGTATTTACATCCAAATCAGGTGAACGATGTAGGAATTACAACAGTTTGTATATGTGCCTCCCACTTTTTAAGGGACCAAAAGTAATGGGACAGTTGGCTGCTCAGCTGTTCTATGGCCAGGTGTGTGTTATTCCCTCATTATCCCATTTACAAAGAGCAGATAAAAGGTCCAGAGTGTGCAGTTAAAGCACATCTTGTTCGTTTCATTTCAAATCCATTGTGGTGGTGTATAGGGCCAAAAAGATTAGAATTGTGTCAATGTCCCAATATTTATGGACCTGACTGTATATATATATATATATATCACATATTATAATTGTCCAACTCCGATTCATTGTCACGCTGTTTGCTTAGTACGTATGACTTAGCGATGAGCGCCACAGGCACTCATTGCCCGGCGAACCTTGCGTAGCGAGGCGAGCCATTAAAACGTAGCATTAAACCGCCATTAAACCGTAGCACTTTGGCAATGAGCGCCGAATGCGCTCATTGCTGCCGAGCCTCGCGTAGAGAGGCGAGCCGTTAAACCGTAGCACTTTGGCAATGAACGCCGAAGGCGCTCATTGTAGGCGAGACTCGCGTAGCGAGTCGAGCCGTTAAACCGTAGCACTTTTACACAAGACGCAGGACTTAGAAAAAAAAATACGAGATGGAAAAAATTACGAGATTAGCGGCGGAACAAAACAATAACAAAACACTAAATACACATAAAAAAATAACAAAAATATCACTTACAGCATGGGGGAACAGGCAGGACGTCTGTGAGTGAGGTGGAATTCCAATTTAAATCGATTTAGACTATTTATAAAGATGGAAAATCGCCTAAGCGAAAAAAAAATGGTCGACAAAAAAAATGAAAACGAGGCTACACTACTACGAAGTGCGTAAAACACAGCCAGAGACATATGTGCTTGAAAAATACTGATACCAAGGATGCTAAATAACCGCGCAATGCGTAAAATAGACACTAACGACTACATTTTACAAAACGAAATTACACATTTAAGAATTAACAGAGATTTCCCGCCTAAAACAATGCATTTGTCTCGCAGCACCGCGGATTTCCCACCTAAAAGAACTGATTTGTCTCGGGCACAAAGCCTATATATAGGGCACACTTCACACATAACTGACACTTTCTCCTCAGGGGATGACAGTCTGACTGGACATTTTCGGATGCCGGAAATTCTCAAGAGATTGTTAGCTCTTCAGGATACTACTTCATCAATATTACATTACAAAAGGTAAATAACATTAATAATCATTAATGATTAATTATTTAATTAATTTTAAATAATAAAAAAAATGAGAGGAAACAAGAAATTGAAATGTATCTAATTGACAAATAATATCGTCCTTACCTGTGTCAAAGAATTGAAAATAAAATTAATAATGTACTTAAATTAATTAATTAATTAATTAATTAATCATTCATAATCATTAATATAAAAAAAGTTTAACATTTAAGAATGCGCATAAAAAAACACATTTATTCATTAATTATTAATGTACATTATTTTACTAATTCAGTTGTAAGATATTCATTATAAAATACCCCCAAAAAAACAAAAAAAAGGGAATATACTCATGCTTACATCTTGACGTTATATTTAGTCAGACATTAATTTATTATTAATGGACATTAATTGATTCTTATTTCATTAATTATTAATGTACATTATTTTACTAATTCAGTTGTAAGATATTCATTATAAAATACCCCCACCCCAAACAAATGTTATAATTAATTTTATTACTACAATGTACTACAGCAATACATTCAGGAATATGATTTTAGATTTTTAATCTATCCAAATATATGTCTGTTCACTGATTGAATGATACGGATAAAGGAAAAGTTTCATCGGATCTGCAACTGAATCATTACACAGCGTGACGTTTGCAGCCTTTGAACACCATAAAGATCACGTTCACAGGTATAACATTTAATTCTCAAGTGATGGAATAAAAAAGTCTATATTAGATTTTGTTAAAATGGAGAGCACTTATTGATTAATTAACGTATAATAATAGTTGCATTCAGTAATAATTAGTCATCACTTTTAAGATTTATTTTAGAATATAAGAACAATTAGTAACATGCACTTATGCAAATTTAAAAAAATAATAATAATAATGTAGCGGAACCCATCCCTGTTTTACCCTGTTTTATGATTATTCTTGGTTAAAATATGATCCTACAATATGTATGCTGGTTGATGCTCTGCAGAATATTAGCCAGACTTTTGCAGACCTAGGCTAATAGATAATCCTATTACAGAGATTCAAGAGATAAGAAAGTTGTAAAGGATCCTTGCATTTTCCAAAGTGTTTTAATTCTCTGATAAGAACAAAGAGGTGTAATTGAATCAGTGTCTGATTGTATCAAAGTTGCCAGGGAGGTGTGACCCCCCTATTGTTCTCTTTGTGTGTATTGTGTGTAGCCAAATATGGGCATGTGTATTGCCTGTGGCCAAAGAGATGTATATATAGTTCTGCAATGACAAAATAAAGTCAGTATTCATTTGACTCCCAAATTGTGTGTCGTCCAATATGGGAGGTCGGGGATGGTGAAACTGTAGTGCCTCGTGGGTATTTTATCGTATACCAGCGGAGATTTTGGACTGCGTGTCCCAGCTCCGTTACATTTGTTGGCAAGTGGCGGGATTGTTCCCACGGTCAGAAGGACAGCTACAGGAGACACCATTCCGTGGAGTACAAATTGAGGGCAACGCTAGTATCCGTACAGCGCCCCTGGCTACAGCAGGATGGAACCGGCTAGTTTTCAGACAGCGTTCCATCATGAGGAGGAGGAGGCGGCCGCGGACTACAGGGATGCAGACAGAAAGGAACTCATGGTTACAGTACCTCGTATTACCCCACAGAATGAGTTTGGAAGAGAACTCCAAAGCAGACTGGCCTTTTTCCCAGATACGCTTCCCATGAAAACCTTGGAATGGTTAATGACAGATGTCCACAAATCCATAATGGAAAAGCAGCGGGCACGGGAGCGGTCCATCTGGGGAGCTGCAAACCCACCTCCCACCATTAAACCCCCCCCAGCACTGCGTCCGGGTGGTGGGAACTACCAAACCCCTCCACCGTACATCAGGTGCCACACGTGTAACCAGCAGGGTCACATGCAGAGAGACTGTCTCAGAAACAGAAACCGCTCCACGTGGAATACTCCAACTAATTCCACCTCCCAGCAGCAGTGTGTACCCCAGGGGGCCGAAGGTGTCGTCCTTCTCCCCCAGCGGCAGTGGGTACCCCAGGGGGCCAAAGGTGTCGTCCTTCCCCCCCAGCGGCAGTGTGAAACACAGGGGGCAGAAGGTGTCATCCTTCCCCCCCAGCAACAGTTTACCCTAACCAGGGGAGACACCAATCTCCCAGACGGCGCAGATGGGACCGTGGTCTCTGCGCCCACAGCTTGTCCAGATCCCCAACTACCGTCACTGGGACAACCGGAGGAGGGGGTAAGTACAAACTCCCCTCCCCAGCTAACTTCTAATGTGGCCCCAGGGTTAACAGAGGAAATGTTAACCCCCACTGACCCCCACGTTTGCCTGGCTACTGAGCCGGAATATGTCCCAAGTACCCCAGCAGAAGAGCTGACAGCGGGGCAGAGTGCAGTCGGCCTCTGCCCTCCCTTTGTCCCTTGTACAGAGCAGGATGTCCTGCAGGTTATACCAGCAGAAGAGCTGGCATCAGGGCAGAGTGCCGCTGGCCTCTGCCCCTCAAGTCCCCTCAGCGTGTTGCCCCCTCACCACAGCAAAATATCCAGGTGCCTGGTTAGACTTCCCCCCAAAGGGGAGATGTGTGACGAAGTGCCCTTCGCCACTTTGGCTTGGAGAGGACTGTTTGCCAGCCTCCTGCCCTGCGACTATGGCCCTGGTACATATTGCCCTTTGGAACCAGTGTTCGGCCATACCAGAGTGTAAGTCACTCATTCTGGCCCTTTACATACAGGGGGGTCATTCTGTACTTGCCCTGTGTGAACCATGATACCCCAGTTAACTGTGCCATGAAGCCCATTCATATAATGAAAGACTATGGGAAAGACTTTAGCTACATGGCAATTGAACTGTGTGAAGAGGATCTGAGCGCTATTCGGTGGTTTTGTGCGCTCAGATCCCAGCTATCTGGGGATATGGGAAATGTGAGTAAATGTGAATTGCAGTAATGCTGATGGGTTGTCAAACTAGAGAATTGACCAACAAATACTTTTGTCCGGACATCCCCAGGCCGATCCGTTGGGATCAGACCGTGTATGCCGGCTTATGGTCACGGGGGAGGTGTGTAGCGGAACCCATCCCTGTTTTACCCTGTTTTATGATTATTCTTGGTTAAAATATGATCCTACAATATGTATGCTGGTTGATGCTCTGCAGAATATTAGCCAGACTTTTGCAGACCTAGGCTAATAGATAATCCTATTACAGAGATTCAAGAGATAAGAAAGTTGTAAAGGATCCTTGCATTTTCCAAAGTGTTTTAATTCTCTGATAAGAACAAAGAGGTGTAATTGAATCAGTGTCTGATTGTATCAAAGTTGCCAGGGAGGTGTGACCCCCCTATTGTTCTCTTTGTGTGTATTGTGTGTAGCCAAATATGGGCATGTGTATTGCCTGTGGCCAAAGAGATGTATATATAGTTCTGCAATGACAAAATAAAGTCAGTATTCATTTGACTCCCAAATTGTGTGTCGTCCAATATGGGAGGTCGGGGATGGTGAAACTGTAGTGCCTCGTGGGTATTTTATCGTATACCAGCGGAGATTTTGGACTGCGTGTCCCAGCTCCGTTACAAATAATATTAAAAAAAAATGCAAATTTGAAAAAAGAAAAAAAATAATAAAAATATATAAAAAAAAAAAAAGGTTAGAAGACTTGCGAAAAAAAGTAATTATATATATGCAGTCAAGGCAATCAAGAATGAATGGAATTGAAGGATTAATAATTACGTTACAAAAATATATATATATATGTGCAGCATTTTGTTATTTAATATATGTCAATAAAAAATTATTGAAATGGTTTTATTTATTTCATTGTAAAAAAGTACAAGATTTAAAAAAAAAAGAGTCTGTTACAATACATGTATGCTTTATTAATAGATATTTATGTTTCAGCTTCTTTAGGAGAATAGAAGTAACTTGGAAAGTTCTACATTTATCCCATTTTTGAAATCACTCAATAACGGACATTCATATTACTTTAGTAATTAATTCATAATTACCTTCGAAAAATATATATATGTGCAGGCCTTTGCTATTTAATATATGTCAATAAAAAAGTATTGAAATGGTTTCATTTATTTCATTGTAAAAAAGTAAAAGAATTTAAAATGCTGGATTAGTTCATTCATCCAATTTAATGTAACATTGGAAACAGGTAAAAACAATATGTACAGAAAACAAACAATAAAGAATAATTGCATATCTATTTACAATTACAGATAAAATGGCGGATAATGTAGAAGACAAAATGGAACGCAAAAGAAGATTGGCAAGGTAAAGGAAGCAAAGGTGGAGAGATGCACAGTCACCGGAAACTTCCCAACGCTTGAGAGAAGAAGATCGACAGAGACTTTTAAATAAAAGAAAAATGAGTAAGAAAGCAGCAAGTGAGTGTGCTGGGGGTTCCAAGAAAAGAAAAAGTAAACAAAAACATCTGTGTGAACCATTGTCCAATGATTCTATATTGCCTAATGACTTAAATGTAGAGACACATGACACCAATGTACATATAGAAAGTTGTTCTGATCTCTATGTTGACAAAATGCACTACAAGTAGACACTCATTATTGTGGATTACTTAATGTGGTTTGTCAGTTTTGTGGGGCCTATCATTTTCTAAAGGAAAGACCTACTGACGGAAATTTCATTAGTTGCTGTCAGAAAGGAAAGGTAAGACTTCCACTAAGACACCCATTTCCAGGTTATTTAGAAAGTATTATGAGCGACTCAAAATTTCCAAATTATACTAATTTCAAAAAAAACATAAGGTCTTATAACAGTGCAATTTCATTTGCTTCAATGGGTGCAACATTAGCAGAAAATGTACCAGGACATGGTCCTTACAGTTTTAGAGTTCAAGGTCAAATTTACCACTGAACTTCCCATTTACACCCACAAGAAGGAGAGCAAAGGACATTTGCACAAAGTTATATGTCTTAGATACAATGGAAGCTGTGGAACAAAGAATGACGCTTCCAGAAAATAAACAGTGTTTGCGCATAGTCTTTGAGCAGCTGGATATAATTATGGCAAAAAACCCATACAGTCAAGCATACAAACAATTAGCACAGCTTGAAAAAGAACAACAGGAACATGCTCAAAGACATCAATTGCCTACGCCAAAAGTATATATATGGTGTTAAAAAGAGATTGCAACACTGATCAAAGACTATATAATTTACCAACAGTAAATGAGGTTGCCATGGTGTTTAAAAATGAAGATGGTGAACCACCTTTTCAGCGGGATATTAGAATATATCCATGCAATGAAGAACAACCATTTATCAACATAAATATATTAAGCTGTAATTTAGATCCAATGACATATCCCATTTTCTTTCCAAATGGGGAACCTGGATGGGAACCAAAATTACAATTGGAAAGTTATCCCAATACTAAACTTCGTCTTAGATCTAATATTTCCATGCTGGAATATAAAGTGGCACAAACTGCTATTCGGGATTCTTTTAATCCAATTTTAAATGGGGGCAAACTCACTCAACAATGGATTATTGAATCATATCTACAAGTTGAAGCCAATAATCTAAATTTCATTAAATTTCAACAAAATAAGTTACGAGTAGAACAGTATTGTAGATTAATGGATTATGTGGCAGAATTAGCTTCCAACAGAGACATTCCAGCTGGAAAAGCAATTATTTTGCCATCCACTTTCCAAGGATCTCCTCGCAATATGCAAAAAAGGTATAATGATGCCATGGCTATTGTCACAAAATTTGGAAAACCAGATTTATTTATTACACTCACATGTAATCCACAATGGCCAGAGATCAAGGAAAATTTGAATCTGGGACAAACTACTTCTGACCGACCAGATTTAGTGGCAAGAGTATTCAAAATCAAACTCAATTCATTAATACATGATATCACTAAAGCACACTTATTTGGACAATGTGTGGCTTTTGTTTACACCATTGAATTTCAAAAAGGAGGACTGCCACATGCTCACATACTTTTAATACTGCAGGAAAAAGATAAGTTGTTAACTGCAGAGAGAGTGGATTCAGTCATTTCCGCTGAATTGCCAGACCAAGAAAAATATAACAAACTTTGGGAGATTGTTACACATAGAATGATTCATGGCCCATGTGGAGAGATGAATCCTAATTCACTATGTATGGAAAATAAAAAATGTACTAAAGAATTTCCAAAACAATTTCAAATGCAAACTTATGCAAATTGTGATGGATACCCTTTGTATAAAAGAACACAAGGACAAACAGCTATTATCCGTGGGCAAAAGGTTGATAATAGATTTGTCGTTCCATACAATCCACATTTGCTCATCAAGTACAATGCACACATCAATGTGGAAGCTGGCACTTCTATTAAATCAATCAAGTATGTGTATAAATATATATACAAAGGATATGATGCAGCTACTGTTGTTGTGCAAGGTGCTGCAAACGAAACAGAAAATCCTATTTTACATGACGAACTATCAAATTATTAAGATGCTCGCTATGTGAGTGCTCCTGAAGCACCTTTTGAAATTTGAGATGCATGATCGGTCACATGCTATCCATCATTTAGCTGTACATTTGCCTCAAAGTCAGTTTCTTTGCTTTACTGCAGGAAATGAAAGAACTGCCTTAGATCAAAGTGAACACAGAGATACCACACTTACTGCATGGTTTAAATTAAACTGCCAGGATACGCAGGCCAGACAATTTTTATACATAGAGATACCATATCACTATGTATTTGTAAATGGTTTATGGCGACAACGAAGAAGAGATGCACATAAAATTATACCACGCATTTATACCGTCAGTCCAAGGGACATTGAACGTTTCCGCTTAAGATTACTTCTGCTACATGTTCCCGGTGCACAGAGTTTTGAGCATTTACGTACAGTGAATGACATAGTTTATGATACATTCCTCTTAGCTGCAAGACATCAAAACTTCATAGCTGATGATACAGAATGGGAGAGGTATCTGGAAGAAGCAGCACTATGTCAAATGCCAAAACAAATAAGACAACAATTTGCATTCATTTGCATCTTTTGCAATGTACCTGATGCTTTTACTTTGTGGGAAACATTTAAATTAAATATGTCAGAAGACTTCTTGAAACGTTACAAGGAACCAATAGCACTGTTAAAAACATTGATGGAAATACAAGAAATATTGTTTGCACATGGATTAAATTCTGCAAGTTTTAATTTGCCAGATCCAGGACTTATAGATGACATCAATTTTGATGATTATGACACTGAGCTACAAAAACAAACAACTGAAGAAAAACTGGCAACTTTTAAATACTTTACAGTTACAAGCATTTCATGCCATCACAAATGCTACAGATGATGAAATGGTCAGAGACTGGTATTTCTATCTAGACGGCCCGGGTGGATCAGGAAAAACTTATCTGTACAATTGTTTCATGAGTTATATTCGATTACAGGGTCAGATAGCTATGCCATTTGCAACAACTGGAATTGCTGCACTTTTGTTAGACGGTGGTAGAACTGTGCATAGTGGATTTAAGCTGCCAGTTCCCATTTTGGAAACATCAGTGTCAGATATTTGACTGAATTCTTTACAAGCAAAAAAATTTAAACAAACTAAACTAATTTTTATAGACGAGGCAACAATGATGTCATGTCATGCACTGCAATGTATTGACAGATTCTTAAAAGAAGTGATGGATAATAAATTGCCATTTGGTGGAAAGGTGATGCTGTTAGGAGGAGATTTTAGGCAAACATTACCTGTTGTGCCACATGGAAATAGAACGGAGATCATTGAAACATGTATCAAGACCAGTAAACTGTGGCAAATACTTACACATCTGAAATTAGAATTAAATATGAGATCTGAAGGCCAAAATGAATTCAATGATTGGCTCATTAAAATCGGAGAAGGAAAACATCCAGAAATATATGATTTACCAAATGATACCATTGAAATTCCATCACAAATGGTTTGCAATGAATCACTCATATCTGCCATATTTCTAAACACTCTTAATAATGAGATTACTCAGACATTGCAAACAAAGTGATATTAACATCAAAAAATATCGATGCCTTGAATGTAAATAACGAAATTTTAAAATACATAAATGCACCACAAAAGTGCAGATTCAGTTCTGTCTGATGATAAAGACAGTGAATCGAATAATAGTATCAAATTTATTAATTCGTTAACACCATCTGGAATGCCACCACATATTTTACAATTGAAAAAAGGGACAATTGTCATGCTATTGAGAAATATGAATCCAAAAAAAGGACTTTGTAATGGGACCAGATTAATTGTGCATGAGTTAAAAGATCATTTTATACATGCAGAAATTATAACTGGGACCGGTAAAGGTGAACGGGTTTTTATACCAAGAATTGATTTAGCTCCAAGTGACAGTGATTTGCCTTTTGTCCTTCAAAGGAGACAATTTCCAGTTATCATGGCATTTGCCATGACCATCAATAAATCCCAAGGACAAACTTTTAAGTCTGTTGGGATTTTTTTTAAAAGAACCAGTTTTTGCACATGGACAACTCTATGATGCTTTTTCAATGTGCACGAATCCAAAGGAAATTAAACCAAACCAAAAACATTGTGTACTATGAGGTGTTGGAAAGATAGAGGACAGTGGTTTTGTTTCCATGACAAAATGTTATGGTACTCGATATGATTGCAGAAAAACAATATTTCAATAAGAAACTCTATAGAATGGAAAAAAAACATAGAGAACAGTGGTTTTACTTCCTGTACAAAATTGAAGTACTCTGGGACTCTTTAAATAGGGGACCACTATTTCACTTAGGAAACTCCATGTGACATTTGCACAAAGTACAAAAAGAACAAAAAAAAAAGGAAACAACAAGAAAAACAACAGTAAAACATCCTTAAACATATTGGAATGGGTTAAAAGTTTCAGATTCACATAATTGGCCCCACAAAACAATTATCTGACATTTTAGTGACTTGCAAGGGTTAAATGTTATTGCTTTATGTTACGATTTCACATGTTAACTGTGTATTTTAAAAGTTTTGACGATAAGTTAAATATATATGTGGTATAGTCAAACATGTATATTACTACAAGTTGCAGCATTTCATAATAATTTGAACTGTATCATTTAAAGACAGAGTATTGATTCAGGGAGTAATCCGATCGCCAGTTAATGGGGTCAGGAAGGAATTAATTTTTTTCCCTCTTTGATACAATTGGCAAAGTTTCAATGGGGGGTTTTATTGTTTGCCTTCCTCTGGATCCAATGCCAATTTAGTTTAACAAGAGTTTAACAAAAATGTTATAAATGTTAAAAAGCATGCCATTGTTAAAACAATTTAGTTACTCAAAGTTAACATAGTCCGCAGTTACTCATGGATAAATATCAATTAAAAAGTGTTAGTATTGTTAAAAAAAAGTTTAAAGATTGTTTAATATACAAGTTGCATGTTACAAACTTTGATGTTAGACTTTACAATATATATGCATGAAAAATTAACACATTGTTATATTGTTATTATATATATATCACAATTAAAACACTGAAGATTGAAAAAATAAATTGAAACATGTTGGTTAAATATAAGTTGAAAGTTAAAAAACTAAAAAGTTAAACTAAATATTTGGTATTTATTTGTATATAAAAAAAAAGGTGACAAATATATCAGACTCATATTGTGTTGAATTTTTTTTCCACAGCATTAACATTCTATTGACCGTCATTTTTTGACGGGCAAGTCGCTAGTATATATATATAATCTTCTACTAGATATATTGTTCCATATGAATTTTCACCTATTCAGACACTGTGATATTTGCTCCCCTCATTTATGAAGTCTGAAGCATAACTTCTTAATATCCCTTTTTATTTAGGAGCATACACATACTTTGTATATCTTCAAGCTATGCTACCTCCCTTTTCTTTAGAAGCATACACATACTTTATATATCTTCATTAAGAGCAGACTCTTCCACACAGCAGGATACCAACTGACTGAATACATTACTGAATATATCTCACAGTTACTGACTGACATTACAACATTCAAAATTATTTAACTGTTCATGAACCAAATATGCAACATAACATGCATTGATTAACATACATAGGGTAATCAAAACAACATATCATATTACATAACTATAAACATACTATAAAATTACTGAGCCCAAATGGTGGTCAGTGGGATCTAAGATATGGTTTTATTTTTGTAGTTATTAATGAAGCTGATGGTGTATTTTTTCCTGTACACTTGATAATGCAGTTTTCTATATTATGTCAGCAATTTAGGAATCCATAGACCACTAAATGATAGGATATTTCATGCTGTGACTCTATTGGATAGGAGCCACTGTTTATCTGATATGGCTATTTTGTTTTCACTGTCTAATCATGGTTATCTTTATGTTGTATATTCATTAAATAATTATCCATATGTGATATTACTATTTTTATCAAGAGGATGCTAGTATGTATACACTTTGCTTACTGAGATCTATAATATTACTGTTGGCTCTTGTCCACAACATAAACTAACAGAATTCTATCATTCATACTTTGAATTATTCACCTGAGGATAAAAAAAAGTGCTTTCAGGACTATAAATACTTTTGTGCTTATGTATTCAATTGTTTAGAGGGTCCTTTTGGACTAATAATATTATCAGCATTGACATATTGTATCCTCAAATATTTGCAATAACAGTCGATTATATCTATAGCTACTTTACTGAGTATGCCAATAACATTATTATCTTTATTTGAGCAATCATATGTTGAAAAATTCAACTAATTATGAGAATGTCCTTTTGACCATATAAATTATCATGAAATACATTCTGTCTTCAAACACTTGGAATAACAGTTGATATCCTCCTTACAACCTTATTGACTTTATAAAAAATGCTTTAATCTTTATAACTAATTTGTGCATGTTAAGGTCCTTCTTGGACCATAAATATTACTGTGATCATCTATTTTAACTATTTGCCACTATTATTGGAAGATTTTTTTTTTACCATAAATATTTATCATATTTGCACATGTTGTATTTTTACGTCTGGGATAGCGGCTGATATCTTCTTATTTAAGCATTTACATGCTTAATATTTGACCTGTGTGTTAAAAGGTCATTTTGGACTATAAATATTACTGAGATCATTTATTATTCCTTGTTATCACTATTGTAAAGTTCTTTTTTTACTGTAAATGTGTACCATAATCACAGGTGTTGTGTTTGTACACCTGGACTAGCAGTTGATAGCAATTAACATGGTATAATCTTATCACATTTATATGTTGCTATTGGGTCCTAGGAAGCCTTACTAATAACAAGGCTGCAGGAGGTGATGCAATCCTAGCTCAAATATTCCAAGTCCTACAAGATGATGCTGTGAAAGTGTTGCTTGCCTCATGCCAACAAAAAAGGCATGCCAGTAAGGTAATGCCTAAGATCCTACAAGCTAGGCTCCAACAATATATGGACCGGAAACTACTAGATGTGCAAGCCGGGTTCCGCAGAAGAAGAGGCACAAGAGATCAAATTGCCAATATCTGCTGGATAATAGAGAAAGCAAGAGAGTTCCAAAAAAAACATTTACTTCTGCTTCATAGACTATTCTAAAGCCTTTGATTGTGTGGATCACAACAACATGTGGCAAGTTCTTAAAGAGATGGTGGTACCAGACAATCTCATCTGCCTCCTGAGGAATCTGTATGTGGACCAAGAAGCCACGGTCAGAACCGAACGTGGAACAACCAAACGGTTCAAGATTGGGAAAGGAGTGAGACAAGGTTGTATATTGTCACCATATTTATTCAACTTATACGAGGAGTACATCATAAGTAAGGCCGGTATGTATGAATCCAAAGGTGAAATCAATATTACTGAGAGAAATATCAACAACCTCAGAAAGGCGGGAGGAACTAATGGGCCTATTGATAAGGGTGAAAGAAGAGATTTCAAAAGCTGACCTGCTGCTCAATATTAAAAAGTGAAGATCATGGCAAACCCAAATCTCAATTCCTGGCAAATAGATGCAGAAGAAGTGGAGGCAGTGACAGGTTTTATTTTCCTAGGATGTAAGATCTCTCCACATTGGGACTGCAGGCTATGAAATTAAGATGATGATAAAAGGTAAACAAATGTCTGCATAGTTAGAACAATGGCATTCCATGAAGTAACATACAGATGTGAGACCTGGACCATAAAGAAGACTGAGCTCTGTAGAATTGACACCTTTGAATTGTGGTGCTGGAGAAAACTGCTTAGAGTCCGACTAAACTGCAAGAAGATCCACTAAATCAATGATTCAGGATATTAAGACAAGGTGTTCACTGGAAGGTGAGATTGCGATGCTGAAGCTCAAATATTTGGCCATATCATGAGAAGATATGATTCTCTAGAGAAGATCCTTATGCTGGAAAGATTGAAAGCACACAAAGAAGGCAGAGATGGATAGAGGAGTTAATTGAAGCAATTAACATGAGCTTATGGAGCTCAGATGGGCAGTGGCTGTCAGATGTGCTTGGCTTGCTTCAGAAAAATGTTTTACTTGGCAATCGGTGTCCAATGAGGTATAATATCTGATACTAAATATTTGTGTGCTTCCTATTTATTATTTGATACTATTTTTGGAGTATTTTATATTCTTATCATGGTTTATGTTTAAGTTCTTTTGTTTCCAATTTATTTACACACTTGTTATTAATCTATTAAATCAATATGTTACCATTATTTAACCCTTTGTATGGCTATTTAGATTATTTTAAGGCTACAGTAAGATTTTGGTCTAGCAGGCTAGCTGCAACTTCCAGATAGGAGGTATCCTCAGGGGATCATAGCATTTGACATAATATGTGAATAATATACATCTTATCACTTTATGCATTCTTTCCAGATCCTGTGGCATGGAACTATTTTTTATTTGACACTAGCGAATTGCCCGTCAAAAAATGACGGTCATAAAATTGTAAGGCAGGTAATGCTGTTTGTCACACAATGTAAGACTTTTGTTCCTCTGAGTACCTTCGGCGCTCACTGCGAGCATTGTGCTGAGTGCCTTTGGCGCTCATCACGTGGCTCACAATGAGCGCCTTCGGAGCTCATTGCTAGCCTCTTCCCTCTCCCCTTTTTTTTGATCGCTTAGGCGATTTTCGAGTGCCGAAACTCGGCAAATTCGTTTTAAAATCGCTTGCAACCTCATTCCCAGACGTCCTGACTCTCCCCCGTGCTGTGTGTGATGTATTTTTTCTGTTTTTTTTTATTATTATTTTCTTTGTGTTCTTGTTGTATTTGAATGTGCGCGGTTTCAAAGTGTTAGCAATGTGCCAAGTGTGCAGTATAAATAGGCTGCGTGCGCATGGCCAAACCGTTTGTTTATTTGGGTAAAGCGCCATTTTAGAATAGTAATGTTATCAGTTGCAAATTAGTGTTGTAAAATGGAGGCGATTGACTATATGTTACGCGGCTCTCAAACATATCCGATCCTTCCTAATCCTTCCTAATAGTGTATTTTGTACCTCGTATGTTCCTGGGAAAAAGTCTTATGTGCCTGGCCGTGTTTTGCGTGGTTAGGGATCGTGTAGCCTTGTTTTCGTTGTTTTTGGCCGCCATTTTTTTTGTCGCTTTGCCGACTTTCGAGTGCCGAAACTCGCCAAATTTGTTTTAAATTCATGTGCAACCTCACTCCCAGGCATCCTGGCTGTTACCCGTGCTGTGTGTGATGTTATTTTTATGTTTTTTTTATTTTTTTTGTGTTTTTGTTGTTTTTGGATGTGCTCGTTGCGGCCATTAACTTCGTATTTTTTCATCCTCATATTCTTTTTTCTTAAATCCTGTGGGTGTTAAGGTCCGTAATTTTTCCCCACAATTTTTTCAAACTGCTACGGGTCTCGCATTGTGAATTGTATAATTGAGATTTGTGTTGATCTGTAGTCCCGCTCACTGACTAAGTCGTGCAGGGTCATAGGGAAGAGCACCTACAGTGCTCATATCCACCAGCGCAATGAGCACCTTTGGTGCTCACTGCCTAAGTCGTACGTGGTCGTAGGGATGAGCGCCTACGGGGCTCATCTCCACCTTTGGCGCTCCTTGCATGCAACTGCGGCCCTTTCACTTGTACTATTCAAGTGAAAGAATGGTGCTTAACACCCCATTGAATTACAACATAATCTATAGGACATATAAACTTTATTGACTCGTATTAAAAACCATGAAACCCCAGGTCAACTGGTACACAACATTGTAGGGATCAATATTTGGAGATCAATGCACTACAAACTTTACAATTACTTGCGATTGGTAATTGGAGTGGGACTAATGATATCATGTGGTCGGACCAAACACATAATCGCCCAGGCTGCTTTCACGCTCCATAATGGTCCAGTCCCCAAGCAGAGCATTCTCGCTAATAAGGCACAAGGAGGTAGATAACGGCAGCTGTGCTTTGGGGAAAGACAGACAATTTAAAAAAAAGAAAAAAAAGTATTATCTTTTATTTATTTTTAAAGGCATACTGTTCTAATGGCCTCTGCCCATATAATAAATATTAAATGTAAATTTAAATACATTTAAATACATTACAGTGGTCTGACTCTCTAAGAGACTGAACTAAAATATAAACAATACAGGTAGACGCAGTTTAACACTACCCCATCTAACACTTATTCAATAAAAAGCGATTTTTCCCTGATTAACACTGATTCAATGCTGCTGCACCAGGTGTGGCATGGCACTGAGGGGGTGCATGTCATAGTGTGTCTTCAGATAACAGGAAAGATCCTAACATGGTTCCACTGGAAGCCTTAAAAAAGCCCTACATTTACACTGATTCAACCAATCAGCAAAAGATATGTTTGTCAAATTTCTTTGTTTTACTGTACAGTATATTGTGTAGATGTTAATTGGCCAAGGAAATCAACATAAATTTGATTTTTGTTTATTACAGATATTTAGCAGAGAAACAGTGTCAACACTGTCAATACAATTTGAATTACTATTATAAAACAGTAATCATCAATATTATTGCCCACGGAAATTAACAAAAATTATATTTGTTTATTAAAAATGAATCATAAGCATCTTGCTCGACATTAAAATGCTGGTGCTGAGGCAATTAGAAAAAGGTGAACATCAAGTTGACACTGGGGCCGCTTTAAATTTCTCAAATTCTACTATACAAACAATTAAAAAAAACAAGTGTTCAGCAACCACAGCCTCTGCAACAAAGGTAACCCAATCCAGAAGTAATGTTTTAGAGGAAATATAGAAATATCTTTCCATTTGGATTGAAGATGAAATGGAATGCAACATGCAATAATCATAGAAAAGGTCAGATGTATTTTTAATTATATTCAATGACAAAGACAGGCTATAAGAGAAAACTTTTCATCTAGCTGAGGTTGGTTATACATTTAACAAAACAAGCAACTTGTACAACATTTGAATCACTGGAGAAGCGTTGAGTGCAGATACTGAGGCTGCTTCATCCTTTACCTCAACGTTAAGAGCCATAATCGAAAGAGGGAATTATACTCCTGAACTTGTTTTTAATGTTTTTGAAATGGGACTTTTCTGAAAGAGAATACCAAAGCTCACACTTATGTTGCTCGAACAAAAGTGAGCACCAGGATTCAAAGCTGCCAAAGACCAAATTGTCAACCAAGTCAATGCAGCAGGGCGAAGAGATGCAAATGCGCAGGATATTGAGGTGTTGCTGCACATTTCTGGTGATAGCCTTACTAATAATGACCTTCAAGAACTGGCAAAACAAGGGATTCATGCAGAACCAGAATATAGTGATTCTGAAAACAAAGAACCAAAAGATTTCCTCAGTAGAAGTTGACATAACCAAAATTGTTGATAAATTTGTAGCAAATAATCCAGATTTTCAAAGAAGTACAAAAGCAAGATGGGGTGTGTTGAATGTGATCTCTTGCTGCTGACATTTGTTTAATGAGAGAAAAAGAAAATGACAAATGTCACTAGACGACTTCATCACTAAATAATTAAGAATTCCAGAAGAGCCAGAACCTTGATAGTACAACATGAGTTTGCATTTCTGTGTATACACAGTATGTTCATGTGTAATGTATTACGCAAGTTAATATAAAAATAAAGTAACAAAGTTAAATGTATGTATTCTTGGTGATGTGTTCCCCAATCGCTATGTTAAAATGACCCAGTTTAACACTGTTTATGGTTTACATTTATATCTTGTTTATTACTGCTGCTAAATGTATGCTATCCACGCTTGATTGCAACCAACTCCAATCATAATCATTATGTAAAGTATACACACATGAACTCTGCATCATTATGTGGACAAAGTGGCTGTTCTAGGTCAACTAAATCAAAGCAATTTATATACTGAATAGATTGCTGCCATCTTGCATATTATTGTTATGTGTATTATGTGTGTGATTATTCATTTATATTTCTTTAATCAACAGCAGCAAACATTTGTGAAAAGGAAGCCTGCAGAACCCTACAAGTAACTAACTAGTACTGATGATTTAACATTTTATCACAAAGTTGGATTATGTGTAAATGTGTAAATCTTCTATTGTGATTTTTAATATCAACTCCTTATCTGCAATTAATGATGAGATTCTTAAGTCATTTACAAGACTGATATTTGTGAAATGGCTAAACAGGTTTCCTGCTTAGAGTTAGCACACCTGTTAGAATTAGCACACCAGACAATTACTAGTGGAAATGCATCACTGTTTTCTTTTTCTGTAATTTGCCACAATGGAATCATGTTTCACACTCCATCACTGATGCTCCATTCTAGTGTTAATGTGTGACTCTTCTGTTCTAAAATCTGTTCCTCATACCCTTTTATTTTTGTTTAGAAATATTTGATGTGTTATGCGTTGTCACGGACCTCTTTTTCTCAGCCTGGGTGTTGGGCCAATGAGCCACCAGACTGCTTGACTCCAGCAATCGATTATCTGCATAAACACCATTTCCTGAGCTGGTCCCTAGATGGAATACCCCAGAGCCAGTACCTGCCTGTGGCCAAGTTGGTAGCAGTATGCTCCTGGATGGGATCCTAGTTTCCGAGACCCTGGATGTGTCCCCAAGATTGATGCTTGCAATTAGAGACTGTAGTCATTTTCCTGAAAGGCGACCAGCCACGAACTGGGCAAACCTACTACCCCCTCCAGGAGGAGGTCATGAACTGGGATTTATGCAGTGGCCATTTGGGCCAACATTTTTCCTTCTTTGGATGGGGACTTGGCAATGTCTATGGGCTGCAGTTCAAGCCTTTAATCCATCAGGAATATAGCCCCAGAACGGCTATCTGGAAGGCGGGAGTAATGTCACGGACCCCTTTTTCTCAGCCTGGGTGTTGGGTTATTGAGCCACCAGACTGCTTGACTCCATCAATGGATTATCTGCATAAACACCTCTAATGAAATTGTAAATCTGGTTTGGTACATTGTTGGCCAGATAAAGTTAATGCCATCTGATATGTGCTAGAGACGGCAGGATGTGTATTAGAAATTAAGCCTATTACACTCAGGAAACTACTGTTAGACCCAGGTGGAGTTTATCTCTTTTGATTGTCTGCCAACCCCTCTCATTTGTTAGGTATCAGGGTGCTGGTGCCGAGATTTCAAAGAACCCAACAGTCCTTGTGGGTAGATAACCTGTAGTCTATAGAAGGTGGCTATGAGCTTGTGTAGCTCCTACTCTCGGATCATCACAACTGGTTGGCAGTGGTGGAATCTCGATGCAAGAACCAGCAGCAAGAATGGAATATGATGATCTATGCAGTTTTGAAGTCCAGTACTTTCGGCAGTTTGGCGGGAAAGCAGAAACCACTCAGTAATATTGCCAAACCTTCAAATCCAGGCCCAAGTCCAAGGAAGGCCAGCCCTGGATAGAGGGTATCAGGGACCACATGGAGACCTGCAAAGCAGAGGTGATCAGGGAGAAAAGGAGCTTCATCACCAGTATGCTGGAGCGGTGAAGGCAATGGATTGCCACAGACGAGGATAGGTGGACAGCTATTCTAAATCAGCAAATGGTTTCCCTTGGGCTCCAGCAGAGTGAGAAGCTAGCATAACGGCTTGAGGACCTGGTGTGGTTGGAGCTCGACTTGGAACTTGAGTATGTGGACCTAATGCTTCCAACTCCTGCATCACAAGGGCCCTCCTTCTACAGGCTTGGACTGTTGGAAGGGCTCCCGGATGTGCTGCAGGGAGATCCAAAGTGTGGCCTTGGAACCACAGAGCACTGGGAAATCCTATTTGCACAGCACCGAAAGGATGCGGAAATTGAGCCAGGTACACCAGAAGAAATGTTGGTTAAACTGTTGATCCATAAAGAAATTGATTTAGAAAAAGAGTATGAGGAAGTGCGTGAGGAGGTGGGCACAGGTGGGACCTGGCTCAAATACTTGAAGCTACCCCATGCTTCCCCATCTGAGCTTGCAGTGTATCTGGACTGTTGGCTACACCCCTATAAAGTGGAGGAAGGAAACTAGAAGGTACCTGGAGATCTGACCGATAGAGAACAGGTGAGGTCAGAGGGACTGTTGGGAACTCACCAGGATAGGGAGGCCGGGAGAAGAGTCCAGACCCTGGTAGATGCAAGACCAGGGAGCAGTGTAAAGCAGCACCAGCCACTGGGAGATGGCCAAAAACCAGAGAAGTTCCAGCCACTCACCATGGGCGAGGAGCTGGAGACTGAACTGTTGGCAGAGAAAGGTGCAAGCCTTGAGAGTCTGCCCAACTACCCGCAGATTGTCACCTGTCCTGAACCACAGACCGCTGATGTTCAGGCGCCAAGGCTGACAGGGAGAGTGTGATGCCAGATTTGGGCATGAGGCTATCAGGGGAGGGGGCGTCCCCTGAGACCCTGAAGCTCTTGCCCAGCATGGATCAGGTGGATCCAGATAGGTGTGGGAGTTCAGGTGAGGGCACTGGCCCTGAGACCCTGAGGAAGGAGCAAGTTGAGGCTTCACTCCCTTCCCTAGTTGCAGAGGTGATCCCAACCTTACCAGCTCTTGTGAATACCCACCCAGAGGAGCTACCGACCCCAGCGAAGTCTGTGCCGGCGTGGAAGTGCTTTTTACCCCTTCCTGAGCTGATCCCTAGATGGGATACCCCAGACCCACTACATGCCTGTGGCCAAGTTGGTAGCAGTATGCTCCTGGATGGGATGCTAGTTTCCGAGACCCTGGATGTGTCCCCAAGATTGATGCTTGCAATTTGGGGTGGGTTGTTGAAAGGATTGGGGTTAGAGACCATTGGGGTTAGTGGCCATTTTCCTGAAAGGCGGGCGACCAACCACGATCCGGGCAAACCTACTACCCCCTCCAGGAGGAGGTCATGAACTGGGATTTATGCAGTGGCCATTTGGGCCAATATTTTTCCTTCTTTGGATGGGGACTTGGACTTGGCTATGGGCTGCAGTTCAAGCCTTTAATCCATCAGGAATATAGCCCCAGAACTGCTATCTGGAAGGGGGTAGTAATGTCACGGACCCCTTTTCTCAGCCTGGGTGTTTGGTTATTGAGCCACCAGACTGCTTGACTCCATCAATGGATTATCTGCATAAACACCTCTATTGTATTTGTAAATCTGCTTATTACACTCTGCCTATTACACTCAGGAAACTACTGTTAGACACATGTGGAGTTTATCTCTTTTGATTGCCTGCCACCCCCTCTCATTTGTTACATTGTGCACACCCCATCTGTATCTATGCCCTATAAATACTGCTGTCATTTTCAAAAATAAATCAGTTCTCTTGGAGATACTTAGAAACCGTCTATCTCTGATTCTGTTCCTGGTGGCTGCAATACTGAACCTATCTCCACCCTACAAGTAACCTGTCCTGGTCACTACCACAGGAAGGTTACTGGGACTCCTGGAAGCACTGATTCCTTTTTTTTATTATTATTATTTTTACAAAAGCAAAACAATATATAAATACAATATATAATAACATCATATAACATGGTAGCTTGCATTTACAGCATAGTAACAAAAAAAGAAAAATACTAGACCAAACACCCCAAATTCCATATATCCATTCGACATGCATTCACATTCATTTATTGAGCCCCTTAGTAATAAATATCGAGCGGACAAAAGAGAGAAGAAGAGAAAACAACTGAAATCTCCATTAGGTAAGAGAGAAAAAAATATATATATATAAGATTAATTTATGGGGGGGGGACCTCATGACCCTTAACGGAATCCCAGATTTTCCATTTCAAGGTGTTATTACGAGAAAAATTTGTAGAAGCAAAAATATTTTCTAAAGCGCTGATTCCTGATGGAGAGACTCTGACTGATGCATGAGCCAGATATCTGGGTGCTGGTGCCGAGATTTCAAGGAACACAACGGTCCTTGTGTAGTCTATAGCAGGTGGCTCTGGGCTTGTATAGCCCCTACTCTCGGATCGTCACATTCATATTAACCAGTTAGTTACGTTTTGATGTGTATTACTAAACTGTTACTATCTAGTAATTCCTCATCCCCTATAATAGTTAACAGATGTGAGTAACGCTGACATCATTGGGGTGTATGGCCATAACATCATCAGGGGCAGGGCCTAAAACAGGTATTAACAGCCGCCGGCAGCCATTATATAGTTCAGAGACAGATAGCACAGAGAGACACAGCACAGAGAGACAGACAGCAAAGAGAGTCAGAGGGATGGAGAGAGTTACAGAGAGAGAGAGGAATACAATACCCAAAATACATATGTAACTGTATTCAGATATAACAATATTATATTATAGATATAGTTTACGGTGGTTCAAATTTTTGTTTTCTAAAAAGCATTTTTACCTGTGGTTGATCTTCAGTGCTATCTATCAAACCATTAAGTAAATGAATGCAGCTCATGTTTTTATTACTGTTCTGTGATTTCACTTAGCATATCTGACTATGATAGTTTTGGATGATACTCTGATGAAGCACACTTGCACTAAACAATTAACTTTAATGTAGTTAATATCTTTTGTTTGTTAACCACTAACTCAACGGTTACTGAAATAAATTTTAAATAGAGTTGGTCATCAGAGATCCACAATGTTGAATCTTTAGAATATCATGTCAAATAATTTGTAATGTCCAGCAGGCTCTGTTCTAGCAATGGATACGTAAACACATAAAGCATTTTGATACATGGCGCTTTGATACATGGTAGACTTGTCTAGTCTTAATGTTTCTATAGTGTTAAACAGGAAATTATTTTATGCCAAATGAAACATTATCAGTAAATGAATGCCCATTAATTAAATGACTTTCTGTCAAGTGTCATTTGGTGGGAGTCATATGATGTTTGACAATAAGCATTATGTGGCTATTTTACCCCTGTTTGGTGAGATGTCAGATCTGTTCACAGATCAGATGTGGTTATGTACAACAAGCAAGGTGGAGGTGTGTGGGCATAATAATTTCTTCCTGCTGCACATTTCACTGCATACCACTAGTTACCTCTATCCAATTCTTATCCTTTGAAGTTGACACTATCCACGTCTTCTCACCCATCTCTTTGCAAGTTGTTGCTGCCTGCCTTACCTACACTTATTACTTTGGCAAAATTATTGGTTTGAAACTTTAAATCCTGGTTGGTGATACTGTCTTGATATGCCAGAGAGTTTTTTAACAAAATCATGAGCTGATGTTGTTTTGATGGAAATGGGAGACACAGGCACAGGAAAAACTGCCCATGGGAGTTAGTTATAGAAAAGAAACTATGAACATGCAGGGTTCATCTAATTAAAACCTTATGAGGTATATCTTCATTGGTTTAAGCCACCCAGTTCCATTAAGATGATCAGTCTGGACAGAAGGGTGGGTACTAGTGAAAAGCACATGAGAGATTAGCTACATGTGCTAGGCCAGTAGGGCCCCTTCCAAGTTGAGCCACAGCTGTTAAGGTCAAAGCTTGGCCCACCTGAATCAATTTCCATTCAGTTTTTGTAAGGGTTGTTGATTCTCCTTCTGCTTCTACTGGCCCCAATTGGGCTGAACAGTTCCTGTATCTTCAAAGACCAATGAAGATAACCTAAGAACAGTTCATGTGTCTGGACCCTTGCATAGCATTGACATTTCAGAAAAAAAAACTATAATGTAAGTACTGTGTATTCTAAACTAACCATTACATTAAATACACCTAAACCTGTTTACCTTATATTCACTTGTGATGCTAGATAGCCTTTATAGTAACAATATATCCTTGTAGTTTTACACATTAAACAATTAGGTCTCTCATACTCCTCCCCCTTCAAGACTCAGGTGGGCAAGTACTGATATGAATCTGGGAGTGGTAGTGGAGATGGAGTAGCCAAGATTGCCTTTAGTTGGGCAGTTGAGAGACACAAGAGACAGAATCAAGTCATATTGAGTGGAAGGGCCTATTACATACCAGAGCAAACAGGTACACCCAGGAGTGGACCTAGAACAGTTCTAATCACTGGGTGTGTGTATTTACCTCCATTACCCATTCACCTTTACTACTACATGTCATGACTGATAATATGACATGAGAAACTCAAATGTTAGTTGATAACATAGTCCATGGTACCCATTACCTGGTTACTGCTTTTATGATATTGTTCGAAATCAAGTTTTGGAATATAAGCACAGTGACCTCCCTTTGATTCCTTAATCAGGTTTATACCTCACTGCAACACTCATATTCTTACAACATCCCAGGTGACACGTTAGTAACAATAGTTGTCAGCAGCCGGGCTTACAACACCCGTTGGTAAAGCGAGAGGCCGCGGTTGCGGCCAGACAAGGAGCACCAAAGGCGCTCCTTGCGCTGGTGGAGATGAGCGACATAGGCGCTCATCCCTACGATCCCGTAGCACTTAGGCAGGGAGCACCGAAGGCGCTCCCTGCACTGGTGGAGATGAGCGCCATAGGCGCTCATCCCTATGACCCCGCAACACTTTACCATCATACCGAAGACACGCTGGACTACACATAAATACAGCACACAAATACACAATTCACACTGCGAGACCCGTAGTACCTTGAAAAAAATTCAGGAAAAAAAATACGGACCGTAACACTTACAAAAGGAAACCGCGACTTGCATAAAACAAAATATGAGCCGCAAAAAATACGAACTTAACGGCCAAACCTCGCACACCGAAAAAAAGGAAAAAAACACTAAATACAAAAAAAAATATCACACACAGCAAGGGGGGACACCCAGGACGTCTGCAAGTCATCTTACATGTTAATTTAACTCCAATTTTCACAGTTTAGACACTTGAAAATCCCTTAAGCAAGAGAAAAAATGGCAGCCTGGTCTATAGTCTAATTTCCTATACATACAAATGGACAGTGTAGTCACTCATCCGCACTCTATCATAATGAGACATATGTCCAGAAGGCAGTACATGTTAGAGATGCAGTACGTTAGAGATGCTTACTTGGATGTCTACCTGATTAGTACAGGATATAGGTTATACTGTGGTCAAGACCAGAGAGGGAACTATAGAAATGGACTAGACAAAAATGACTTTAAAGTCATGGTGAATATCACTTATCATGTCTCCAAAGGGATAGTGGATTCTCCATGGGCTGGATGGGCCTCTATAGCCAACTGGACTGACAGATACCAAGGGGTTAACACAAAATAAATAATACAGACACACAGAGATTGGTATTATATTTCCCCACTTTGAAGCTGCCTGTCATCAGGGTATTAGCTGGTTGCTAAGATCCTGGATGAAATCAGTAACGCTACAGCTTCTGCAATAAATATATACATATGTTGAACTCACAGTATCTTTGCAGGACATGGCTTTACAGTAATGGCTTTGGACTTTCTGTTACAAAGTAAAGGTGGTGTGTTTGTCTTAATTGGAAAGGAATTCTACATCTATATCCTGGATTTCGGCAACATAATTGTTGATGGGACTATTCAGTACTTTGCTTTAGGGTACAAGTCGGAAGCACTTTATTTTGGTAGTTGCAGGGAGAGTGATCAGAAATAAAGAGTGTACCTGTGTCAGCAGATGGTCAATAACCATACACCGTAAGAGTTAGTCCACCTAACACCATCATAAATAGGTGCTGTATGTAAACTGATTGGAAAGAAATAGAGATCAGGGAAAAATAGAAATATAACCATAAATTGTCTGAGAATAAAAGAAGAGCAACGTGGCTTTTCATACCATAGCCAAAGTAAAGGTATGACCATCTTGTTTTAGATTGTGGATTTATAAGTAAAAATCTGCAAAAAAAACAACTTGAGTATAGTTCTTTAGCCTGTAGGATTGGGAATAAATTAAAATATGTGATTTATTCACTGCTTTTTTTTTATTCTTCTCCATTGAGTAACACAAGGTGAAGCATGCATTGATTTGTTCAAAGAACTATGGTTCTTTTAGCATATCTTATAAATAGCTTTTCTACTTATGCTTTTACTAATTTGTTATGCACACAAGACATAGTAAATAATAAAAAATAATGTTGTTGTTTCTTCTTCTTATTATTATTATTAATAATAATAATAATAATAATATTGAACTATATTGGAAGAATTATTGCTGCCATTTTATCAGCCGTGGCTGCAATATCATTTGTAATCAACAAAATGACAGATGCTATTAATGAAAATACCAATCAAAATGTGCTGATTATATCAATACACCATATAATACACTATAAAATACTAGGTAAATACACTACTAAAAACATTCAGCCTTATTAAATTGTTATTCGGCCAACTGAAAAGGGCTCTATATAAGCACTGAGCATATTATTTTTACAGAAGCTTTTAGTTAGTGAAGACCTTGCTTTTGGATAGAAGTTCACTAACTAAAAACTTCTGTAAAAATAATATGCTCTGTGCTTATATAGAGCCCTATTCAATTGGCCGAATCGCAATTTAATAAGGCTTATTATCATTCACAGCTAAGATTTTACAATATGCTTGTGATAAGTTCATGCATTTATTAATTTCTTGTTTCTCTGTTGATGTATTGATGAGAATATAGGAGTATTGATATGCCAAAATAAATTCACTCTTTGATAAATATGGATTTATATTTGGATTATGTCCCACATCAAAGAGTAATTACGGTACATTACAGCTCAATCACTTAATATATAAACTAGTTTCAAATATCTAAAAGATGTAACCATTGTAACCTCTCACTTTACCACCATGCTCAGTAACCCAGCATTTCAATCACTATGATCTCAGTGAGTACCCAAGAGAATGCCATTGCAATTTATCAAAATTAAAATAAATAATGATCATTCATCAGACATTACAACAAACACTTTGTAAAAACAACCATGCAAGTGTCTAACTGGATATATTTGTCAAAAACGACTAACAAAAGGTAATAATGTTATGAATAGATTTAGGAATGTATAGCCCAAAATCAAAGGTGGATGCTGAAATCTTGTAAAATAGATGAAAAGGAGAAAGCTTTACCCACAATGAACTTTAAACAGATTGGAAAGAAAAAAGATATCGGGAAAATAGAAATAGAACCACCACATAAATTGTGGGAGAATAAAAGAAGAGCAATGCAATCTTAGAGGAATAGCAAACTGTATTGAGGAGAAGGGTAGAGATGTGTAATATGTGGAGCAAGTAGAGAAAAAGTAATAAGAAACAGATGAGGATGCTCCATAATAAGCATTATACAGGTATCATCATAAATACCACAATCGTACAAGTGGTCAATAAAATGGCATCTCTGTCAGATAATAGCTATACTCTGCATCCTGCTGACTTACTCCTGTCATGCATGTTGTGAGGGAGGCTCTAACCTGCAATGCTAGCTGTCATTGCTGAGATGCTCAGGGTACAAAACCTCTCAACAGAACAAAGTCTATAGTGATGTCAATGCAAGGTCTTAGCCAGAATGGCAAGGTTCCTGGGACATCAGGTAGGACAGACAGAGTTACAGCAGCAACACAGGTCCCAACACAAAAGTTGATTTGATCCCAATCATACTGGTGATTAACAGCCTCATTAAATTGGGGCTACATTTTTAAAATGTAGCCCGTAACTTCAAATTTACGGGTTACAGCTATTGAATTAGCCCTGTAACGTTGCTCGCAACGGACTTGCGTGTTACCATCCAGGATGGCTGAGAATAGGCTATGTGCTGAGCAACATTGAACTTCACGCACGTAAATCGTTTGATCTGTCAAGCCCATAATCGCTACTTCGATCATGCTATTAAATTGTAACGTGGTCACTCGCAAGCAAGCATGTAACACGCAAATGGAGCCCAAAGGCCAACGTGTGCTCGAGAGCACCCGCAAGTGTGGTAAAGTCCAATACGTAGCACTTGTGATGCAAATAACAACACTCTACTGTACATTTATTATAAGGGAAAGTGATGGTACCCATCAATGCTAAAACCTTGCTGAACTATAAAACAACAGATATTATAGTACAATTAAAAAAAACATTTGTACAAGTAATCACCTATATTAACTTCATATTTTTAGCTAGTCCTAGATCTGGCCATGCCTAGCCTATTTTGAGAAGCCAGTTTTGCCAAAACCAATAATCCAGGGGGCTTATATAATTGTATTAACATAACATTTCAACTTCCTTTTATGGGACGGATCAGAAAGGCCGACTGACATCTCAAAATGGCAAACTTCAATCTTCTTTTACAGTAGGAAAATGCAGTTTTTTTTTAATAAGATTTATGTAATAAAGCACTTGATATTACCTAGTGAAATCATATTTGGAACCTTGCCCTTATCATTTTAAGAACAACAGAAAACTGGAGTAGAGGACCTGAAAATCCATCATGTAAGTCAGCCATAGTAATCACTATAAGATGCATGTGCATAAATATGTATGTGAGATGAAGTCCCACAGGAGAGGGACCATGGCAGAAGGAATCTACCTATGCTTAGGTGCTCCAAGTTATACATTGCAATAAGGCATACTGACAGTGTTGATGCTTATAAAATATTGTATCTATATTTAAAAGTATCCTCAGTAAATACCTATAAGGGTATAACTACTTTGCTATTTCATAAATATATATTTGTATTATTTGCAGTCAGGATCCTATTCTCTAAAGGCTATACTAAGTGTAAATGAGCTATTACCCTTGTAGCAATGTAAGATGCACCGGTAACAGCTCTAGCTAGAGCCTGCTACATGTACACACAGCCCCTGCCCAGCCTCTCACATGCAGCCCAGCCAAGAAAGGCTGAGCCTGAGCCTGGGAAGGAGCAGTCGCAGCTCCTGCCTGTGTCTGTATGATGTTACTGGGCGGGTCACTGTTCTACTCAGCTTTGGATCTTGTTTATTGTCCCTGACGGCCACTTTGTTCTATAAATTCTAAATAGCATCTGTCCCTCCACCAAAAGGACCATGGCATGTACTGACTTAAGTGCCTGCTGAAGGTAATCTTGGAGCTACTCCTTAGTTATCCCAGGAAACTTTCATTTTTGGGGGTAGGGCAGTGCAACCTTATTACTGCGTAATAATATTTTTTAAATACAATTTTGGAGGTTTAATCTTTTTTTTTCCCCCCAGCATTTTAGGAAATGGTAATGTCTTATTTATTCTCATCTGCTTCCTAATTTGAGAAGTCCTGTTTTTTTTATTTTTCCTGGACAGGATTTGTTGGAGGCAGCAGATTGATCCTGAGGAGTAAAGTGGATCAGGAGCAGAAGAGCCCCAGAGCAGAGCAGGATGAGGCTGGGGAGTGTGCTGAGTGTGGCTGTGGGATTTACAGTATTCCTCTCCTTCACTGCAAGTCAAGAGGCTGGCAAAGATGCTCCAGCTGGTAATGTGAAGGAGACCAGAGCCAGCAGAGCCAAGAGAAGGGGAGGTGGTGCAGGGGCAGGACACGATGTGCTCAAAGGGTAAATGCCATTATATATTACACCATTTCATACAACTGATATGTCATATTTGTATTATCATTTTACATTTGCTGTCCTGTGTTTTGGGAAAAAAGTTTATAAATATAATTGTCTTCTTTATATAAAGGTGTACAAACATGCACATTTGTAACAATAAGTAAATTAAAATCGAGGGTTTGTTACCTGTCCCACTATCTATCTATCTATCTATCTATCTATCTATCTATCTATCTATCTATCTATCTATCTATCTATCTATCTATCTATCTTGCTATCTTTCTATGTGTCTATCTATCTATTGATCTATGTGTCTATCTATCTATCTATCTATCTATGTGTCTATCTGTCTATCTATCTACCTATTATCTATCTATCTATCTACCTATTATCTATCTATCTATCTACCTATTATCTATCTATCTATCTACCTATTATCTATCTATCTATCTATTTGTCTATCTATCTATCTATCTATCTATCTATCTATCTATCTATCTATCTCTCTATCTATCTATCTATTTGTCTATCTATCTATCTATCTATCTATCTATCTATGTGTCTATCTATCTATCTATCTATCTATCTATCTATCTACCTACCTATTATTTATCTATTTATCTATCTTTCTATCTATTGATCTATGTGTCTGTCTACCAATTATTTATCTATCTATCTATCTATCTATCTATCAATCCATCATCTATCTATCTATCTATCTATCTATCTATCTATCTATCTATCTATGTGTCTATCTATCTATCTATCTACCTATTATTTATCTATTTATCTATCTATTTGTCTATCTATCTTTCTTTCTATCTATCTATCTATCTATCTATATATCTATCTATCTATCTATCTATCTATCTATCTATCTATCTATCTATCTATCTATCTATCTATCTATCTATCTTTAGCATACACAAAGTCAGCACATACCTATTTTGACATGGACACCTGATTGGGGTTTAAACTTTGATCAAATAAACTTGAATTTGGGAAAGAACTGATATGTGCTGACTACTTTTGCTGCTTAATAAATCTATTGATCTATCTATCTATCTATCTATCTATCTATCTATCTATCTATCTATCTATCTATCAATCTATCTATCTATGGATCTATGTTTCTATCTATCTACACACACATATATATATACATATATATATATATATATATATATATATATATATATATATATATATATATATATATATATGTGTGTGTGTGTGTTTAATCAGAGTATTGCAGTATATAGCGATACCTTTTTTATTAGAAAAAAAGGCATCACTATATACTGCAATACACTGATTATTCATCTAAATTATATATTCTTATTTCTACTCACAAACACAAGTATTTTTGTTTTTGAGTTTTTAATTTAGAATAGACTACACTGACACATTAATCAATCTATAATTGATTATGATACCTTAAGGTGGGTCAGATATTGGATTGTAACTAGATAAAAAAAAGTGTCAATGTTAGAATCATTTATGTACCATGGTAAGGCATAACATTAAAAAAGAGTAACTCTGATTCAATTGTGCAGCTGATCACATCACATTATGTTAATTGTCTCTAAAATGATGATTTTTTTTCTGCATTCTAAGAGCAGATTAATTTGTGTAAAGTGGGCACATTAGCATTTGTTGAAGGCTATGATGGTGTGAGAGAATTAGGGGGAAATACATTTTCTGTTGGGTTAATGAAAGTACGCGGCTAATTACAATTACAGTATAAATGTAATCCTTTAAGTGGCAAATTAAATTTCAACAATTTTGATATGCTGAAAGATAATAAAAATGTTCATAAATAAGTCATTGACATTGACATTTTTTAACATTTGAGTTTTAAAACTCTAATGTTTTTAGCAAATTAAAAAGATCTCAGCTGCTTATTAACTCTAAGAGGGAGAGGGGTAATATAAATTGTAATGCCTGTTTAAGGATAACAGATTTAATACTGGATTATACTCCACATACATTAGTGGCCAATCTGTGGGTTGTAGCAATTTGTGCAGGTTGAAGTATTTGTGCCTCTTAGTGCTGCACTGGGCCAGGCCACTAGCTCTTCCTTAATTAAGTTATAGAGACATTAACAAGTACACCTGTATTTACAGACCAGAGTTATATAGGGAGCTCATTAAACACCTGCAATGTCTTTATATATGGAGGGGTTTCCGCGCTCACAATTGAGGTTATTCCTGTGTTATATAAACACTGGAGATCTCCCACTGAAACTTGTGCATGAAACATGCAGGAGAAGCTGGAACGCACTTAGGGCTGCAGGCTGCATAGGGCTCTTACAGTACGGCATGCGGATAATGTACATATACATCATAGGCAGAGAAATATATATATATATATATATATATATATATATATATATATATATATATATATATATATATATAAAATGAAGAGTGAGGTAGCCGTGAGTGTCCAGTAATCCAGTTGAATAATCAGAGTATTGCAGTGAATAGTGATACCTTTTTTATTGGACAAACATATTCATAATAAAGCAACAAGCTTTTGAGAGATATTGCCTCTATTTATCAAGTCATTATCGCTTTTTGACTTAATAAAGAGAGGCAATATATCTCGAAATCTCGTCGCTTTATTATGAATACGTTTGTCCAATAAAAAAGGTATCACTACTCACTGCAATACTCTGATTATTCAACTATATATATATAATTTGTAGACACATTTGCATGTCCCTGCTCAGCTTCCCAGAGTGCAGTGTAATAACTGCTTTTCTGGTAACAGTTTTTTTAACTTGTTTTAGACATTCAAATGTGAACACAGATGTACTATTTATTTACTATGTATATATATATATATATATATATATATATATATATATATATATATTCAAAATATGTATTTGTCTATGTACTATATAGCAGTAGATATATCTATACAGAGTTTATCACAGTATGTTAAAGAAACTCTTAAAAGTTTCCCATAATCTAGTATTTAGCTGCTAGATACTCGTACCGTTATCTATACAGTACCTGCCATGTAATAACACTATTCTTAGTTTTTAGACATCCTCCAGAGACAGATATCTATTGTTTTAGGCAGTGTGTATGTCTTAATTTTTTATTTTGTCACCGGAAGATAAACAGAGTTATTTGAACTCACCATTGTCTTACAGGGTCTTCCCTGTTTTAGATTTACTTGTGTCAGGTTAGTGCACTAAATGACTGCACCACACCCTATTATGAATATTGTGCACTTTGTACAGTGTATTACTGTACATTGTGGTGGACCAGTATGCCAGCAGCTTGTATCTTGACAATGTAGCCCCATTATAATATAATTCCAAAGCAATGTCATATTTTTTCTTAGGATATATTGAGGACACAAATCTGCACGTTATGTAACAATTGGCACCAAAGCTCCTCAGATTTGCATGACGTGTGGGACACTATGGCAGACCTTTTATGGTTTATTTAAAACTCCTTCGTATTACGAAGGGAGACATTCTAAGAATCCTTGTCTAAATGACAGGATATAGTTGATAGCACAAAGTGAGTTGTTGCCAAATATGTCAGCTATGTGCAAATTTTTGCTAACAGATAATAAACGCCCCATGAATTATTTTAAGAAGTGAAAATATGTCCAAATAAATTTGTAAGTAACAAGCTTGACGTATCTTAGTATATTTTAGCAGTAATAGTGTTGGAGTTTTTCTCATATGTATTGCATCACTTTAAACTGCGGGTTACTAAAACCCTTGGACTGACTTTTTAAGTGAGGCTCTTTTGGGGAAGGAAAATATCAAAGCTGCTATACTGCTGTTAATATACTTACATAGTTTAGATACAGGAGTTTCTGTTTCCTTTATAAACATACATGAAATAGTAGTTATAGGCACTAGTCTATAATTATATTTTCCATGAATTTCTGCAGAACTGCAGAGTCACTTTTCGATAGGTGTTTCAAATTGGAATGTTATTTTGGTAGTGTGCTTACTTTAGTTACACAGACACAAATGTTTAGTAAGTTGTACCATAGTGTACATGAAACTGTTAGGAATTATGTGGCCCTAGGTGGATATTATAAATGCTGCTACTGTCCAGCGATGCAACTTAAGGGAGAAGTTCCGCCAAACACGTTTTTTTATGAAAGTGTACACTTTCAATTATATGTGTAGACATTATAGATCTTACTACACAATATATTTATATAATTGGTCCTGTGTGCAACTGTAGATGTAGTCTGATGGGTTATTGATCTATTAAATCAGATTGCCCAGGTCAGAACGTTGTCCTATGGGTTCAACATTAATTAACATTAAAAATGCATGTGCAAACAGCAGCAAAGCAAATCTTTAGCAAGAAAATATCATTTAAAACACAGTTTACCTCATTAATGCCTACAGTTGAACCCAGCCCCGCCTGTCTCGTGGTCCTGAGCACTACTAAAATGAAGTGAAATATTTCAACTTTGATCATGTTGATTAGGATGTATTGAATTATGTTAGCTCTGTTAAAACCTTTAATTTAATTTTATTAATGCATAGGGTAATGACAGAGACAGGGAGGGTACAGCAACAGCCATTAATGAGGTAAACTGTGTTTTTAAATGATATTTTCTGGCTATATCATTGACTTGCCGCTGTGTGTACATGTATTGTTTATATTAACTAATGATGAACTAAGTGACAATGACAAAAATTGGACAGACTTTGTCTTGTATTTGTGGCTCCCTCCCAACCCCAAATATGCAGCTGGTTCCATAACTTTTACATAGCTACAAGTGGTCTTTCAATTAAAAGAAACATACATTTTGATATAAATACAATTTAACTATATTTTATTTGTATGAACAGTTTGAAGTGATTATCCCATGTATAAATGTAGTTTTTGAAAATGGCAACACCTTTTTACAATCTCATAAACTGTTTTCAAAAAAGGCGTGGCACATTTGGGCAATTACAGTCTTCACAGTGTTTTATGTAAGAGCACTGTTTTTGAACACAAAATGAGCAATCAATTAGATCTATGTTATTCCTCACTTCACTTGTACCGTATTCACAGTGCATGACAAAGGCTGGAGTGCCCTTTCCCACTACAGCCTTTAGCCTGCATTTTAAGTCAAATAATATTTTTTCTTCATGTTTTAATAGTTATTGGAAAACTGAAACAACTATTTCGAAATGTGTTTTATTGTAAATACGTTCATATTTTCCTGTCTAAAATACATAATTTGAATACAATTGGCCACATCTAATAAGGATTGCATTTAGAGATCCTGAACCCAGAATATGTGCTCTGCACCAGCATATAGAGGGCAGAAAAGTATATGGGAAAAGTGCTTTCCTTCTTAAAATTGCTAAAAAAACTTACATAGTTACATAGGGCCTCATTCTATTATCGGCCGCAGCCGTTGCGGGGTCGCAAGGACCGGCCGCAAGCTATTCGGCTATTCTATTCCCTTACGGCCGGAGGCTCCGGCAGGCTTGCGGCCGGTGCCTTGCTATCTCTTGCGGCCGCTCGCGCCGGAGGAAAGCCTTTGATCTTAAACGGCCGCAAGAGATTTGCAATTCAATTGCTCCGGGAGACCTCTCTGCAAGGCTAAAAACGAGCCGCAGTTACTTGCAGGAAAAAGGTCTCGCTAGCACCAATTAAGCACATAAAATAGCTCAAATAAAGCCATCCTGCACTTTGAGAAGACTATAAAGGGATTTTAGGTGTTAGAAAAAATAGCACATAATTATCCTGTACTCAAATCCGTAAAATATTTTATTTTTAATATCCGTAAAATATACATGTAAAAAGTCCAGAGTGCTTGGAGCACCTCAGACACACCCCCGCCGCAGCCGGCAAATAAACAGTTAATTTGAACTCGGGTTTGGGCTGATGTGCAAGCTTGAGAGTGGGTTCCTTTTAATCCTCATGTCCCCCAATATGATCCCTAGCATTTACAGAGCTGTACAGTGCAGGCTTGAATTTATTTTTCAGTTTTTATATTTCACAGATTACGGCCGGTTCCAAGATATGCGGCCGGCCGTAAAAGGAGATCCTTGCGGGGCCGTATAATAGAATCGCGAGTTAACTGAACCCTCGCAAGGAATCGCAGCCTTACGGCCGATTTACGGCCGATAATAGAATGAGGCCCATAGTAATTAAGGTTGAAAAAAGACTTTCAGTCTATCAAGTTCAACCTGTTAAGATCTCCTCTGATCTGCAATATGCGGAATAGTTATTAATTAAATAATTATTAATAGTATAGTATTGGAGGATGAATAAAGAGTTAGTCCATCAAGTTCAACCTTTTTAGATCTCTATTGATCTTTTTAATGTGGACTATTTATTATTATTTGTTAATTGTTATTTGATCCAGAGGAAGGCTAATAACTACGTTATTATAGTGAAGTTAGAGGTTTTCTGCTGCCTCTAAGTTGCCTTTGTATATAATAAGCTGCACTGGCCGGTGGAACTAATTATAATCAGCTTTGCTGGTGAAGGAATGATTTCTTCAATGTTTAGCTGTTCATTGGATATATTATTTTCACCACTTTTAAGAGTTGTTGATGCATAGCATAGTGGTTTATAAACTAGTCTGGTATTCTGCAGACCTGGATCTAGTCCCACCAAAAAAAATGTTTTACAAAATAAAACTGCAAATATATGTTAACTGCAAGGGGTGATTTATTTCAAATAATGTAGTAGTGCTACTTAAAGTTTTATATATATATATATATATATATATATATATATCTGTTTTAGCTTGGCTTGTAAACTAAAAGCGTTTGATTGAGTATGTTATCTATGTGCAGGTTCAAGTAATATTGCCTCTTAGTTCTACCTTTACAACCCAGTAGCACTAAGCCAGACCACTGGTTCTTTCTAAATGCAGTTTAGAAGGCAATAAAGAAAACATTGCTTTTTTTTTACAGATGAGAGACATTTAGGAAACCCTTAAACAACTGCAAAGTCTTTATATATTGAAGGCTTTTCCTGTTTAGGCATCGGGGTTATCCCTGTGTTATATAAACAGTGGAAATCTCCAGCTGAAATGTGTGCATGAAACATGCAGAAAAGAGACTGAATGAAACAGATTTTGTTAAGGTTTCTGTTCCTCTGTATTACGTTAGTGCCAGTTATTTTAGTTAGATTTATTGATAATTAATAAAATTTCAATGTAATCATTTATAATAGCAGTATTCAATATTAAATTCATCTTCAAAGATTAGAGGATCAACCTGCAGCTTCCATCTTGACAAGCTAATTAAACAGGATGTGGGTTTTAAGAACAATCTGATCTGATAAGAGAATATATGATCAGTAATAGGCTGCCGAAAGGGAAAAGGTTTGTTGCCAAAGGAAACCTCTAATACAAGTTTGCAGTCTATGGAGATTGTGTTGGTGGTATATATTCCATCTCAATTTTTTTTCAGCTGCCTGGTAGACAAAGGCCCCCTCCATAGACCTTATAATGGGTGCATACCAGCAACAGAGAATTAATTTTGACAATAAGTTTAATATTAAATATTGAATATTGCTTTTGTAAATAATTGAATATGAACTTTATTAATGATCAATACCTAAACATGTAGCTCATGTTGTTAGGACACTGCAATGTGTATTTTAATTAGTATATTGTACCAGTAATTTGTATAATTTACCAGTTGATCTGGAACCCGATGGTTGCCTTCCAGTGCTCATAAGGACTTCTTCACAACATTTTTTTCAGGCTGATACTACATTTTATACTAAATTTTATCTAGTTTTGAAAATAATATTTTTTTTCACTGAAGATACATTTACCAATCATCTATAACTGTGACTAACAGTAATTGTATGTTGCAAGAGCTCTCTGTATCCCTCTTGGTTCCTGAGGACTGTCAGATAAGATCTCAGGGACCAGCACATGTTCTAAGACAGGCTGTTGAGAACCACCTGTATAAACCACTCATTCATAATTAATTTAGTTTGTAATATTTTAGATTAATTAATTTTATATTCTTTTAAATACATGATAAAATCTTGAGCTTGATGTGTGTCTTTAAATTTACAGTGTCCCTTTATAAATGTGAAACAGTTGTCTGTGATTGGATTCTGGCACTGTACCCTATTCTTAAACCTGCTTGAGAGCAGGGCCCGTAGTACTAAATGGATACCCATGCTTGTGCATTTGAGGCAGAATGGGGATATGTTATGATTCTCATTTGCATGTCACTACCCAGAATCCTTAGCTACAGTGAAAATACTATTTACTGCGAAGATTTGTGGGAAAACAGATCTTTTGACTTGTTTGAGATATGTAAGTGTACTCAAAATTATTTTGTTTTTCCTTCCTTTGCTTTCAAGAAAGACACAATATGATATTATTATCCAATGATTTCAGTATGGAAGATTACTACATAAATCTTCAAAAAACTTTCAGAGATGTTGACTACATGAATTTGGGCTGTGCCATGTTCTGTTCATTTTCCTAATCCTGTTGGATTCCCTAATTGGACATATTTTCCATTTAACGACTCCCTCTATTGTGTAACTCACTGACTGTTATACATTTTGAAGTAATACTTTTGGGAATTGGATGGGAAGGACTGTGGAAATATTTCAAGAAAACCTGGTATTAAAGAAAAATTATGCAATTTTAATTGAGGATTGTTAATGGATTTTTAGAGTATCTTAACAAAAACAGCAGCCAAATTTACAGAATCCTATTTAGACAATGAATGAAGGGATACATATAATGTTTTATTTACTTAAAGACCAGTTTATGGCAAGCAGTCAGGAGAAATGGAGGTACTTCCCCACTTATATATATATATATATATATATATATATATATATATATATATATATAGATGGTTTATACATCCTATTCTTAGCTACTTACCTCCATACTTGCTAAAATTATATGGTGGTTATATTTAAAGAAAGCTCCCTTTTGGGAAACGACCATCGGGTTTCCAAAACCGAGTAGCCACTGGAATTTCTGGGTCAATAAACGTTAACATTTTATATACATAGTATAAGTACCCACACAGCCATTAAATTTGGTAATAAAACAGTTAAAGATTTAGAATTTATAGATAAGTTAAATACAAACAAGCTTATTGAGCACCACAAGTAAATGTTATATACTACAATCAGTTATAAAATAAGATTATTTAAATCCTCTTGGTTATCTAAGCAGAGTGCTCATAGATACTGATACTCATAGATGTATTAAAATGTATTGTTATATAAAGTGTATTGGTATGAATGAATATTTTTGAATCACTTCAATAATTTATTTCTGGATTGTACTAATACACAGATACTACAAGTATCTGCTATTTCCACAGCCTTAGGGGTATATGCTGGAATATATGTTATACGTGCGGAATGAAAATCGGCATAGATAGTATTTAGGGTGTTCCCATAGACAAACAGTCATGGAAGGAGCATATCCTTGTGTAATCAACTGAATGCTAATTAATGAAATTGAATGAGAAATTTAACTGCGTGATATTGAGAAAAACTCTTAAATGTTGCAAACTTTTTTGTTTTTTCTATATAGTATATATTCAAACACATCCACACATACTTTTTATAAACACCATCCATTCCTTTATCAGGGAAATGAAAAGCTCTTAAGCCTAAACATTTGTTGCAATAGCTGACCACCATGCAATGCTGGTGATACGTACATCAGGCAGACACCAGGCCCTCTCTCTAGTTAAGCCTAAGTGCTCTATAGTTACCCCCATCAAAAGGAATATTTTGTGTGTGCTCTAAAAACTAACCACAAACAATGAAAATATGTTTATTTATTAAATCTGCTATATTAACATCATACAGTATTGTCAAACACATTATAGTCTAAGAAATTCTTTACTCTACAAATATGACACCAATATTATTATATACATAACAAACTGCATAAAAAAATGGCATATCTGAACCAGTAACATCAAATTGACAATTTAAAAGGCTAAACCTAGAAGCTGTTATCACGCAGTATGAGAAATGTAAAGATTGTGGGCCATATTCAATTGAGGTTTCGGGCGATCTGGTAATCCGTAAGTGAGGTCGCAAGTTAATGTGCTATTCAATTGGCGTCTTTTTGTGGGCTCCAAACAGTTTACGAGTTATGGCCTTGAAAATATTGCGATTGTTAAACCAGTAACTTACAGCCTCCAGAAGCCTTTGATCTTTAACTTTCGCAAGAGTTACGATGACTAAAATCGCAAATTGCTATTCAATTGCTCAATTTCCCAAAGCCTGCAAATTTTTTCAAACCCTTAAATAGCAAATGAAGGAGAAAATCCTATGAGTGCTAGAGATGACCTGCAAGGGGGTTATACACCTATTCGTAGCACTGTAAATGCAAATAAAAAATCACTACTGTACTGTAAATAACGGTAAAGCGATGACTGACATTAGAATTAATTGCACAACAGTCTCAAGCTCGCAAATCGTCCAGAAATTAAATTTATTTTCATTTTTTATTTCGGGGCTAAATCAATCTCGGGTATCAATAAATTAATACATATCAGGCCACCCATATGGGAGAAACACACCCCATAATTCTTTATTTTGAGGGTTTGCGGGTCTGATTGCATATCGGACCCCCAAACCTAATTGATTGACATATAACCTCCATGTTTTACTGCTGTAAAAATGACATGTCATTTTCTATTGGCTAATTTGAAATGGTCGGTTACGAACTTGCTTAATTGATCATGTTCCTGCTCCACCCTGAACTGCTACGAGCCAGTGCATGGTTTCCGGTTTTGGCTTTGGGACAGTAACTTGCGGGCTTGAGCAATTGAATAGCATCACAATCGTAGGTGAGCGGGAGCCCGCAACACACCCACAGACATTCGGCCGTCTGCAATCGAGTTGCTGGCTTGGAATTGAATACGGCCCTCTTTATCTAATGCCATAAACTCTACCATAGCCATCAACATCCCCACACACTCACAGTGATGTAGGTTGCTTCAGCTCCACTGTTTTTAATAGCGGTAGGAATGAGGAGGAGGGTTTTTAGAGAAGAACCACATGTCCTTAAACTCAGTGACAATTACAGCTGATAAATTAGTTTCTGACGCAAGTAGTGATGATGTAGTTTTATGTAGTTATGTAGTTGGCGATGAGTAAAGACACAAATATGTAGTTGAAAGAACAATGTTTAAAAAGTACTACTTTTTGTTCCTCCACTTAACATACTTATACTGCAGCATCTGTGTGGTTTTAACTTTAACTCTGCCAAATAATTCTGTATAATATAAAAACATTAAATTGATGCTTATTGCATGTTTGTGATTCAAACACATGCTTTAAGTAGGTTAATTAATTTTCCCCTCATAATGAAATTGTCATACAAAATCTTCTCTTCACTTACTTCTGAGAAGCCAGTAGGCTAAAAGTTTCTCAGCTTCTGGAACTACTCCCTTTCTGACTGTATGTTCCCCTGCAGGATGCCATCTGCACATTAGTGACCTAAGACCACAACCATATGGGAGAAACACACCCCAGCTTTTACATTTGTTGAATCATCAGCATTATGAGTATGTATGCATTACCGTACCATGGGGATGATTCCCAGCTGCATGTCTGTTTTCCACTATAGTTGGTCACTAACTGTATAAACTAAACTTGTGGAACAAGTTACTACACATCGGTAGAAGGATAGCGAACAATATATTGAACTGTAGTAACTGCCCCAGTGGTCACTTATTAACAAATAAATACAAATGTTTCTTTTTAATTTATAAATACATTTTTTTATGTTTATTTTACATGGATCAATCACAATAAATTAGACATGGAACAAATTGCATTTTGACAACGCATTATATATTATACTTAGTAGAGACAACGTATGGATACATGTCACTTGTGTCTCGCATCATTTAACATTACAAGATAAATATCATACTTAACGAAAATGGCAGATTCATATTATAGAGTTTACTTAATAGTTACATAGTACAAGTACATTGACAAATGACACTTATGTCTGTTAATCAAACAGATGATGTTTTACACTCATTAAATACATTATATATCAAATCTCTGTCATTTTACCATCCATCTTGGTCAGTCTTGGACCTGGTCCATAATGTCATGTAAGTTGGTTTTCATATTGAGCTGCAACTTGACAGCAGTGAATGCAATCGGTATTTGTTAGCCACCTTCCCTCGTCAAGTAGAGTTATTAAAGCCTCCTGAAGGCAGATCTTACCTGCCAGGAAATAGTACAGTTGGCTGTTTTAACCTACTCACTACAAAAAGAGAACTGAATTTTATTAAATTCAATTACGTTGCTAGATACTCTTGGCAGTCAGGGATAAATAAAATAGGTAGGTAACACTAAGCTAGGTAAACATGAGGTACAAGTCACCTGCAACCTTTCCAGTCCCTTAGTGTTCAAATGTATAGAATCATTATTTTTATTACTATTATTATTATTATTACTACCAACATTTTAACTTGCACTATATACAAGGGAAACATATACATTACTTACAGATGATATTTGAAATAAACAAATACTTAATGTTGATATAAAATAAGAAGTGAGGTCAATGCTGCTGAGATCTTAAGTCCTGATGGAGATAGTTGGGCAGTGATATTAAAAGAGAGTGGAGATGGGTTGCCAGTAGTAGGTTGAAGAGGTATTCTGTATGTCATGGTGAAGACTAATTTAGCAGGTCAGTTGATGTCTCTGGTGGATATTAAAGAGCTCTGAAAGCTAGGGGGTAGTCTGACAGAGGTAGGTAGGCAGTTCCAAAGGGCAGGAGTGGCACAGAGAGGTAATGCAGGTGGGAGAAGGTCATTTGGAAGCAGGAAAGGAGCAGGTCCGAAGGGGTGGTTCAAGTTATGCTTTGAGATGAGAGCAGAGATGTAGGGAGATGTGGACTTGTTTATGTAAAGACTTTGATATTATTCTTTAGGAAATAAGGAGCCAATGGAGAAACTAACAGAGAGGTGCAATGGAGGAGGTGTGGTGAGTAAGAGGAAGAGGCATTCATGGTTGATTGAAGTGGTAATAGACGGTTGATAAGGTGTTACAGGAGTCAAGGTGCTCCAAGATATTTAAATGTATTTTTGTATTGTCTTTTGTAAGGCAGTGGCAAGCTCTGGAGATGTTCTTTTAGAGAAATTATAAGGATTTAACTAGAGACTGAATATGTGGCTTGAAGGAAACCTGAAGTGATGATATCAGGGGTTGTGACAGAGATATGGAACAGTAGGGGCTCTATTATTAAGATTATGGGTTTTAAACAACACAAGGATATATAGAATAATAAGTCATTTTGATTTAAGGCCCTTATTCTGCATAAGGTATAAAGCTGAACAAAAATAGAAAATTGTGGTGAAAGCAATACAAAAGTGATGACATGGGTTACTGTATATATTAATATTAAGATATTAATATTGTTCTTTATATTATTTTTGTTTTAATTACAAAAGTACTTTACACCTTCTTATCTTAAAGTTCACATTTAATGTGTGGGTAGAATATTTTTAACAAACACAAATCTTGTCATTATTCGAATACAAAACTGAAATGGACATCTAGTAAATACCTCATTCATTCAGCTTATTTTGCTGTGTGATAATTCCAGTACTTTTTGTCAGTGAATGAGCCTTTATGCATGTAAATCTAATTACTAATTACTGTGTAATTGAGATAATTAATGTACATATTCAGTTATTATACCATTGCTAAATTACTGCTTGTACTTTGAGAACAATTCACAGTTATTTTTTTCTTTAAAAATTGCATACTTCTTAGATGGTCTCATTTAAAGCTCTCCGAGAAGCAAAGTTTATTTAGTCCTGTGGTGGGTTTTGAAAACCTCGCAATTAACAGCTCTGTGGCATCAGACTTATGTAAGCATTTCATATAAAGCAGACTCTTAACACCTGATTTCTGGAAAGAGTACAAATTAGCACATTACTTATCTGAGCTTTCCTGGTTTTCTGGGGAGTGTATTAATAGAGCTATACTATAAAATTAGCATTTACTAGTGGTGCACAACCTCTACAATACAGGCAGACCCCACTTAACACTACCCCGATTCACTATAAAGCTGTTTTTGCCTGACACGTCTCCCATTGGATATAACACCGTTTTTGGCCGACACATCCATGAGTAACACAGATTCGATGCTTGTGTATCATTCCCAAACACCAAGAGCCATGGAAGGAATTTTAAAATGCCTGTGATTTATCCTATGATAAATTTGACCCGTTTAACACTGTTTGATTTAGTACTTGGTCTTGTAGGCACATATCTACAGAGTTAAAATGGGCATGCCAGCATTTATACACAGGTATTCATTCCCTGCTTAACGCTACCACTTTTAGCGTTGTTTTGCTATAACGCTATCTTGATCCGTAATTCCCTGTATAACGCAGTGCCTCGCAATAACTCTGTTTTGACCCGTAATTCCCTGTATAACGCACTGCCTCGTCATAAAGCTGCTTTGATCCGTAATTCCCTTTATAGCGTACTGCCCCACTATAACGCTGTTTTTGCTGCCAATCCCCTTTTAATGCTCTGATTCTCAAAAAAATAAAATCCTGGATGAGCCAGAAGCTTCAATATCACAAATTTATATTTCTGCTAATGATCAGTTTGTGTTAGTGTTATGTTTGCTGTTGGTTTTAAGTTATACATATACATATAAAGAAAAAAAAAGTTTACATTTCAATTTAAATTGTGTGTTTTTGTCATGAGTTCCCCTATCCCTATCTTCCCCATGTTAAACTGCCCCGTTTAGAGCTGTTTCTCTTAACACTCCTATCTACAGAGATAAATGAGGTATAGCTGTACTTGTTTTATTCTATGAAACCACTTCATCTCTTTAGCTAAAGGATAGCTTTGGTCAAATTTTCTTTTGAAGAACTAGATAATAGGCAGAAGGTTTTGAGAATGCAAAAAATAAAAAAAACATTTCCATTTTCTCTTCTGACCTAGTTCTATTTGCTACAATCTCAGAAGGGCGTGAAGTAATGAGCTTTACATTAGTCCTATTGAATACACTGGCAGCTTTAGCTGTCCATTCTGCAGACAGAAACATCTTCATTTAAAGTCTCCTCCTACCTTGGGAAGTTGATTAGTAGAAACCAAAATGCTTCCACAGTAGCATAATTGCATCTAATAGGTAATAAATTAGAGGCTGTATTATTAATGTAGATTTTAAGTATAAGACTACATTGGTTGATAGAATTACATATGTTATAATGAGAAAGTCGTCCATTTATTGAATACATGCAATGGTGTAATGACTCCTGTGGTGGAACAGAAACAGTCCAGACTAATGATGCTTGGTAGATTCTGTGAACACCACCAGTATTCCTGCCTTACTCAGTCTGGAGCAATCAGCAGAAACTACGACTTCAGGGTCCAGAGAATTACAGTCCCTTGATAGCAGGGCTGTTATACTTGGTAATGGTCCTAAGAGAGCAAGCAAGACAGTTTAGATACATATCTCCTCAGCCAATTTATTTTATTGAATGAACTCTCATGTGGCCTCATTTGGCCCTGACTTTGCAGCCTTAGTTCAAATGAATCCCATTGCTATTTTGGTGCCTGAAAGTCTCTCCTACTTGGACAGGTGCGCAATACCCTCCCTCAGAATCACATACAATATACAATCAACAATGGTCTCTTCCAGTCTCATAATATTATCCACAAATACATGATTTGTGGTTGCTGTTTAGTCATTCAGTTGTGTCCAACTCTTGTTGACCTTATGGATTGCAGTACACCAGGCACATCTTTCAGCTGCTGACCTTCTTAGATCCATCAAGCTAATGTTCATTGCTTGAATTACCTCATATATCCTTCTTTGCTTCTACCATCCCCTCTTTGTTTGTCTTACATTTTTCTCAGAGTCAGAGTCTTATCTAGGGCACCTCTGCGATCAATGCTGATTATCCTTGAGCTCTTCATAGGCAAGAACTAGGTGGACCTCCTGTTCCACCAGCTTTAGAGTCTCAAAGGCAGCAGGTCCATAACATACTCAAGGCCTTTGCATTTCCAATCGAAACAACTTCACCAGTCATGTAACTTCCCAACTCCATACCAAAGCATGGAGACACCTAAAGCCAGCCAGGCAACTCATGTTGGGGCCTCTATCACCATATTAACTTTACACTCTTAAAAAGTATTATAACATAGCTCTGCCTTCTCTCTTGCCTTCAATGACTCCTCTGGCCATTTCTCAGGATTCTCTCCTAGAATCCTTTTCCTATTTTGCCAGCAGAGCTTGCATTCTGCTCTCTGAAATATACAGCTCTTCCATGAGCTAACCAGAAAATATTTTAAAATAACTAAGATATCATTGATCACGCTAGGCTTTCCCTTTGCATGGATCCACTTTGTCTCTGCTGGGCTCCTTTGAAGGTCCCAAGCTGAGGTCCCAAGCTCTACAATCAGATTGTGACTGAATGGAAGGCTAGAGCTGCTAGTTGGTCTATAATGTCATGTAAGTTGGACTACCAACATGTCATGCTAGTTGGACTACCAAAATCCCTCCCTTACATGAGACAACTGGAGCCATCAGAACAATCTCCAACTTTGGGATCCAGTTTACAGGCCCTTGATAGCAGGGCTGTTACACTTGATAGACAGCCCAGCCATGTCTCCTCAACCACTTTTCTTTATTCAATGACCAACACTTGTAAAGTTATGCATTGGGGAAGGAAAAATACCATGCAATTTATATTCTTAATGGAGCAATATATAGATATTGTAAGAGGTGCTTGTGGACAACCGCCTAGGTAACAGTGCTCAATGCCAATATAGAAGCCAGAGACGCACATATAAATTGAATACTGCCACTATACAAATCCCTAGTACGCCCTCATTTACAATATGGAGTACAATTTTGGGCACCACTTCATTAAAAGGACATTTTAAAGCTGGAAAATGTACAGATTTTCAATGTTTCAATGTTTTTATTTCTGTTTGCCTTCCTCTGGATCAGACAACAACTAATCCACATATTGCAGATCAGAGGAGATCTAAAAAGGTTGAAATTGATGGACTAAAAGTATTTTTTCAACTTTAATTACTATGTAACTATGTAACTTACAATGTAGTGAAAAACAATAAAACATTCCAATGCTCTCCCCAGCCAATCAAGAGGTCCCCATGCCATTTAGTATCATTTGGTACTAGCTGTGCAGCCTTAGTTCAAAGGAAGCCCCCTACCATCTCCCCTACCCCAGAGCCACAGAACATGCAGTATATAATTGTCTATTCCAGTCTCAGAATATTATCCACTAATATATTGTATTCACACTGTATAAAAAGGTGGATAGACTTGCATTTATCTCAACTCCAAACCCAAATGAGATGTAATCAGTAGCAATATCAAAACATCTAAACAACAGTTTGAAAATTAAACTGTAGTATTACCAAATGTTCACTACAATATTAGACTAAATTGATAATATTCCAGAAAGCAACAACACATTCCTATTTTTCCTTTACATGTTTTGCAATTTCCCACTTGTCAGAAACTATTTTGTACCACGATTTAGGAAAATTGCTTTTTTTCCAAATTCTAGCCCCAGCTGTTTGAAATGATGCCAATAATGTAAATAAGTAACTGGGCTTGTGTTTATTAAGGATGTTGCTAACTTTTTATTATACATTTACTAACTAAACATTTTAAAACAATAAGTGATAACGTAACAGATGTGCTCTTCCCTCTATTGCAAGAAGACTGTTGAAGCTAGTGATTAAGTTATTCATTCTTTGAATACTCTTCATATGGTTTCCATGCTTTCTTGGGTCATTGTTGTTTTGTTGTCAGTCAATGAAACTCCATTTATTTTGACATACACAGAGCACATACATCTATGCTTTGTTTTATTTGCCTATGTGGAAGTATAGAGTATGTAGAACACTACACACACTCTCTTTAAGGCTATTCACTAAAAATGAATACAAAAATGCCATATAACATCAGCATGCTGATGATGGTAAAGTACGTATACCCATAATTATAACTTAGATTATGAATGTATGTCTTTTAAACTAACCTATTTCTTCTGTCTTTAAGGTTATGCCTTTTTAGCAGTGCTATAAAATCTACTGGAACTCTAAAAATATAATAATAATTAATAATAATTGGTATTAACATTTTAAACAATCATGCATTTTCTATCATGTAAATAAAGGCACATATTATATACCCTATTAACAAAATTACATGACAAATACATGCTGTAAAAAAAATTTCAAATTGCTTTCCATCCTCCAGAAATGACACCTTCTTTTGATATACTTGGGTTTTGATCTGGCAGGTATAGCTGAACTTGGGTTGCATAGCCAATGTATTGAGTTCCAAGCCACGGTCAGTTACTCATATCCATCATAGAGATCTGGGGTGTTAACCTCCAGCCCTCAAGAGCCCAAAATAAGTCTTTATTTAATCAGATATCTCTATTCATTCAACTAAAATAACTGAAACTGATGAATCGCAAGTTAAGAGGCACTTAAGAACTGGACTGCTAACAGCCTTTGTACAGTAATTGTTTTTTATGCAAGTCTTAATTACAAACACTTTAAAACACTCTTTTAAAGTTTATGAAGTTACCTTTTATTGAAAAACCAATTGAGAGAGACATTTTTCTGGTAAGACAACAGAGTTAAAAGGGATACCGGTATCTAAGTTTGCTGGATTAATACATTTCTGCACTCTATAGGCAAAAAACACCCTATATATATAAAGCACATCTCATAAAACATTTTATTTTTATTAATATCTAAAAATCCCTCTAATGATTGTGTTGACACCCCCACGGGGTGTCTACACAAGTTCCTTATCCCCACCCAAGGAGCAATATTAGCCCACTATTTACCTGCTCTTGCTCAGCCAAAGTAGTGCAGTGTTGTCAGCCTCCCAGTCACTGCTGGGATATGACTCATCCCTGCTTCCTGTTTATGCTATGTGCTGTTGCCCTAGCAACTAACATAGTGCTATGTCTCCAATCTTTCATCTAACCGGACTGGCCCAGGGCCTGACTGGACTGTTTTGAACTATGGCTTGGTCCTGTGCAGGGAATAATTTATCCTGTTTATGGTTAAAGTAATTAATTTTTGATTGCTTATGGTTAAAATATGATTACACTGTTATACTGTATGTATCTTGGTTTATGCTCTGCAGAACATATGTATTATGTTACATGTTATATGAATTGTTGTAAAAAAACCATATTACATATTCTGCAGACTATTGCATCAGCCCCCACCTAAATAAGATTAAGGCCTATTATGTTACAGTATTGTTATCTGGTGATGCACTCAGCCCCACCTAAATAAACAAACACAGGGGTCTTGAGCAGATTAAAAGTGTTTACAGCAAATGATGAAAGGTAATACAATCAACAGGATGAGATCTGATCTCATCGGAGGTACAGGGTTTTCCCAGTAGCAAGAGGCTTACTGATTGGCCAGCCTGTGTGCCAGAAAATTGTATAAAATGTGCCAATTAATGAAGGTATACAGTGGTATCTGGACTTACATAGACAAGGTGTAAGTGTCATTCTGTGCATTAATCCTAATTCTAAGTGATTATATGGTGTTCCTGATATCTTCTGTACCAGAGGTAGTAAGAACTGCACAGTCCTGCTGGGGTAGGTTTGAACTAGGTTCTTGTCAAGCCCCATTGAAGAAGCAGGCTGTGACAGGGTTTGAACCTTCATTTTAAACTGTCACAAATTACAATAGATTTTGCTAACTGAGGTAAATGTTTATTTGGTATTTTTTCCTCCAAAGATTTTTTTTCATATACTATTAATTCTACTCTTAAGATGCATTCATAATCCAGGAAATGTACATATCCCTTTGAGTTATGTCAATGATAATTCTACTCATTTGGGTCTTCCATGCAGTTTGATCTATTGAGCATGTGCTAAAATAAAAAGGTCAGTGAGTTAGTAACTCTTTATGGTTTTCAAGAGAGATGGTGGTGGAGACAACTCAATGGAGTTATACATTAGAGACAAAGGGACCGGGGCAAAAGGAGAAATATTTCGAATACAAAACAGAAAAATATTTTTTTTTCTCAGAGGGAAATGCAGAGTGAGAGAAAGATGAAGGCAACAATATGTGCATATAGAGGAAGGACAAAGAGCAAGCTACACTGAGCTTGAGGGTTATACAGAGATACAGACCCTGTAACTAGATGGTAGACATTGGCATAGCTTTTATGGGTCTTCTGGTTTCAGTGATAACAGCATTTTGGAGATGGCTTCAAGATATTGACGCTTTTTATCCATTTACCCACTATAGAATTGAGATTTGCTATGTAGTGTTGTCTGGCAGAAGTATTTTCAGTGATTTAACAAAAATGTCTAGAGTACTGTTTATATTAACAAGAATTGTTCTAGCATTTCTCTTTATTTTTTAAAATTGAACTTTTGCTGGCTAAATAGAAATATTTTGTGTGTTGCACTTGTTTCTTTCTTCAAAGCAGAACATTGTTTTGCACTTTCATGGAAGAATGCTGTAAAGCTTTTTAATATTCACAATCCGACTGACCAAATGTACAAATAATGATTCACAGATGACCTATCCTACATTTGCAGACACTTACAATGTTTTACATATACAGACTTTTACAGCTCACAGTGCTCTGCTGTCCTTGGATAACCTGTTCCTATGATATTAGCAAGTTCCCCTTCTCATGACTCCACATGGGACCACTCATTTGGCATGCTTGGTTCTCTAGACTTATTCTCTGGGTGAATGTAAAAAGGGGATAAGAAATCAAATATGCTAAGGCTTTCTAGCTAACAGCTGGACATTGTCTAAATGCAGAGATTTTTTTGGTTTGCAAATTAAATAATGAAAAATATCAGTTCTAACAAGTTCAATGATCATGTTTAATTAAATTATTCTACATAAATACATCACTGTACTCTTAAATTGTATGTAGAATGTAATAGTGCAACCCAAGAAAAATAATCAATCTGGTATAAAGACAGTGTGCTTTATGAAAACAACTGATACTCATACATGCACTGATCACATTTCACCCAAAGTGGATATTCCATTGAATGTCATTTAAAGCAATATTTGCATCATTAAACACTTTCTGGTGCCAGAAGAAACCTAATAGCTCCTTCAATCTAGTTCATTTGCATGTCTCTGTGTTTTCCAGCACTGTCTGTTAAACATGGTCTTTATCAGTTAAAAGGAAATAAATCAATGAAGTACACATTGACCCAAAGCCAATGAGAGAAGAAACAGTACTGTTATGTCTACCAGAGATTTATAAAGTGTGGGAATTAGGTGTAGTCATGTCTAGTGATTTAGAAATAATATCTGATTTCACCGACAATTTCACTGCTAGTAGTTAATAAACCTACAGTATATTATATTTATGACCCAGATAATTATTCACCCAAACCTAAAATTATTTTTTGTAGTTATGTATACAATACTAGGTTTAACTGACCTTGAGGGTTACTGTAATGATCATAACATTTACGGCCATATTAAATTCCAGCCTCGTAAGTCCAATGTTTTGCACGTAAGGGCTGCATGCTTCAAATTTGGCAGAGTTACGTCGCTATTAAATTAGAAAGGGCTGCGTGCTACGAGCGAAAGACGCTATTTCGTAAACCAGTTTGCGTCCGTCGGATTTGCGTGCTTGCACTCAAACAATTAAGCAAACACGTTCAGATGGAGCCAGTGGAAAAAGAGATTGTTAGCTTTACGTCACTGAAAAATGCGAGGGTAGATTTCTAAGTCCTACGTGATTCAAATCCAGTTTGCGATTGGTCCAACAGGCCAGAAATAATGCAATATTAATAAATCCGTAAATTTGATATTCTATTACATGTGTGTTACAGTATATTTCATAACACATTGAATGCAGGGATCGATATTACACAAAAAATAACCATGAAATAAAGTATTTTTCGGGGCCGATTTGCAGGCTTGAGAATGTTGTGCTATTAATTCTAAGACCTAACATCACTTTCCCTTATAATAAATGTACAGTAGAGTCATTTTATTTACATTTGAAGTACTATGTATTGTACTTAAGCCCCTTTGCAGGTGCTCTAGAGCACACGTTGGCCTCTTGGCTCCATTTGCGTGTTACATGCTTGCTCGCTAGTGAGCACTTAGCACTTTAATAGCTGAATTAAACAATTAGCGGTTACGGGCATGAAAGATAAAAGGATTTACATGTGCGAAGTTCAACTTAGCTCTCCAAGTAGCCTATTCTCGGCTATCCTGCATGTTAGCACGCAAAGTTGGCTGCGAGCAGAGTTAAGATGCATCTTGGCACGCAAATAGCGCTAACATGACATTTACGAGCTACGTGTTAACATGTAGCTCCAATTTATCATGACTATTAATTAGTAAAAATCAGTTTATTGTGACTGATCTTTTGTGAGAAAAATTGCACTGATCTTTCATCGCCCATTTTTTTAAAAAATTGCTTAGCATTCATGGCAGAGTAATTTACCACTTCCCTGCTGTGACGAGACAGCTACAGATGATGGTGATAGTATATTCTGACAGATTGTTATATTTTACTATTAGTATTATACATTTATTATTTGTATTTTCATTTTTTATATATACTGTCTTGTTCCTCAACCCAACACGCCGTACATGATATACACTAGGAGATATAGATCAGCACCTTCCCCTATTTTTAATTACCAAAGCAGCGTTTTTTGGATTTTATTGATTAGTTTCCTTTAATAAATGTATTCCTTATAATCTTTTCTCTATATCCTGCATCCTTATATCATTTATTGTGAAGAACTAGGGAACCTACAAGTCAGACATCTAGTCACATTTGGTCTTTACCACTTAAAAGCTATTAAAGCTGGACATTACAGATGCCTATTATTGCTTGGTTGCTTAAGAAAGTGGATTCATGCATAAAATCAGTGTTCAATAGTACAGTATATATCTAGCATAGATTTGCATTGTCCCTGATTATATAGTAATGTTAAGAAAAAAAATGCAAGTAAATTATGTAGTATAAATAATCAGTATCTTTGCCATTAGACTTCAGGGAAATATATGTTGGCAATTCTTTTTTTTTAATTTAAAGGTTGTACATCGATTTGGCTAAACGAGTTATGAAGGGAATACCTGCTTATATATTTTACAAAATGAGATGAGAAACTGCATCATTAAACCTTTCTGTCTGAGTTTTATGTAATTATTAATTGTTATTAAAAATATTAATTTCAAGGAAATAGAAGCATACTGCTCAGCAAAGCAAGGAGTATTCTTCAATAATAATAAGTAGTCAGAAGTAACAAACAAAAATTCATCAGTCTATCAACTGTAGAAAGTCTATTCATACTTCACTCGTTCAGTCATTATATGATAGCAGAAGCAAAAGGTTGGATCAACAGAATAATTAAGCTATAATACCTCAGATAGAAGAAAAGGATGACAATAAGAAAACTAAAAGAATAATATAAATTCTAAAATATAAAACTAAAAATCACCTATAATTTCCATGCCTTAGTGAGTCAGTAAAACATAATATTATATTATTAATATTAATAATATAATATATTATATTATTACCCCAAATATTATATTATTACTCAAATCACTCTTTTGGGTATACAAAATCAGTGTCTCAGTATTGGTGACCTATTACTAATAAACCAGATATTAGCCAGTGAGATCTTCATGGTTTTAATCATGTTTTTTTGGTTTCCTTTTCAGAAGTGCCAGACAAGGGACATTTAAAATGAACAATCTAGATAGAGTATGTTGTCCTATATGAGAGTCTAGAATGGCCATCACATTTGGCGTGTTATGTGAGCCATAATGCCCTCAGCTCTGGAGTTCGTCAGTTAGCTGATGTTCACAGCATAGTTGAGTTTGATGTTTGGGGCGGGATGGTCAGAAACTTATAGATTTTGAAGACAGTGAGCCTTGTCGCCAAAAGAGAACAATGCCAAAAGACCCATTAAAGCCTTCCTCTCCTTGGTAATGTCTTTAATTGTAGAATGACTTGGAAATTCTCTATGTTGTGTAAACCATTCTACCAGATTGTTGTCAAGTAGTCATGTGTTGTGTAACAAAAATGAGAAGAATTCATGCCCTATGAGTATCACCCAATCCTTAAAGGGCAAGATAAGTAAATGCACTTAGCTCAGTTTGTTTGGTCTATGCCCATAGGTCAACTAGCCTAATCCTGTTAGGGTTGTTATATTTCAGTAGCTGTGAATTCATGCGTTGGACTTAGCTAGATGTTGTCAGCCTATAACCGTCTGTAGTTGAATTGCATTGTAGTAAAATTGAATGTTGGGGAGTCCCGTGCCTCCCTGAAGTTTACTCAAACACAGAAGCAAACATCTAGCTTGCTCTTTTTATTAACCAAAAGTTATGAAAAAATGTGTGTTAACTTAAAGAAATTGCTGGGCAGCAGTGTGGGTATAATGTGCATTATATGCAAGAGCAGAGAATGAATATTTTATTTTATCTTAAAAAACAAACAAACACCTGTATTCAGGGATGGCCCTACCATATCAGTGAAGTAGGAGGTGTAAACTTTTGCAATAAACTTGCTCCACACAAACAAACTGATTGCCATGTCTTGTAAGAAACATGCATACACTGGAATAGTTTCTATTTTTATTTTTTTTCCCTACATTTGACTAGTGTTACATTATCTTTTGTTTCAGCTTCTTTATGTTACTTATATATATTGAAGCATAGTCACATTTTCCTGTACTTATAACTTATATTGGACACAATATTTATTGCCTCGCTGAGCATGGTCACCAAATCAGCATGAGTCAGCTCTATCTATATTTGGCATCATTGCCAAGTGGAAATTGTTCCCCAAAGTGATCCATGGCTAAAATTAAACAGTAACTAAATCACCAGAGGCAAAGTAATCAAGCCCTAAAGTTGAACCACTACTATTATTTTTTTAATATAACCATTATTTTTTGTAGTATAAGTTATCATATTTTCTCTATATCCTTTAGCTTATGCTGTTTGGGGCACATACTTGGTATATATAGATAAAGTTACAAACGTTATGTCTATTCATGTCTGAGGCTGTCCTATGTTAAAAGGGATATTGAAAGCATTTTTTTTTTTTTTTACATATGAAAGGGAATTTTTCAAAATATATTGAATCCAGAGGATTAATTAAACAGAGGTTTTTAATTAAATAAAATGGTCAAACTAGATCATTGTTTCTAAAATGTTATCAAAAACATGTTTTAATTTCATGAGTGGTGTTTTTCTGTCAGCAAATAAGCTCTAATAAACCTAAGTGAGTCATATTAAGCCATTCATTGTTGTTCAATCATTCAGTGTGGCTCTCCATGACCCTATAGACAGCAGCACACCAGGCACATTTGTGTCTTTGGGTGTACTTATCCATATGGTTTTCTTGGCAAAGATACTGGAGTCGGTTGACAGTTCCTTCTCCAATGAATCACAATTTCTCTGACCTCTCTGCTATGACCTGTCCATCTTGGGTGACCATACATGGTATAGCTCACAACTTCATTGAAGTACACAAGCACCTTCACCATGACAAGGTAGCAATCCGGAATGTTATATTAATGGTGCAATTATTTTGTAAGTTTAAACATAGTTTTTCTATAATGATTTCCTGTTTAAAGAAACTTTTTGTAATGCTTAAAGCATGCCCTTTTAATTGTATAAAAGAAAATATTTGAGTTACATGTCTCTTTATGATTGGGTATAAAAATACTACTCATCACATATATAGTTGTGAGCGTACGAGTTGTTGCTAAAACTTGCGGGCTCGCGTAGCGAGGGCTGCGGGCGAGGGCCTCAGTTGCTGCCAAAGGCGCTCCTTGCCAGCAACTGCGACCCTCGCAAAATTTACGTTCAAACGCAAACAACCACACAACAACTGCGACCACGCAAACAACACGACACACCAACTACGACCCTCGCAAACTTTACCTCGCAACGCAAACAACATACAAGACACGTTACCACACATTACGACCTCGCAACAATCGGACGCAACTCGCAAACATTACAAAATTCAAAACACAAGAAATACACACAGCACATACATAAAAAGCTTACCTACAGCAAGAGGAAGCATCCGGGACCTCAAAAAAAACAACTTACACCTTCAGTTAACTAAAAATAAAAGAGTTTGAACACAAGTTTCTTTTTTGCACACAAAAAAAGTAAAAATGTCCTTAAAACTAACAGGAAATGCCTCTCTGTGCTTATAGACTGGGTGTGCTGTAGATCTCATGGGTAGACAAGTATGACTCATACAGTTGTATTACTGCATAATGGCTGATAGGCAGTTTTGCATTCAAAGCAGTTTATTTTACACCAGGATTTTCAAATACCCTCTTTCAGATGCTAGAGAGAAAAAACGCTTTCCGTGGTCATTTAATTTTAGTCAGTGGCTTTGTATTAAATATGCCTTACAGAAAATTGGTGACAACTATCAATTCATATCTCATAGTATTGTGCATGTTTTTTGCTGGTGTCACACTTACAGTAATTATGAAATAAATCCTTTTGAATTATTTGATTCATGGAGTTTAAAAATAGGTAATCTTTAAAATTCATAATACAACTGGGGATAGTATATTCTCTGTAATGAGTTAAAAATCTCCAAAATTAACATTTGCCTGTCATTTTTGCATGGACCTTGTTCTGTCTGGGCAGAATCCAGCTCATTAAGTTATAACTCAACAAGAGAATCTTGGAGTCATTAAAATACTGCTGAGCTGGACAGAATTTGGGCCATGGTGACCGTTAATACCTCATCAGTATTTTTTTAAACTAAACTTGAGCCGCAGTGTCCATTTCTCTTGTATTTCACCCACCAAATAATTTGTGACAGTTATATAAAACTAAGCAAACTTATATATTTTTTCAGCATAGACTATACCTGTTTTATTCTGGTATGAGTAATGATACTAGATTAAAGAAAGGCTTAGTGATTTTTCCTATGACTTAAAAAATGAACATCTGTTTCTCCACTTAACACTTTAATACCACTTAAGCTAAAGGGTGTAATGTCCTGATTTTATTTTCTAGGCCCAATGTGTGTGGATCTCGTTACAATGCCTACTGTTGCCCTGGATGGAAAACCTTACCTGGAGGGAACCAATGCATTGTCCGTAAGTTCAAGTCTTTTCTTTTTTTTTTTTCGTGTATTGGAACAGCACTGAACTGAAGTCAATTGTCATGGCAGCTGTCACAGGAAATTCTAATTTCATTTATTCCATTTGTATGCTACTCTAAGGAGTGATCTTATGCAGTAATTCAGAACAAATTAAGGTAATAATATACTATATTGTTTATCTAACCCAATATCATATTGCAAGAGGTTTAGTTAAAATACATACTATAAATAATTTTTAGACTTGTTAATAAGAAAACATGCTTTTACTTATAGTATAAATACTTTTGCAATAATTTAAGATGATATTTATTACATTATCAAAAGTCATGCAGAGATTTGAGATTGTTTATGTTTTGTTGCAAATAAAAAAATATATTAGATGACCACTGAATTGCTCTAACAACAAGGGAAAGATGTTTATTTATGTTTGATCGATAATAAATTCCTTTTCAGTGAGTTAAAAAAAAACAATATTCACAATTAAACTTACTTTCAAACAATAGCTCCTAAACCTCCACATGGGCTGGTTATTTTTTGGCCCTGTAAGTTCATCAATGGGGTGAGAGCAACTCTGGATGTGTGACTGTGCTAAATGATTTGACACAAACTTTTGTTTAGAAAAGAAAAGCTTATCAGCTGTGGCTGAGAAGCAGCCAATGACGGTCACTGTCTACAAGGCAGAATCACTGTGACTGGCTTGATATGTCTACAGTCATGGTTGACACAAGGCTTAATTACATGGCTCCCGTAAGGACATCCGTCAAACATTAAAACATTCCACATACGGAGCTCTGATGACTGCATCAAATCCTTACGTGTAAACCATTACAGGTGATCACTACTGTTTTCCTGACCAGGGGACTTGTGGATCCTGTAGCCATTTTGTCAAAGGAACTATTCAGTGTAACACTGTGTAGGTAATTCATGGCCACTAGAGATAGTTCCATTTTTGGACCACAAGATGGCATTGCAGGATGTTTGTGGTAAATATATGCATGTCTGTTTCTTTGTTCATTTTCCTGCCAAAATTTCCTGGATGTTGCCTCCCATTGATCCACCCCCAAGAGGGGCCAGCCAAGCCCATGGTTTTCCCTGCCTCCTGATTGGCTCTACTATTTCTGTAATTGGTTACTTCTAATCTGGGAAGAGAGTTTGCCTATGTTCAGCCCACTGTGATGTAAAACCTTTGTTCTGAAACTGTAGCAAAATCCTTTTGGGTCGTTGATGTTTTGAAATGCTGTGAGAGAGGCCATATAAAACAATACTTTCTGGAATACATAGGGAATGGTGTAATTTATTTAAGAGGGAAGGTCTTTATTATTTTGCTATGCTAGAAATCATTTTTTCTATGCTGAGCCTGTGTTCCTGATATGCTATTGATACTGATATGACTGCCAGTCACCGAGAGGCCCATTCCTTCTGAGAAGATTGCCAGCTGTAAGAGGGGGATTCCTGTGGCGCAAAGGCAGGAAATGTTGGAGCTGAATAGCGCCCCTATCTGGGATCTTCACAACTACTTCTAAAGGCTCTCCTGCTATGGGAAATTTTATGGAATAAAAAAAAAGTAAGAGGTGCTCAAACTGAGAACGAACAACACCTAAGTAGGTTTGTTCTACAGTTCTGGTTACCTACTCAGAGAGCAGCCGCTTTTAGCTCACTTATGCCCTTCACATTGAGACATATCCAGTATGGCTGCCAAGATCTTGGAACCCAGAAAATTAAAATATGTCACTGCCTCCACTTCTTCCACATCTATTTGCCAGGAATTGAGATTGCTGTTTGCCATGATCTTCATCTTTTTAATGGTGAACACCTGGACAGCTCTTTAGTTCCTCCTGACTTTCAGCCATCAGAGTAGTATCATCAGCATATCTGAGGTTGATATTTCTCCCAGCATACCCGAGGTTCATATTTATGCCAGCAATATTGATTCCTGCTTTGGATTCACCCAGCATTACGAATTATGTATTATGCGTATAAGTTGAATTTATAAGTGACAGTATACAATGTTGTCGCACTCCTTTCGAAATTTTAAACCATTAGTTGTTCCTTATTTAATTCTGACCATGGCTTCTTGGTCCAAATACAGATTTCTCAGGTGGTTGATGAGATGTTCTGGTACCCTCTTCTCTATAAGAACTTTTGTGATCCACACATCAAATGCTTTAGAACAGTCTATGAAGCAGAGGTAAATGTTTTTCTGGAACTCTCTTCCTTTCTCTATTATCCAGCGGACATTGGCAATTTGATCTCTTGTGTCCCAGCCTCTGAGAAATCTGGCTTGCACACCTGGTAGTACTTGATCCATATATTGTTGCAGCTGAGCTTGCAGGACCTTAAAGGGTTTTGAAATGTATCTGTTTACTTGTATGTACTTTATTTTATTAAGATGTACATCTGTAGCTCAAGAAGACAGCAACTCTTTAGTACTGTGTGTGCAGTGTCTCATACTAACCGATCAGTGACCAGCATGTGAAATGAGTACAGTTGTTTGATAATTGAAGCACTCCTTGGCACTGCCTTTTTTTTAGGATTTGAGAGTTAGACTGACCTTTCCAGTCTATTGGACACTGATGAGTTTTCCAAATGTGTTGGCATAATGCAAGCAACACTTTCACAGCCTCATCGTGTAGGATTTTGAACAGTTCAGCTGGGATTTCATCAATTACTGCAGCCTTATTAGCAGCAAGACATCCTAGAGCCCATCTCACTTCATTCTCCAAGATGCATTGCTCTAGATAATTGGACAAACTATTGAGATTATCAGTGCTGTTAAGATCCTTCCTGTCTGGTGTCCTTCTGTTAAGTCCCTACCATTTTTTGTCTTTTATCTCACCCACTTTGGCATGAAAAGTTCCCTTTGCATACCCAATTTTTTAAGAAATCTCTTGACTTTCTCATTCTGTTATCTTCTTATATCTGTTTCTATCGCTCAATATAGAAAGTCTCTGTGTCTCTTCTTGCTATCCTCTGGAATTCTGTATTCAAGTGGACAAATCTTTTCATATCTCCAAAACCTGTAGCTTTCCTGGGCTACTTACGAAGCCTCATCAGACAGTAAGTTTGACTCCTTAGTTTTTTTTTATCTCAAGGATATTTTTTGTTACTGTAAGTTCTTCACGCATTCTATCTGCCATGTCTGGTCCCTTAAATCTATTGGCTACAAAGTATATAGTGAATCTGATTTTGATATTGTCCGTCTGGTGATGTCCAAAGTCTTCTTTGAGATTGTTGGAAGAGGGTGTTTGCTATGACCATAGAATTATTTTGACATATTCAACTAAGCTTTGAACTCATTAATTTAGTACTCTGAGGCCAAATCTTGCCTGTTATTCCAGGTATTCTTTATTTCCCTACTTTAGCATTCTAATCTAATCACAAATAACATATTTGTTTTATAATATCTTTGTTTTATATATAGGGAGTGTAGAATATCTTTGTAGAATTGGACAACTTCAACCTCTTCAGCATCCGTTGTTGGAACATAGACTTGAAATAATTCTGTAATTTATTGAGTTGTATCTAAGCACTGCTGAGGCCAGCTTTTGATTGATTATGAGTATTACTTCATTTCTTCAGTGGGATTCTTGGCCACAATAGAAGATCTGGTGGTTGTCTGATATGAAATGTCCCATTCCAGTCCATTTGAGTTCACTAATTCCCAGGATATCATTGTTTACCTCGTCATCTGATTTTTGACCATATCATATTTGCCTTGGTTCATAGGTCTAACATTCCAGGTGCTTATGCTAAATTGTTCTTTGCAGGAACAGACTCCCCCCCCCCCCCCCCCCCCCGCACACACACATTCACAGCAGGGCTTCCTCTCAACTTTGTCCCACCACTTCATTAGATCTGGTGCTAATCGTACACGCCCTCTGCTCTTACTCAGTAATATGGTAGGCGCCTTCTGAACTGAGGGGCTCATTTTCTAGTGCCATATAATTACGACTCTAGTTGTGCTTATCCATAAGATTATCTTGCCAAAGATTCTGGAGTAAGTCATCCGTTCCATGATTTGTCTGACCTCTCTGCTTTGACCTGCCTGTCTTGGGTGACTATACATGGTATAGCTCACAGCATTATTAAAGTACACAAGCCTCTTCACCATGACATGGTAGCAATCCAGAAGGGGACGAAATGTTTGTCCATCTCTAAATCTACTCTTTTAATAAGGGAAACAAAGGAAGCTATTTCACCACTGTATCTGCCTTTAACATAATGACTGGGTAATGACATGGGAAACAATGGGGTACTGTCATTTGGTTGGTGAGGAGGTTGTCTATTATCTTGTACTGGGCCCCACGATTTCTGATGGAGGCTTAGAACACCTAGCATTATATGTGAGAAGGGGTAAACTGAGTGTGGAGACAAGTTTATGGATTAGGTCATTTGTAGGTAACTAACAATCACCACAGATATGGTGTTTGCTCTGTACAGTGAGAAATGCTCATAATCAGTGGTATGACATACAGTTGGTGATCAGCTGTTCATAGAGTAATCTTTCTTTTTTTTTTATAACTATAGCAATATGTCGACATTCTTGTGGGGATGGATTCTGCTCTCGACCAAATATGTGCACGTGTCCTACTGGTCAATTAGCTCCATCATGTGGTTCCAAATCAGGTGAGTCAATAGAATTCTTAACATTTATTGATTGTATTGATTACAATGAATTATAACCGCCTCTTTTTGTTGTCAAATTCAGTAAAAGTGTATTATAAAAAAGTGCATGGGTATTAAAAAATATTAAGGACTTTAGTATGCTGCACACTTTGTTATCCAATTATTATATATTTTTCTGGCACAGGTATAGGTTATGTCCAAGCACAACTTAAAGCATTTAGATTTCTTTATTCATTTCTAATAATATATTTTTTATGTTGTGATATTGCTATAGTAAATTACAAAGCCATTTCCAAAATGACCTGGCGTACAATGATTCCATTCATGATATGTACTAAATGGTCTGTTATTAGTAAAGTCAAAATCTAAGCATTTTCCATAGGATAAGAAAGGAGTTTTGTTTTCCCAAGGGATCTTTAGTATCCATGGCCCTCATTCAATTGCAATGTTGCAAATTAAATAGGGGTCTAAATAAGCACATCACATATATTTTTTAAAGAAGTTTTTAGTTATTAAGCATCTATCCAAAAGCACGGTTTTCACTAACTAAAAACTTCTTTAAAAAATATATTTTATGTGCTTATTTAGAGCCGTATTCAATTTGCAAAATCGCAATTGAATGAGGGCCCATGTGTCCATATGTCAATATGTACCAATTACAATACTAATTAGATTCATCTGCATATCTGACAATTTCTTAGTACATTAATGTAGCATATAATATAATTTGCTGGACTCTGCATTGATCAACCTTAAGGTTTAGACTTTATATAGAAAATATTTTGGCTTTCTTGGGAAGGTATTTCTTTAAATGCTGCTGTTTCAGACATAATGCCTATATCAACAAGGAGAGCTGAACTTTTAGTGCAAGTGAAAGCACATTTCCTTGAATAACTTTTCCTTT